>JAHTLZ010000204.1:89947306-89967725 GCA_023846285.1 Phrynocephalus versicolor | reverse complement strand
ACACACACACACACACACACACACACACACACACACACACACACACAGCCAGTCTTCCAGAGGGAACTCTGCGCAGTTTACAATAATCATAAAATATAAAGTATTAAATATAAAAATAAACAGATAACTAAAAAACTAAAGATTCTATGCATTTAATATAAATACATAGAGTGTGCAGTATTGGAACATATTGGCATATAATGTTTTGGAACATTCTTGTCTCTTCTGAGTGCAACAACTCTCCAATTTTTAAATAATATGCAGACTAAATTGAACTGATTGGTTTGGAGGAACAAAGGTCGATCATGTTGATGAAGAATTTTTAAAATGTAGAAACACCCTTTAAAATATTTTGCATTCTGCGGAAATACTTGCTTCATTGATAGTGTCATTTCTACTGGACATGGGGATAACAGATGGAATTCTAGTTCAGTGATCAAGAGACACTTAATCCCTTTTTAAAACTTGGTTTTCATGCAAATTCTACTCCCATTTTCGTTCTTGCATCTTAAACAATAATTTGTGTCAGATCTGCAGCAGTGTTTTGCCTACTCATTGTAAACACAAACCATTATTTGCAAACCCATTCCTAACCATGATGACAAACCGTGGTTCGGAGCAAAGTAGGATTTTCCCATATATAAATACCAGTAAGTAAATTTGCACATTCCAATTCATGCAAAGGAGAATTTGTGCAAACATATCAGCCCAGAGGAAATCATCATCATTTGAGATATTCAAGAAATGTGCATGTGGACTTGCTAGCATTTTTTTAAAAAAAAAAATCCAGCTTAATAGGCTGTAATCTATTTGGTAGAGATGGTTAAGAACTGGTTTGTCCTGGTGTGTAAAGAAAGCAGCGCAGGAGCTGCTGCTACCTTTCTCTGCCTCCTCTGGCTCAAACAGCCACTCACACAGCCCAGTTTTCTAATTTTCTAACTTCTGGAAGTTCCTTGATGACCTTCACTGTGTTTGGTGGGGACACATGAGAGGGCCTTTTCTGTTACCGCTCCCAGACTTTGGAACTCCCTTCCCATAGGAGGCCAGGCTAGCCTCCTGTTTGCTGTCCTTCTGCAGGTAGGCAAAGACCTTTCGGTTGAGGCAAGCATTCTTTTTCAGTGATGGCTGGCTTGGGTGGGGTTTTCAAATAGATTTACCATTTCTTGATCTTTTTTAGTATTTTTATAAGTATTATTTCTAGCTTTAAAGATTGACTTTTAATGATGTAAGCTGTGGGCAGACTGAAATGCTGTAACTCTGTAAATTTTTTTTACCACCTACTGTTTCCTTCCAAGTACCCCAAAAACCATTGGACAACCATTACAATGTCCAAGGTTGAATATTTAAAATTAGTTAACATGTACAATCCTTCTACATTTTTAGCTGCCTATTTAGGAATGAATAAATATCAAAAGACTGGTTAAAGTTTAACCCTTTCCATACATTCTGAGGACAGCCTGGTTTATTTAGATTCAGTCAATCAGAAAGGGAGTGTGAACTTAATTACAGTGGTACCTTGCATAAAGGAAATAATTCATTCCAAATGAAATTCTGTTAAGCAAATTTTCCTTTATACATATTTCCCATAGGAATGCATTGAAAACAGAGTAATCCCTAATCGTGACAATTTTTATGTTGTACGGATTCGCTCCATAGGTGATTCTGTTAAACAAATTTCCCCTATCTCTGGAATTTTTTATGTTGTACAGATTTTGTTATACAAACTGTTTGTTATACGAGGGTCCACTGTATCTGCTTTTCATACAGAAATGGCCCTTAGTTCTCTTTCCCAATCCATCCCAATTTTTGCAGATTTTTTAAATAAACAATAAAAGAGACAGAAAGTAAATGACAGGAGAAAACTGCTTTTTTGTAGAGATGCCTTCTTTTCCTAGTGTTGTCCTGCTTCACAAGTCACCTTTAAATCTAAGGTGCAAAACACACAGGAAATACTTTTGGTCGGAATATGTCATTCTTTGGGGAAATATATGGAAGCTTCATTTCCCTTCTTTCATAACAGGAGTATGTTCAGCCTTAGTACAAGGAACACGTAAGAGCTTCGGTACAAACGAATGACAGTCCAACACTATCTTTGGTCTTGAAGTGGAGCGGGGGAGGACTCGAAAGAAATGCAACATCAATTCATTTGAGACCATTTATATGCTAAATATCCACAAATAAATAAAAATGACTTTATTATGAAAACGTCTAGTCACATGCGCTGCAGCACCGCCAGGGCCAATGCGGCTGCTTGTAAAATGACATTTGTTTAATAAAATAAAAAAAAGCCTCACTTTGAAACACGGTGGAGGAAGCAAGTTATTTTAACATGTTTAAGTCTATTCAAGAATTGAAAAGCAAGTGAAATTCTGGGAGAGAAAGGAAATGAACCGTAAAGTACTTGCCCTTGATTAGGATCTGCTAAAGCTGAAATCCAGCAGGAGTCTGGAAGTTGAGTTATGGCAACTAGACTTCTTTTCTCGAGAGACGGAAATGTTTTGCTGCTCATCCAAACTGCTTTGTCAATGTGAGGAAAGCTAGTTGTGAGTCCTCCATTTTATAGTTCACTTTGACCTCATGAGCCTATTTCAGACCAGGGTGACATGAGGTCACAGTGACCTATCAAATGGAGGACTCACAACTAGCTTTTGGTCAGACTGACAAAGCGGTTTGGATGAGCAGCGAAATGTTTCAATCTCTCAAGAAAAATGTCCAGTTGCCATGACTCAAGCTTCCAGATAAACTCACCTGGATGACTGAGAATCTTCACAGACATCCGGCAGGAGAAAAACCTGCCTCTGTAATTTATACGTATTGGCATCTTTCCTATAGCTGTGAAGAGAGGGACATACCTTTCACATCTGGCCGATACTGCATTCCATCATCCTTCTTCCCCAGTAAGCTACTGTCATCAGAATCTATGGTAGTGGTGGTGGGGGGGGGGAGAGAGAGAGAGAGAGAGAGAGAGAGAGGAGCCATTTATTGCCTTGTTGCAAACTACTGCTATATTGCTATCAGAAGAGACATGGAATGTAACACTTAGAATTTCCTCACAGGCCAGCACAAATGACATTGACCGCTACCGCACTTCCGCGAGCAGCTGCTTCTTATTTTGGATTGCCTTTCCCCCTCCCATGATCACGTGGTTGTTACAGCGGTTCTGCTGTTTGCAGTTCAGCAGGTAGCTACCAATCGGCTTTCCAGTTCTCACTTTTATTGAACTGCTTTAAAACTTGGTATGCCAATAGGGGGAAAGGGGGGAGGAAGTGATGTAGCATGTCCACAAATCCAACCACATTGCTTAAAAGGGAGATGCAGCAAGGGATGTAAAAAAACACCCAGTGGCCATCGCAAGAAAAAGCGCCATTGCGGATAAAAATTGGGGTGGCCGAGGGGGTTCTTCAGATAAATCATTTTGAAAACCGGACAGTGATTTTTAAGGTGCCTTGTTTTTAAGCAAAAGGTGTTTTAAATCAGAAGTGCAGCAGTGGTCATTGTGCAATGCTTCCCTTAAGATCTTCATCAGTGGATGCCATTTAATGTTTGAGTTCTCGAGTACACTAGAAACACAAAAAGCACACACTGCACAGATTACACTGGCTTCCTTTCCCGCTTTCCCGCTTTCCCCCCCACCCCCATGGCTACACTAAGGCCTGTGCATCTGGCAAAAGACAAGTCACAGAACAAGTTTTATGTTTCCTCCTGATGTTTTAGTTCAGCACGACCTGCTCCAATGTGACCTAACCCTTCAGAGTATGAAAGAATAGGTAGCAACGAAAATATGCACACTTCACATACTGTACTCTTGATAGCAACTTATTTTTCAACAGGACCACAACATGGCTTTTCCAAACCGCAGAGCAAGGCTGCATCATGCTCGGACAGTGCAGAGTGTAACCCACAATCCTATACCAGCATAAAAAAGCACAGACGTTTCTAGTTCTTATGGAGGTAGCAGTCCTATCAAAAGTGCATGCGAAAGGACTGGTGAAGTTTCAGATAAGAGTTCCACTGGGGAAAGGTTTATTCTTCAGAGCCCACGGAGCTTTTTACTCTTTCCAGAGTTGGAAGACACTACATAAATTATGCAGAGTCATATGAAGGTTTTCCTTTTCTTAATGTGATGCTGAATTATTACTTAACCCTTTGTTGTACCATCCTTGGCATAGCTATTGGGTGCAGCCTTTGGTTCATGCTAGAAATGATCGCTGGGTGTATGTTTCATGGGAGCCCCACTGCTCAGGCAACGACACATGACTGCTCCAACAATAACACGTTTAGAACCAGGCAGTGCTACTTTGAGCTCACAACAGTGGCGAGAGATGTGTGTCGAGTTGGTATCAACAGGCAAAACATTTCTAGAGTCCAGACACAGATGCTGCAACAGAGAGCTGGAGTGTTCATCTTAGGTCTTCCAAAGACAGCCGCTGCAGACCCAGGCAAAGTTTTCTGTTCCTAGCCCATCACCATAGGATGTGGTGGTGATGGCATCTGGCCTGGATGCCTTCAAAGGGAGATTGGACAAATTCCTGGAGGAATATTCCATCACAAGTTACAAACCATGATGGAGATCTGTAATCTCCAGGCTTAAAACCGGGGTACTTCAAGGGCCAGATGCAGGGAGTGGTATCAGGAGACAGATAGCTAATCTCGTGTGCTCCCAGATGCATTTGGTGGGACCACTATGAGATACAGGAGGCTGGACTAGATGGGCCATTAGCCTGATCCGGCATGGCTCTTCTTATGTTCTTACGTTCTTATGTTCAGAAGGAAACACACCCTATTTATAGCAACCATTTACTGAAGTTGAAAGAATAAGAATGGTGATTAAAAGGTCATGGCTGCTTTGTTTGCTGGGGAATAGCCTTAGCGCAGCTTGATGCATGGATCCAGGCATCAGATGCCGCAATGCCCACAAGCCTAGTCTTCTGCGGGGAAGCCCTGGATTGGCACCCACTTCTATGTACAAACCCTGGGAGCAAGACCATTGAGGTAGCCAATTTGTGGCAGGTTTGGGAGGGGGGCTGTGGCTGCCCTCATGAGCAGGGCATTCCCTTTTCTCACTCAGGCTCTGGAAACACTGTGACACACAGAGAGGTCTGGAATCCTGTTTCTATACTTCCCGGGTGGGCCAGACTGGAAACCCATTCCTTTCTGGTCTGCAAGGTAAGGGGTCCCTCCTTTCTCCCTCCAGCTGCAGCATGTTCCCATTGGCCAGCTATCAGGGCACACGGAGGCAAGCGCGAAGCCCCCTGGGAAGATGGGGACTCCCAAGATGGTAACTGTCCCTCAAAGTCTCCCGGGACTCACTGAGCTGCCAGCAGGGCTCCAAGTGAGTTCTGCTAGGTAATCCTAGCTCAGTGTTGGAGAACCTATGGCACGGGTGCCAAAGGTGGCACCCGGAGCCCTTTCTGTGGGCACCCAACATCGCCCCTTCACAGCCACCTGTATTCAGGTTAAATTGTTGCATTGGCACTTTGTGAAAAATTAGTGGGTTTTGAATCGCAGTTTGGGCACTCAGTCTCTAAAAGGTTCACCATCACTGCCCTAGCTTATAAGGACAAATTTTCATGAAGAAGGTATACTAGAAGCAAGAGGAATGAAGACAATCAGAAAGCCATGAGGTAGGGAGGAAAAGAGTGATATGTCTTTGAATAACTTGTACGTGTGAGTTGTTACTCTGGAAACAGAGTTTATTTAAAGAGCTATGGTTGATCAGTGTCCATTATTGATTTTTATTTCTGTTGAACAAATATGTTTCTTCTGCTATCACACCCATCTGGCCATGACCACAGAATTCGAGGTGGTGAAATCATGGCTCAGGGTGCTGCTCCTCTTAGGATTAATTACAGAAAATTTTCTCAGTGGTTGCCATTATTGTCAAGGCTAGCTCTATAAAATGTTTTTCAGCTGTTGAGTTTCTAACTGTGCGATCTTCCCCCGAACCATAACCAGGGAAGGTTCACATATTAACATTTTTAAACAAGCAAGTGCAACAAACGGCACTTCAACTCAAGCGTTAGTGAGTCAAGGCGGGAAGCGTACACTTGCTCAGTGTAGCGTACTGGCTAAACATTGTGCTCTGAGATGACTATTTTTCCCTCAGAAGTGTAATTTTGATATGTAATCTGAAAACTGACTCATAGACTCTCATGGACTATTTATTCATAAGCAGGCCATAAGCTGGTGCCATATGGGAAACAGCATTGTCTTTTCCTTCAGGGAAAATGTCTGAATAAATTATGATGGTGTATCAGAGCCATCTCTGTCTATCTCTGTGAGCCTGTCTGTGTGTCTGCCTTTCACAAAGCGGGGGGGGGGGGGAGGCGGCGCTATGGGTACCCGTCAGGTATGTAAAGGAAGCTAGGCCGTGAGAGCATTCCCTTAATTCTTTTCTAGCTCTTCTAAGCCATTTAAAACAGTAAATGCAGTTTTCATGGTGGAACACAGGGCCTTTTATGGGTGGGCACTGAAGTGCATCCAACTGTATTTTATCCTTGGATATTCCTCTAAGCCCTGAAGCACAAATAAAATATAATGGCAGAAGGGAGAGGAGGAAAGCAGCCCTGCTGCTCTTTACAGCTTATGCTGCAAGAGCTTTCCACTATACAAACCAAACAGCAAGGGAGTCTGTAACCATTGATATCCTCTTATAAAATGTTTATACAATTGTGTTCCATCAACAACCATTTTGTAGACAATAACTGGCAAGAGACAATGCAGCATAGACTAGCCCGTACAAGTACTGTATCATGAAAATATTTGGGTTCAGCTGTTCCTGTAGCCATAGGTCAGTGATGGCAAACCTTTTAGAGACTGAGTGCCCAAACTGTGATTCAAAACCCACTAATGTTTTGCTAAGTGGCAATACAGCAGTTTAACCTGAATACAGGTGGCAGTGAAGGGGCGATGTCAGGTGCCCACAGAAAGGGCTCCGAGTGCCACCTTTGGCACCCGTGCCATAGGTTCGCCAACGCTGCCATAGGCTTTCTACCCTTAAAATGGGGCAGGGATGGTGGCATCCACAATTCTGTGCTGTGATAATTTGAAGTATACAAAATATATACATTATCCATACTAAAAGATTTGCATGATTTCTCCTAATTTGCAGAATCCATTGCTTTTATGCAGAGTTTATTCTGCTGTGGCTAGTCAGGAGTTAGGAGAAGGAATGATGCAGAGCATAGAGACATGGATACAGTACGTCCCCATTTGGAAATATTATACAGCAACATCTCCGGCTTCTGATATTTAACCTAGCACATGGCCAAACACTCTTCAGCAACTAACCATAGAGGTGCATGCACATTCTGAAAGCCACAGGCAGCTTAGCACTGCTCCTAAACTTCCCTTGCCCACCTTTTCTGTCCTTCTACAGAATGACACCCAGGGCCTTAGTTCCAATCACAACATGAGAAACTTACTCCCTCTCAGTCAGTAACTGCCAAGAGAGAGAGAGAGAGAGAGAGAGAGAGAGAGAGAGAGAGAGAGAGAAAGAAAGAGAGAAAGAAAGAGAGAAAGAAAGAAAGAAGTACCTGAGCAATGTCCAAGATGTCTGATATCAATCTGTTCTTGTCGCAGGCAAGAGGCCTCTCGAACAAAGCAAGGGTTGTTATAGGACGATCCATCAGATGCACAGACAGGGTTAAAACTGTATCCGCTACAGTCTATGTTGCATACACACCTGTTTAGGAAAATATGCACTTAGATACAGACCACTTAATTTTGCATTCTTAGATTGCATGATATAATTCAGATCCCTCATTGACCCATGCTAAGTATTTCATGTAACAATACGGGGAAATAAAACAACATCCAAGAGCGATACACATCACAAATGCATTCTCACTCCTCGGGCTAAATATCTCTCATGCTAGTGGTGATCAGTTCATCATCAACCCTGAAACGATCCATTGCCCTTTATTTTCACAGCAAGCCTGACCACTGCTTTGTTGGTTGGTATGGAAGTAATAAAGATGGTTGAATAACTGCGGTTTAGGTATCTGGCTCCAGAGCCAGAGGTTCAGAGTTTGATTTCCCACTGTTTATCCTGTGAGTACAGCCAACCTGTCTGGATGTAGTCAAGCTGCACTGTCCGAGAATGGTCCCAGATATGAATGGCAAACCACTTCTGAGTACTCTTTACCTGAAAAACCTGACAAAGGTTGCCATTAGTCAGCACTGACTTGACACTACATGATGATTATTATGTAAGTGATGCAGGAGCTCTGTGTGTGTACTGATCTTTTGAATTCCAATTTGTTGGATGGTTGACTGGAATAAAATATTTATATACTCCCAGCCCCCCCCCCCCACATAGATGCCTTGATCCCTCAGATATCTGGCTGCAGAACTAGAGGTTGGGAGTTTCACTCCACACTGTGCCTCCTAGAAGAGCCGGCCTGTGTGGGCTTGGGCAAGCTGCACAGTCCAGTCCAGGATGTCCCCTCGAAGAAGAGAATGGTAAACCACTTCTGGGTACTTTCTACTTAGAATATGCTGAAAAGGGTTGCCATAAGTCAGAATTGACTTGACAGCACAACATGATTATTTCACCCCATATGACTTTCAAGGTGTCAGTTAAGATGGTGTCCATTATTCCTGCATTCAGCCGCCTTGTATTCAGAATCATAAAAGACTGAATTCAGTTGGATAGGAATGATGCACAGGAACTTCTCATAGCATGTCAACTGCCTTTTCTTGATCAGTGCAATTGATTTCAATTGTTTGAAATCACTGGCCCAGGGAAGAGTCTAAAAGGAACTGATATTGCTGAGGTTCAGAAGACCTGGCTTTGAACAGTGTCGGGGTCAAACAAGAAGAACCACATGCCAGCAAGTTGATTCTGGCTGATGGTGACCCTTTTGTAGGGTTTCCCAGGTACAGAGCATTCAGAACTGGCTTACCATTCCCTTCTTCTGGGAGAGCTTGAGGACTGTGTCTTCTCCTATGGAACAATGAGAACTCAAACTCCCAACCCCTGACTCCACAGCCAAGTGCTCTGAAAACTTATTTTAACTCCCTCTGCTTCCGGGTTGAGGGGTCTCCGCTATAAGCACAGAGGTGAATCCAGTCTTAGCAAGTCACACTTCTCTTCTACTGAAATCAGAGCTGAAAGTTAGCTATAACCACCCTACATTCTCTTGATTTTATTTATTTATTTATTTTAGAGTATTTTTTTTTTTTACCCCAAGGCAGCTTACAGTAACGAGGGATAACAAACAGTTTGGTACAATTAGGTATGTTCAAGTATTGAGAACAGGAAATTGAGGAACATCTTACAGCAGGGGTCCTCAAACTTTTTAAATAGGGGGCTGGTTCACTGTCCCTCAGACACTGTTGGGGGCCATACTATAGTTTGAAAAAAATATATGAACAAATGAACAAAGTGGGGGGGGGAGCGGGGACCACACTGGGCCCACCCATTTCAAACTCCCTGCTCTTCACAGCAGCGCCCAGCCCAGCCCAGCCTCCCCATGCAGAGCTCCCTGGCTGCCTGGTACCTGTAAAGGAGTCTGGGTAATTGACCTCGAGCTCATTGTGCTGTTCTGATCGCAATTGTCTCCACCAGCAGAGGGGAGTCACACAAGTGCCCGCCCGCAAACGAAAGAGGGAGGGAGGCAGGAAGCGAACCAGAAGAGCGGCCAAAGGGGGCACGGTGGAGAAAACAGTCCATGCAGGTGTGAGCATGCGCACTGCCTTGCCTCGCCTATCCGGCCGGCCTCCTCCTCCTCCTCCTCCTCCCTTTTGCTCCACCCATCAGGTGGGGGGCAAGTGGGGGAAGCGACACAGCCCACCACAGAGTTCAAAATGGCAGTGGAGGCTGGCTCGCTTGCTTGCTTTCAGGGTGAGGTGGGGTGGGGGTGGGGTCTGCAGTTGCTTCCGAGGGCCAGATTCAGGACTCTGGGGAGCCATATCGGGCCTGTGGGCCGTAGTTTGAGGACCCCTGTCTTACAGCATTAAAAGACAACATTACATTAAAGCTACAAGAGAACACGAGCAGTTAAGAGGAGAGTAAAATTCCATGTAAAGTTATGAGAGATGGAAACTAACACTGAAAACACAGCGTCGTTAGTGGAAGAAACTGGTGCTAACGACGGCTGTGTTAGAGCCAGTTTCTTTCTACTAAAATCAATTGAACTTATAATTAAATTGAGATAAGGAAATAGTAATTAAATTCTATAGTAATTAAATTCAGATAAGGAGATGTCAGATAGAAAAATAATGTCATGCCCAACTTTTTATGTGTCTGACTTCTGGTAAGAATGAATCACTAACAGCACCAATTGTCAATTAATGAGCTGTTGTTGTTGTTGTTGTTGATGATGATGATGATGATGATGATGATGATGATTCATTAATTCATTTCCCTAGTGTGTGAAAGACAGAATGATGGTGACAGAGTCTGAAAATCTAAATTCGAATCCTCACTTGGCCACAAAATCTCATTCTCAATCTCTCTCTCCCTCTCCCCCCCTCTCCCTCTCTCTCTGTAACTCTGGTAAAACTACTCCTTAAATACTGCAGATACCTTGAAAGCCCTATTAAGCTGCAAGTGATTATACAGCACACAACATAACAAAGTAAAATATTAAAACAGTAAATGTCAGAGTTTGATTTTTAAAACATTGTAGGAAGAAAAGAAAACATTATCAGCTTCTGTTTCTTACTATAAATCAAAACAAAGCTGACACTGTAGTTTTGGTACTAATTCCCCCTGCTGAAAAAAGCCACAGCAACAAAACCTTCAGAAAACTCTGTCACAGAGGTTTGATTATGCACTTCTGAAATAGGATTATGAAATCTGGAGCATTTCCCATTCAACTCAGCTACACTCTTGGAAGGCTTTTCAGCCTTGTATTTTGTCTCTCTGACAAGAAAGAGCTATAGAAGAGACAGCCTATGTATCTCACATCTCTGTGTAATGGTCACACCAGCCCTGCACCCTTTATGACCAGACCCTCCCCCCAAAAGCACAACTAAACATTGTGGTCTTTCCTCCATTTTGACTGTCTCAGGAAGATAACAAAACCAAACCCCTGCTAGCTAGGCCAATACAGACATGCAAAGCAATTGTGTAGCTGTGCATAGGAAGTTAGTAGCCAGGGCTCACCAGCTACTTCAGTATCAAGGGCCACTCTTACAATGACCTGAGGTAGTTGATCTCACAATAAACTTGATGCCGTCCGACAGGGAAAGTTTACATCGCATATTGCACGGCAATGCATCAAAATACATTCATTCATTTACGTTTTATGCACAAAATTCAAAAGGCGGGCGCAACATGACAGTCAGGAATC
The DNA here is from genome assembly GCA_023846285.1 of Phrynocephalus versicolor. NCBI lineage: Eukaryota > Metazoa > Chordata > Lepidosauria > Squamata > Agamidae > Phrynocephalus > Phrynocephalus versicolor. The sequence goes on along the minus strand of JAHTLZ010000204.1, from coordinate 89,956,425 downwards.
TTTTACAGAAAGCTGCCTTGGGTCCTTTTCCAAAGAGAAAGGCGGGGTGAAAATACTCTATAATAAATAAAAATAAATAAAGAGTGAATACATTTCAGGCAACTCCAGCAGAATGGTGATAAATGCTTTGAGTTGCCAGTTTGGTATCTAAATGATTGGCTTAGAATATATCTGTCTGAGCTGATGCTGGTCTGACATATATCAAATTCCCTTTCTACCCCAGTGGATTTTCAAGTCAAACAGCCTGGACAGAGAAGCAGGACAAGGAGGGATCCAGCAAAATAAGCCGCAGAGCTTGGGGAAAGTTACTGAGCCTCATGCAGCAGTGGTTAAACTGCTGTACTGCAGCTGTAACTGAGTACCCAGCTTGCTGGTTATGGGGGATGTATAGCCAGCATCATTACTTGTAAACTGCCTAGAGCAGGCATGGCCAAACGTTGGCCCTCTTGATATTTTGGACCACAACTCCCAGAATTCTAAGCTTAGATTGCCGATGGCAAAGGACTGTGGGAGCTGCAGCCCAAAACATCTGGAGGGCCGAAACTCGGACATGCCTGGCCTAGAGAGTGCTTTAAGCACTACGAGAAGGTATACTGTATAAGCAGAATAATACTTGCTTTGCTTTTTTACTTTTTGTGACCACTGCGAGCACAATCCGAGAGCAGTCCCACGCTGGCAGATGGATTTCCAAAGATGTGGACCAAAAAAGGTAACATGCCTAATCTTTGACAACCAGGTGGCTGGACTGGTTTATATGCATTTGGCTGTGGAGCCAGAGGTTGGGAGTTCAATTCCCCACTGTGTCTCCTTAACAGGGGCTGGACTAGGGTCTCTTCCACCTCAGCAGTCCTAAGGTTCCATGACATGGATGTATCTGCAAAGAACAGGTTACTTACCTGTAAGGTTGGTTCTTCGAGTAACGCATCTGTGAATTCCCACTACTGGGTTTTCCTTTCTGCGCCTGCGCAGCTCCCGGACCTTCCAGAGCTTTCGCTCAGCTCCCTAGGACCTCCTCTCCCCCTCACTGGGCATGCTCGGGAACTCCCGCGCAGATCTTCCCCAGTTCCTTCCATGTCCGCCGCTGAAAAATAAGAAGAGAGAGAAGTGACGGACAGAGGGGAGGACGGGTGGGGAGTGGGAATTCACAGATGCGTTACTCGAAGAACCAACCTTACAGGTAAGTAACCTGTTCTTCTTCTTCGTAGCATCTGTGAAATCCCACTACTGGGAGAATAGCAAGCTAACTTACAGGAGGTGGGCCGTCACTGCAGGGAGTAGGCGAGGACGGCTCTGCCAAAGGCTGTGTCCTGCTTGGCCCGGACGTCCAGACGGTAGTGCTGCACAAACGTAGATGGTGTGGCCCAGGTGGCAGCGCGGCAGACGTCCTGTAATGGCACTCCCCTGAGAAAGGCCGAGGAGGAGGACACGGCCCTGGTGGAGTGGCCCTGGGTCTCCCCCGGCAAGGACTTGTTGGCCAATTGGTAAGCCAATGTGATAGTTTCCACGATCCATTTAGAGATAGTCTGAGCTGTGACAGGCATGCCCAAGTTAGGTCCTGAGGTGCGGACAAAAAGCACAGGGGACTGTCGTAATGTACGAGTTCTAGAGGTAAAGAACAGTAACGCCCGACGCACATCAAGTGTATGTAGAGAGCGTTCAAGATCGGAAGACGGCGTCGCAAAGAAAGTGGGCAGAACCAAAGGTTGACTAAGATGGAAATGAGTTGCTACCTTTGGAAGAAACGATATATCCGGGTAGAGGGTGACCTTGTCCGGAAAAAATTGGAGGAATGGAGGATCCGAGCGGAGGGCAGCAATCTCCGATGCGCGACGTGCTGACGTGATGGCAAGAAGGAAAGCAGTCTTTATAGAGATGAGGTGAAGAGGCGCCGTGGCCATGGGCTCGAATGGAGGACGAGCCAGTTGTGTTAGAACGGTGTTAAGGGACCATTGTGGTGGAATAGGGGCCCTGTGAGGTCGAAGGTTGTTGATACCTTTGAGGAAGAGCTTGACCCTGGGATGCCTGAAGAGGGCAGCAGAGGAGGACTCCGGCGGTTGGTGAGCGACGATAGCCGCTAAGTAGACCTTGATGGTGGATAGGGTTAGTCCTCTGTTAAATAGGAGTCTTAGAAATTGAAGGACTACCTCTGTAGACGCAGGAGAGTGGGCTAGATTATGGTCCGAGGTGTACCGCAAGAATGCCGACCACTTATACCGGTACAGTGTAGATGTTGACGGGCGCCTGGCATGAGCCAGGATATAGTCTACAGAGAATGAATTAGCCAGGCCGTGAGGTGCAGGGACTGTAGGTTGGGGTGGAGCAGGCGACCTCCGTTCTGCGACAACAGGTTGGGGGTCTGAGGCAGATGGAGGTAGGAGTTCGACATGTGCTTGAGCGTGAGGAACCAGTGTTGCCTCGGCCACCATGGCGCTATGAGGATGGTCCGAGTCCGTTCTTGTCGGAGATGGATGATTGTCCTGTGGAGGAGCGGTAGGGGAGGAAAGGCGTATGCAAAGCGGCCCTGCCATGTGATGGATAGGGCGTCGCCGCTGGAGTGGCGACCTCGTCCCGCTCGGGAACAATACCGAAGACATTTCGCATTGAGTTCGGACGCAAAGAGGTCGATTTCTGGGTGACCCCACATGTGACAAAGTTGCAAGAAAACTGGCTGAGAGAGGCTCCATTCGTGGTCGTTGGAGGACCTCCGGCTGAGGCTGTCGGCTAATGTGTTGTCCTCCGAGGCGATGTGAATTGCTGACAGCAGGATGCGCCGTTGGTAGCACCACGTCCAGATGTCGAGAGAAAGACGGAGTAGGGATCGGGATCTTGTGCCTCCTTGTTTGTTTATGTAGTGGAGCGCCGTGGTATTGTCTGTGACTATCTGTATGTGCGTCCCACGAGTGTTGTGTACAAAGGACTTCAGCGCATTGAAGATCGCCATCAGTTCCAGAAAGTTGATGTGATGAGAACGTAGACTGGCGGGCCAAGTGCCATGCGCTGTTAGGCTGTGGCAGTGGGCTCCCCACCCTGTGGTGCTGGCATCCGTGGTGATTTGTAATGTAGGCTGTGGCTGTTTGAATGGACGACCGACCCGGAGATGTCGGGGAACAGTCCACCAGCGTAGCTGGGTGTGTAGGCTGGGCGAGACCAACAGTAGTTTTAACCGATGGTGTTTCTGCGGGTGGAATCGGGTCATGAGCCAGTGTTGTAGAGGCCTGAGTTTGAGCCGGGCATATGGTAGAACCGATGTCGTGGAGGCCATGAGGCCTAGGAGGTGTTGAGCGGCCAGGGCGGTGACACGACGGTGCGGCCGAAAGTGTTCCAGTGCCTTGAGAATCTTGCGTATCCTGTCTTCCGGGAGGAACGCTTTGGCTCTGCGGGAGTCTAGTCTCGCTCCAATGTAGTGGATTGACATGGTAGGGGATAGAATAGACTTTTTTGAGTTGATGGAGAAGCCGAGAGAGGTAAGAAGACTCGTGGCTGTATTGACGCTCTCTGTTGCTCTTTTCCTCGTAGGTGCTACGACCAGCCAGTCGTCTAAATAAGGGAACACATTGACATCGTGTAGCCGGAGGGATGCCGCCACCGGGGCCAGGCACTTCGTAAAGACCCTTGGGGCGGTGGAAAGGCCGAACGGAAGCACTTTGAATTGGTAAGTATCGTCCCCGATTTTGAAACGGAGGTACTTCCGGTGAGATTGTCTTATGGTGATATGGAAGTACGCATCCTCCAGGTCGAGGACCGCGAACCAGTCTCCTCGTCTGAGCAGCGGAATTATTACCTCCAGGGTAGTCATTCTGAACTTCTTTGGTTTGATGTACAGATTGAGTAGCCTGAGGTCTAGAATGGGTCTTAGAGTATCGTCCTTCTTTGGAATGGTGAAATACCGCGAATAGAAGCCATAGGTATCGCCTGGTGGAACAGCCTCTATGGCGTCTTTTGAGAGCAGAGTGGAAACTTCTGCGGCCAGGGTAGGTGACGGAGAAGTGGTGATGACTCTGCCTAGCGGTGGTAGGTATTCGAACTCGATGGCGTACCCGTTGGTTATAATATCTAGGACCCAAGTGTCTGATGTAATCTCTGCCCAGCGTGGAAGAAAGGGTCGTAGCCGGACCTGAGACGTCCTGTCGAGTTGTGAGGAAGGCGTGTCAAGAGGTATGCTTGGGCTTCCTATCGAAGCGCCTGGTGGATTGAGCTGACCTGCCACGGGATTGTTGGCCAGAGCGGTAATACGATGACTGGTAGTGCTGCCGAGGTCTGCCTTGGGCGCGCTGGCCAGCCTGGTGGAACGGGCGGCGCCATTGGTACGTCTGCGGCCGAGCAGGTGGTTGTGATGTTGAACCCTGGAAGGCATAGGATCTCGCCGTTTTGCGCATCTTCAAGATGTTGTCTAGGGATTCATCTGTCGTAGCCGCGAAGAGGCCCTCGCCGTCAAAGGGAGCCCCTTCAATCCTGTTCCGCGCATCATCTGTTATGGTGACTGTACGTAGCCAGGCGTGGCGTCGAAGAAAGACAGCGTTTGCTAGCTGGCGGGCAGAGGCTTCAGAAATGTGGCAGGAGGCTATAGTCTGATAGTCCAACAGAGTCAAAAGCTCTTCATGGTACGAGGTAAATTTGGCCTTTAAGTCGTCAGAGAGTTGTTCAAAGGCGGAAGGGAGCTTCAAAAGAAGATGACGGGAATAGGCCTGCATGGCACACAGATGGTTGGTGGATCTTAGGGTAAAGGAAGCAAGAGAGTATTGTTTTTTACCAATCAAATCCAGTTTTCTGCCCTCTCTGTTGCTAGGGGCTGAGGTAGAGGTGTTTTTCGCCCGGTTTTGTGTGGCATTGACGATTAGCGAATTGGGGAGAGGGTGTCTTGCTAGAAATGCGGTCTCTTCCCCATGTGTGCGGTACAAGTTGTCCGTACGACGCGGCATCAGGGGGGTGGAAGCCGGTTTCGTCATAAAGGTCTTGGCCGATTCCAGTAGTGAAGGTATAAAGCCCAGACGAAGTGGGGGGGTTCTTGTGCTTACGAAGATGCCCCAGAAACCTGCAGGACCCTTTAGGGTCTGGTTGTTCAACCTGAAGTTGCATTACCTTGGCTACCTTGTTGATAATCCTAGAGTAAGTAGAGAAGTCCTCCTCAGGAGGAGGGCCCATGTTGTCTTCCGCCTCTGACCCTTTAGCATGTTGATGTTCAGATGCGGATTGGGTGGAGAGAATGGATTGGGCATCGTCTCCAATATCGGAGAGAAGCGACCTGTCCATTGATGCCGGTGTAATGGAGTGGCGGCGCCGTGATGGCGAGGAGCAATGCCGATCATGGCGTGAGCGATCGCTCGATGGCGAGGTGCGCTGTTTGGGCACCGATGGCGTGCGGCTATGAGCACCATGATATCGTGTCGATCTGTCCTGGCTCAGGTCTTGAGAGCGTGTGCGGCCCGATGTCGAGGAATGGGTAGAGCGCGCATGGACAGTCTCACGATCGGCAGGCTTGCGTCCCACTTCCCGGCTGGATGCACGATGGCGTTTGGAGCGAGGGGAGCGGGAGCGTGATGAAGAAGATATTCTCTGCCGAGTGCTCTTGTCAGACAGAGAGTCTGAAGAGCAAGAGACTACTCGAATGTACCGGCGATGGTGCTTGTGTGATTTAGAGGCAGTCTTGTGATCGCTCTGTTCGCGATTGTGCGATTTCTTAGCCTTCTTCGCTCGATAGCGAGAGCGGTGATGCCGGGAGGCGGAGCTACCAGACGATGACGAGGAGCGTGGGCTTGAGTCATATACACAGTATGTGTGTCGAGACTTGCGGTGGCGCTTCCTGGGTGATCGGGAAGCACGCTCAGTGTGATGGGTCTTCGATGCGTGCTCCGACTGACGAGCAGGATCCCCCACTGCAGCAAGGCTAAGAGTCTGTCGGTGGTGTTCCGCCGATGTCGTGCGGAATTCGGTTTCCACTCTCAGCAGGGGGGAGGCATCCCTGCGCCCTCGGGAGGAGGTATGGGAGGCGGATGTCCTCACATCGCCCCGAGATCGTGCGGCCGATAGCGAGGGGCTTCGCTGTCGAGACGGGATGTCACCGTGGGAGCCCGTCGATAGCAGGGGGCTATGTTGTCGGGTTCCAACATCAGCATGCGAGCCCCTGGAGCCCGTCAGCAGCGAGGGGCTATGATGTCGAGTTTCGGCCATAGTGCGTCGCACCGGAGAGGCAGCCGCCGAACTCCCTGATTGCGAAGACACGGGGGAGGAGGATCTGCCCCTCTGTTTAGCCACCTCCTTTTGGCGGTCTGCCCTGGCGTCTACGGATTGTACCGTCGCCGTGGATGTTGTTCCGAGAGCCGATGTTCGGGCTCCGGATAGTGGGGCAGACTTTTTCTTCTTTTTCTTAGACTGGGCCCCTATTCCTGTAGCAGAGGATTTAGAGGCCAGAGAAGCAGGCGAGGAGGGCGCCACGTGCGCTGACTGAGCCTCCATAGGTTTGAGGGACTGCTCCCAAAGATAGACTCTGAGGCGGCCTTGTCGCTGTTTTAACGCCGGCTTGGAGAGCTTCTGGCACTCTGGGCAGTTGGCCGGTTGGTGGGATTCGCCCAGGCAATATAAACAAGTGTTATGCCCGTCCGAGATGGAGATTTTATTCGGGCATAAGGCGCAGCGCTTGAACAGCGCGCCAGGGGCCATAAAAGGCCCGGAGGGACGGGAAGGGAGGGAGGGAGAGGAGGAAATAAAATAAAAACTATTCAAACGAAAAATAAAAGAAGGATAACTGAGGTACTTATCGGTAAAGAAGTCTCTGTTTGAATTACAGGAGCTGAAGAATATGCGACCGGAGCTAGCGGCGGCAAAAAAGGAACTGGGGAAGATCTGCGCGGGAGTTCCCGAGCATGCCCAGTGAGGGGGAGAGGAGGTCCTAGGGAGCTGAGCAAAAGCTCTGGAAGGTCCGGGAGCTGCGCAGGCGCAGAAAGGAAAACCCAGTAGTGGGATTTCACAGATGCTACGAAGAAGAAGCTTATGCTAGTACCACATTATCATGAGAGAAAGGCGCTGGTAAGTCTTCTTGTACCACCTCTACTGCTACTTACTTTTCTCCAACATGAGTATAAGTCTCATGTCACAGATGAAACAACACAGGGAGAAGTTCTAAATCAAATCACTTTACTCAGTGGAGATATTGACCAGCAAACCGCTTACTAGAAACCAATCAAACAAACAAGCCTCTTTTTGTCTAGCAGTAAGATTCTGTGCTTCTGAAATAAACTTCAGTTTATTTACTTAAAGAGAGAATGTTTCTAGTATCGTACAAACTTGTCATCTTCATCACATCATCATCGCTTCAGCCCTATGCAGACATTCAGCACCAACCCCGGAAACTGGACTTTCATCTGGCATGATACACTTTGAGGAAAAGACTGTATGCACAGTTAGTTGCTGACTATGGGAATGCCTCTTGGTAACAGGACCTCTGTAACCACATTAGGCCTAATATATGTACAGTGTACTCATCAGATCTTCACACTCATTGTATTAAGATCTAATTCATTTCCAGGATGGTCAAGAAGGCGCTTCTGTGTATCTCCTTCACAAATGTAGTCATATTTAAGCATTTATTTTAATGCCCAAATAAGGCTGTGGTCAACATAATAACATACATCCAGATGAATCCGTAACGCTCCAAAATGTTGCGCTGTCAAGTCAATTCTGACTTAGGGCCACCCTTGTCAGTGTGTTCTAGATATAAAGTGGTTTCCCTCGCCCTTGTTCTAGTAGTGCTCTAGGACCATGCAGACTGCCCAGGGCTACATAAGAAGCATGGCACATAACCCCATCAATTACATGCACGCTACATGATCTTGGATTGCCTCTGGGACACACAATGGAAATGTGAACTCTTGACCCTGCTTTTCCAAACTAGATGGTTGTATTTTAGTCTTGGCCTCTCACCTTTGACCATTCCTTTTTAAGTCCACTTTTTAGGAGAACAGGCTCATAATGTAATCTAGTCTTCTCACATCATTGCTCTTGACTTCTCTGGCACACTGAAACTCCCCCACCATGCTAAGACTGCTGCAAAGTTTTGAATTTTGGTTAAATGCCCTCTAGCTGTGCAAGAGATGTACAGGGACAAAGAGCAGAATTAGCTCCAGTAGAGAGTACCTATTTGCCTTTCATCAACTGACACAGTCTCAATAACTCATTTTGAGACATTGGTAATAAGAGAAAGAATCAGAAGGTTTCATTTACTCTCAAATAGATCAGTTTGTAAATAGATCAAAACCGCCTACTATACAAAAATGACTTCTTACAGCAGCAAGCCTCAACAGAGTCCTCTGTCTACTTCCACCCAATTCCTGCAGGCTACACTCAGACATAACTGTCTAAACTGCTAATTGCCAGCAGACTAAAAAGAGAGGGTGAAAGACTCTTAAGCTGAAAGGCATGGCTTCCCTTGAAATCAGAGGCAGGGAATGAACAATCTGTTAGTTCAGGTAGTAAACCTAACCCCAAAAAACCCAAAAGACTGAGACTAGTAAGAGCAGTAATGAAGAAATTAGAAAATATCATCAAGTGGAAGGATTTGTGACAGGAGACAAAGACTAAGATCATTCACACTTTTGTATTTCCCATCACCATGGATGGGAGGTGAAATCTGGACAGCTGAGAAAGCTGACAGGGGAAAAAATTGCATCCTTTGAAATGTGGTGGTGGAGGAGAACTTTGCAGATACCCTGGAATGCCGGAAAGATCAACAAGCGGATCCTAGAGGAGTTGGTTGCTTCCAACTTCTTTCCAAATTACTTTGGAAGCAAAAAAAAAAAAAAAAGGAAGGAAGGAAGAAACAGAGGCTATCATCCTTAGGGCATGTTATGAGATCTACTAGAAAAGACAACAATGCTGGAAATACTTGAAGGCAACAGGAAAAAAAGGAAGACCAAATATGAGCTGGATCAATCCCATAAAGGAAATCACAGCCTTGAATTTACAAGAGCTGAGCAGGGCTGTTGAGGATTTAGCCAATGACTGAGATGAAGCTATTGAAGTAGCCTGCTTGTAGTCAAAATTAACTTAATCTTATTTTCTAATTTGTTTTTAATTTTACCTAAATTTCATAATTTTAAACTGTGCAATGGTCTGATACAAAGAAG
>JAHTLZ010000204.1:89931292-89947296 GCA_023846285.1 Phrynocephalus versicolor | reverse complement strand
ATTCCCTCTGATGATCCAGCAGCTGAGGTAAACCACCTCCCTCCACCTATGGTCGGAAGAATGCAACAATCCCTCAGTTTCAGTTTCACGGTATTTCTGTGAATTTCCTCTACATTCTTTGCTCCTACTAGCTTTCGAAGCTAGCACTGAAGGGCTGGCCTGTTGTTTTAATTAGGAAAGCAATTATGAAATCTCTCACTAAGATCCAATACCTGCAGTGCTAGCAGAGAGGAAGCAGACAGTCCCAAACTCGGTTCTCATCCTAACCATTCCCAGGTGCATCTGGTGAAAATCCAGTCGTAAACTGCAAGCCCACAGAAGAAGTGGAAGAAGAAATGGAAGGCATGGAGGAAGAGAACCACCCAATCCCACTGATTCAATAGGCCCAATTTGGCTGCAATTTAACTCCTGTCTTTCAGCCACTGGGTACATGCTTGTTTTCATTTATCCTGGGGAGGCAGGAAAAGAAGCAAGGTCTCTGAAATTCAATAAGGAGAAGAGGGACAGAAAGATGAACTGAGAGGGGAGGGGTACGATTCTGACATTATCCTTCTGCCAACGTTTGAAGGCCTCTTTAGGCAGACTTTTAATAACTATGACTGGATCTCCTGATGCCGTATTTTTTGTTTTTCTAAGTTTGTTTTTAAAGTTCTTAATGCTTTTAGCTAATTAAAGGATTTTTAATCATTATCAGTTTAATTACTTTTAAATGTGTGGTTTATTGTGACTTAACATTGTGGGCTGCCTTGGGTTCCCTCACCAGGAGAAAGGCAGCCTGCAAACGATACTAGATGGATGGATGGATGGATGGATGGATAATATAGCAATCTTAGAAGGATCAATGAGTCCAGTCCCTCTCAAGGAAGGTACAGTAAGGAATCAAACTCCCAACCTTTGGCTCCACAGTCAGATCCCTAAACCACTGAAAGGCTTCATTCTCTGGCAGGTGGAGTCAGGATGAGCAATCTAGATGTCGATCTTGATGTTTGTAGTCTGTAACTCCCAGCCTACCCAACACTCAGTGATCAAGAGATGATAGGCAGTGAGTCTAAAAGTAGCTATAAAATCACAGTTGTGCACTGCTGCCTGAGGTGATGGGAAATCAGCTGGCAGAGAACCTACAGGGGAAAGCCAAAGGGTAAGGAAAAGGTTGAGAACTGCCACCAAGGAAGGCTTGAGAACTGCTACCACCGCTCAAGGTTCTTCCACTGCAAGCTGCACCTTCCTTAGCTAGATATAACAAAGAGAAGCAGTGGCAATCTTAAGAACGTGGTCTGAGGAAGTGGACTTGACCACAAAAGCTCCCAGTAAAATGTAACAGTTAGCCTTTAAGGTGCCACAAGGTTTTTGTCTTTATTTTTTTGTATTTCTCTTCTTTTTTACATGAGAACATGAGTTTATTCTGGAGAGATGAATTACAGTCAAGAAGTTTGAGCCAACTGGACATACACAGAGACAGAAAGAGAGAGAGAGAGAGAGATTTCATTTTGATTTTTATAACCAGACTGCTCCAGAGGAACCAGATCCCATTCTGTCTACAAATTCAGGTGTGGCAGTGTGTCCCAAGAACAGTTGCCTAGTTATGATGTATGGGATTTTGTGTAGGAAAAGCCCTCTTGCAAGGAACTGCAGTAGTAATCCTTCTTTTGCTTCCAGGCTCAGGCAAAAGTGCCCACTATGGCAGTTGTGCTCAATTATGCTATTCCCACAAGTGGCTGTACAATTGGTTGTTAAACTACCTATGCAATAGAAGTGACATTGGACAGGAGCATTATTCCTACACTAAAAATGTGCAACTGCAAGTGCAAGGGAATTGCGTCCAAATAAGGCGATTTGAATAATATGCTGTAAATATTTTTTTAGAGAAACGTAGGCCAGGAGAACATCAAACAATGGTTCTTATGTGTTTTAAAATATGCCCTGTCTTCTCATCCTCTCTCAAACATTTCTCACCATAACTGAAAAATAGTGAAACAGAAGAAATTGAATATTTCCTATTAAGAAATATGCATCTTTAAGATGTTGCAAGTTGAGACTGTTTGTGAATTCTATTATGCTTCTGTGTATTTTAGAGTCTTTATATAAAGTTCTCTCTTCTCTCCCAGAAGGTATATTTTCTGTTATTTATTTATCCAGAAATGGAAAACCAAGGATGAATTATATTTTAGCTATACTTCCTCAGCACGATTCACTCACATATTTATACAAAGGAATGTCACATAGTGTACTAATCTGAATCTATCTGAATGTTAATTTTCCAACTGTGCTGTACAGCCCATGACAACCACCTGCTCAAAATTCTCTTCTTTCTCTTAATAAGCCCAATAAAAATTAAAACAGAGAGCGTACAGGCACACAGAGATAATAGAAGTGATAATGTTGTTTATATTTCTGTGCTGATGTGCTCAGGCACTTCTGACAGTCTAATTACAGAATACTGCTGGAGATGAAAAACGCAAGTTTGCAACCTTGCAAACTTTTTGATTGCTTTCCCCCCTCCTAATGCCCTGCTGAAGGAACTGCATTATAATGGTTGCACGCATCAATAAGCCGAGGAGGGAGAACTGGTGTTCTCTAAAAGGCAGATGAGCAGGTGGCATGAAATTCAAGTCTTGGTTTTTCACCCTTTTACAGTTTTTCACCATGCTCTGTGGCCCAGGACAAACTGGGGTTTGCATCTCATTCCTCTCAAACAAAGCATATCAGCCTAATTATACAGATTCCCTTCCAAACCACGAACTGGATCAAGGCTGCCATTCCATAAACAGAATGGGCTCCTTGCTTCCATAGAAGGCAGGTACACGGATCCTGGAGACACTCTCCACTGGAAGAAAAAAAAGATGAGGATGTGATGTGACCAGATCTCTCTCTCTCTCTCTCTCTCTCTCTCTCAATCTCTCTCTTGCTCTCCCCCCCCATCTCTCTCTCTCACACAAAGCCCCTTTCATGCTCTCTTAGGAGACCCCTAGTTAGGCAGAGCAATTTGGGGGGGGCAACAAAGACTATTGACTATTTCAGAGGAAAATAGTTATTTATTTATTTTCCATTTGTTCTTATTTTGAATTGTCAAATCATTTTGATTTATTGTATTTGAGCTTATTTGCTTATTTGTTCTTTTTATTATTATGATCTGATTATTTGGTCTGATTGATTAACTTTTATTTACTATTTTAAGTTGTTTAATCTGTTTTTGTATTTTGTATATGTTTGTAAACCGCCCAGAGTAGCTTTTTTGCTAGTATGTTGCGGTATATAAATCAAATAAATCAAATAAATAAATAAATAAATAAATAAATAAATAAATAAATAAATAAAAAGACTCACAAAACTCACCACCCCACTTCAGCAAGACTGAACCTCTGCTAAGCACGACTGATCTAACCCATTAGATTCGACCTCGTATATGAATGGAGGAAACGTCAGATGTACCAATTGCTTGTGAGTGGTGCAGGAAGCTACAACCACACCATGAAGTTCTGGAATGAGTCCATTCCCCTCTGCATGGCTCACACTCTTCCTCCGGTTAAACAAGAGCTTCTATAGAAAAGGATGTCCCCAGGACAATGGGAGTACCGCCTATAAACTCTCCCCCTGATTCCAGAGTGCGCATCCGTTGAGGCTCTGCTTCTCAGGAACATTAGCCTCCTACCACAGCAGAGAGGAGGAGAAAGGTCATCCTAGCCCACTATGTTGCCAGAGAAAAGGCATCTCAGCCTGACACTGGGGGTAGCCTGCATTACTCCAAGGGATCCCATCTCTTGGGGCGTTTATACACGACCCCTAAACTCCGGGGCAAATGGCTCCCAGCTCCGGAGCTTAAAAATGTTTCCCCACCAGCTCCGGAGTTTACAGGAAATTAAGTGCGACCCCGCCCACCTAAGCGCGACCCAGCGCACTTTTCAGGTACCTGCTCTTGGGAGGTGAAAATTCCTTGATGCGGATGTGCCGGGCTCTCCTCCCTTCTTTTTGTTGTTGTTTTTTTTTTGCCTCCCGCCCCTTTAAGAGAAGGAATCAGGAAGTGACGGGGCTCAGAGCAGCTTCCACCGGCACCGGGAGGTAAGCCTTTATTCTTTTGTCCCTTTTCCCCCTCCCTCCCCTCACGCAGACAGGAGCAAGGAAGTGCGGAGGGGTGGGGACGGAGGAACAACAACGAACCCCCAAGATCTCTGGTCCGAATTTAAGGGGCCAGCGGATCTTAGGGGTCATGTGAAAAGGCCCATAGTCATTGGCTAGTACTGCTTAATGAAAACTCTGAAATACCTGTAACAAGAATGATACAAAATAGAAAACCTAACCCAAATGAAACAAAAATGCCCAATTACCTTAGGTAAGGCACTGCGTAATTCACATGTTCTGTGGGCATGTGGACTGTTAAATAATAAAGTATTTGAACCAGCTACACAGTCAACTCTTCAAGAGATTGAGACTTTGACACACTTTTTTTGGCGTATCTACACTGCGTGTGCAAGAACTTCAGCCAAAACTTTAAAATATATACGTATATAAGAATCTAAAGATTTACAACAGGCTTCTAGCTTAGGGTCAGTTCATTCGTTACTTTCTCCATGACAGAACCTATGGAACTAATTAATCCTTCATCATTGCAATTGCCATCACTGAACCAAAGATTAAGAAAGTGCTTTTTTTTATGACAACAACTCCCAGAATACCACAGTGAGCATTGCTAGCTAGGGTACTGTGAGTATTAACCCTTGAAAAACAAGTTTCCCCATCTCTGTACTAAGCTGGCTATTTGATGGTGTCTCTTAATTGAAAAGTGTCTATGAGCCTTTTCACACGACCCCTAAGATCCGCTGGCCACTTAAATTCGGACCAGAAATCTTGGGGGCTTGTCGCTGTTCCTGTGTTCCCACCCCCTCCGCATTCCTGGCTGCTGGCTGCATGAGGGGAGGGAGAAAAAAAGAAAGAAAAGAATGCCGGCTCACCTCCATTCTGCCCTCTCGCTCTTGCCCCCGCAGCATTCCATTCTCTTAAGTAGCTCTTAAAGGGGCGGGGGCCAAAAAACAACAAACACAAGCGAGGAGAGCCCGGCACTCTTAAGTTACATCCGCATCAGGAATTCTTCAGCCCTGGAGAGCAGGTACTTGAAAAGTGTGCTGGGACAGGCTTAGGTGGGCGTGGTCACACTTAATTTTCTGTAAACTCCGGAGCTGGTGGGTAAACAATTTTAAGCTCCGGAGCTGGGAGCCATTTGTCACGGAGTTTAGGGGTCGTGTGAAAAAGCTCTATGATCTTCTAAGGATGATGTTCTCTTCAAGCTGATACATTTTCCTATATGGAGGCAAACACTGAGATCTATTATGTGTTGTTGAACATGCTGGCCACTGAAAAGTGGCGGCCTAATCCTTGGACTCAAGGTTATTTACTTACCCAACATTTTCTGCATCTTCATCACACTCAGCCCTGTACTTGCAAACACCACACTTGGAATGTTTTCTATGAACTTCTGTTCCAGATCCTTCATATTCTGAAAGAAGACCAGGCAACGGAAAAGATTATCCAATGATCTGGAACACCGTCAGCAGCAGCAAACAACAATAGGCATGTAGATTCACTTTCATTCTCTTCCGGGAGTTCACAATGATGATTTCAACAGTCTTAGGCTCACAACCACACTATAAGGCTGAGAGATAACAACGACCTCATGGGCACTGGGATCATTACCATCTCTCAGTGGCCTTATAAGCCTCATGGTCTAAGCAAGGAGGAGAGTGGGAACAAATCTTCTCAACCTGGCACCAACACCCCACCATGTCTCACCGCCTCTCATGATCAACTTTACATTTGTGGACACAAACTTTGCCATAGATCACACTGGTATGTCTAAAAACCTTTATTCTTCAATCGCTACCTAATCAAAATAGTGGAAGTAGCTGCTATTCAGAAGGAGAATCCACCAAAAGAGAAACAGTTCTGATATATCCTTTTTTTGCCAGTAGAATGGATGCTAGTTGATTATTGTGAAAAAACATAGTACCTTTACTTTAGCATTACATAAACAATTGGCAACTAGTAATGTAGAACATTCTGACTTTTCAGAATTTCCCCAAGAGGTCTCAGTGGAAGAGCTACGGTTACACATAATTGTTCCCATTGAAATCAATGGGACTCAAAAGTATTTATTACAAGTTTGCTACAAATAAATCTACTGATATAATATAATCACTGTAATAAAATAGTTTACAATGTTTAACTGCAGAGCTAAGGAAGATGCATTAAATAAGCCAAAAAGAAAAGAAGAAGAAAATAACGGAAACCATGGAACACACAATCAGAGACTTGTAAACAATACACAGATAGCTTCTGCTTAGAAACATACAACTGCAAGAACACTAAGTGTGATTTGATCAAAATAATATGGGAAAAGCCCCTGTTCAAGTCAAATTTGTGCAGAGACAGCGAAGTCTAAATCATAAATAAATATTACAGACATGAGCCTCCCCAGTTCTAAAGTATTATAATCACAAGTTTTTTATAAACTTAGTTAATCTGAAAATTAGCAAACTTCAAACCATGGTTTGTAGGCCTGGCTTGTTTTAACTAATAGTAGTTAAGCTTGACTCACGTTTGGAAATGTAACCTTTCTGAACAGCTCAAATATACTGAAAATTATAACCCCAAACCGTACTTTCCAGGACTTTGAGACCCACCAACGTTTAGGGCTATATGACATGATAAACAGTTGAAGGTAAAATTAGAAGATCCCAATGCCCTTCTTGAAGCTACAAAAGAAAAAAAAAGGATGGAATACAGGATCTATTATAATCCAAACTCATTGAGGCATCTCCATTCCTAGTTCATTGCTTTGTATGCATGCAGGAGACCTATGGGTAGTGGGCAATAGATTTATAATCAGACATTTGATGAAAAGGGGTACATCAAAAGTGAAGCGAAAGCTTCAAAATAAAACCCCAAGCAACCAAACAAACAAAAAACCACTGCTAGTACAGTATTTGGTATTGCTCATAATTCATCATGTTGCCTGGTTTCTAAACTACAGGACTGAAATTTATTTTACTTATGAAATAATGGCCAGCATCTGAAGGCTCCATCAGCAGAATGAGGAAAGGACAATTTCCCCGTATCCCCTCCCCCTGCACCTCCTGTTTTTTTTTTTTTTTTGTTTTTTTTTAAATTGCTCCAGAGAGATGGATGTTGAATGGCAACAAAGTCTGCAAGAGCGAAGAAACCTTTGTAACATGGTTGTGGCGCTATCGCAACGACACTGCATTTAGAATGATATTTATGAACCAGAAAGGCCAAGTTCTGGCTGGTCATTACCATGTCTTTCCATCAACTGGCTGGCACTCTAGCAGCCACATGTAAGTTTATCCCTTACTGAGCAATTGGGTAAGAGCTGCCGGCACAGCCTGTCTTTTATTTCCATCAGTAGATACCATGACACCTTGGGTTTTTTTAAGGGGAAAGCTGGAGTAAAATATTTTAAATAAATAATCACTGTACTCCGAAGAGTTTATTAGTTATTAATTTGATATAAGGCTTGTTTAATTCTTTTTTTATTATTTGTATACCTACAGATGTTTAGCTTTTAAATATTGTTTTATGATATGAGCCACTTTTGGTCCTTTTGGGGAGAAGGGTGGAATGTAAATAAATAAATAAATAAATATTCAGCAAAAAAATGACCAGACATCCCATTGATTACAATGAAAAGACTGAGTTTGGGATTTCTGAATGAGAATCCCAAGGATTTAACAAATAAAACAGAGCCTTCACACAAAAACCACTCCTCCAATGGTAAATCTTAGAGGGGAATAACCATGACTAATAAAATCTGATGTTTACAGGCTTGCAGTGTTATTATTAAGAAGCACTATACAGTGCTCCTGAGTCTTCAAAATGTTCCACATATGTTTATCTTGTTAATAAACCAGCAACACAAACAAGTGTTATTACCAACATGTTGCAACAGGGGAGGTGGGCTGAAGATGAAGTAGCATCTTGCCTGTAGAATGTTTGTAGAAAAGAGAATGTTTGAATTCGTAGCGTTCAGATCTGCAATTCAGTTCTGCAGTTATACAGTTACACAAACTTTTAAAGAACTTTGCTGGTTGGAATTTCTCAACCTAATATTAACATTAATGGAGGGGAGAAACAAGTGTATACATGTCAATGTGTGTATGCACACATGTGCATCTGTCTGCGCCTATATAAAACACACACACAAAGGCATAGAAATATGCCAATCTAAGGCTTTATCGGGAACAAGGACTTGTGCCTAGTGAGAACAAAAGACAGATGGCAGTCAGCTGAATAGCACACAGTGATTATCAATTTACTAATTACTAAAAGCAATCTGCCATAGACGTTTGTCTCCACCACACTTTAGTGACCAAACTGTAGAAAAGGGGAAATCTGAAACAAATTAGTGCAATAATAATTAACATGACTATTTGTATTGCAAGCATGTTATTTCCCCAGCTTGAATGCTGAGACTGATCAATTACCATCTGTCTTCAATTATATCTGGGATATTTTTAAGTGCCCAATTTAAACTTTATTTAGGTAAACAAGCACACACTGTGGCTAGGGCTTTTCTGAGAATATGAGAAATGAAGCGCAATCATAATGACAAGGAAAAAGCATAAAACCAGGCTGTGAGGTCACATCCCAGAGATCCATTCAAAACTGCTCAGCAGCTGAGGTTTCATCAGCTCCAGGGTTGGAAGGAGGGGGAAGCAGGTGGGGAAAGTGCCGTCCGTGTGCCGCAGGGGTGTGTGCGCCAAAATGACAAATGTAGTAGTCATACTATTGCTGGGGGAGCAGAATCCATGTTTACCCCAGGAGACCCTAGTTGTGGTCCTGATCAGGTCCACCCTACCCTTGTCCCATAGGGAACCCCCCCTCAGCTTCCTGACAGATGAAGAAGTGAGCAAAGTGTGTGTGTGTGTGTGTGTGTGTGTGTGTGTGTGTGTGTGTGTGTGTGTGTGTGTGTGTGTGTGTGTGTGTGTGTGTGTGTGTGTGTGTGTGTGTGTGTGTGTGTAGAAGAAGCCACAGTGGCACTTCCTATCACAGCTACGTGCTCACTTAAGTGAAGTGGGCCTGATTTGTATGCATGGTTTAGCATTAAACAATTGAATCTATGTAAGCTGAAGAGAAAAACTGGGACCATACATTTCTCCTCCCGTCTCTTCCTCCTGCATGGCTTGGGGAACTGTTCAAAAGAATTTAGCCCTTGGCTTAGACTTACTGCATGAAAACCAACAGGGCATCATGACTAGAGTAAGTCTACCAAACATATGGAACTTAGATAAACGTTGCCTCACGAAATCCCCACTGATTCAGTGAGCCTACTCTAGCTGTGACTTACTACTGGATTTTAACCACTGTTGGAACAGGAATTCTGATTTGAAAACAGGGGGCCTTTTCACACAACCCCTAAGATCCGCTGGCCACTTAAATTCGGACCAGAGATCTTGGGGGTTTGGCTGTGCTCCCGGCAGCAAGTATCTCTTAAAGGGGCAGGGAGCAAAAAACAACAACAAACAGAAGCGAGGAGAACCCGGCACTCACTACCTTACATCCGCATCAGGAATTTTTCACCCCGGAGAGCAGGTACTTGAAAAGTGCGCTGGGACGCGCTTAGGTGAGCGTGGTTGCACTTTATTTTTTGTAAACTCCGGAGCTGTTGGGGAAACAATTTTAAGCTCCGGATCTGGGAGCCATTTGCCACGGATTTTAGGGGTCGTGTGAAAAGGCCCATACTCTGCTTTGCGCAACAAGACAGCTTCTGATTTGACGGTACGAACCCAGATTGTTTAGCAAACAATAAGCATCTGTTAGGTTAGTATTCCTACTAATGTGCTAGTGAAGAAGGTGTTTTCAGTATCAAGTTGAAATGACTGGGCCAAGCTGGACACCTGTTGTGGTCCTAGCGGCCAATATTATGCCTGTGGGATCCACCAGATGTTACATTCCCCAGCACTGCCAAGACCTGTACTTTGAACTCAGTCTTCCCAAACATTTTGGAGAAAGAGTAGGCAAAATGTGATCCATGACCTCAGGCAGTTCCCACAGCTATTTTTGCAGACTCAAGTCCGCTCCTTACCACATATTCCAAACCTTGAAAAGGGCTTGAAAAAGTGTTTCTAACAAAACAAAAAAAGGAAGGAAGGAAGGAAGGAAGGAAGGAAGGAAGGAAGGAAGGAAGGAAGGAAGGAAGGAAGGAAGTGTTCTAGCAAACATTTATGGAAGCCTCCATAAAAGAAAGTACTATTATTTATTTTATTATTAATTTTCCTCTCACATTTTTCCTTCCTTATAAATAGAAGCTCTTTCTTTCTTTCTTTCTTTCTTTCTTTCTTTCTTTCTTTCTTTCTTTCTTTCTTTTTCATATTTTCAGGGATGTAGTTCACGTGGACATTCCTGGAACCTGTCTTCATCAGAAGTCTTCATCACTAGCTGAGCTCTCCAGGATTTCTGGGTATTGCAGTCCAGAAACATCTGGGGACCCACAGGTTGAGAACCACTGCTCTAGAAGGTCTAGTTATTAATCAGAAAAGTGTGTGCATGGCCTGGTTGTGCCCTCAGCATTAAAAAGGCAAAGGCTCAGAAGCACGAACCCTCCACAAACTTGTGAGTACTTAGGCAGCACCAAAGAATTTCACTCATCTTCGTGGCATGGAAACAAGAATGCTCTTCACAATCATAATTAGGCACTGAGTGTCTACAGCAGTGGTTCCCAACCTTGGGTCCCCAGGTGTTCTTGGACTATAGCTTCCATGAGCATTCACCATTAGTTCTGCTGTCCAGGATTTCTGGAAGCTATAGTCTAAAAACATCTGGGGATCCAAGGTTGAGAAGAACTGGTCTCCAAAATGGACCCATCGCCTGTAGACATTAGTGCTGCTTTAGCCATGTTGGCTTATCAAGCACGCCATTTGATATATGTCCCTGTAGGTTCAAGTTCCATAGAATTTAACTGAGCTCATGGGACAAATAAAAATAAAACTTTAATGGCAATAACTAAGGCATCATAAGGTACATTCAGGTAAGTAAAGCACTGGTAAAAATAGATGCAAGAAGGACCCACTTTTACCACAAATACATATGGACTCTTATATTAAGACGATGGGACCATCTAGTGTAATTTCTACTATGGGGTGAAGAACCTGTGTAGGCAAAGCACAGCCTCAAGGAAAGTCTACAGGGGGTTGAAAAGCACAGCTCACCTCCACAGCTTCCCAAGCATTAAGCAGACACTTCTCTCTTATTTCCAATCACTGATCTAAGACCAGAGCAGCAGAGACTTGCCGGCTTGAGGTGCAAGTTGTACCTGCCCCACAGGCCAGAGGTTCACCATCCTTGATCTACTAGATCTCACAATTATTCTCTGTAGACTTAAAGAAAGGCCTTTCCCAGCCGACATCCCTTTTAAATGAAGATTGAAGAATTTGCTCATACAAAACATACACTTTTCCACCGAGCTGTGGAATCTCCTTGAACAAGAGATGACAAGAAATATTCGTCTGTGAAATTCAGGAAATGGTGAAGTGTTGTTAACTTACTTACAAGTCATTACATTACAGAAATAAGTAACAGCAGTCAATTTTAGTCCCTGCTGTGTGGGGCTCTGCTGTCCACATATGTGCATGGGTTACGTTGTGACCAAAATAAAAATGGTTGCAACAGGCATGCAGGGGTGGAAACACCATGCATGGGGGGGGGGGATAGACTTGGTAGCACTAATTTAAGCCTAATATTTTCCTTATTTGTGCATATATTAGTGAATTACTGAGAGAAAACCAAAGAGCACAGTCCAGTATGAGCACAGTCCAGGTATGACTTTTTTCAGTCCAGTTGGTTTTAACAGGAATGGCTTACCTGCAAGACCATGCGTAAATTGCTATTTAAGTGCCTAACTTTCACTATGTAGCAATTAAAAAAGACTGGTATTCTATTCTATTTAATTTTCAAAAAAATACACACACAAACTGTGCAGAAAATAATAGGAAATTCTTTAGAAAGGAAAACCAGCTTCCTGTTTTTTTTTTCTATAATTCATAGAATCATTCAAATCTAGCATTCATACAAATGAAAAGAAAGAAAACTCCTTAAGAAAGGAAACTCCTTACCTCCTTCTCCTGATCCAGAGCCATTATCTGAAAAAGACACATATATTGGATTATTTGGATTGCATTTACTTTAATAATCATATCCGTAGGAAACTAGTCACGTACAGTCATGTTATATAGGCTTGTCAGACCCAGACAATTTAATGCATAACAGACAAGATGGGAATCAACAAGGGCAATTTTGCAGTCTGGGCAGGTGATGGTAAGTGCTGCTATATTTTCAGGAAAGCTCCCCCTTCCCAGTAATATCACACTCTAGGGAGTTACAGACTCCCCAAGTAGTTGCAGGCATCTCTGTAATCTCTAACCACAGTGTCTGATGTTCCTTCTTTGTAGAGATGGGCACGAATCAAAAAAATGGCATTTCGTTTGTTGTTTGTTGTTTGGAGGGTCCGTTTCGGTTCGTTTCCGTTGTTCACAAATTTTTGCAAAAATTCGTTTTCATTTTCGTTCATTTTGTTACCATTTTGTTACTATTTATTTCATTTTTTGTGATTTTTTAAAGGATTTTAAGCAATTCACAGTATTGCAGTAACGGAAACGAAATGCACGACAAAATTTCCGGTGTTTCTGTTCATTTCTTTTCATTTTAGAGACAAATTTCGTTTGTCGTTTCGTTACGTAACGAAACGAAAAAACGGCAACGGAAACAAAAAATTGTTTGTTTCGTGCCCATCTCTACTTCTTTTATTGTGTGGTATAGCAGATATACCCAGTGCCTTCTTGCCCCAGCTGGTAGCTGTACTACTTTGTTAAGAAGTTTACTTGATATTCACTCTGTCTTCTTCTCCTTCAAGCACTGGTCTTGCATAGCCATGAACAGACATGGGTTTTATACTCCCCAGTTTACTGACTGGAAACAATATATTTAAAAGAACGCTGAAAAATAATGAGAAATAATTTTCCTAGGATCAAACAAAAAACCATTTTTAAGGAACTGCAGGTATAAGGAAGAGAGGGAAAATTTATCAGGTTCCTTAATTTATCAGAAGGGCGGTATAAATGTCAAATAAAATTAAATTTAAATTGAAGTGAAAAAACAACAACTATGAATATAATCTTTAATAATATTCACACACACTTCCATGAAACTACCGCCCATCCTCAAACAATATGGTTCATTGCTTTTACAGACTCAACACAACACACACTCTCAATTGCTTATGTATACAGATTTGATGAGAATGGCAGAATTGCCATAGTTAGCAACGCACTCCATAGAAGAGTATATTTGGATTTTTTAAGGCCCACTTTTTAATATAAGTCAGGCCAGCAAATAAGAACCAGTACTTCTCTGTATGTGTGTGCATTAGAGTTCTGTGCACCAGTGTATGGTCCAAAACACAGGGCACCTATCTCTAGAGCCAGCTTCAGGATAAACAACAACCAGGATTAAGAATGGCTTTGTGAGACACCAAATGGTTTATATGCGGCTTGGAGCAGGTGTGATACTGTATTGTCTGCATAAGGGTCCATGCCTCTAGGTACCAAGTTATGTTCCACTGACTTTCTATCTAGTGGAAATAAAATCAAACTGAAAGCACGATATAAAGATAACTAAAAGACACAATTATTAGTTACTCACGCTATAGAGGACCTTTAAGGAAAGGTTACATTTGCATCCTGCAAACAGGATGTTTTGAAAACACACCCGACACTCCCTAAGATCAGTTTGGCAATCCACTCAAGCTCCAAACCCCCTGCAGCTCAGCACTGGAGGCAGCTGCTAAGTTGCCCCCCTTGAGGCCTGCCTTGTCCATATCCTTCAGTAATGAAGGGTTTTCAATTCATAATGCAATAAGAATAATAAATACCACGAGGAGGATAAACTGACTACCATCAATCTCCCATGTTTTACAGTCACAGCAGTTACTTAATGGAGGCTGCCTGTAGAAGACAGCAATTTGCTCAATTCCTGCAGCAAATTCCTCCCTCAACTCCCATATGTCTCCTATTTTAAGTACTTTGTGCTTCCAGGCTCATTCCTTTCAATTTCTCCCTCTTTTTGTCAACACAACCCCTCCTTGACATCATCTCCATAGCACTCAACGATTTCAAAATGAGGCAGTTCCTCACAAAAACTAATAAAAACATCATGGCCGATCTATTAGAAAGTCAGAAACACAGCATCTGAGGGAAAGGTTCTACATTTGAAAGAAAAGCTGTACACAGCGAGTAATTTTCGTGGCTGCACACAGTCGGAAACACCTCCTTCTCCCTAACGCATCACTTTGTGGATTGCTTTTCCTTTCATGATGACAGCCATCAAAATTCAAAACCGTTCTGAGAATCAGATTTAACATTACCCATTTTGTTTCTATTTTAACTGTTAAGGCCTTAATTGGGGAAGGAACAGCAATTTGCATTATTCCCTCTTCCTACTTGCTCTTTAATAATGAAATGAAACCGAGGGATATCTACAGAGTGAGAGTGAAAGGGCTGGGGACCTTGAATGTGAACTATTGATTACAGAATAGAGAACAGCCCTTCGGGGTAGATGCACAATGGAAAATGCTGATATGTATTAACCCAAACTACCACGATGATGAATCGATTCCTGGTTTTCTTAGAAACATCAATACGAGCGGGCAAAACAGTTATTTATTTAGCATTAAAATTCCCTCAACTTCACCTTGAAAACTTTAAATAAAACACAGTGGAACCATCTGGACAGGGCTTTTTTATTTGTAGTGAGTTTTAGCAAATTGGGAAGGCACATGTCATCTTAAAAGTAACAGAAGACTAGTCTGGTTTCATTTTGCAATTTTAAAAAACTAAGGAAACTGTAAAGAGAGAGAATGCATTGCAGCTATGTGAGAGTTCTGTTGCCCTTATACAGACAGGATAAATGCCTGTGATTGTCAAGTCAATGAGCGTACCTTCACAATACAGTAATTGCATTTGTAGTTTTGGAGAGAGATTTCAGAGTTCTCCACTAAAAAAATCTCTGGTGCCCTTCCTCAGATCACAGTAGGGAAATCTAACTACCTAACCAAAATCTGGAAGTTGAGTCATGGCTACTGGACTTCTTTTTTGAGAGATAGAAACGTTTCACTGTTCATCCAAACAGCTTCATCGGTCAGACCAGTAGCCATGACTCAACTTCCAGATAAACTCACCTGGATGACTGAGAATCTTCACAGACGTACCTAACCAAACTACAAATCCCAGGATTCCATGGAGGAAACCCAGGAAGAAAACGTGAAAATCCTTGAGTGTTGGTTCCCAAACGTGGAAAGTTGAGATATGCCGGCTAACACCTCTCACTGTTGTAAGTCAGGACTATCTGGAACTCAATGGGTGAAATCTGGATTTAGGAACCACTGCTTCAGAGACCGGTTCAGAAGCAAGACAATGTTATTTAGTCCTGCCATATCTGATGTCAAAATATATAGCCCAAGATCTGAATTCCAAGATGGTTCTGGGAGCTGCATCCCAGAGCTAACGAAAAAGAAGCAAAAGAAAAAGCAAATGGATTAAACATGGGAAATATAAGTTCTTCTGCAGCTCTTATTTCAATCATTCAAAATGGGAAATTACAAAGAAATGGTATCATAAAAATGGGGAACTTGGCTCCTAACCCCTGCATCAAGTCATTGCTAGAATTCCTGATGGCACCTCAATCATAAAAAAAAAGAAATGCTATAGAAATGAGAAATGTTTTATGTATAGCTAAAGTTAGGTTTCTGTTACCCGATGTTCAGTCATCTATTGCTCAGTAAAGAAATCTGGAAAATTTACCTAACCCAGTATCATCCTGCTGAGTGTAATTTCAAGCATTATAACTGGTATTATCAGCTCTCTAGGCTACTTTTTGGAAAAGCATCACCCATTGGGATGCTTCTTTCTTTCTTTCTTTCTTTCTTTCTTTCTTTCTTTCTTTCTTTC
>JAHTLZ010000204.1:89911956-89931282 GCA_023846285.1 Phrynocephalus versicolor | reverse complement strand
TTCTTTCTTTCTTTCTTTCTTTCTTTCTTTCTTTCTTTCTTTCTTTCTTTCTTTCTTTCTTTCTTTCTTTCTTTCTTTCTTTCAACCCCTTGCAAATGTTGTGACGCTAGTGAATAAGCACAATTTTCCTGCCATAAATTCTCTGTGGGAACTGATAAGTTCAGACAAGATGCCCGCACTGTTAAGTTAATTAAAGGTAATTTGTATATGCATTCTAAATAAAGCTGAAATTGGTCATTTAGCCTTGCAAATGCAGGCAATTAAACATTGTAAAGTATATGGGCCAAAGCAACTAGTACGTAAAGAGAGAGAATCTGCACATTTCACTTGTGCTTTCTGGTCTTTCCACCAACTAGACACTCACCTAAAAAGAGGAGTCTGAACTAGAGATGGGCACGAAACGAGCGATTTTTTTGTTTTTGTTTTTTCATTTTGTTACGTAACGAAAAATGAATTTTGACTCCAAAATGAAACGAAACGACCCGAAACACGAAAAATTTTGTCAACCGCTTCGTTTTCGTTATGGCAAATACATTGAATTGTGCTAAATGGTAACGAAACAGCAATTTGTCGTTTTCGTTTTCATTTTTTCGTTTTGTTGCGTAACGAAACGAAAACGATTTTTTTTTGCAAAAAAAACTCACGAAAACGGAAACGAACCGAAACTGCCCCCTAAACGACCAAACGACAAACGAAACACCATTTTTTTGAGTCGTGCCCACCTCTAGTCTGAACTGCTGTCTGTCAAGGATCCCTGGGTTCAAAGAGGGCCACACCACCCACTCTGTGACACTATCTTCTCTGCCCTGTTGTGTGTGAAAACAGGAGCCCAAATGGATGGAGGAATCTTATTGTCCAGCACTCTCCCAATGCATCGGTCTGATGTTATAGGCAGCATTTTCAGGAAGTTCCCCAATATCTAGAAGGTTAAACACCACTACACCCACCTAAATATACAGACTCCCAGTAGATTATCAATAGCAAGAGTTGTTTTTAAGTGCCATCAATCTTCATAATGCAAAAGAACCAAACGACTGCAGAAATGCTTTACAGTATTTCAATAAAGGCAGTGAAAAAGTAAAAAAAAAAAATCAGAGAATTTTAAAAATAGTTTCAAAAGTTATAGAAACAGTCAAAACATCTACAGAGCAAAATACCAAAAGTTTAAGGCAGAAGCAATTAAAGGATAAATCTGCAAGAAAATAAGAAAGCTAGCTAAATTATTCTAATATTTACACCCCAGCATAGTCTCAGAATATACACAAAGTGTGTTCCTTGCAGCAGGATAGCAAATGAGCATAGCATTCTCCTAATAAATAAATAAGCTAAGTAATGTAAGTTCTGTCCCTTATTTTATACCCAAATGTTTCATTTCCAGTCTCTTTCAGAGAATGTTCCAATCAGGTGGCAAGTTTCCCCCCAACTTTCACAAAGAAGAGTTAACTTCTTCCCTCACTCAGCTACGACCATCTTCCTAATTAGCTCAGAACCAAGGAATAACCCCAGCTTGGCCTTGAAACCCTCTCACACAGCAATAAGCTGCAGGTTTTACTGCCTCCCAGTTACTGGTGGGTATCCATTCTTTCCTCTCAGTCAGTTCACCCCATGCACTGACTAAAATGCCTGATTACTCCAAAAGATTAACAGAGTCCGCGATCCCTCATTTTCTCAGTCTCATCATGACCCTGTTCACAGTGAGTCATGCAGGATTCCCTTCCTTCATAATGTCCAAGGGTGGGCTAAAAATATTGCTGAGGTGGCCAATCAAATTTTGTTACCTGAGGTAAGTAACAGCCATTTCCCCACCATCACCCAGCCTTATCCATGTCAAACTGCATAACACCCAAGTTGTTTTGACAGCTGAGCTAAAGAAAAAGCATACATCTCTTGGCCCATGCAATAAACATACTAAAAACAAATTAAACAATGTAATAATTTAATGTCATTAAAGGACACCCCAAAATCTACTGAGGCCTAATGGCAGGGCTAACCCAGAAACCAGTGCTCGAACAATGGCTAGAAGATTGTGTGAGGCAGGAGGCAATGATGTTGATCTTCCTGTGAATGCACCATCTCCTCTTCCCCATAAAGTGGCCGTGTGCAACACCACAAACTTCCCTAAAGAGACAGGCCTAATGATGTCAGTGATAGAAGCACCTCATGAGTCTGGAGGCTTCTGAAAGGCCAGGAAATCAGCCACCAATAAGAGCTCCTCCAAAAGACAAATAACAAGCAGGAGAAAGTCCACCAATGGGCGTGAATACACCCCAATTAGAAGAACAGCCATGAAAGAAGAAGGAGCGGGAAATGGAAAAGTTAGAGAAGAGAGATAAAAGGGCAAGAGGAAAGGGAGACAGGGGTAGGCGAAGGAAGAAAGGAAGAGAAGAAAGAGGGGTTTGAAGAAAAGGTCTGCATCTTGGCAAAGGGTTGGGAATGGACAGCAAAGAAAGATCCCTGGACAGTAGAAAGAGAGACACACTGGAGGGATCAACTTCCACAGAAACCTTTGTATGGGGGAAGCGGGTTAAGGGAGCAGAGAAGCTAGAATGGAAAAGAAGAGTGCAATCCAGGAGAAAAGAGTCTCAGAGACAATGGCTAGGGTTGAGCAGGCAAAAGAGGGGGGAGTCCACGGGAAGTTGGGGAGATCAAGAGGGAGAGGCTATTGAAGGAGCCAGACACTGAAGAACAGGCACACTCTCCCTGCTGTGGAAGTTTACATGACACACAGAGACCACCCCTTCATCTTCCCACAGAAAAGGAATAGCTTGGTGGATAACCCCCCCCCCCCATCATAGATGGGACCATGTCCAATGCGGTTGGGTTTGGTAGCTTGGACTCCTGCCAGTTAATGTGAGAAGATGAACTGTTCCAAGTGGTAGTGGGGCAACCACCCCTTGGATTAAGTACAGGAGCTCCTCAGGGTTGTGTGCTAAGCCCCTTCCTCTACTCCTTGTACACACATGATTGCACCCCACTGTATAACTCCAACACAATCATCAAATTTGCAGATGATACAACAGTGGTGGGGCTCATTAGTAAGAACGATGAGTCTGCTTATAGGAAAGAAGTACAAGGGTTGACTCAGTGGTGTAAAGAAAACAATCTTGTACTTAACACCAAAAAAACTAAAGAACTTATAATTGATTTCAGGAGGAAGAAAGATGTACATTTACCATTGTACATAAATGGTGAGGAGGTGGAGAGGGTTGGTAGCTTTAAATATCTGGGCACTTACATCTCAGAGGACCTCTCATGGACTGTAAACACCAATATGGTTGTGAAGAAGGCACAGAAGAGGCTGTATTTCCTGAGAATGCTCAGGAAGATGAACTTATCTCAGCATCTACTTCTGTCTTACTATCACAGCACCATTGAGAGTGTCCTAACTTATGGTATGCTATCATGGTATGGGAGCAGCTCTGTAGCGGACAAAAAAGCTCTACAGAGAATAATTAAAATTGCCCAGAATGTTACTGGGCTCCAGCTACCAACCCTGGATGACATCTTCACATCTCGCTGTTTGAGGAAGTCACACAACATTCTGAGGGACTCTACTCATCCTGCTCACAATTTCTTTGAACTGTTGCCTTCTGGCAGAAGATATAGAACAATTAAAACTCGGACCACACGTCTTCTGAACAGTTTTTATCCCAGAGCTATAATTGCACTTAATAATGAACGCAAGAACCACCAGTAGTGAGCACTTGGACAGGATTACCTAGCCTGTTGTGTAGATGTTTGTGTTTTTAAGGGGGGGGGGTTGGTGGGTGGGGGAATATTCAGGGATTTTATGTGTGTGTGTTGAAGGGTTTTTTATTTTTATTTTTTTAATGTGTGTGAGAGTGTTTGGAGATTTGTGTGTGTGCGTGTTGAATCTGGTCTCTGGGTGTCTGAATTGTGTTGTATGTGTATACTGTGTATATACACACAATGACAATAAATAAATAAATTATTATTATTAAATAAAGAGGTTTCTGTTAAGACTGAGTGCTTGTCACCTTTGGGTTTGGAACCGGGAGGAGCATCTCCTGCCGATCAGACACCTAAACATAGAATGATTAAATATCTTCCACCCCAATTAATTCCTTGCACATTGAAGCTAGATGTTAGGGGAAAGAACATGAGCTTAACTTTCATCTTGGTTTACATCTTCTCTGTAAGCAAGGATAAATGCCTTTACGTCTGTCTTTGCGTTTAAGAACATGCTTGAGAACTGGAGTGGTGGCAACTGTGGCAGAAAGGAGCTGTGTATGCATAAATTTTACTACATGTATATTCCACCTTTCTTTGAATTAGCTTCTCTCACATCAGTATCCTCCTCCCAATTAGTCATCACAACATATTTCAATGTATGAAAGAGTTTTTCAGTCTAGTATAGTGGATAGATAGAGTAATGGACTAGGATTCTGGAGAACACAGTTTGAATCCCTGCTTAGCCATGGAAACTAACTGGATGTGTGGAACTGATAAAACTACTTCTTAAATATATTGAATACTCTTTTAAAACACTATAAGTTAGTTCTGACTTGACAGCAAGCAACCACAACACTTCTGAGACTCCGATGAACGATACAGACCCCTTGTCCAGAAAAAAAAGGTACAATGTTCCCCAAAGTTTCCATACTATTTATTTCCCCACTCCACACTTTTTGACACTCAGTTCATGGACCCTTAAAACCTGCCTAGGGGTTTAGGGGCTACAAGTTAAGAAGCTATGCACCATCCTGTCCTTTTTTTTTGATGTGTCAGCTGCAGTCAAATGGCTAAAAGGGTCCTCCATGCCAAAAACAACAAAACAAACAAACAACAGTAACAACAACATAACTCCATCCAGTAAACTGGATGCTGGTCTAAGATGTCCAGACAAAAAAGAGGACAGGGTTCCTATACCTTTAATAGTTGTGTGGGGGAGCAAAGTCCAGCAAACAGAGGTAGCGTTAAAAATTCCATTTGATGAAATTTCCTCCTGTAAGCAACTGTTACAGATATAGGATCTCTGACCTCTTTTAAATATAGTCAGCCTAAGTGGCAGAACAGACTTGGTCAGAATCTCAAGAGTGAATCCCAACAAATTATTGGGATTCTTCCCACAAATTATTCTCCCACTCATGGGGAGAAGTGTTCAAAGGGAGAAGTGTTCAACCTCAGTCTGAAGTTATACATCCCAGAAGCAGGTTTAAAAGCCTTCTGCAAACCATGCCCAATCTCCTAGCAACACAGTTTCCATCTTCTTCCCGTTGTCTTTATATCTCCAATCCTAAAGAGCCTCCCGGCCTGCCCACCATGCCTGCTGGCAATCGCCTTCAAGTCTCAAGTGGCAGCAAGAAGGCTTCTACCTAATTGCCCAAAGCTATGCAGCTGGAGAGACAGCCTTAAACTGTTTCTTGGCAGGAGACAAAGAGAGGTCGAGCGTCCTTTCATACAGACCTTGGCAAGGCTTTCTGAAAATTCACTCGGAATGCTTAATACACAGTAGTTTGCTGCTCAGTTGTAGAAAGCTGCATTAGGTCAAACGCAATCACATCCCATGATACCCAGGGACATTTCGCACTGTGCACTACTTGGTCTCAAAGAAGCAGAATTTGGACAAGTTGTTGTTGTTGCTATCATCATCATTTTCTTCTTCTTCTTCTTCTTCTTCTTCTTCTTCTTCTTCTTCTTCTTCTTCTTCTTCTTCTTCTTCTTCTTCTTCATCAGCATCAGCATCATCAGCATCAGCATCATCATCATAACTGTCACAAGTCTACTGTTGCTTAAAATGTATTAGTAAGCTCTCATCAGATGTGTACTTGTTCAGCTAGTATGCTGTATTTCATTGGGCAAAGGGAATGGCTGGTGAAACCCTTCGGAGCTGTGACTAGTACTTGCGATAGACAGGATGGAAGTGGTGGGAGGTGAAAGGAGATGCCTACACATTTTCACATGGACACCTCTACCAGAAGAGGCAGGAGAGGGAGTAAGCTTCAAGTGTCTCCTCCCCTCCACTGAACCCACATGCAGGGATTGCTGGGTAAGTATGTACTGAGATTATAAAGCCTCCTCTCCAGCAATCCTGATAATGATGGTTGTTTCCCCACTATTGGGAGGGGAAGAAACAGAAATCCTAACCCTCTCCGCCAGGCTGATGATGGGTCAAAGTAGGCTGGGAAGTAAGAGGTAGAGCATTCTGCCCATGGATTTGTTGTTGATCTATGAGACGTGATAACATGGACTTTAAAAGTAGTTGGTCAGTTGATTTATCTGCTATACAGCTGCAAACATTTACCCCCTTAAACAAGGCAGTCCATCAGATGTTGGACTGCAAGTGGCACCAGTTGACAGCCATAGTACGGGGGGGGGGGGGGTACTGGGACTGTGGAAGACAGCTGTGTGCCACACCACCTTAAAAAGATAAAGCACAAAGAGGCACCTATTTAATCTGTAAAAATATTTGCACACTTTGGGATTTTGCACTTTGCTGTGACAGCTGTTTTCTACCGGTAAGAGAAATGTAGATTAGTTAATATATTACCTCACAGTTGGCAGAGGCAGATGTTTTCTACCATATTTACAGCACTGTTCTCAGAGGGGAATAAATGATACACAAAATGGAAATGCATTTCTCTGAATGTTTTAGGGGTGTGAATGAGACACAATTTGCCCACGATTTTGAAAAGCCACAAATTCCCCTTTCATATTAATTATGTTCCTTCCAAGGGACATGAATGTGAATAAAGCAGGCCTAGGTTGAAGAGAAATGGGCCATGGCTGCCCAACTGCCCATGAAAAAATGATGGAAGATAGAGCTGTGATAGCTGATCGAGGCATGGTTTCCCTCATCACTCCTCACAAAGGCAAAGCCCTAGATGTATTTCAGGCACTGCATTTCCACCCACGTCAGGCCTAGGTTCTGAGAGCTTTGGGAGAGGCCTTCCTTCAGTCCCACCACCCTCACAGGAATATTTGCTGAGGATACAAGAAAAGACATTCTTGGTAGCTCCCGGGGCCCAGAATACTCTACCAAGCGAGGTTAGACTGGGCATTTGCCTGTTGTCCTCTCCTGGCACATTTTAGCAAGCTTTTAACAAATGACTGGCTCCTGAAGAAAGGGCTTTCAAAGGATTGGGACTATTGTTTTCCTAAATATTATTCATGTGTTTTAAACTTGGTTGTATTTTTAAACTTCATTGCACTTTAATACTATCTGCCAAAATCCTGCTACATAAATTACATGATGTAAATGTGGGGGTTCAGGTTTTTCACCAATGCCCTTCTTCTCCGAACGCAATAAATGAGACAGTGTTTGAATGAAACTAAATGTTTTATTGTCCTTTTTCTTGGTACTTGCTGGTAGCTGAATGGAATACAATCTGGGAGCCGTAGCTCCGCCCTGATCAACAAAAGGGTTGGGGGGGGGGTTCTGCAACGCTAGGTCTCTGAACAAGGTATTATCTCCTTGGTGGAGTCCCGAAACAAAGTCTGACCAGGTCTCCGCCTCTGCCTCAGGGAATACTTTTTCCTGAGGGACGGGTTCTTCTCCCTTCATGGACCCATTCCCTAAGCCGGACTCAGGTGACCCCTCCCACATCCTCGGCCCCGCAGAGGTACCCGTTCTTCTGTCGAAGCTGGTCTGAAGGCTCTCCCTGAAGGGGTCAGTCGACGCGTTCAGAGTCTCTCGCCCCTGACTTGGGCTGCCGCCTTTCTTTGCAGATGTTCAGTTACCTCGCTCTCCACTCGGACACGTGCCTCCCTCTCCCTCTGGAGTGGCAGGCGAATATCCTTTCTTTTTCAGTTATATTCTCGTGCCTCTCTTTTGATCCAATATGAACAGCCCAATCGGTGCTGTCTTCTCCTATAGCTCTCTGCCTCCTTATTGGGCATCATCATCTTTTCCCATGTGCCCATGTCCAGATTCGCCATCCAGACCCATTGCCAGCCTGGAGGGAGAATCCGCAGGCGGTCCCTTTTAAACCCAGCCAGCCTGACTGTTGGCGCCTTCTTTAAACTTCCCGCCTCTTCCTCTTCCCGCATGTTTAGTCCGGCCAGTTGGGGTAACACCCTCTCCACCTGCCCCTTGCAGGCATGAGTTTCCCTCATGACCCCTCCCTTCTGGGAACAGGGATTTGTCTCAGGCGTCTTCCCTTGAGTGGGCGTTGGAGCAGACAGCACTCTCTCGGGTTGAGGTCTTTCAGGTGCAGCTGCTCCATGGTAAAATTATAATGTCACCCTTAGTAATACACTAGGGGTTATTAAACAGTTCCTTGTTCCCTCTCAGGACTTGTACGATTCACCTATAATCAGTCTCATTGAATGTAAGATGTCTAAGCTCCAGCACTGAAGCAGGAAATCTTTTAATTTACTGCAAGCTGCCACTGCCAGCAGGGCGAGGCTGCTGGTAGTTAAAGGGTTCCTGCTGCTATTCTGAGGCTCATATGACTTAAGCACAATAAGACTGATTGTGAATTGCACAAGTTACAGGACTGAAGCATGACCACTTCACTTATAAGCAATCTCGTCCTGCTAATGTCATTTCCCTCCCTTATAAATTGCAATATATACCATGTAATTTATGCAACATGAGTTTGGGCATTGCTTGATTGTGCTTTCACAGGACCACCTTTCATATTTCTTTGCCTTTAAGTGGTGTTACCTCTATCTCTTGTGTCCCAGTTCTGGAAGAATGGCAAAGTGTCAATCAATCAATCAAAGGTATTTACATAGAAATGTTACAATTGATTGCGGTCAACAAACTTTTCATTTATAATATTTCCAATAAACCTCTTAGCTTCTTAGCTATACGATAGACGGTTCAGTCAACAGAAATGCTTATAACCCAAAATTCTTTCCCTGTTTAGGATTTCTTCCTGAACAGTGATGAGAAGATTAAATTGCACCAGTGAGTTTACCCCCACCCCCACCCCATGCCTGCCACACAAACACAATATGTGGTTGTTACAGCATTTCTAGTACATAAAAAGACCTTAAAATTCAGGGTGCTTGCAATTTGTAAATAAGAAGAGTTTGATTACTTCAGACTGAGGGACCCCAATTTGAAATTAAGTGCTGTCTTGAGAGTTTTTGTTTTCCCTGCAGTGAAATCTGTTATAAAAAGAACAAGGCAGCCTAATAAATATCTAACATCTAATAGAACAATGGTGTTTACGTTTAAACAACGCAAATAGTGTCTGGGTGTTTCTACTTCCACCCACTTTAAAAGATGTAATAAAAGAGGCATGAGCTTGTACAGTATTTTTTCCAATAATCATCTTCCCCTGGGAGAGTAGATCCAGTACACTATTATAAAATTCAGCTGTGTGCTCACAGTGCATGCTTAATTTTACAAATTTATCAGAAGTCAATCCAGGGACCAGTTACATGTGCTACTGTACTTGAACAGAAATGCACAAAAGTGATAATAAACTGTAAGCGTTTAACTTTTATTGCTACTTTACTAACATGATAGGTATGAGAAAATCGAATAATGGCCTAGTTCAGCTAAGAAAGAGGAAACGCAAGTTGTTATTTTTGGAATTCATTTAAGACCCAGTTAATTGTACATGCTGAACTCTCTGAGGACTAGTACAGATGTCAACATTCCCTGTATCTCAACTATGATGAAACTATCTGGGGGCAGATGGCAGATGGATTCAGGTGGCAGAATCTAAACCTTCCTCTCCTAGCAAAAGTCCACTGACGTGCAGTCAACCAAATATATATTGTAAGGGCGCTATCACACGGGCCAAAGATACATTTTTTTTATAAAGATGTGGTTTTGCTCTAAAGTCATCCCGTGACTGAAGATTCGGTTACAGTGTCCTCATGGGCGTGATATTAATAAACTAATCTTAATGTTCCCATGTCCTTAAACGGCGTTTTAAAGTTTGATCCCGAGCAATTTTTAAACTTTTTTTTTTGGCTGAGCCCCAAGCACCCATCAGCTGTAGTGCGATCTTGGGGCTTGCAAAAAAAAAAAGTTTCAAAATCCTCCCCCCCCCCCCCGATGAGCGAGTTTAAAACTTTTTCTTGCCAGCTGCAAGCCTGCACTACAGCACATGCGGCTTAGCCGAAAGAAAAAAAATCGGGAGGGGGGAAGGAGCGATTTTAAAACTTTTTTTTTGGCTCAGCCCCAAGCGCCCCTCAGCTGTAGTGCAGGCTTGGAGCTGGCAAAAAAAGCTTGAAATTTACCCTTTCCCCCCACCCCATAAAGTGGGGTGAAAGGAGTGATTTTTAATTTTATTTTTTTTTGCTCAGCCTCAAGCCCACACTACAGCTGATAGGTGCTTGGGGATGAGAAAAAAAGTTTTTTTTTGGGGGGGGGGAGAAGCGAGTCTTAATTTTTTTTTTGCCAGCTCCAAGCCCGCACTACAAACTTTTGTTTTTGCCACCTGATTGGCACTTGGGGCTCAGCAAAAAAAAAAAAAGGTTAAAAATCCCTCCATAGGGAAAGAGCCCCAGGCACCCATCAGCTGTAGTGCAGGCTTGGGGCTAGCAAAAAAAAGTTTTAAAAATGCAATGAAAGACAAATTAGTATTTTTAAATTTTAAAAAAGAAGAAGTTAGCATCAGCTAATAGCCCAAAAAAGGGGGGAGGGAACCCGGATAATCAGCATCCCCATATACCTATGGGTGGTTGGAAAACATGAATTTAAAACCGGGTTAAAAAATACCCAACATCACCGCTATGTCATGGAAAGCTCGGTTCAACCCACTGAACCGGTTTTCTTTTTAAAAAAACTTGATGGTCATGGGTACACATATTTTTGAGCCGGATTAGTTGTAAATAAAAACCGGATCAAACTTCTCGTGAGATAGCGCCCTAAGTTACACTACCTGTGCTTTACTGGTAACTCTGGTTGGCCATTAGGGTTCACAACTTTAATATCAATTTGATAATACAGTAGTGTTTGAAACCAGAAAGGCCCTTGTAAATTTGCTGTGACAACCTGACACTTATTTATTTATTTATTTATTTATTTATTTATTTATTTATTTATTTATTTATTTATTTATTTCTTTCACTTTTATGCCACCCATATAGCCCTAGGGCTACTCTCATTATCTTTATCATGCCATCTGCTACAACACTGGCTACAACTGGCTAATAAAATCTAGGTCTTATTGAATTTATCTTGCCTCAGACAACCAGGCAAAATAAATACATCCACTTCCCTTGGATGTCAAATCCTTACACAAAAGGACAAGTTCAGAAGGGCATCTGAGCCAGCAGTTCAGAGATGCCTGACATAAAAGAACGCTGAACTGGCTATCAAAGATGCCAATAGACATTGCCTTGATTATTATGTAGCCTCAGCAATGTCTTAGAAACCTATTTAATCATTAAAATAATTTAAATTATGCCATTCTATATCCTGGCTGCATTAAGCTCATTGTTTTCCTTCTTGTTTTACTCCACTCATACAATGGCTGCAATCCTGTTCAATAGGTGTGCAGCCAGCCAATATAGCTCAATGAATCACACAACTGTGGAACTGAATGGAGAACAGATGGTGCTGTTGAAGATCCAGTGGTCGACATCATGGTTAAGCATTTGGTCACACAGATCACAGTGGGATGGCCATGGGGTACACCTGTGGACATGATTTGGTAATGGTTATGCAACAGTATTCCAGCCAATGAATTACAGAAAAATCTGCTGGTATGAGAATTTGTGGATCTAGTCATTAGAGTGTCTTCCAATTAGTCCCTAATTATGACAAAACCACATCAGAGTGTTTTACAAGTAGCTCTTGTCTCTTTATTATGGCCTTAGAACAGGTTAGGCAGAATGTAGCCCCTCAAGCATCCCGGACCTGTTGACACCATGTGGTGTTTATCCCTGTGTGATGAATAATTTAGGAGATGTTGTCTATGTTGATTGGTTTGTTGTTGACCAATGGGAGAGTTTGGGGGAGGAGCCTGAGTGGTTTTAAGGCTCAGCCCAGCACTGAATAGATTAGATAGGGACTTACACAGACTGAGATAGATAGATAAGGATTTACACAGACTGAGTGAAATTGATAGCCGCCCATAGTTCCCTTGGGAAGATGGGCGGGGTATGAATTCAATAATAAATAAATAAATAAATAAATAAGAGAGTCTGAGAGAAAGTCAGACAGGGTCTGACTGAGAGACAGTTAAGGACTAGAGAGAGAAAAGAAAGGATTTTAGAACTTATGTGAGGAAGTCTAAGTGTCTGTAAACTTAAGAACAGGATGTGCATGCGATCAACTTTGTTTGTAACCTAACTTTAGTGTGTTTGAGCTATATTCTTCCTTGTGTTTGCACCCAAACACATTACCCTTTATGCTTTTAATTCTACATTGTAATAAATAAACTTCTTTTATCTTTATTCAATTTAAATCAGTCCAAAAGCATTAATTTTACTAGACAGCTAGTTGTTGGCAGAGAAAGACAAAAATTTGAGATAGTGCTGGTCAATAGCCTGTGAAAGGGCTGGGGGGCGGAGCTCAGCAACGTAAACACCCTACCTTTAAAAATATTTAATCACCAAAAAGCCAAACATTCACCTTCAGTAATACTCCCCACCCACCCACCCACCAAGAGGAGATGATTTACTCTCTTAATTTTCCAGTCCAGGCTATTCCTTTTTGGTCATAAAATGACTTTAAAAAATACAAGTCATCACCTGGGACAGATCTTTTATTAACATGTTGGTTCCTCTTTACAAAATGAGGGAATTCACATTAATATACTTTGAATATCTGCAACCTGCTACTCATGCTTCCTCCTAAGTAATCTGGTCCTTCTTTCTTGAAATTAGACTTCTACAAAATGGAATTTTGTATTGTGCTGCTTCTTGGCTGGGTGTGTGTTCCAGACATGATAATAACAATGATGATGATTGATTTTGCCCCCACACGTACAATTTTCAAGCACATTCGCTTAGGTTCGTGTTGAAATGGGATGCAAAGGAGGATTGTACCAGTGATGGGGTTTGGGTGGTTCCCCCTCCCAATCAGCCTTTAAATCACCTCATTCTTCTACATAGTTTATTTGCTTTCATTTTATTAGCAATACCCAGATTGCAAAGCACATTGATTTGTTTTTTATCCCAAGAGGTATTGTTGTCAATAATATATTAACTGTTACTTTACGCATAAGAGCTTGAAAGTGGAATTATGCATGGATGGCTAAAACGTTATTCATGCAAGCCTAAGATTTATTACAACAGCAGACGAGGATAAATAAAACTGAAACCAATTTTAAAACATTAAATCAACATCCTCCATCCTTGTTCTCATTACTTAACAAACATACCATGCTAAAAAAAAATATAAGGCAACATCTGTTATTTACAGAAATAACACAGCCAACTAGCAGATACAAAGATTTCCTTAAAGTAATTTTCATTTGATTTCCATATAAGAAAGATAGTATTACGATACCAAGTTCTACAGGATCAACCTCTTCCAGTCTTAGGACATAAACATGCAGAAAAGGAATACCGTAAACTCGGGCATCAGCAGTAAAACCTAGTGAATGTCAAAGGATGCCTATATTTAAGAAGATTTAACATTTAAATTTCTAAATGTTTGGCCACTTTACTTTCACAATCCTATAGCTCAAGTTTATAAGTGAAAAATGCCACTTTTTAGAAATGATGTTATTATTTGTACATTGATCATATTGTAACAACTAATCAAAAGAAAATACAATAAAATGATGATATTCAAGGAATTAAATTCAGCCAAAGTTTGGCAGGCTATACACTACTACTACTACTACTACTACTACTACTACTACTACTACTACTACTACTACTACTACTACAAAAGGTAAGTTTTAAGGAATTAGTGCTAATAGCAAATGTTTTCTCTCCGAAGATAAAGATGAAACTGTGTCATAGCTGTGAATGTCCAAAGACTGCGCAAATAGAAAATTAGACATGAGCAATTGGCAAAATTAACCCACTGGTCATTGTGTAAAAAATATAGCTTGCCAGCCTCCAAAAACCCATCAAGTAGAGAAGGTGTCAGAAAATGACAAAGTCAATAACTTGTGGGATTTCTGGACCCAAGTAGATAGACATAACATAACACACCAGACACAGTAGTAATAGAATGAAGAAATGTCTGAATCATTGACTTCCCAATCCCAGAATTTGCCAGAGTTGAAAATAAAAGACTTGGAAAAAGTAACAAAATACAGAAATCAGGCAACTGAAATATTGTGCTTGTGGATGAAACACACACTTCAGTGGTCACGACAATAGTCTTTAGGACATTAGAAGCGACACCATGGAATTTCATTGTATACTGTTTAATTTTATTGCATTGTCCATGCCCTAACTTTTGTAAACCACCCAGAGTGACTGTTGGCCAGATGGTGCAGTATAAAAATCAAATAAA
Organism: Phrynocephalus versicolor; assembly: GCA_023846285.1. Classification (NCBI taxonomy): domain Eukaryota; kingdom Metazoa; phylum Chordata; class Lepidosauria; order Squamata; family Agamidae; genus Phrynocephalus; species Phrynocephalus versicolor. The sequence goes on along the minus strand of JAHTLZ010000204.1, from coordinate 89,916,935 downwards.
TAAATAAATATTTCACACAATATTATAATCGGCTGCAAATCTCAGAAATAACACAATCAGAGCTACAGAAAAACAATACTGGGAACAGCATACATAGTGCAACAATACTTAACAGATACTTAGGTTTTTGGTTAAAATTTATCTCTGTTATATAATACCAGTCAATATTTTTTATAATTTTGACTTTTGATATTTAGGCCAAAATAAAAATAGCGGACCCCCACCTCCAAGTGGGACAAACACTAAGAAAAAGAAGAAAGACATTTTTTATATATTTTGAATGACTGTGCCTGGATTTTTTTTGAACAAAGATAATAATAACTTTGGAACTGCAGCGCTGCAAGGAACCCTATCAAGTCTTGACTCCAACCTCTCTCAAGGAGGCATTCCAGGGAACTGAACTCCTAACTTCTGGCTCCATGTCCAGAGACTTAAGCCGCTGAGCTATCCAGCAGTAGGTGCTTATTCTAGCTCAGGGGTCCTCAACCTAAGGCCCGGGGGCCGGATGTGCCCCCCCCGGGTCTTGAATCCAGCCCCTGGGACTAATTGCCGACCCCCCCACACACACTTATCCCCTGCTTCGCAAGCAAGCCAGCCTCCACAGCTGCTTCTAATGCTGAGGCAGTTCAAAGCGGTGGGCTGTGTCGCTTCCCCCACGCCCTCCACCCACTGCCCAGATGACTGGCATACTGGCTAGTGGGGCAGTTCAAAGTTGGACGGCCCTGCCAAGGTCCCCTGCTCCCCCCACCTACCACCCAGATGGTCGGGGCACCGGCTGCAGCCGAGCGGGGCAATTTAAAATGGGAGGGCTGTGGCAAGGCCTCCCACTCCCTCCATGCCCCTGAGGCCCTGTCCCTGCTCCTCCACCCCACCCACCTGTCTTCCTTGTGTGACCACTGCCTGCGTTATTGTGGTTGTGAGGAAGGAAGGGGGCAGGCAGAGGCAGTGCCAGCCAGACTTCCAAGCCGGAGCAGCCACAGCAGTGGACTGATAGAGGGATGGACGCCAGGCAATCAAGGGGAAACAGAGCTACTTCCTGCACCACCCAGGCCCCTCCAAACTGCTGCCTTGCTCCATGGAGTGAGGAAGGAGAGGAGGGAGCCCAGCCATGGCCAGAGGCTAAGGCCACCACCACCACCACTGGGTTAGAGACGAGCAAGGAGGAGGTGGCATAGAAAAAGGGAAGGGAAGGGAAGGGAAGGCCAACGGTGGCCCGGGCTGGTTCCTGGGAGGTTGGCGGGGCTGCATTTATCCCCAGTTGGTGTTGGCTGGCGAGCCAGCACAGCACCGCAGAATGGCTGGGCTCGGTGGCTCTGGGCAGGTCTTCCTGCCTCCCCTCCCTCCTTCCCAGCCATTGCTCCCTCCCTCCCTCACTTGCAATGCACCAAGTCGAGCCAGGTCGGGCCAGGCCAAGAGAGGAGGCAGCTTTCCCTCCAGGGCGCAGCGAGGGCATGATGGCCCACTTGCCGCAGCTGCTGCTCCTCATTCTGAGTGGCCGCCTAGAAGGTGATGAGGGGTCTGAGCTTTCGTGAAGGAAGGAGAGCCACTCCAGCCACTGCCACTGTAGTAGGAGGAAGAGGCGCAGCAGAGGGATCCCAGCAGTAGCACCTCAGGGCGGCGATCCAGAGCAAGAGGCATTTGGGGGCCCGAGAGACACACTGATCGTGGGCTGATCGTGGGGGGTCTCCGCCCACTTGCCCCTCCCCACTTTTTCCCTATGTCAGCCTTTTTTTTTTTTAACGGTGGTTTGGCCCCCAGTGGTGTCTGGGGGGGTGGACTGGCCCGCTGTTTAAAAACTTTGAGGACCCCTGTTCTAGCTAGTGTGGGAGACAAAAAAGAGGCCTGGAGAATGGATTTATCTGGGGTCAGATTTATTATTTAACAAACAAGAAATGTGATTGGTCTGAGTGGGCTTGTTGTAAGGCTGTTGGGGCTATTAGGCAAGTATTATATCATGTGATGTTGTGACCATCATACCTGCATTTGTCTTGGTATGGGGAAGGGGCTTCTTATGTCACCCTTCACAGGATCTCCTAGCTCTGAGTGGGTGATCTTAGGCAATCCCAAAGATAGCGTATATCCTACTTGTAGATCTCAGATCCCCCAGCAGTAAGACATGAAAATCACCAGTCACTATAAGCATACTATGGGTGGTTAGCAATCCCCACCCTTAACAAAAATCCCACACAAACCTTCTACTGGACAGGGACAAGTCAATGCGGGAACCCAAAACATGAATCCTAGCAGCCCTGTATAATTCAGCTCAAGAGTAATTAATATCAGAATGATTGATAACTGATATCCATGTTTTAGCTATGTAAGTAAATCTTTCAATCCACTATCTTGCAAGCTTGATTGAACTGAAAAAATCACCCTTCCAACTAATGTGGGACAACCAGACAAAAAGATGACAATCAATATGCCATAGGATCACTCTTAAGATTCACACGTCTCACACAATGATATGTAACTAGAATGTGATTTTAAGCCATAACACAGAAAAAGTGGGACTGTAGATACACAGGGGCCCTCTAAACAGGAAAAATTGATAAAAGAACTTAGAAAGGCAGTTGCCATTTACTCACCAGAGTAACAAGGGCCTCTAGCAACCACCGTTATCTCTTTCTGATGTTTGCATGCAGCTCTCCTGAGAAAGCATTCATTTTGGTATGTATCTCCATTCGAACCACAAACAGGAATATAATTTGTGTGACACTGCAAAAAATTGGAAGGAAGGAAGGAAGGAAGGAAGGAAGGAAGGAAAAACATTTATAAAATCATCTGCCAACAGCTATTGACCTGGGATAGCCAATGTACAATCAGTTCAATTTTGTGGTTTGTGGTTTCTTCTCAGAAGAAGTCTTTTTAATACCACTGCAAAAAACAGCCTCAGGCCAACACAACTGCAACAGCTACAGTGATACAGAGATATGAGGATTGATGTTTTCCTATTTCTAGTGTAAAGCAAGATGACATCTGGAACAGTGTAAGAATACTGCAGGTTGCAATTTGGCTGCATGGAACTGGTTTTAAATATCTGAAGGTATATTAAGAATCCAACATGCATTTCTAAGCAAGTTGTTCCTCGGATAATCAAGTCACAAAGGCCCTTCTCTCTTATGCATAGGAAGTCAATATAGAAGAACAATGTCAAAATAACAATTCTGCAAGTTCCCAGCAGAAACTAAAGAGGCTGTTAACAAAATATCTCTGCCATTTCCAACCTCCCTCCAAGTTCTGTGGTTATTTGGACAGGTGGGCAACATAACAGCATAGCTGTATAAAACAATAAACAAATGTCTGCTGCTGGAAAGAGATAAAAAAAGGACAAACATTTGAAGTTCTAGCTGATGATCAAGATTCAATGATGCAACTTATGTGGTGTATACATGTGCAAAGCAAACTGAAAAAGCGAGTTCATACAACAGGCAAAGGATATTTTGTGATGGCAATTAGGGACATGTCTCTACCTTATGTGTCTATTTAGACTCCAGAGAATATACTGGATCAGATCATATAAATGCTTACCTGAGACAAACTCTCAGAATGATACAACTTTTTTTATATTATAGTATAGTACTTCAATTTTTCTTATTTTAAAGGAAAATAAATGTGCAAAATCCTTACCTGAAATTGGCATGCACACTTCAAACTTTCTCCTTCTTCTTTACAAACACCCCCATATTTACATGTTGATTCATCACATACTCTCACAAGTGATTCTTTTACATTTAATTCTGAAAAAAAAGGGGAGACATAATATGTATACATATATATATATATACTGTATATAAATATATAATGTGCCCTAAGAAAACAGAAATGTTTGCTACACTGGGTTAGGAGTAAACAACTTATCAAGGAGCACCACTATATAAACAACAACAACAATGTGGAAAACAATGATAATGATTTGAGGAGCAGACAGGAAATTGCTGATCTTAGGTCTCTCCCTGGTTCTCAGTGTCAGTTAAAACCAGATTGTTCAAAGAACAAGTTCCCAGGTTGTTCAAAGAACTAGGAAACATTATTATTTTTTCCATTTTCACCTGCCAGAATTTGAAAGTGATGCCAGTTGGAGAAGTTTTGACACTGTCATTCACAAAACTTTTCTAAGCTCTTCTTAGAAACCAGAACAAACCCCCCCGGCATAGATTCCAAACATGTTTCGTACCAAATGCACACTTGGAACTTAGTAAAGAGGGAAAGCAGCTGAGGAGGACGGATCCATTTTGCATAGTGGGGAAATGGCTGACAGGAGAAACATTTTAAATGTCCCACTCCCTTAAGTGTGACTCTTTGCTCAAAACTGCAGCTTCCCAACAATACTACTGTATGCCATTGAAAACAAAAAAAAATAATATTTTGGAATCCCATCACCTCTCACACCTCTGAGAAATCTTCCTTTTGTCACTTTATCAACTTTTAGGAAAACGTCTCAGCTGGGTTAGTCACTGAGGAGGCATGGAGTGGAGTGGGCAGGGCAGGGCAGTGATATGAGGGGATTCAAGCCACCATCTTGCTTCTCAGAACAGGACAACTGCAGCAGAGATCAGAAATATGTGCATCCAGCCAGGTCCATGCTTCTACAACCAGATAATAGGTCCCTTCGTTTCAAAGGAGCGCCAGGAGGATAAATACATTAAAAATTGAGAAGCTGCCAAATGCAGCAGTTAATGAGAACCAGAGATGTATCTTGCATAGACAGGCAGCTCCTATTAAAATCTGTAATGTTATGTGCAACTGAAAACATACAAAGATGACTGCTGCCTGTCAGTCGCCAACACATCTCCCTTGTTTCTCAACTAAGAACCATGGAATTCATTTAGTTATAATACCATCACACCCTCATTCCTGAGATTTCAGGTCAATGTACATAATTTTTTAAAAATAAACTACTTAAAAACTATACTGAACCATCAAAATCAAGAGGCTATAAATGGTCAACTAGCTTTAAAATACAAAAATTGAAATTTTGA
>JAHTLZ010000204.1:89889052-89910979 GCA_023846285.1 Phrynocephalus versicolor | reverse complement strand
AAGAAAGAAAGAAAGAAAGAAAGAAAGAAAGAAAGAAAGAAAGAAAGCTACCATTGTGCTTCCTGGGAGTTGTAGTGTTGCTGCCCATTACATGCTATGGAGGGCACATCCCAGAGGACTACGATTCTCGAAAAGCATTGCGGCAACTTCCTTCCTTCCTTCCTTCCTTCCTTCCTTCCTTCCTTCCTTTCACATTAACAACAGGAAGCAAAGTCTGCAGAAAGTGAGTGAAACGGAGCAATCTATAGGTATGTGCTTGTGGGCAGAAACTCCAAACATTGTGCCTCAAGAACTATTGAAGAATTCTGGAGTGGAAAAAGGAAAAAAAAGGAGGGAGAGAGAGAGAGAGAGAGAGAGAGAGAGAGCAGGACTCCTAGCTCAATTCAGCCATCCAGGGGAAAAGATCTCACCCAATGGCTGCCAATCTGCTTCATCTAATCTACTGCCTCATACAATATCTGTAAAACCCATTCCATACCTTTTCCTTGCTCACACAATAATCTGGAATAGCGATAGTACATACCGTAGGTGGAAATTTTCTTCAAAATTCACAGAACAACAGTTCCCACAAACCTTTAGAGGAATAAGTGGAGTAACATAAACCTGACAAAAATAAATACATTAAGCAGAGCTCTTGCACCATCTACTTTTTGCTCTTTACAGGTGTTCTATACTTGTTTGAAAATTCGGGACAGTGCCTGCTTGACAGAATGGGCTTGATGATCCATAGGTGTTGGGAATTCGCTGGAGGAATTTTAGGTCAGGTTGACCCTGGCCGCAGAACGAAGAACAGACAAATAAATAAATAAATAGTATTTATTATAGTATTTATTATTTATTTATTTTAGAGTATTTTTACCCCACCTTTCTCCTTGGAAAAGGACCCAAGGCAGCTTACAGTAATGAGGGATAATATACAGTCCAATAAAATTAAGACATGTTCAAGTACTGAGAACAAGGAATTGAGGGGCATCTTACAGCATTAATAGACAACATTACATTAAATCTACAAGGTTATAAGTAGTTATAAACACAAAGTCTATGTGAACCTAGAGATTCATATAAAAACACATAATGGTAGTCCATCAGCAGGCACACAACTGCTGTATTCCTCCCAGAGGGCTTAGTTTTATTCATCTTATCAATGTTGACAAACAATAGATTGGAGAGCTTACAAAAACAATGGTTCGGATAGGAGGCAGTTGCCCTTTAGCTCTTTGGCCCTGCCTCAAAGCAAAAGGTCAGGGGAAATAGAAATTCACTTCCTTTTCAGATGTGCCATGTTGGCCAGGAGCATGTGCGCACCACAGTGTCCCCTCTGAAACATACTCTTCAAAGAAAGGTTCCCACACATAGAGTCTTTTCCAGCTCTGCTGTTCTAAGATTATGATGGTGATGATCATTATTACTACTGTTACCACCATCACCCATAAAACTACACCCCAGAAAAAGGGAATGTGCATAATCAGTTTATAAGTGAACCCCACAGTAACTTCACTCTCAATCCCCACAACTCTGCACTACCATTTTAACTCCTGAACTTCTTGTCCCTTGTAGTTTCCTGCTGCACATAAAAACAGAATTTTCAAAGCCTGAGATTCTTTTTCATGTCCTCTGAGCTGGACTTTGGTCAAAATAATTCCACTTAGGTGAGAAATTTGGAGCGTGGGTGGATCAAGAAGGGGGAGTGAAGTAAATGGGTCATTCCCACTCTAGGCTGTTATTTCCCCTTTTAATTATTACACGTCACAACCAGACAACTTCCCCATTTTCCTTGTGGCACAGCGGGGCTTGTTTTCAAGAACACAGCAAACCATATCTGGCTCACAAACCTAGCATCATAGTTCTCTAGATGCAACGTGGGAGAGGGAAAAGGCAGTTGGCTGAATAAGTAGTAAACAACGTCATCTTGGTACACAGAATTCACTAAGAGCAGGATTCTTCAGCAAAAATATTAAGAATAGAGACTGTTGAGTTTAAAATTGTAAACAGGAGCAAGTACTCTATTAGTAGGATGCATATGGACAAACTCACTGTAAGATGTTTACACAATAAGAACTATCTTTGTGCCAGCACTGTTGTTCTGTGCTTGGGCTGGAACAGCTATGGATCTGGAATAAAGAGGCCCCTACCTTATGTGGTCCCTTCTCTGGCTCTTAAGCTGTCCCTTCACTGAGATCAGCTTCAAAATGGCCATTTCTACCAGCAACCATGGTTTCTGCTTCTCACTAGTCGCCTACAGCTGAAGTAACTCTTATTCAGGATTACACTGATACTGTACTATGTGGTGGCTGAAATCCAACGGTAACATGGAGAGCGACTTCCTACAAGCACATGTTTACTTTTGAAACAATGGCTGAAACCCAGGAGTAACGTGTAACTAGAGAAGACGCATTGAATCAGTGGGAATATGGAGAGTTGATACCTCTCTACCTTCCACTGATTGAATGGGCCTACTCTAGTCCCAAGTTACTGCTGGATTTTAACTACTGTCTCTAAAGGAAAGATGTGCCCATGCTGTTATCAGAAACAGTGCCATCCAGAAAAAGAGAGTGATACAATACTTGAAAGACATGAAAAAAAGAAGGGGGGGAACATGGCTGACATCTGCATATTGTTTGGGACTGGTCCTAAAATCAGAGAGTGTGAGCAAAGTGCCTCACACAGCAGATTATGGTGGAGGAGGAAAGGTTCAAACTGTTTGCCATCTAACATTTATTATTCTATTTTTACTGTCAAGGATAGTGATGGGTGTTTGGAGGAATGTTTACTTCAAAATAACTTCTCAGACCTTGGGGAGTATTGTGCCATGATTTGGATCACATTATTTGCTGCTGCATGTGGGGTAGCAAAAAAATTATAGGCTGTCCCTCATGTGGGCAGTGGCTTAAATACTGACCTCAGGTAGCCATAAGCTGCCTTTTGGCAAAGAAATCATGTAGTTACTGCAGAGAAGAAAAGCCAAATGTAACGAATTATTCCGTCAAAACAAGGACAGGGCCCCTTATGAAATGTACATAAAAGGAGACCTGGCAAAATCTTCCTTTGAGGATAAGAAAGTAGTTTTAAGACAAGCATGTACACTTCCTGAGTGTTGTGAGATCATGCCTAGTTTTCACCCCACCTCTATGGAGACAAGCAGCCCCCCTCAACATCTTTTTTTAAAAAAGAACATGTGGAACTCAGATCTGGCCACAGTGAAACCAGTTAGGGCCTTTTCACATGACCCCTAAGATCCGCTGGCCACTTAAATTCGGACCAGAGATCTTAGGGGTTTGTCGCTGTTCCTGCTTTCCCACTCCCTCCGCACTCCTGGCTGCTGGCTGCGTGAGGGGAGGGAGAAAAAAGGGAAGAAAACAATGCTGCTCGCCTCCGTTCTGCCGTCCCGGCACGGCATTCAGATCTCTTAAAGGGGCGGAGGGCAAAAAAAGAACAAACAGAAGCAAGGAGAGACCGGCAGTCACTACGTTATATCCGCATCAGGAATTTTCACCTCCGGAGAGCAGGTACCTGAAAAGTGTGCTGGGACGCGCTTAGGTGGGCGTGGTCTCACTTAATTATCTGTAAACGCCGGAGCTGGTGGGGAAACAATTTTAAGCTCTGGAGCTGGGAGCCATTTGCGGCGGAGTTTAGGGGTCGTGTACAAATGCCCTTAAATCTCACAGAGTGGCCACTGTGAGATACAGGAAGCTGGACTAGATGGGCCTTTGGCCTGATCCAGCATGGCTCTTCTTATGTTCTTATGTTATGTTCCTTTGGAAGAGCGAAGGATAATTGTAATGATGCAGGTAAAACAGTCTGGCCTATTCCATCAGCCTAGCTGGAACCAGTTTGGTCATTTGGCTCCTTCTCATGCCTACCCCTTATCTCACCGCAGCTTGCAGCTGAGGGAGCACGTAGATACATGGTCCCCACCACTGACTGTTACTGAATCCTAACCAAGTGATTGAAACAAGACCACATCCTTTTGATACAATTGGGTCCAATGGGGATTTGGGTGCAGCCTCTTCCAGAACTGCCTCCTGCCAGGGCCATTTGACCTACAGTAAGCCTTGATTGCTTATCCGGCTTTTTCAAAATGTGGTGTCCAAATATTCTTGCTTTTTTGTTCCTTTCCCTTCCCTTCTTATCCCCTTCCCTTTTATACCACGAACATCTTATAGGAAAGCTTTTCTGTTCTTATGATGGGCACCGTGACAGTTAAGCTGTTTTTTTTTTTAAAAAAAAATGCCAAATCCATAATGCAGACATGGTCTGAAGTTGAGAATAGGGACTTTGCTGGCGTACTGCCCACCCTGCGGCTTAACAGCCTCCTTTCCTGAGCTAGCTGAGCTGGTCTTAGGAGTGGTATTGGAGCCCCTCCTCTTGTTTTGCTGGGGGACTTCAACATCCATTCTGAAGCAGCTTTGTGGGGACTGTCTCAGGACCTCAAGTCCTCCATGATAGTCATGGATCTGTCTTAAATGGTCTCTGTCCCCACTCATGCTGCAGGGCACACTTGAGGCCTGTTTCTCTCTAATGGAGTAGATGTTGGTGACCTGGTTTGAAGGATCTCTCTGGTGTTCTGTGGGAATGGATGGAACCATGGTCTCTGCTTGCCCAGTTTTTGCAGCCTCAGGGTGTGGGCAGGAAAGCCTCCACATCCCATTTACTATCAGAATATACAATTTTAGAACATAACAAAGAAGTAGTTCCAGAAATTTTGTAGCACAGTGTATTACGTTGGTGACAAAATATTCGAACTGTAAGGAAGCCCAGGAAGGCCCAAAATCTTATTCTACCGCATCGCCTGTTCCTAACTAAACAGAGAATTCATTTCCATTACAAGCAAAAGGCACTCTGCATGTGCTTATTGGCACGCCATTCATATGATTCCAAAGATGCCTCCCTCCTGTAGGAGGCCGCAGCAGGCATTGATTCTGGTACCTGGATCTATATCACTGTGATAACATGTTCGATTAAAAATGGGTGATGGCAATTTGCTTGGAGCCCCGATTTTTCAAGCTGCAGCTGTCCTGGAAATGGCTTTTTCAGACTTTCAGAGAGAAAAGGAATTCAGTTTCAATTTTTTAGATTTTGATTTTTTGGCACAAGGTCCCCCGAGCCTCAAGAAACAGACATTTTTTGTTAAAAAAAACAGGGGGTTTTGTGCTAGAGGTAGCTTCCAATTGTTCTCTTATGGCTTTTTCCGTGCAGGTGGTCAGGAGACAACACTGGGAGTTGCCAGCATCTCATGAGTCAGCTGACAGAAAAGGGCCAAGGCAGCATCTTGTTCAGTAGAACTGCTGATGCTTTCCTAGCTGTTCTCAGGTTTCGTACTGTTTGCCCCTTCTTAACTCCAGATCAGCAGCTGGAGGTGAGCACGTTCTTACATACAAGAGCCAACGCTAGTACAATCCAGTATTGCCATCCCAGGTGTGTCATGTGGAGAGAAACTATCTGGACTTTGGGTTCACACATGGACGGTGAGTAAGTGTTTTAACACGGGAGGCCTCTGAAAAAGCAGGCTGTTGGGGGATCAGTTTAGCATCTTATTCCAAAAAAAGAAAAGAAAAGAAAAACGACAAACATTCACTTCGTCAATGTCATTTTGTAGTGGGGAAATTTGAGGAGTTTTCAGCCAAAATTAGCAAAGCACGCTCTGGGAGATTTTCTAGCAAGTGGAAAAGTAGGCCAGCGACAAAGAAAAGTAAATAAAATATGAGGCAAAAAAAATGCACGCAAGCAAACAAAAAAGATATTCAGGCAGCAACGTAAGCAAAGACAAGAAATAATGCTACTATCTAGAAATCCAAGACAGCTTTTAATTCACAGTGCCAAAACAGTGCTCTTGACTTTTTCCAGTGACAAGAACAAAAAATGGTTTTAAAAAAGCAGTATGCAACACGTCTGAGAAGCTGAGAAACACAGGTCAGGCCTCTAAAGTAACGCAAGTATTAAGGTTTCCCCAACATGTAATTCAAAGGTCTGGTTCATATGTACATCGAGATAGCAATTTACACTTGGAGTCCTGTCAAGTATTGTCTTCTGTGGACTAGGAAGCAGTAGGATGCACAAAGAAGATCTGTGACATACCTCACATATATTACTGGCCCAGTTCTAGCTTGTGCAGGATGCTGGACTATAGAGACAAGGCAGATATCATGACAGAGATATTAAACCACTCTTAAAGAGTCTGTAAGTCAACTGCAAGCTCATACATTCCCTGTGGACTAGGCATGGGCATTTCGTTTTGGAAGTGGGCTGGTTCTGAAATAAAATGCGGGAGCCCAGCTCCTGACTGGCCAGCGCCAGGGAGAAGGAAAGATCATGTCGGAGACACACCGACAGCCAGGTGATATTGACAGCTCTGCAACCCAACAGATTTCCCTTTGGAATTCATATTTTTTGCACCCCCAAAAGCAGGCGGGCATGCTTTTTGCATGATGGGTGCGGGTCTTTTAAAAGCAGATCTTTGCTGCCCTGACCCTGCAGAGGTGGGGGTGGGGGAACAGGCGAGGGGTGACTCCACCGCTTGCCCGCTCCCCAACCCTGGGTCAGATCAGCAAGGATCTGTTTTTAAAAGACCCCCGTGGGCCATGCAAAGAGCAGGCTGCTCTGACCCCCCCCCCCATGCTGGGTCAGAGCAGCAAAGATCCATTTTTAAAAGACCCATGCACCTTGGCTGAGGACCTGTCAAAATCACCTGGATGTCGACTGGCCGACAGCCAGGTAATTTTGACAGCTCTGCTGTCAGTTGATTAAGGGTTTTCCCCCCAAACCCAACAAAGAGGGGAAACGCTTTTCCTGCTTTGCTGGGTTGGGGTAGGTTTCCCATAGAATTGCACTGAAAACCAATTAATCCATTCCCCCCCTTTTTTGCCTTTTTTCCAACCTCCGGAACAGATTAATTGATTTTCAGTGCATTCCCATGGGAAATTGTGTTTTGAATTACAAAAAAATTGAGTTGCAAAAAAATCTGTTGCGATGGATTAATTTCGTAATTCAAGGCCTTATTGTATTCTACAGCAAACAGAAACAGACAAACAAACCTGAGTTCTTCCGATTCTAGTTTGTTATGACAAGTGAAGCAGGAACTCAAGCTTGTTCCTCCATAGACAAGCCAGCATCATAAACCAAGAATAAACCACACTTATGACTCTGGCTTGCCTGTAGAAATTGTTCCTGGCCTATAGGTCATAGTAAACAACCCACAAATGTGAGATGCAGAGGAAATGACTGGGCAAGGTGTACTACCCCACTAGTCTAGTCTAGTATTCCCTGTACATGTGGCTCATGTGTCTCCACCTTTCTCGTTTTCCTTCTCAAACCAATGCACTGAATTCCCCTCATCAGATCCTTCCAAGTACAGAGACAGCATAGCTTTTGGTTAAAGCACTATGATACAGTTTTAAATTTTAACCCATTTTAAACTATCCCTAAGGAGCTTCAAGGGTGAGTGAATATGTGATTGTATAATTTTGCACTTTTATTGCGTGTTGCGTTCATGACAATGACATAGACTGCCATAAAGTTCATTTTTAGGCAAGACTTCCCTCAGCCGATTCAGCTTCTTTCCCCATGCTCTGTCCTCCTTTCTTAGCTACCTCTGATGGACAGTAAGCTGTGGAGAGAGATCCTATTGTCATTGTCTACTTTCATGCAACCACAATTAATTTTCACCCCCCTCATGTGCTTGTAAAAAAAATGCCTGCTCTTTTTTTGTGCATATCCAAAGGCTTAATTTGCCGACTTAAGGCTGTGGGAGGAAATTTAAATCCCTTCACTATTGGAAAGAGGGAATAATTTGGCTTGATTTCGGTTCCAGGTTTCTGTGGAAATGCAAGGCATAAATGTCAGACGCGACATTCTCCAATTCATATTCTTAAAGACATGCACGCAACTGCCACTGGAGCCAAGAACACTTTTATCTTAGGGAAGCATTTTGGCTGAGAGCCAGCAATATCCTCTTTGCTGAAATAAATCTTGGAGCATAATACTATATATCGTCATAATACTATATCAACTTTTGTCCTCCTATCAGAGAAAATAACATTCATATTTTTCTGATTAATCCTAATAATCTTCTCTACAAAAATGAATTAGCCACCTTAGCAATGGCCTGGTAGCAAGGGGGGATAATAGTGCTATGATCTACAGTCTCGAGGAAATCAACAGCAGTGAAGCAATTCCTTTGATTTTAAGAAAATAAGAACAAGTCATGTCTGCATGCATCTAAACACTTGAGTACTGCATCCCATGTTCTTATTAGTCCATTTGCTCTGTTGACTGTCAACTTCTGGAACAGCTTCTTGGCCACAAACCAACACACAGCATGTGGGAGATGTTGGGAGGAGGAACCTAAGACCCAGGAGAATCTGCTGTGTCTCCTGATTTTGAAGTGAAAGAGAAGGACTATGGTGTTTGATAGGAGGGTGTAGATCCGTGGTTCTCAACCTTTTGGGTCCCCAGATGTTCCTGAACTGCAAATCCTAGAAGCCTCCACTGCTCGCTGTGATGGAAGGGGTTTCTGGGAGTTGCAGTCCAGGAACATCTAGGGACCCACAGGTTGAGAACCACTGCATTGAAGATGAGGAAGGAGGGAGAGCTACCCAACAGGTAGGAGACAAAGACCTTCCATGGAACAAACTGAAGCAGCCTCTGCTCCCTCCCTTGTGTTTCCTCAGGAATATCAGGAAGGCAAGCTGTGTAGCTGAAATCCTTAAAGGGTGCACAACCACCCAATGTGGTATAACGGATAGATTAGGACTCAGGAGACCTGGGTTTGAATTTCTGGTCAGCCATGGAAACTCAATGGGTGAGTGTGTGCGCAGCTGGTAAAACCACTCCTTAAGAACCACACCTACCTGGAAATCCTTCATAGGATCCCTATAAGCCAGCTTCATCATCATAGCATGATATAATACAACAAATTCCTACTAGCCAACAGATTTCTGCAGCTGCACAAATCCGTCTATCTATTTACTGTTTGTTTGTATACTTCACATCTATACAAATAAACAGTTCAAACAACAACCACAGTGCACTTAAATCAAAATTAAATAGAAACAATGTGCAAATAATACTTTTGTGTGTCATGTGCAACTCTATGAATTAGCAGCCTATAAAAACATACTATAATTATAGCCCAGTTCAGGCCTTCCTTTCATACATTATTAAAGGGTGAGGTTTTCTCATTGAGTCAATCCACTTCATAGGTATTGTTGAAATCACAGCCTGATAAGTGGCAGATAGACTGTGCCTGGGCCTCTCCACCTCTGTTGAAAGATGGGTTTTCAATGCTCACATGAATGGCTTCCCTGACCCCTCTCTCAAACCACCTATCTTCTCTGTCTAATGTGTGTACATCTTCATCTTTGAATGAGTGCCCTTTGTCCATCAAGTGGAGGTGTACTGCTGATTCTGGTTCTGAGCTGTTATCCTTCCTATGTTGGGCCATCCTTCTGTTTAATGGCTGTTTAGTTTCTCCAATGTAGAGGTCTGCACACTCCTTACTGCATTGGACTGCGTACACTATATTGCTCCTTTTGTGTTTTGGTATCGGGTCCTTTGGGTGGACGAGTCTCTGCCTTAGTGTGTTTGTGGGTTTGAAATAAACGGGGATGTGTTGTTTGCTGTCTTCAGGTGCCTGTCTTCCTTCTTCTTGGAAGGAAGCACTTAAGGCCTGTGAATATCCAAAGTGGGCCTTCAACAAAGCAGTGTGCAGACCCAGAAGAACAATAGATCAGCCTGAGACCCAGACCTGATGGAAGAATCTGGTCATTCCCTACATGGCTGGAGTATCTGAGAAGCTTAAAATGATTTTTGGCAAACACCACAGGCACAGTCTATCTGCCACTTATCAGGCTGTGATTTCAACAATACCTAGACAAATAAAAACACTTCACACTGTCACCACCAAGGCCATAGCTAATGACCCCAATTTATGGGTTACAGCACTTTAGGCCATTGTTCAACTTAAGGCTATTGAGACTGTTGTCTACCTAATTAACCTATTCAGGCCATTGATCATCGTATGAGCCTATTTCAGACCATGGTGACAAGAGGTCAAAGTGAGTTATAAAATGGAGGAGTCGCAGCTAGCTTTTTTCAGACTGATGAGGAGTGAAACATTTCAATCTCTCAAGAAAAAAAAGTCCAGTTGCCTTGATTCAACTTCCAGATAAATTCACCTGGATGATAGAATCTTCACAGACATCTTTTGTCTGTTATTTTGCCAATTAGAAATTATTCCATTTCATTTAATTTCTCTTATATCTGTTCTAACTATACCATTACCCTCTTTTCTTTAGTATGGATTAAGCCTCAAGGCCATCTAATGCTGAGACACATACAGTATATTTATTTTGGAACAATCCAGAACTTTTCCCAATTTGCACAAAGGCTTTACCATAATACTCCAGGAGCAAACATATATTTGCAATGATTCTCTCTCTCTCTCTCTCTCTCTCTCTCTTGAATTCTGCTTGAACATCTTGCAGTCTTCACTTCATATTTACGGTAATAAGAGTTTTTGTCTTGAGCACCACCTACACAGGAAATCAATGTCAAGGTCTGAGAGTTACTGCAATCTCTTTCCTGGGGCCTGGAATGTATATGTTGAACTTTACCAATCTGTGGGCTGTTCTTTTGTTCCCATATTTGTTGGTATACTTGCATGACAATTGTGATAGATTGAGTCTTTACAATTTGAAATTCCTCTACTGGGAGCACATCTACTACTCGTTCTTTCTTGTTCTGAATTGCTTTGACTGCAGCTTCCCCTTTTCTTCATGAACCTGAAGGTTCTTCTTTCTCAAAAGATTCTATTTTGAAAGACTGCCATCCTTGAATCTCTTCTATAGAGCTCTTGTGTTGTTTCCATCCTTTCCCTTTATCCTCCCTTGTTCGCATATAAGATTCCCATATTTATCTTTCGCCATACCTATTCTTTAAATTTCCTTTTGGTCCCTTAGATCTCGGCATCTTGTTTTTCTTTTCTTTTTAGTCACTTCTATGTCTTCCAGTGATTATTCTACTATTTCACCTTGAGCTTCATACTACACTCTGAAAAGAACTGTGACCCTATTTCTTCAGTCTTTTACTTTCACTTCTCATTTCCCTCTTAAATATTTTAAGAGACACGGATGTCTCCAGAGAAGAGTCAGTGCTCTATCAGTTTGTAACAAGCAGCCTTTCACTGCATCTGAACACGGGAAAGGTACCGTATGTCCAAAACTCATCTGTCTAGAGATCTTGTGATGCTGTGAATAAGTAAACAGCACACCTTATGTGCATGCCCACTCCAGACATTGTAACAAATACACAAGGAGGGCTGGCAATAAGATATTGGTATTCCTTTCTCTCTTACCTTCACAGAGATGTGGATAGTTCCCCAGTAAATGTGTATATACAATATAGTGTTTTGGATGTGCTGAATGCATCTAGCTTCCCGTCTTCAGGTTAGTTTCCCAGCATCAGATGAAAGGCTACTGAAGTCCCAATCATTATTATTAGAAAGTGTTTGAACACTAAATTAGTTCCTGCAAGACAGCTGCATGAAATTCAGCCACTTTGTTTCCTAATCATATGGCTCCCGTCTGCATCTGTCCATCATCCAAAGCATCTACCTGATACAAACTTACATTTATTCCCTCTCAAATGAAATCCACCAGACTCTGAATATAACTACAGTGAAGCCTTGTATAACAAGTGGTTTGTTTAACAGAAAATCCACTTAAAGAAAAAACATTTCCGGAGATAGGGGAAAATTGCTTAACAGAATTGCCTATGGGGCGAATGCGCACAACAGAAAAACAGTCGTGATTAGGGAATAATGCATTTTCAATACATTCCTGTAGGAAATTTGTACAAAGGAAATTTTGCTTAACAGAATTTCATTTGGAACGAATTAATTCCTTTACACAAGTTACCACTGTAGTTAGAAATAACAAGTGACCTGCACTTAATCCTCTAGACCAGAGGTGGCGAACCTTCGGCACTCCAGATATTTTGGACCACAACTCTCACAGTCCCTTGTCATTGGCAATATAGGCTTGGAATTCTGGGAGTTGTGGTCCACACCATCTGGCTTGCCAAAGGTTCATTACCACTGCTCTAGACTTTTATGAGTACCACCTGAGGTGGGCGATACTATGCAGAGACACCAGATGAAGATGTATTTGTCCTGCTCATGAATTAACCATTGCCTCAGCAGAAGAGAATGGATAGTTCTATTGGTGAGGAAGGTGGGGAGATTTCTGAATAGCAGCTACTATGTATTAGTGGAACACAGCACTAGTGTGCAAAGGGGGTCTCTCACAAACAATGACAATGACATGCAAGCTCTTGTTAGTACTGTACTGTGTCTAGGCAGCAGTGGTAAATCACTGTCAAAGACGTTATAATTTGAAAACCTTACCATGAGACCTTACAGAGTGAACCAAGAGGCTCCAGTTCAGAGGGTACAAAATGAACTACAGGCAATAGCAAAGGATAAGTATAAACAGCACTGTAGCTAATGATGTAATTGAATTAAAACTCAAATGATGTGTACAGTAGGACTCCACAGGATCAATATCCTCTAATTCACTTATCCAGTCTGAAAATACGGAAAAAATATTAATAGTAAAATTCTACAAATATATACAGTATTTGTAAAGCTGAAGTTATGAGAACTGTCTGCTAGCTGGAACCAGAGACCATACTATATCTAGCATTCACTAGCAGCTAGAGAAATATATTTTCACAATGTCATTACCAGAACTAGCCACTGGGGTGACAGAGACCATGCTAAGTCTAGCATTTGCTATAATCTGCATTTTTCCAGCTTCCACAGGGAAGCCTGGAACCAATTCCCAATAGATTCAGGGGTCCTATGGTTTTTGCTGATGTGCACAAAGATAAAAGGATGCTGCACGATGCATGTAACTAGAACATAGAATTTGGGTAAGAAGGAATCAAGGCAAGCTTGAAGCCATAAAACAAGAAATGGAAATATTTTGAAAACCGGGGTGAGTGAACTGAAGTAGGCTGTGGTAGGACATTTCCAATCAGATAACTAAAACGTGTTTTACTTGGGAAATCAACACTTTAAAAGAAATAACATGGCTCTAACAAGGGGCTGAGGTGTAGTGTAAGCAATTATGGGTTGTAAATGAAAGTCTGACCAAGGAATGTTAACCAAACTTTATGGACAAGCCAGCTAACTAAGAGAATGATAGTGGTACAGTATAGTGGATAGAATGTTGGGCCTGAGTTTAGGAGACCTGAGTTCAAATCCCCACTTGGCTATGGAAGGGCTGAGGGACACTGCATCTCATAAACCCTGCTCAGGTAAAATATTCCTTGTTGTTGTCTCCTGTCTGTGGACAATCCCAGGTAGCAGGCTCATGGTTCACGTGTGTGCTAGTCGTGTCTGACTCTAGGGGCAGTGCTCATCTCCGCATTCAAGCTGTCTTGAGCCCAGAATAGCTGATTGCCAGCATAAAGTGTCATTCACAGATTGATTTATAAAAGCCATCTATATACTAATGCAACAGAAGCCTTCTTTTTTAAAAAAAAAAAAGTGAAATATATTTTGAATGCCAACAATGACAATTCTTCAGAGTTCCTTTCATGTCAGGTATATTTGCATTAGCACATGCATCAAGTACCTTAGTTCATTTCACAGTTTTATTGCTTGCAGCGAGGCATTTTCTACTGATATATTATAAAATCTATATGCCAAAATGCTTCTGCCCTCAAATGCTTTTTCGCCTAACATTGCAAGTAATTTCTTTTTGCTTGGAAGCATACAAACAAGACATGTACAATGGTATTATATAGGAAAATTCTCTCAGGTATTTTGTTGATATTTATTTATTTATTTATTTATTTATTTATTTATTTATTTATTTATTATTTTAAAACACAAATTATATGGTTAAAATGTCAGCTCCAATATAGGGGTATTTAGAATTCCATAGCACTCTCTCACATTGTAGCACAGAAATAATTGTTTCGTATAAAGAACAACAAGGCCCAACTGCCAAAAGCTTTACCAACCATCCTGACTTGACCGAATTCTGCCTACTGGTCTTTCCTTTATCTTAAGAGACTGGTGCCCTCTGGCTTCCTCCTTTTGGGTCCTTGAAATATGCTGTATTTCTTCAATCTGCAATGCCACAACCTGTCACCTCTACACCAAGGCAGGCCTGCAGCTCTGTACACATAAGAATCAGCAGAAAGATAGAATGGTGGCCAAACTGTTGCCCAAACAGCAAGTTGCTGTAGTTAAAATTGATAGTGTCTGATCAGAAGCTATAATGCAGAACACCTGTTGGCTATTATCTAATGTCACACTGTACATTTTCTGTTCCACTAATCAAATCCTACCTCAATATTTATTCATAATCTCTAAATATAATTAAATCTACAAAATAAATAAATCACCCTTGCTCACTAACTTGGAAGTAAGTCTGAATTCAATGGGACTTTTTTCCAAGTAGATCTTTAAAACAATGCTGTAGTGTCACCATGCTTTGCCCCTGGCCCTTTCACAAGCTACTAAAAAGCACCACTTTTTATTTTTCTCTTTTGCTGCCGCCAAATAGCTTCTCTAGTAAATTAATTAGGGATGGGCATTTTGTTTAAGAACCAACAGGTCACAAAACAAACCACGCGAGCCCAGGTGGTGCTCGGAACCGTCTGATACACATGGTGGCAATTGCTTGACCTTTCTCTGGGCTTGTGTGGGATTAAACTGCAATGAGGAAGCACGCTGCGAAGTTATCTTTCCTCATCTTTCCTCCTTTGTGGGTGCTGCCAATCAGACAGGGAGGCGGGATAATGCCTGTCCCTGCACAGCTCCTGATTAGCCAGCACCCAGAGGGGAGGAAAGATGATGTCACAGCCAGGGGCATGGCGTGGGGAGGGCAAGGTGGGAGAGGCGCCCCGGGTGCATGCCTGACCCATTCAGTTTTGACATTCTCTAATATCAGTAGAATTTGTAATTCTGTGATGTTCTTTTCATTCCTGCAGAGGTCCTAATTCTTTTCACCCCCTCAACCTTGCCATCTCCTGTTGAAGGGGGATCGGGTCCAGGAGCATGAAAGTCTTAATCAAGTAAGTCAGGAATGTACTGCATTTTCCTGTTTAGCAGAGTTTGACCCCTAACAGTCACCATGATAACTCAACTCTCCTGCAACTATTATGCCTCCCTTCTTTGAAAATGTTGCTATCTGCTCTAAGAAGGAAATAGCCAACCATTCTGCCTTGCTTGGTGATCTGCAGTAGATTTCCCACAGAGATGTCTATTATTTCCCTCTTTATTCTTACTCTGCCATTTGTCCATGTTTGTCTGTTCATTATTCTCCAAAGAGGAAGATGGAGTTTTAAAAAATTCAGAAGTTATGGTTCATGCTGTACGAGCCAAAACAGTGCAATTGAAACCATAGCTCATTTCACCTCCTCACTTTAAAACCTAGGCATATTGATGTACCCTTTTCATGCCATAATTTCCACTCCATGTAAATGCTACAACTCATAACCACTGGCCACTGCAATCCTTTCATACTGAACCACTAGCAATGTGAAAGAGTAGAATCAAAATTTAACCAACGGTAGATCTGCTGTACCCATTCATTATTGATCTAATCAAACCAATTCCCATTTGGGAAAGTAAGATGTTTTTTGGGCATCGATCTGTTAAGTACATATATCTTTTTTCTCCCTTCTTTAGGGAATCAGACAATGGACTTTAAATCTTACAGTTATTGCTTGCTTTAAAACAACCTTTTAAACTCTTTGTGGAGCTTCCCTGGTCTTTGAAATATGGAGTGGTGAGTGGGAAAACAAATATCAATGTTGAGAAAACCAACTTCATTTTTACAGAACAACTCTTTCTAGGGAAAAAAAATCCAACCTGCAAAGAAAAGCAAAACCAATACTCAGCCAGAACAGAACACCTGGGACTTAATTGTACAAAGCAGACCAACTTCCTTCAACCAGTTCTAGCAGGATCTGTAAGAAAATTGCACCTACTTACTGATGAAAGGGAGCTGCCATTTAAGCCGATGTCTTAAAGAGGCAGCTCAAGATTCCTGCAAGGTGCCACACATAATCTGTTCCCACAGAGTGCCATTGGGCTGCTCAGCCTTTTCCCTGGGAAATGCAGGATAAAGTCACTTCCTTTTAAAAGTAGTACAACCCAAAAGAGAATGCTGGAATTCTAAGATCTCTACCCCACAACTGACAGGCTACATCAGGCATGTCCAAACTTCAGCCCTCCTGATGTTTTGGACCACAACTCCCAGAATTCTAAGCTTAGATTGCCAATGGCAAAGGACTGTGGGAGTTTTGCTCCAAAACATCTGGAGGGCTGAAGTTTGAACATGCCTGGGCTACATCGTCCTCTTGAATTTAAAAAAAAGCAACAAGTGTAAGTTATCAGTAGGTGGAAGGGCTGGAACTGTAGCATCAGTGAATTATAGCTATAATGAAATGTTGCCTAAGAGAAGACAAACAGAACCACCATCATTAGTTTCTATGGAGGAGATAACACGGGAACCTGTCATCAATCCTTACTGGACAGTGGCTGGAACCTAATAATAACATTCCTGTGGGTGGATTAGAAAAGTTGAAAGGGTGAAATATAACTCAGTCAAATGCACTACAATTTTATAAAGCAGTATATAGGAATATATGGAACCGTCATAACATATTGAAGTCTAAAATGCCTGGGAGAAAATGTCTTCTCCCTGCTTCATGCCCTCTGGAATCTTGGGTTCTGAAAATTTGGATTCCTCATTCCCCCTCCCCACCCTCTCAATGCTGTGTCCCAAATGGCTACCTGGTCACAGCAATATGGCAAGAACAGTGTCTATAATTCCACTTAAATTATAGTAATAATGGATGATTGTGTTTGCATGTTGTTGTTGTTCAGTCGTTCAGTCATGTCCGACTCTTTGTGACCCCATGGACCAGAGCTTGCCAGGCCTTCCTACCTTCCACTGCTTCCCGGAGTTCGGTCAAATCCATATTGGCTGCATCGATTACACTGTCCAGCCATCTCATTCTCTGCCGTCCCCTTTTCCTTTTGCCTTCAATCTTTCCCAACATCAGGGACTTTTCCAAGGACTCCTCTCTCCTCATGATGTGGCCAAAGTACTGGAGCCTCAGCTTCAAAATCTGTCCTTCCAGTGAACATTCAGGGTTGATTTCTTTCAGGATGGATAAGTTTGATCTCCTTGCAGTCCAGGGGACTCTCAAGACTCTCCTCCAGCACCACAGCTCAAGAGCATCAATTCTGTCGCAATCAGCCTTCTTTATAGTCCAGCTCTCACTTCCATACATCACTACTGGAAAAACCATAGCTTTAACTATGCTGACCTTAGTTGGCAAAGTGATGTCTCTGCTCTTTAGGATGTTATCTAGGTTTCCCATTGCTCTCCTCCCAAGAAGCAGGCGTCTTTTAATTTCGTTGCTGCAGTCGCCATCGGCAGTGATCAAGGAGCCCAAGAAAATAAACTCTGTATTGCCTCAATTTCTTCCCCTTCTATTTGCCAGGAGGTGATAGGACCGGTGGCCATGATCTTAATTTTTTTTGATGTTGAGCTTCAGCCCATTTTTTTTCACTCTCCTCTTTCACTCTCATTAAGAGGTTCTTTAATTCCTCCTCACTTTCTGCTATCAGAGTAGTATCACCTGTGTATCTGAGGTTGTTGATATTTCTTCCGGCAATCTTAATTCTGGCTTGTGAGTGTACATTAGCATAAGCAAAAAATATTCTGGTTTTGTGAATAATGTCTACTTTGGGGGGGGGGGGTTACTTATCTTCCATGTCCTATTTGGTGATCTCGTCCTTTTTAGTGATGGGCCAGTGGCCACGCTACTATATTCCCATGAAGTGTAGCAACGTCTGTTGGCCAGCCTACTGCCTTCATAATCACATCCCATCTATTAGACCATAATGAAAATGCTATAATACATTTCACAGTTGAAGGTAATTTCAATACCTACTGCTCTGTTACACTGTGCCCATATTGTACCCTTGCTCAGACTGAGTGCAGATGCCAATTATCGTCCTGTTCTAGTTAATCTAATCAAGAGCATGGAAAGTTGCTTTTTGGACTACATTTTCCAGAAGGTCATGCTGATGGGGGGGATGTAAAGGAGTAATTTTTCCATATAGAAATGGGAAGGACTCTCTCTTAATTTCTTGTTCTCACTACATAGATTGCCTCAATGCTAAAAGACACCTCAGTGGGAAATTTCCAACTCTTGCAAGATTC
Organism: Phrynocephalus versicolor; assembly: GCA_023846285.1. Taxonomy (NCBI): domain Eukaryota; kingdom Metazoa; phylum Chordata; class Lepidosauria; order Squamata; family Agamidae; genus Phrynocephalus; species Phrynocephalus versicolor. The sequence goes on along the minus strand of JAHTLZ010000204.1, from coordinate 89,892,728 downwards.
CTTGCCTCTAAAGCGAGACTGAGACAAGGAGATCTTCTGCAATTTGTGCACAACATCTGTGCAAAATGTGAATAAATGTCCTTACACAGAAACATTGCAAGTGCAGAAGGACTGGTTTGTGGTTTGAAAAAAGGTAGCACACAAGAGTCCCACTGCCTCTCGTCCTTGAAAAAGCCACACAAGTTCTGAGTCATTTCTACAACTTGCACAAATCATGTAATTTGCACAGGATGCACAATTTGTGTCAAAACTGTCAAGATCATATTCAAACAAAATATCTCATTTCACAGGGCAAGGGGAAAATTCTACAATTCCTCATCCTTACGTGTGAGGATAAAAGAAGCAAAGGACTGCGTCTCTATTCAGTGCTGTGAATAGAATAGAATAGAATAGAATAGAATAGAATAGAATAGAATAGAATAGAATAGAATAGAATAGAATAGAATAGGTTGTTATTGTATAAAATATGAGATTAAAAAGTGCCATCCAGTCAGCTCATTCACACACCACAATATAAAAATCCAACACATAAAATCACCCATTTAAGAACAAACATCCATACTCCTACATTCACATGCAGAACATCACTTGTACTCATTTAAAACTGACATAAAACCAAACATACACACACACAGCCCTACACTCTCTCACCTGACAGAATTCATACCCGATACATAAAAACTACAATTTAAAAAACAACAACCATACACAATCCCCCATACAATATACATGTTACACATTCAACACCCATATTACCTGTCAACTTAATTTTTAACAGAATTTAGCATGGTTACTGCTATTGGGTAAAAACTGTTTCTGAATCTTTCTGTCCTTGTTCTTCTAATACAGCTAAACCTTCTGCCTGATGGCAACAATACAAACAGAAAATGTCCAGGATGAGAAATGTCTCCTATAATACTCTGTGCTTTCTTAAAACAGCGTGGAGCTCTGACTCCATCAACAATCAGCTGAAAAGGACTATTGGATCACCGTGATTGTGGGAGTTTCCCATGCTCTTTAGAGTTCCCTATAGGTTCCCTAAAGCTATAGGTTGTTCAGATATGTCAAAACCACTGCCTGGTTTTTCCGGAAGCTCTCGGACAAAACATCCATGTACAGAAGGTGAAACAATTAACTGCTAAGGTGAAACAATGGGTGCCAAGAAAAGGATATGAAGGGCCTGGGCAGATCAATGCAGAGAGATCTGAATTCTATTAGTTCTCATTATATATCATAAATTATATGCAGTCCTATGCAAAAATAGCCGAGGAAAAAGAATTCTAGAAAGAACAAGCATCCAGTCATTTGTTACACCAATTAAAACGAGACTTTGCATGTCTCCCTGTGCCTTTAGAATCCTGCGCTGCCCCCAAGACAAGTGGATAGCCGGCAAATTTGCATCTCTTTAAAAAACATTTATTCCTCTCACACAATTCCTCAAAGCCCTCTTCTGCCTTTTGCAGCAGCTCAGGGAACTATAGGAACTTCCTCTTACAACAGAACGACTGAAGGACCAGAACAAAAGGTAACTCTCGTCTACCATCATGTTTCTAACTCCTACAGGCCTCTGGAAGCTCCAAAAGAAATAACAGAACTGCTTCCTTCTATTGTTTTTGCCCCTAGCGTTTAATACTCATACACATGCTGTCCCCAAATAAAAGAAGGTTGTATGCTATTTATCTGACGAATAGCCGGTATTTATAAATCCATTTAACTCCCTCCACCCTTTCTCAGAAATGCCTAAAACAGAAGGGGCAACCTGCTTGTCGCTCTATATATAGCTTGTCAAATAGCGTAGACGTAGGCCAAAGATTGAGAATACAACTGTTTTGAAGTCGAGATCCCAGAATTTCCTAGCCAAGGTAACTAGTGGCCATGCTGGCTGGAGGTTTCTGGGAATTGTAGTATAAAGAGGTCACATTTCAAAACTCAAATATAGAGATTGACATAGATGTGAGTTAATCACCATCAGGTCAGAAACCACTTATAGCAACCCTCATATGGTTTTCAGGATAACTGAGATATTTCAAGCCTGACTTTACCAATTCCACATCTATCCACATTCATGTAAATGGGGTGCAATGTATACTAGCCTCCTTGTGGTGCACCCCAGCCAATGTGACTTGCAACCACGGAATAGTCTACACATTCTAGCTGCTGGATCGCACAAGGAGAATCAGCACAAACACCTTAATTAAAAGCAACGGCTCTTTTCAGAACCTACGGACAACATTTTATACATATTTTATATTTTCTATGCAAAGCCTTACACAGTAATGCTTAGCCTGTTATGATATATGAAATAAAAAATACAGTGGACCCTTGTATAACAAACAGCTTGTATAACATAAAATTTGTACAACATAAAAATTCCGGAGATAGGGAAAATTTGCTTAACATAATTGCCTATGGGGAGAATCCGTACAACATAAAAATGGGATCACTCTGTTTTCAATGCATTCCTATGGGAATTTGTATAAAGGAAAATTTGCTTAACATAATTTCATTTGGAATGAATTAATTCCTTTATACAAGGTAGCACTGTAAACCAAAATATGTCTTCATGCCTGGGTGGGGATTCATACCCATGTCTCCCGAGGACCATAGACGATAACTCGATCCCTCATGCCACCCTGGGAATCCCAGTAGATACAGATACAGAAAACCAACTTCAAAATACTTTAGAAGGCAGAAATTTGGAGTAAGAGGCAGAATGACTGCAAGTGTAAACAGGAAGTTTCAAGCAGTTTGGAATTTTGTCCTGAGCCACTGTCAGCCTTTGCTTTTAAAACTCCCATCTTCCTTCCTGTCCGAGAGAATACTTCCTACTGTGCAATGGGAGTTTGTGATGCAAGGGAGGTGGACTGACCTGTCGGTCCTCTGAAACAGAAGTAACGGGAGACCAAACCCAAGAATGGAAACTACAGATTTGCAGGGCTGGTTTCCAAGTGGCATCTTGCCACACCCAGTGTTTTTCCCTCACTCCACATACCAGCTCACTGCCTTTTCTTATTATCACAGCCTGACTTTATCCCCACTCGTCAGGCTTGCTCCCTCTTCTGGTCTGATGCCTTGCCATTATTACTTGTTCAACTCTCTCTCCCCCATGTAACGCTTCAAGAGCATTAGCTAAGTAGCATATTCTCATTGACTGGCACAGACGCTTGCCTCCTGAAGGGGGAGGGGGGTGGAAACCCAACACTGAAATAGATCAATGACACAACTGGCGCTGGAAACGCTAAAAGCAAGAGGAAGAGAAAGAAAAAAAGATGAAGCAGCAGGTAGGCAGGCTACAGCTTAAACCGGTCCTAGAGCTTAATGTGCATTCTCCTGCATCAAGGGAGCTATGAGTACCTCTCTTTCTCTGGCTAGAAGATGAGTTGGGGAAGTAGTAGAAGGTCTCATGAAGCACTTTTGCCTAAGAGGCAAGAGGAGCAGAGTGGCTAAGAGGCTGACCTGTGTAACAGGTAAGCCTTACCCTTGCCTGTACTATTCAGGCCTCCTTCAATGTGTTTCTCTTCCTCAGCCACCCAGTCTAGTCCATTGGAATGATACTGCCCTACCCAGACCTCAGCAGATTTTGAACTACAACTACCAGAATCCCCCTATTATCATGACGAACACCCCTGTTCTTTCTTTCTTTCTTTCTTTCTTTCTTTCTTTCTTTCTTTCTTTC
>JAHTLZ010000204.1:89823147-89878813 GCA_023846285.1 Phrynocephalus versicolor | reverse complement strand
TCTCTCTCTCTCTCTCTCTCTCTCTCTCTCTCTCTCTCTCTCTCTCTGTGTGTGTGTGTGTGTGTGTGTGTGTGTGTGTGTTCATTTGTGTGGAGAGAGATATTTATATTTTTATGATTATTTATTTTATTGATTCTAAACTATGAATGCATATATGTTTGTGTGTGTGTGTGTGTGTGTGTGCGATACATGAATAGATAAACTACACTCCCATTACACTGTGAAAGACTCACTTTAATATCACTTGAATGCAACATTATTGCTCATCTCAAAGCAACAGTGTTTTCCTTCATGAACTTTTTGAATCCAACTTATCAGAAAAAAAAATATTGAGAAGTGATTCAGCACTATTGACTTATTCCTAAGTGCTAACTTAGGACAATAGGCAATAGTTTGTATCATAGTTTATGCCCTTTACTCTGTGCAATTTAAAATTTGCATGAGGATATCACAAACTGCACTTTTTGCATTTCCGCCCATTGTGGTGCTGCCACATACAATCATCCTCCTTTCTGCCAATGTACATATCTGTCCCACTGAAAACAAATATTTGTGCATCTCTGAGAAAACCATGTTACATGTACAGTATTGCTATTTAAGCTGCAGTAGTGCTCTTTGCTGTTGCTCAGTTTAAGAAAATCCATAACCCTTAGCCCATTCCTAGCTGGCAAATATGAAATCCTCTGGGACGTGCATGTCGCCAAGAAACATGATGAGGACTTTTTATTTGTCCATTGGGAATGGATGAAAATATCCATATTTTCTTACATTAAGCAACAGAATTTCAGCCTTTGTTTTTCCACTTCAGTGGGTGGAACATGGCCGCCATGTTGAAAGGCACTGACGACTGAAGTGCACTGTTTCTGTTTGAGAGAGCAACAGTATATACATCCTTGTTTTTCACAGTAAACACACCATAGAGGTAATATGAATTTCTTTTCTATTACTGTACTTTGTGTCATCGTACATGCATTTTCTTCTTTGTTTTAACTCCCTTCAGTCAAACTGAAATAGTCTTTTCCTATACATGACAGGACAAATATAAAAGCGATGAATACGAGCATGCTGTGTTGTGCCTATCAATAAAGAATTGCAGAATGAAATCTTACACAAAATGGAGATGCCTACAGTATAATTCTGGTGAAAATGGCAGCCCTATAGCATACTTACTGGGGGGAGGGGAACAAGCTCCATCAACAGCTTATTTACATTGGCTTGTTAGCAATTAAGAAGTTTTAAATATCTATTGCTCCATACCTAGTTTTAGCACACTGTGGCATCACAAAAAGAAAGAGAAAGAGAAAGAAGAGATAATACCAAGAGGGCTTTTGGATAGAGAATGTCTTACTTCTCAGGGGTCTGAATCAAGACTTAGCTATAAAAAGACAGAACCACTGAAATAAATGAATTTAAATTAATCATGACTAAGACCCATGGGTTGAAATCGAGTAGTGAAGTCAAAACTGGAGTAAACTTATTTAATCTGTGGTGAGTTGATTCCTGCATAAGATCTACTGATTTAATTGTTCCATTCTAATAGTAACATTTTAATAAATTTCAACCACCAATTTCAATGGACTCTTGTATATGAGCTTGGGGGGTTGATATATGCGGACAATGTCTCTGAGTCCCCCCCCCCCAAGGCATCGGGGCCAGTGGCTGCCCCCCTTATTCTAGCATTAGGATTTTGAGAACTGAAGTTGAACAAAGTAAATTTTTCCCATTTGGAATTCCAGCTAATTTTAATCCAGTGTCCCAAATCCTGTTTTAAGTTACAACTAGAGTAGGCTTACTCCTTCTGTGAGCCAACTCCTCCATAAATTCCACAGATTAAAAAATGCCTAGTCTGTGACTAACTTTGGCATAGTGAATTAGAGTTAGAGTAGTTCAGTTTCAGTCCATGGGATTTACAGAGAAGTTGGCTTCCTAAATCCCCATTGATACCAAGGACCAAAATCCAGGAAATGTTAGGCTGAAGATTAATTTTTATACCCATATTTACTTCAGTCTGCATATAGACCAGCAGTCCCCAACCTTTTCGGAAGCAGGGACCGGTTTTCTGACCGCACAGTGCTTTTTTCATGTGTGCATGCATGCACACAAGCACACGCAACTCCCCCCCCCGGCTGGTTCTGTCGTGACCAAAGCAAAAATGGTCATGACAGATTGGGGAGGGTGCACATGCATACCCATTTGGGCATGTGCCTTAGAAAGAAGCTTCCTGGCTGTGTGGCCTGGTTCCTAACAGGTGGCTGACTGGTACCAGTCTGTAGCCTGGGGATTGGAGACCCTGATAGAGACTATCAAAATCCCAAATGGATTTTTGAGAATACAGTTGTCCCCCACCCTTTTATCATCGGTGCATAGTATATGAAAAAGAGGCCTCCTGGGGTTAGGAGGAAAGGTGTTCCTAGGCCTGTCAAAGGTCCCAAAAGTGCTTCCCTGCCAACCAGAAGTGACTTTTGGTAAACCAGAAGTGACCTACGCATCACTAGAAAGCACTTTGGGGGCCTCCGAGGGCCCGGGAAGCCCCTTGCAGGCCCGTTCGGAGCAGCGCCAGACCTGGAGTAAGTACAAGAGCCCCCAGAGAGCCCCCCCAGTCTCAACCCAACCCAGCACCCACATATTGCGGATTTTCAATTATCGCAGGTCGGGTCAGGTCCCTCACCCCTGCAATAGGCGGGGGTTTACTGTAACCATTATTTATGTGATGTTAAGTCAGGGTTTCTTGAGTATACAGAGCTTTGAAGTGGTTTAGTACTCCCAGGGAAAGTGCTAGGGTTTTCTGTGCCCTAGGCGAGGGGTGGTGGGGGCAGGGATCGGGGGGTGACGACGGGGGCAGAGTGCGACGACGGGGGTGGGGCAGGGAGCAGCAGCGGGCGGGCAGCAGTGGCGGCAGCAGGGGGCCAGGCGGCGGGGGAGCAGGGGGCGGAACAGCGGGGGGCGAGGGCGGGCGGCCGCGGGGGCCGGGGGGCGGGGGGCGGGGGGCGCCCCCCCAGCAGACTGTCCAGCGCCCCCTGTCCATTTTGGCGCCCTAGGCAACTGCCTAATTCACCTTAATGGATGCGCCGGCCCTGAGTACTCCCTTCTTCTGGAGATGGGCTGGGGCTGGGATGCTTAACTCGACCTACACAGGCTGGTTCCTCTTCCATGAGTTACAAAAGGGAATCACTGACCTATGACCTTCACAGCCAGAAGTGAAGTCTTCTGACCTTCACCGCCAGAAATCTTGGGGATCCCTGCCAGATACCCAAGACTTCCAGAAGATTCTCAAGACTTCCAGAAGCATCCAATATCAATACTCTGACAACTTGGGTATCCCTGCAGATATCCAAGACTTGGGTATCCCCCACCCACCCTCAAGATATTCAAGACTTCACAGCCAGATACCCAAGACTTCCAGAAGCATCCAATAATAATACACTGTAAGCGTTTCAAGTTAAATGGAAGTTGCAGTCTTTGTACAAAGGACTTCTTGTTTTCACGTAAGACAGACCCCCCCCCCAAAAAAAATCTGAATTTAATAAGTCCTTGTCACCACTCACTGCTTGCCAAACCATAGTCCAGAATTGCTAGAAGATGCACCTTTTACTGTGCACAAGGCCCAGACAGGAGCATCCCCCCCTCCCTGAAGCCTCTTGTGGATTTCAATAAATGTCTGAAAGAGCCCATCCATGCAGCCTTTTTTTCTGAAGGGGCAAACTCGAGAGGCAGGCAAAAACCCAAAGATTTCTTTAATGCATCAACTACTCATGTTATAGGAACCTCTAAGAACACATTTAAAATGATGAAATAAGAGGTTTGATCAGTGGGATCACTGACTTGATCAACCACAGCATCTAATTTGGAATTTCTATTTGGTAGTAGATTTTGCGCAAATACATCTACTTCCCAAAATCGCACAGTAAATCGATGGATTCACAAGAGTGTCTTCAGATGGCGGAAGTGCGCAGAACGTTTGAAATAAATCTGGTCTATATGCAGACTGAAGTAAGTATGGGTATATTAAATGCAATATACATTAAACCCCCTCTCTACTAGCAGGGGCGTAGCTTGGGTTTTCAGCACCTGGAGACAAAGAGCCTTTTCACACGACCCCTAAACTCTGCGGCAAATGGCTCCCAGCTCCAGAGCTTAAAATTGTTTCCCCACCATCTCCGGAGTTTACAGAAAATTAAGTGCGACCACGCCCACCTAAGCGCGTCCCAGCGCACTTTTCAGGTACCTGCTCCCCGGGGGTGAAAAATCCCTGATGTAGATCTAACGTAGAGAGTGCCGGGGTCTCCTGGCTTCTGTTTGTTGTTTTTTTGCCCCCCCGCCCCTTTAAGAGATCTGAATGCTGCCGGGAACAGAGCGGGACCGTTAGAAAGGAGGTAAGCCGGCATTCTTTTCTTTCTTTTTTTCTCCCTCCCCTCATGCAGACAAGCAGCCAGGAGTGCGGAGGGGGTCGGAACATAGAAACAGCAACAAACCCCCAAGATCTCTGGTCCGAATTTAAGTGGCCAGCGGATCTTAGGGGTCGTGTGAAAAGGCTCAAAGTCAGTTTTGGCGTGCCCCACCCCACCCCGGGACCTTCTGAAAAGGATGCACCCTGCCCTCCAGCCGCGCTCTTCCACGCCAAGCGGCTCTTAGGAAGAGAAGGTGAGGGCATCTCTGCTTCCTCGTGATAGTCTTTTGCCAGCCCTATCCTGTCTCTCCGGGAAGCAGGATTTAGGTGAAAACAGGAAGAAAGCCAACCACACTTAAAGGCGGGTGCTCCTTGCCCCCCGTCTCCCCTCCACTTCCCCCACATTAGCCAAAGAAAACTTTCAGAAGGGCTACACGCGCAATCCCCTCCTGGGGAAAAGGGGCTCACCCACTGGTCCATATTGCCCAAAAGGGTCCCAATGAGGCGCAAGCCTTCAGCATCAATCTGGCACTTCTATGATGGCAAGTCCAGCAACCTTGGGTCCATGTTTTTGCACCACTGCATAGCCATATGATGGGGGACCCTTGATTATCAATGTGCAGTGTTTGGACATTAATGAGATGTACGATTTGATGGTGATTTTGGGAAGGATCTCATGTTAAAATCATATGAAGTCAAGAGGATCGATCCGTTATTGGTTTCAAAGATCCGCCTTTTACCCAGACCAGGAAGGGAAGAAACCTTTGGGCTCACAGGACAGAATCCTGAGAACATACAGGAGGAGGCGGGGAGGGCCTCCCAGGACTCAAGCTTCATGCCAGGGGAGAGGACGGCAGTCCCTCATTCCGGGACACTGCAAGCCGATGGCTCCAACTGCTGCCGCCTTGCCCACACCTCTGCCAGCCTGCTGCCTTCTCCTCCCATTGCAGGTCCCTGCAGCTGCCAGATGCACCCCTCCGAACAGTGTGTGCCTGCCTCTGATGCCTGGAAACACTTGGTGCCCCCAGCAAGGCTTCCCTGCCTCCCAGAACAGTCCAGCCAAGGGATGTGGAATGGGGGGGGGGAGGAAGGGAGGGAGGGAGAGAGAGAGAGAGAGAGAGAGAGAGAAAGAGAGAGAGAGAGAAGGAGGGATGAAATAGTTGGGTCTGACCTGCAGGGGAAGAGATACCACGGATTCCCTTTGAAGAGACCTAGCAGCCCAGCCCAGATGTACCCAGCCTCTGCCTCCCTCCTGTCGGGGCGCAATCGTCATGCCCCCTCAGCCTCGAAAACTCTGCAGTGCTCGGAGGAGGCTCCAGAGCAAGCAGCTCCTCTGTTCAGCTCTCTTGGCAGGCAGCAAACACAAAGTGTGGTGCCATGCCCCCCCCACCCCCACCCCTTTTCTCCCGTCAGTTTCCTAATTAGCGACACCTTTTTGTGTAGAAAGCCGTTTCATATTAATGTGGCATTATGCCTTGCAGGAGTGAGATGCCAGAGAGACTGCTCGGGCTGTGGGGAAAGTTCTGGGCACACTTCCTGTACAAGCATTCCTTGGGAGCCCAGGGCACAGGTGTGGCTTGTCCCAGGCAGGCAGGCAAGCACTGAGGCAGAAGGCGGGCAAGAATGTGGCGACTGGGTGAGGGGTGGGTGGGATACTGAAGCATCCTCTTCGCAGCTCCCACCTGCAAGGATTAGAAGGAGGCTTTGGGATTCTCTTTCCCTAAGGAGGTGCTGCTTTGAAGAAGAAAAAAATTGCCTGCTTCCCTCTCCTCCTTTCCCATGACTAAGGATCACCAAGAGCCTTTTCACACAACCCCTAAGATCCGCTGGCCACTTAAATTCGGACCAGAGATCTTAGGGGTTTGTCGCTGTTCCTGCGTTTCCACCCCCTCCGCACTTCTGGCTGCTGGCTGCGTGAGGGGAGGGAGAAAAAAAGGAAGAAAAGAATGCCGCTCACCTCCGTTCTGCCGTCCCGGCACTGCATTCAGATCTCTTAAAGGGGTGGGGGGCAAAAAAAGAACAAACAGAAGCAAGGAGAGACCGGCAGTCACTACATTATATCCGCATCAGGAATTTTCACCTCCGGAGAGCAGGTACCTGAAAAGTGTGCTGGGACGCGCTTAGGTGGGCGTGGTCTCACTTAATTATCTGTAAACTCCGGAGCTGGTGGGGAAACAATTTAAAGCTCCGGAGCTGCAGCCATTTGCGGCGGAGTTTAGGGGTCATGTACAAATACCCCAAGTCTTAGCCTGGGGAAAGGAGGAAAGGAGGACTGCTCGTGGGAGGGTGCACGTCTTCCTCCTCCTCCTCCCCCCCCTCCAAGCGCCTCCAGATTGCTGGGTGCCCAGAGCAAGTGCAGCCTCCCCCCCACCCCAAATATGCCCCTGTCTACTAGCCACAATGTTAGAAAAGCATTACAGTGTCTCAATCAAGAGTGGCTAACTTGCCGCCCTTCGGAGGTTAGCCGGGCTGATATGCCAATGAGCTCTCCTACCACAACATGTGGATGGTGGGAGTTTTTATCCAGTGACAGCTGAAGAGCCACAATTTGCCTTGTCATGGAGCTACATAAACACAGAGCATACTGGCCACCATGATTACTGATAGGAAAGAACATCCTGTATTGAAACTACCGGCATTGGTTTACATCAGCTTTACACTGCCATAACGTTCCTCCTCATTTTGCTAATTGTGAACTGCATCCTAACATTTTTCACCTCCCTGATTTGAAGAATGGATGAATGTCATACCATTTGAATTATAATCAGGATGTGACATCCGGCCAGTTCCAGCTCACGGCAATCCTGACCAGGCTTTCCTAGATATAAAATGCTTAAGACATGGCTGGCCAGTCCCTTCTTCAGAGGGTGCTCTAGGACTATGCAGCTTGGCCAAGGCTCCATAGGTTGGTTATTCAAGAAGCTGGGAAAGGTGGGTAATTAACAGACGTATGAATGAATGAATGAATGAATACTTTAGTGCAGTCAATGACCAAATCCAAAGTACATATATATATATAAAATAGTACCAGTTACAGCAAAACAAGGAAGAACAAGGGAGGGGGAATATCATATGACAGAGGTAATTAATAGAGCAGTGAGGAGGTAATTAACAGAGGAGAAAAGGCAGAAAGGTGAAGGCATGGAAAGCTTACTCCAGCACTTCTTCCCCCCCCCCTTCTCTCTCTCTCTCTCTCTCATCTAGAGTTATGGGACATAATATTTGGGGCAGAGCAGGGCAAGGTGATGGGAGGGAAGGATGCCAGATACAGGGGAGAGCTAAACACTTGTAGTATCACTTCCTAGGAGCCACTGCCTTTCTCCTGCTGTTCAGCAGAGAAAACTTTCATCTGCAGCTGAACATCTCATTTACTCCTTTAAAAAAAGGCAACCACTAAAATATGACCTGAGGAAGTCATGTGCAAATTCATTTGAACTTTTGTAAGTGCTTTTCAGGACATCCATGATCACAAATAAAAGCAGGTAGGGGCCCAGTGGAGCACATTCTAGGCAGTAAGCTGTGGCTACTTGTCCATTAAAATGATCAATGCTGCCTTTGCATTACCAGCATCATCTGTCAGCAAAGCTCTTGATTCCCCTGCTTCCCATCTCCTCTAATATTTCATTATTATGAGATCTATTTCATTACTTTTATTTCCCATATGCCACTGCTAATACACTTTTGCAGAATGTCTTTTTCTGCTCCTGTTCCAGTGCACTTGCGGAAAACAATTGTTTGCAGGCCTGTAATGGATTTTATGATTCTTTCCATCCCGGACCATTTGTCAACCTTGAGACAGACGCTTTGCAAAACGAAGTGCTTCATTTTCTTTCATGTAAACAGGTGCCTTCAGCTGTTCCTTCTGTCTCAAGAAAAACAAAGTTCTCACCCTGTGCAGCCTTTGCAGAGTAAAAGGGTGTAGGCTAGTGAGCAATTTTTGGAGCATCTGATGAAGCTGAAGATAAGCAGGTGTATAGATCTGCTCGTGCAGACCTCGGGAATGGCAACTGCTGGAAGAACTGGACTGAAACTGGATGAAAGAGCAGCAAAAAGATTTTCAAAAAACTCAACGGAAAGGCATTTATTAGAGGAATGCAAACGTCATTTGCAGAAGGTCCCAAGTTCAATCATCAACTAAAAGCTCTGCACATCTGCAAGCATGGCAAACAGCTCTGCCCAAGACCACTGTGAGTGAGTGAAATGGATCCCTCATCTCACTCTGTATACGCCACCTTTGAGATGAAGATTCATGGCAGACAGATGTACTTTTTCTCATTGATGTACAGGATTTGCTGCCATACGGTCTAGTTATGGCCACCATCCCAATCAAATGATAGATAGTTTTTGAAAAAAATGAATTACCTGTACTTTTCACCCTATAAGACGCACCGGGCCATAAGACGCACATAGTTTTTAGAGGAGAAAACCAAGAAAGAAAAAATGTTTAGCCTAAGGTTTATGGCGGGGGAAGGGGAGGCTTGCAAAGAGGTAATTGGCACTGTGGAATCCAAGCTGCTAAAGGGGAGGTTTGCAAACGAGATAATTGGAGCTGTGGAATCCAAGCTGCAAAAGGGAAGGTTTGCAAATTCTAAGGCATCCAGGGTTATTTTTAATGTGCATAATTTACTGTAGTTCTGTCAAGCATGGGTGGTAAGAAAGTAGATGGGCCACTGAACCATTTTGATCTGTGAGTACTGGAAAAAAAGGTTACAAAGCCTAGATGATTATTTGGAAGTAAGCTCCACTGGAAATAACAGGCCTTGTTTCTTATTAGACATTATTATGATTTTACTGTTAATCACTCATTTGGGTTTTGATACAGTATTTCTCCAGGTATTGACCGTGTACCTGCAGGCATTATCTTTACAGTAATAAGAGCTAGAAGAGCACCTTATAAATATATATGAAGCCAAAGTACGTAGATAAGTGAATTATTCTGTCAATACCACAATCTATAGCATTTTTGCAGTGCTGCTACATTATTGTGACCTACTGCTTGCAGAAAAAGGAGCAGGAAAACTATTCCCATGTGAAACAAACAAAAAAAGTTTTCTAATGCTTAAAAAGTGGGCTATCTAGGCCAAAAGCGCAGTTTGATGGTCTAGAGCAAGGATCCCCAAACTATGACCCATGGGCCAGATCCAGCCCACCAAGTTCTGAATCCAGCCCGCAGACCCTCCCAAACCTGCCCCCCCACACTTGAGCCAAAAACTTGCCGCCACCTCCTCCCCCCTTCGCACCCCTTCCCCTTTGGCTGTGAAGGGTGGGCACTTTTAGGTCACGATCCCTGTAAAGTGCAGAGAGCGAGAGAGAGAGAGAGAGAAAGATCAGTAAAATCATAACAATGTCTAATAGTTGCCTGCTCGGACTGCTTTTGTGATTGTGTCTGTTTTTAGTCTTTTAATTTTTATGTGAACCACCCTGAGTTCTTGCTTGGGAAGTAGGAGCGTATATAAATCTGAAATAAATAGATAAAATAAATCTCTTTGCAATAGATCTCTCTGTGAAGGGGGGCCTGTATGAAGGGAGGGCGGAGGGAGCAAGGTGATGGTGGTCTAGGGTGAAAGAGCCCCAGCTTCAGAAGCAGCTGGGCCACCGCATAAGGAAGGGTGTGAGTAGGGGTGGGGCATGGGTCCCTCGGGGTCTTGAAAGTTTGTGTCCAGCTTCCACCTGCCTCCCTGGGTTCCTGGGAAAGAGTTCTTCCCAAAGGTTCCTGGTTCCCACACACGGCCTCCTTGAGTTCGGGCACCCACTGTTGCAAGATTTAGGGCTGCTTGCTTTCCCCGCAACAATGTTGAAGGTGGAGCGTCTATTGTACAGTATTGTAAATTCTGGAAGGAGAGTAAGGGGGCCCTGGCTGCCAAGCGGCTGCAGTAGCTTCTCTGCATTGGTTCCTGCCCTATTACATTTGGTGCAGGGGTTTCATTTGCATCAAGCCTTCTATGTTTTAAAGGTTTTAGGGTATGAAGCAATTTTGTCAGGGTCATGTCAAGACCTCCCATTTTGCTTCTTGTTTAGTGAAATTACCGCTGTTTTACTTCATGCTCACTGGTGTAAGTCCTGAGTGAGTTGACTGGGCGTCCTGGAGTTGTACTTTTGTTTGCTTGTTCTTCCACATTTGTTTGGCTATTCAAGTACTTGTGCTTTTTTGTATAGTTTTTTTCATACTAAAGTCCAGCCCCTAACAGTGTCTAGGGGACAGTGAACTGCCCCCCCCCCGTTTAAAAACTTTGAGGACCCCTGATCTAGAGCAGCAGTTTTCATACTGGGTGAGGTGGCACCCTGGGGTGCTGTGAGCGTGCACCAGTGGTGCTGCAGCAATAATATTCAATTAACTAAAGTTCCCATAAACATAACGGAAATAATGAAAAATTCATCCAAACATTCCATTCATCGCATTAAAGACAACTGAGCATTAAATTTGCACTGTTTTTTCTTCTTTTCCTAAGTATTCAAACTGCTTTAAGGGTAGCTGTGCCACGAAATCTTTTTAGTTTGACAAGGGTGCCACGGCGAAAAAAGTTTGAGAACCACTGGTCTAGAGGTCCCACCATGTTCTTGGGAGTCCATACATGCTTGCTTGTTGTACACATGCCCCCTAAGGGTATTTGTACGCAACCCCTAAACTCCGCCGCAAATGGCTCCCAGCTCCAGAGCTTAAAATTGTTTCCCCACCAGCTCCGGAGTTTACAGATAATTAAGTTCGACCACACCCACCTAAGCGCATCCCAGCGCACTTTTCAGGTACCTGTTCTCCGGAGGTGAAAATTCCTGATGCGGATATAACATAGTGACTGCCGGGCTCTCCTTGCTTCTGTTTGTTCTTTTTTTTGGGCCCCCCGCCCCTTTAAGAGATCTGAATGCAGTGCCAAGACAGCAGAATGGAGGTGAGCGGCATTCTTTTCTTCCTTTTTTTCTCTCTCCCCTCACGCAGCCAGCAGCCAGGAGTGTGGAGGGGGTGGGAACGCAGGAACAGCGACAAACCCCTAAGATCTCTGGTCCGAATTTAAGTGGCCAGCGGATCTTAGGGGTCGTGTGAAAAGGCTCAAAGAATTACAGTGGGGACTTTATTTGCTGCTCAGAGGCGAATTGAAAGTTCCATGTTTCATTATCCTAATCAAGTTCAGGAAAAGAAAATGTTGTGTCTTTTAGTTTTAGTTTTACTTTAGTTCTCTGTTTATTAGTCCCATACAATTACAGTGGACCCTCGTATAACAAACAGTTTGTATAACATAAAATCTGTACAACATAAAAAATTCTGGAGATAGGGGAAATTTGCTTAACAGAATTGCCGATAGAGCGAATCCGTACAACATAAAAATGGTCGTGATTAGGGATTACTCTGTTTTCAATGCATTCCTATGGGAAATTTGTAAAAAGGAAAATTTACTTAACATAATTTCATTTGGAACAAATTAATTCCTTTATACAAAGTACTACTGTAATCTGAGTTTGGCTCATGGAGATTCTATAGGTAAATCTTCTACTTGTAAGAATTTGCAGCGTAGAATTCTTCCCCTGCTCAATTTGTGAAGATGTGGCTGTAGCCAAGGACACAAAAGAATTGTAGCCATATGAATTGACTTCTACCTCCCTCTTCAGAAGGAAGTGAAGCAAATTTAGTTAACACTGAAGTTGCATTTAAAAGCAACTCTACCCAGCAGGCAAGGCAGGGGCAGCAAAAACAAAAAAACTTCCTATGTATCCTACCCATACTCTTGGCAATTTTGATCATCTAGCTGTTTCAGACTACAATAAGACCAACCCAGCATGGCCACTGGTAAGGTACTATAAACACTGCCATTCAAAACATCTGGAAGACCAACGTTTCCAGCCCTGTCCTAGGCAAATCAAATAACCTCCACATTCTAACACACAGCATCTGCTCGCTGCTGGAGGGAGCAACAAGCCTGAATCAAAATGAAGTTATTGGCTTAGATCCTAAGATCAAAGTTAAAAATAAAGACATTCATGGAAAGGAGGCTTCCCTTCCCCGTGCCCACGGTGCAACCATCTGTGGCTGTCAGTGTTCTCCAGAACAAAGTGAGATACATCATGGGGGCCAAACGAGGGAAGGCACGTGACTATCCTTCTGCAAAGAACCTTCACTCTTAGGATCTAAGACCTGCTCAACCTTATTAAAGACAGAGAGGTCCAACAACCTGCATATATTGTTTTGGTTAGATCCATAATAAATGTATGGCCAGTGATCACAGCACTTCGTGATAGGCTACTGGTCTGTCTCTTACTCATAAGGAAGACAGATGTTGACTTCTACTTGCAATCCATCCCATGTTTTCCTACTGCTGCACCTGTCTTTTCCTCTTGGAAAAAAGAGAGAGAGAGAGAGAGAGTAAATGAGAGGGGGGAACAGCTACAAAATGTCTTTTGACAGGTTGTCCCAAGAGTCCTCCATCTGGAAGCACACTGGCAACAGCCAATAATGTCTGAATGCACACACAATGTGGGACCACATTGCTCACCAATGTAATCTCTGCCATACTGTAAGATTCTATCCTACCATGAGTGATGCAGTGGGAAATCAATTACTGGGAAAGAACCATGTAACTCCCCTGGTGGAGAACTAAGTGGAGACAAGAATGCTAGACTCCCACCAACTCTCAGATGGCATTTGCTTGCCATGGTGAGGAATCACTGCACAACTGAAGTTGAAAGGAGGTGAGGACACGATGGTTGCCACAAGACCACAGTCCAGGAAAAGCAGGACCTGCCACAGTGCAAAGAGTGGCTCTGACTTGTGAGAAGAACATCTACACAAGGTCTTCATGGACACCAGGTCAATGAGTCAGGCTCAAAAGTGAATGAAGCCCAAGTGAATGAACCAGGCTTTTGAATTCAAATGAATTCGAGTGAAATGGTTTTCAGCACATGCACACCCTACTCCTGGGAGATGTCTAGGCTGGATATTCTGAGTATGTAGGAAAGGACCCCTAAAATCTGCGGCAAATGGCTCCCAGATCTGGAGCTTAAAATTGTTTCCCCACCAACTCCAGAGTTTACAAAAAATTAAGTGCAACCACGCCCACCTAAGCGCGTCCCAGCGCACTTTTCAAGTACCTGCTCTCCGGGGGTGAAAAATTCCTGATGCAGATGTAACGTAGTGAGTGCCGGGCTCTCCTCGCTTCTGTTTGTTGTTTTTTTGCCCCCCCACCCCTTTAAGGAGACTGGAATGCTGCCGGAGCAGAGCGAGACCGGCAGAACAGAGGTGAGGCGGCATTCTTTTCTTCCTTTTTTTCTCCCTCCCCTCATGCAGCCAGCAGCCAGGAGTATAGAGGGGGTCGGAACACAGGAACAGCGACAAACCCCCAAGATCTCTGGTCCGAATTTAAGTGGCCAGCAGATCTTAGGGGTCGTGTGAAAAGGCTCTTGGTTTTTATTGTATATGTCTGTATTTGTAGAGAATTTGGTTTTCACAGTACTATATCAATGATGGCAAACCTTTTAGAGACTGAGTGCCCACACTGTGATTCAAAACTCACTTGTTTTTTGCAAAGTGCCAATACAGCAATTGAACCTGAATGCAGTGGTACCCCAGGGTAACAAATGCTTTGGGTGCTACACTTTGGGAAAGCGATGATCGAAGAGCAGGCTTTTGAATTTCCTGTGGCTACAGAATCCTCACTGTGGCCACAGGCAATTCAAAAACCTGCTCTTCACCCTATGCTTCCCTTCGGGAAAGCGAGGATCAAATAGCAACCTTTTGAATTTCCTGAGGACACAGCACCCTTGCAGCTTTTGGGATGCCCAGAGCGGGTAAAGTAAATTGGGGCTACGAAGCAGCCCACAAGCCGCTGCCTCCCCTTCACCCAGCTCTCTGCATGGAGCACAGTGGTGTGCTCCAAGCGGAGGGGGAAGTGCCGTGGCTGTGAAGGAACAATGTTATATGGCCACAGAAAGGGCTCCACGTGCCACCTTTGGCACCCGTGCCATAGATTTACCAACACTGTCCTATATGATGGCCAGAGCAGTGCTGCGTTGTGATTGGCAGTGTCAAGTTTTATTTCCCACTTGACCCACAAAACTCCTTGGGTGAACCTAGGCCAGCAAGTCTTTCTCCACCTGATCTACCTCACAAGGCTGTTGTGAGAATACAGTGGGGAGGAAAAGAGCGATGGATACTACCTTCAGTTAATTTTATTAAAAGGGGACAATCACTCTACTGCAATTTAGTGTTTAATTGTCTGATTTCCTAATAGAGCAGTGGTTCTCAACCTGTGGGTCCCCAGATGTTCCTGGACTGAAACTCCCAGGAATCCTGCTCAGCTCAGCTAGTGATGAAAGACTTCTGGGAGTTGCAGTTCAGGAACATCTGGTGACCCACCGGTTGAGATACACTGCAATAGAGGAATAAAGCCCTTTATTTTTTTACACAGCAGTTTGGGGAAAATGCTTAGAATGTAAGCTTTTTAAAAAAGCAACCTCATTGAGTTTCCCATGTATTAAGCTTATATATGGCAATAGTAAATTAACCCACTAATCTTTCCTTGCACAGAACACCATTATTCATCACACAGATGCAAAAGAAGTCAAGCATGAAAAAAATGTGCTTTGCTCGACTATACCACCAACACATCTGGAAGCAGAGCACGAGGAATCCAACATGCAAGCACAGAGAGAGAGAGCAAACAGAGATGAAATTTACATTGCAAAATAGCTTTTGCATCATTTGCTTCTTTAAGAATTTGCTCACCATATTGGCAGAGTTATCTATACCAGCAAACACCACAGACGTGCTTTTAAAAATGTTGCATATGTGGGTGTTTCCCCCCCCCAACTAACCTCCCACCCCTGGAAATCAGAATAAAAGTATCTCCTACCAGTATACATTAAAGTAAGCCTGATTACTCCCTTAATTGTCAACCTTAGGGCCCAATTAGAAGTCACGGCGGTGGCAGGCTGGATGCAGGCTTGACACAAGGCTGTTAGTGAAAAGAATTTAAGGTTGGAGGAGTGATCTAGCCCTTACTTGACTACCACCCTTTGCTCCTGTAACTGCTCTGCCATTCTTCTCGCTTTGTTTCTCCTGGGAAGAATTCAAACCAGAAGGAAAACCCAGTGGGGGAAATGCAGGTGGAAACAAAAGCATAGAGTAAGGCAGGGTTCTTGATCATTGCCTGTTCTGAGAGTGCTTGTAAAAAGAAAATAATTTTTTAAAAAAAATATTTCTTCCTTCTGCAACTCTGAACTCCCAGATTCTACAAGGAGTGGCAGCCTGTGGTCTAGACAAGAGGGGCCAGGGACCCTGCGACCACAGGCTGCCTGGGAGGACTGCAACAACTCTCTGACGTGGGCCGCTCCACTCTTAATGCCACTTGGTTATTCACTTCTCCAATATTGTGGGTGCCCATTGCTATGTTCATCTCCCACGATAACACATGAAACAACGCACGTATGGAGAGAATTGCATCCTTAAATGGTGATCCTAAACATAGAACTAGCAACCACTGGGATTCATGTCCAAGTAAACATGGATCCGACAGCGGTGCTGACATTGACTTGCGCAGTCAAAAGGGCCCGTAACAGAGGAAGTGCTCAGAGCCGCTTAGGGCAGCAACTGCCTTATCTCTCAGGGAAGACAATGAGACTGGAGAGCACCAAGTACCTCTCATCAATCTGGTGCCAGTGGCAGCAAGTAATTTCAGCGAGCAATCATTTCAGAGTCATCATCTCTGCTTTCCAGCAGGAGGGGAGAAAAGAGATGCTCTGAGGAAGGTGAAATGCCAAGTCTGAAGGAAGGAACCAAGCAGAAACAAGCTCAAGGAAACGTTTTAGAAGCACAGTCCAAACAGCTGTTGTTGTGCCGTTACAGTCATGACCGATTCTTTGTGACCCCATGTCCATGGAGTTTTCTTGACAGGAATACTGGAGGGGCTTGCCAGTTCCTACTCCAGGCACCTACAGTATCTGGTATTCTTTGGTGGTCACCCATCCAAGTACTAGCCAGGCCTGACCCTGCTTAGCTTCTAAGATCAGGCAAGATCGGATGTGCTCAGGGCATCTAGGCAGCCAGTCCAAACAGTAAGGTTTGTTATTCCCGACATATTCCTGTTTTTAGGCTCCTACTAACCTCAGGCAGGTGGGGGAACAGCATCCTTTCCCACAAATGCTTCCCTGTTCCCTTCCCCATCCCTCCGACCCCTCTTGTACTATTTCTACTGAAACACGGGATAGAAGAGGCCACAGGCACACACACACCTCTCGCATTTTAAGATATGGTGGTGTGGTTTTGGTGTTGTTCTCCATGGCAGTGCACTTCCCCACAAGGACTTTTCCTAGCAACCGCTACACGGTGAGCACAGAAGCTAGGCTGGATGTTGGGATTTGTTGAATACTGGATCTATTAGGGCTGAGGTGTGCGAAAGGAACAGAGGGGATTACTGAAATAGGGGACAGAAACACAGGCACGTTCTACATTCCCTCTTGCTCTTCTCGGGATTTTCTTAAGCTGAAGAAGTGGGAGAAAGAACAGGGGAGTAAAGGCACAGGCTTGCATTAATTAACAGCGGCAGACAGAAACAAAAGATATTGCCTCCTGGTTGGTGGAGGGGGAGGGGGAGGGGGAGGGGGGCTTTATTGCCTCAGGAAAAGAAATATTTAATTTTCTTCTGGGACCACCGTGGGACCACCGCTGAAATAAAAACACATTTGGAAACCAGAGCTGCAAAAGTCTTTGTTTCTGGAAGCACTGAAAGGAACGGGCACCCCCTACCGCCACTGGTTCTGGATACATGAACTGTTGACACCTCACTGCCCACACAAGGTCAGCGTTCTAGTTCCCGGATTTTACCAGGCACCTCCTTCGTTTCTCCCTCTCCCCCCACCCCACCGGCCTTGCAATAAAGAAGCTTATGCCCTCTTGGAAGTGAGCAATGTTCTCAATGTATGCATGATAGGGGGAGGAAGAGAAGAAGAGGCCAGAACCTCAGGATGGCATCAAGGTATGGA
This sequence comes from Phrynocephalus versicolor, assembly GCA_023846285.1. NCBI lineage: Eukaryota > Metazoa > Chordata > Lepidosauria > Squamata > Agamidae > Phrynocephalus > Phrynocephalus versicolor. The sequence continues at coordinate 89,861,460 of JAHTLZ010000204.1, read as the reverse complement.
TGGTTGCAGAAATATAGGGATGAAGCCAACAGTGTCTGCACAGCTTTGCATAGGCACATTGCGTTTGGAACGGGGTGAAGTTTAGCTGTTACATCTTCTGAATTACCCAATATCCCTAATCCCAGATGCTTCCTTCCCATCAGCCTTCGTGGGATTTAAATGAGTGGTGGAAACTATGCTATGGCAGCCCGGTACATACCAATGAGCCCGAGTGAACTCAGTAGTGTTTAATTTTGAGGAGACTCACATAAGGAGAACCTCAGTGGTACAGCAGAGATGAGTGTCGGGGAGGATTCAGAAGATCTGTTTTTGAATGCCTGCTTAACCATCGAAATTCTCTAGGAAGTAGCAATGGCCAACCACTCCTTGAGCACCTCTGTGCCACTAAAAACTTACAGAACCACTGTCAGTTCCAGGGGACTCGATGACATCCGACCACCACAGAAAGGCATGAGATTGTGCAGTGAGTGGATCGGTAAAATGGACATGAACGGAACAGTCAGAAACAGGGCTGCTCAAACACAGACGAAACTTGCTTCTAGGTCAGCCTGTAGAGAGGACAGTAGCTTAACAGACACAACCCTATCCATGCCTTCTCCGGGGAAAGTTTCGCCGTAGTCAATGAGCCTGATCCCCAAAGTATTGTACTCTGTGGAAGCAGCCTAGCTCTGAAAACAGGTCGGCTGAAATGAAATCCTGGAACCTGGTTTCAAGTCCCCGCTTGTGGTTGAAACTTGCTGGTCGGCCTTTCGGCTCGTTTCTCTCCCCCCACCCCACCCCACCCCACCCAACCCCGCCGCCCCGGGATTTCTTGCAAGGATCAGAAAAGACGTGGCTACACCACGGCAGCCTGCCCCTGATTCCTTAAGGTTTGGGCAGGAATGATCTGGCACTCGGATGAAACCAGACGACCGGGAGGGTGGCTTGGGTGGGCGCGGGCGGAGCACGAGGCAGGGGGACCTCGCCGGCTGGCGCCTGCATGCAACCCGAGAGCAATACGAACTGGAGGAGAAGTCCCACCTTCAACCCCGTGGCGCTTCTTCGAAAGCAGCAAGTCCAGGAGTGTGTGTGTGTGTGTGTGTGTGTGTGTGTGAGTGAGAGAGAGAGAGAGAGAGAGAGAGAGAAATGGGGCATTCAGAAACGGCGTGTTTGGTGCGTGCGTGCGTGTGTGTGTGTGGTAAATAACCCTAACGATGCGTGAGTGACAGCGAGGCAAAGATGGAGCTGGTGATGGAGCGGGTCAGCCTCGATGAGGAGGTGTGGGTGCAGGAGAGACAGGCGGGTATTGTAAAAGAGGGGCATGTGGTGAGCCCAGATGGGAGGCAGTCAGCGCCGGGAGTGGAGGTGGAGGTGGTGGTGGGCGAGGGAGCGAGAGGGTGAGACGCGAAGCGAGGATGGATGCTCTCGGCGCAGGCAGCAGGAGCGCATGGGAGCCCTCCGTGCGCGCACCACCCCTCCATCGGCCCAGCCCCAGCCCCAGCCCCGCCGCTTACCTGAGCAGTTGCTGCCCGCTTTCCCTTTGCCGGCGCAATCGGGGGCGGCCGCGGCCGGGGAGAGCGGGTTGGAGGTCCGGGCAGGGGACAGAGCGCCCAGAGCCACCGCCAGCGTCAGGAGCAAGGCGCTGCTGCTGCTGCTGCTGCTGCAGCCGGGCGAGGGCCGGGGCCGGGGCCGGGCGGTGGCCGCCATCGCGGGCGGCGCTTGCCGAAGAAGGAGAGCCGAGGGCCCTACTGGGGATCAGCGGGCGCCGACCCGCCGGCCTTGCTGGTGGAGACGCCGCCGCCGCCGCTCGCCAGCCTTCTGCATCCCGGGGCGCCTCTTCGAAGGCGCTCCGGCGGCTCTCCTCCTGGCGGGGTTTCCCGCGGCTGCCTCCTCCTCCTCCTCCTCCTCCTCCTCCTTTGCTCTTTGTGCCCTGCTCCCTCCGCCGCCCTGGGCGCCGAGGCTGCTCCGGTGGCCGCCTGCCTCGCTTGCTCCTGCCGCCGCCGCCGCCGCCGCCGCTCCAGCTACAACAAAGGGAAGGGAGGGGGAGAGGGGGAGGGGGAGGGGGAGGGGAGGAGGAGGAGGGAGGGATGGGGAAAGAGAGGGAGTGGGGTCCACGTGATGCCGATGCCGCCAGCCTCCTCCCCCGGGACCCGGCCGGGATGCGGGAGGGGGGGCGTCCGACGCCGGCCGCCCGCCACGCCCCCCTCTCCACGAATTGCCCCGGCACGGCGGCGGCGGCGCATCCTTCTTGGCGCGCAAGGAGGGATCCCACCCACGGTCCCAGGATGGAAGGGAAGGAGGGTCGCCAGCCCGAGTCAGGAACCCTCGAACGCCCTCAAGGGAGTCGAAGGCGATCAAGAGCGATACTCCCCCCCCCCCGGCCGCCGCCGTATCACATGAAAGCCACCCACCCTACCCCACCCCTCCCGGCTGGGAGAAGGAAGGGTCTGGCACGGATTACGCTTGGTCCGGGCAAAACCGGTGTTGCTTTCTCCTGTTGGAAGAAAACAAGCCCCATTCAACTCTGCGTTACTGAGTAAACATTGGTAAGCGGTTGGGATGTCCGTGTACAATCCTCAGCAGAACCCTGATATCTGTGGGGGATCCGTTTCAAGCCCCGTGGATACTGAAAAGGCCCGATGAAAGATAATGCAGTGGGTTGGACCCAGGCCTCCCCTGTACATGTGTTTCCCCCCCCCCTTGATAAGGCCTCTCTGATTATGAGCCCGGCTGACGTCCTTTAGCCCTTCCTCAACCTGCTGAAGAAGATCCGTCCACCACCCAGGTAGACAGTGAGCCTGCCTCTCTTGGTTTGCCCAGGAGTGTTGGGGAAGGGGGCTGAAGCATGGGAAGTGGGAAAGGTCTCCGGAGAGGCAGTTGGGCTTAAGTTAGCATCTCTCCGGTGGCCTGGCCAGCCAACCCAGCTCTGAAGTTTGACAAGAACCCTGCTGTTCAAGGTAGAGAAGCTGCCTCCAGCTGCTGGGAGACCCAAGTGAAATGGTGGTGGTTTATCTACAAAGCATCCTGTCTGGTTCACTCTAGTCTCTGATAATTATATCCTGAAAAAGCCAGGCAGTGTTTCTATTCCTCCCCCATATAATATTTTTAACTCCTATATTTTCAAACCGTAGGTAAGTGAATCAGTGGATGATAATGACCCCCTTATCATTCATTATCCACTGATTTGCTTACCCATCATCTGAAAATACAGGGATTAAAAATATGATATGGGGGAGAAATGCCCCTGAATCTGTTGTTTCATATTATTTTCAAGAAAACAATTTGGGATGTGGCTGTGTGTGCATGGAAATTACTATTTGAGGGGTCTGTGAAGGAGAGCAGCAATGGTGGCTTGTCCAGTAGGGGAAAGGGGGGTTCTAACTGCCTACCAGAGGCTCAGGTGTCCTTCCAGAGAGAGAGAGAGAGAGAGAGAGAGAGAGAGAGATCGCACTCGTGCATGCTCAGTTTTGCTCCTGGCACCCTCACTGTACCTACCCTACCCCCTACCCTAGGCACCCATTGCCCCTACCTCTGGTTAAATGGACAGCTGCTGACAAGGCTTACTTGTTTATTTGGCTAAAGCTCAAATGGAGAGAAAAGTCTGAGCTGAGACTGGAACCAAAGCTTCCATTAGCCGTGTTCCACATTGCCCCTTCACCGCTCTAGTGGGGGAGGGTGTATCATGGGGAGGCACGACGTGGATGTGGATAGCCAAGAGGTAAAATAGAGGCTGGCCTTTTTTCCTTCACCCTCTTTACCACTAGACTGTCCTTTAGAAACTGATGTTGTGACAGGAAAACCACACTTGGCAATTCCCTGTGGTACAGAGTCCTTCGCTATGAGCCACTAACTAAACACAAGCTACAGGCCCTCTGATTTGTAGCCGCCATGTCCTGTAAAAGTGTTCTGCTTATATACCGCCCCATACCACTTTAAGTAGTCTCTGGGCGGTTTACAATTTTTAATTACAGTGTGCAGGCTACACATTGCCGCCCCCAGCAAGCTGGGTACTCATTTTACCGACCTCGGAAGGATGGAAAGCTGAGTGAACCTTGAGCCTGCTACCTGGGATTGAACCCCAGGTCGTGAACACAGTTTTACCTGCAGTACAGGCATTTAACCACTGTGCCACGAGGCTCTTATGAATGAATGAATGAATGTGGGTTCTGGCAGCCAAAAAATGTTTGACTCTTAATTCAGGGAAAGTTCCTAGGACTCCAGTTCTGGGCGGGTTTTCTCGGAAAATCAGCCAGTCTCACTGTGTTCACTGAGGTTTTGTCTCCAGATAAGCAGGTATGTATTGTGGTACCTCTACTTACTAGTTTAATCCATTCCGAATGTGTGCTCATAAATTGAACAACTCATAAGTAGAGCGGCCATATCTAAAAAATAAAAAAATGAAAAAATGGAAAAAAAATGTAAGTAGAGCAGACCGCATGTAAAATTTGTAATGCAGCTGTTAAAATGCCAGTGGTTTTCTGCTCTTAAGTCAAATTGCTCGTAAGTAGATCCACTTGTAAGTAGAGGTACCACTGTACATAGTGCCTTCCTCAGTAGCACCCCTTCAGTCTAATTTTGGAAGATGATAGTGAAAGAGGAGAGGTAGATCCCAAGCAATGGACTTCTAGGGCAGTGATGGCAAACTTTTTAGAGACCGAATGCCCAAACTGTGATTAAAAACCCACTAATTTTTCGCCGTGGCAATATAGCAATTTAATGTGAATACAGGTGGCTGTGAAAGGGCATGTCGGGTGCCCACAGAAAGGGCTCCAAGTGCCACCTTTGGCACCCGTGCCCAGGGCCGGCGCTTCCATTAAGGTGATCTAGGCAGTCGTCTAGGGCGCCAAAATGGAGAGAGGGCACTGGGCAGCCTGCCAGCTGCCCGTCGCCGTCTGCCCATCGCCGCCCGCCCCCCTGCCATCTGCCGCCCTGCCCCCCGCCCCACCACCCTGCCCACCCACCGCCCCCTGCCCTGCCTGCCCGCTGCCCCACCCCACACCCCACCCCTCACCAAGGGCGCAAAAAAACCTAGCACTGGCCCCTGCCCCGTGCCATAGGTTCACCAACACTACACTAGGGGAACTTGACTGGCATCCTTGTCCTTTCAGCATAAAGCAGTGACCTTTCTATTCTCACAGGCTTTCTGAGATCTTCTTGTTTTCATCTTCATTACATTGCTGGTGTTTCTAGTTCTGTATTCTGATTCGGCTTCTGTAATTTATAGTGGATTCTACTGCCTGGCATTTTGCCTTTGATGCTTAGTTGGACTTTTAAGATTTATTGTTGATTTTTATAGTATTATTATGTATGACTTGATTTAGCACAATGCTGAAGAAACATATTCACAAAGCATCTAACAAAACATAAATAATGGCTAGAATGTTGTGTTACGCCCACTTGTCACTTGTAAGTGTCAGCAGTGAAATGCTGCAAACAAAGATGTTAATGCAGGCATTTGCTATCACATAGGGAGGTTGACTCCAATGCCTATGCTGAGTTTGTAACATACAGCAATTCAATAGTGAATTTTTGAATTGCTGCAAGTTTCAGTTTATGCTGATATGGCAATGCAAGTGTACATAGAATTCTGGCCAATTAATAAATTAAATTGCAACTGGAAAAATTGGAGATAATGATCTTTTGCCATACCAAAGAGCCGCTTTGTTGACTTTAACATTAATTTTTGAATAACGTATTGAAACACAAAAAGCAAATTATTCCTCAATATATGATTATAACATTTTGCAGAGCATTCATGAGGTAAAATATAAGAGGTTGGATCCTTCCATAATGGTCCATAAGAACAAATGGTATCAGCCTTTCTAGATGTTGGAAAAAATGTATATCTAGTCTTTGCAGCTTAAAGCACTTCATTCTAGAACCAAACAGAGAGGAGGCAACCAAAGTTTGAATACTGAGTGGATATTTTGACGTGGTGTGTCATGGAGCCACTGGGGAACAATGTCCCCATTGTTCTTTCATTTAGCGCACACACAGATACATAATAGACAGAAGGTACTTTAGTCCATGGTGGCCACATTTAATTTGAAAACAGAAATCTTTAAAAATAAATGGATTCATGGAAAGGAAAAAACAGCAAAAAAGATGGCCAAGGCCACAGAGAGATACATGTTAAACTTAATGAGAATATTAGTAGAATATAAAAAGAATGAATGGGTGGACTTCAGATTTATAAGATACACTTTATTAAGATCTGCTACCTAGAGCAGGTGCAAAATGGTGGCTGGAGGCAGTGGAGTCTGAGGTGAAATGGTGGCTGATGACGGCTTGGTCAATTACATATCCTGCCCTGCAAGTCATTGCTGGGGTGATTCATCTTGCCTATATAAGCACAAATCTACATCTTAATAACTGCAGGTCAGGAATTCTTGATGTATCTAAAACTGGCCAGCAGAGCTGCACAAAGAGCTTTTCAAAAGGAACCAATTAATAATATTACTCATCCCTGTTAAGGGTGGGACACACTGAGGTTGAAAGATAAGCAGTTAGCTTAAAGACAGCATTGGCGATTTCCCGCCCACCCACCCCTTTGAAATGTTCAGCTGTACAAGCCCTTTTAAGTACGAGTTTTCATCCCGTAGCTGGGGAAATGCTCTTTTATGCTCAGAGACACAGCTTTCACATGAATCATCCAGAAGTAACTATGTATAGAATCACATTTCTTTCATTATTCCTGTTAAAATGTGTCAGAAATCCTTGCAGATCTACTCCGAATCCCCCCCGAGAGCCCCTGACAGATCCTAATCTGCCTCTTTGCTGATCTGCAATGTAGAGGTGTCAGCTGCTTAAAAGTATGAAAAAAGCAAAGACAAGAATGGCAGGATTTGGGTGAAAGATAGGAAGGTGCTGTCCTTAAAAAAAACTTAACAGTAGTCAATAGGAGAGAGGGTAAGGTGCTGGATAAGGGTTAGAATTAGTAAATCATAGGATATTATTAAATATGGTGGGCCTGACCTTAAAAGGAGTAATAATGTGAGCCAGAAGAAGAAGAAGAAGAAGAAGAAAGTACTTTACACAAATGTAATTTTCTGAAATGACTTGAGTTGCCAATCAGAAGGCAAACATGAGGTGTGCAGGGAAAAGCTGGGAGCTGGTGACTGAACCTCATAACTGGGCAAATTGGCTAAGGTTGTTGAGGACTAGAATCTAGTAACATCTAGAGTGATACAGATTCCAGGCAAGACAGAAGACCTCCGGGTGGGGGTGCCTGGTGTGGTGGGTTGGGAAGCTCACTCAGTTTTGGGTGTGCAACTCTCCCCGCGCAGGATGAGGCACGCAGTCTTGGCATAACTTTGGATCCGACGCTCACTATGGAGGCCCAGGTGGCATCAGTGGTCCATACCGCTCATTAGCATACCTAGCAGATTGCGCCCTCACAACGTTGGTTCATGCGCTCATAATCTTGAGACTAGGCTACTGTAATGCTCTCTACGTGGGGCTGCCTTCAGAGTTAATGCGGAGGCTCCCGCTGATGCAGAATACTGCAGCCAGATTAGTTTCAGGCATCAAAATATTCCAACATATCACCCCAAAGCTGGCCGTACTGCATTGGCTGCCAATCCGTTACCCCATTAACTTCAAGGTTTTAATGCTGACATACACAGCCCTAAACGGTTTAGGACCTTCCTATCTGTCAGAATGGCTCCTACCCTAAAGTTCGGCCCTTGCCACTCGTTCATCACAAGTGGGTCATTTGAGAGTGCCAACACCGAGGGAGGCCCCCAAGACAACAACAAGAAATCGGGCCTTCTCAGTGGTGGCCCCTACACTTTGGAACAAACTTCCCTCAGAGATCTGCCATGAAGTTCCATCTGTCGCTGAACTTCAAAACGTTTGAAGACATGGTTGTTTAAATCTGCTTTCCCTGCTTACTAACTGTTTTGCTGTTCCACTGCATTTTTAGTTTTGTATTATGTTCCTGTTGTATTTTATATTGTAAGAGCATGTTTTATGTTGTGAACTGCCCAGAGTGGCCTTTGGCTAGATGGGTGGCATATAAAATAAATAAATAAATCCCTCAGCCCTGGTTTAGGGGAAAGCAGAACACATTCCGTCTTTTGCATCTTTAGGTTATTAAAAAAGTATAAAGTACAAAGCCCACAAGGATGTAATTGAAAATATGAGTAAGTAAAATCAGAAGTAAAGAAGCAATAAAATAGAATAGAGCTAGGAGCCTTGCTGCCTTTCACCACTCAGGGTTAGTGAGGAAGATATTTTTGTGTACTAATGTCACAGGGACTTTTTTGTCCCTTTCACAGTATATTATTTCCACTCCTTTAAACCTATCAAAACCCACATCAAATACTGTATAATGTGTTCTGCCAGTCATGTTCCCCCTCTAAAGATTTGTTGGGGGTGCTGATAATTATGCTAGAGATCCCGAGCTCCCAAAAAGTAAGGACATTTTGTTCTCTGAGGTGGAACAATACATTGTACAGCTCCCTAAAAACCAACTCACATAAAGTTGGCACATAAAGCTGAAAAATCCCCCAAGCACTTGTTCCACTATTGGTCAGAAAATATGTTTTGCAATACAGTAATAAGAAACCGAATAACTAAGCACCTGCCTTTTCACAACAGGCTGACTGCCTGAGTTGGCTGCCTCCCACTGCCTGGTGGTAGGGCAGGCCCTGCCAACAGTTTCCGCAGCTCAGAAACCCAAAGAGTTCTCTAGCATGACATGGTTTCTCTGTTACATTGCTTTTAAGTCTGTATTATAGACAGTGCTCTATAATGTATTTGGACAAACCTTAAATTCATCAACTCAGATAAGAGTCCAGCAGAACCCAATGGAACTGCTTCTTAATAAAAGGTATCAGTTGTATTTTTATCTATGTCTATATCTGCTTTGGGTTGGCGTGGTGGCTCAGTGAGCTAGAGTACTGAAACTGTTGGCTGCAAAGTTGGCAGCTCAGCGGTTGGAATCCCGGGTGCCACACAGCGGAGTGAGTTCCCACTCTTAACCCCCAGCTCCTCCCAACCTAGCAGTTCAAAAGCATGCAGATGCAAGTAGATAAACAGGTACCACCATAAAAAGCAGGAAGGTAAACAGTGTTCCATGCACAGAAATGCATTCGGCCATGCTGGCCACATGGCCAAGGACTTGCACAACACTGGCTCTTTGGCTTAAAAACAGAGATGACCACCACCTCTAGAGTTGGACACAACTAGCACGCAAGTGCGATGGGAACCTTTAATCTTTTTATATCTGCTTTATATTGGCTGTAGCGTATTTGCAGTCTTTGTTCCTATTTTCGAATTCTGTTTTCTTTCAATTTTTTACATGCTCCTGTTACTTGTAATTACTGCCAGACTCCCATATAGATTAGATTATCGACTTTTTTTTTGAGAGTCCATCACATTGCCTGTTACGTGCCACTTCATCAAAAGGGAACAACTTCTGAACTGAAAGCTTATGCTGTCATGTGGGGCTACAACAACCCCTCTGCTTTTCCATTTCACTGCTGTTTCTCAAAAGTTCAAAGGGCATTTATCTCTCTGGAAGCCTGTGGAAAACATGGAACAAGGGTGGTTACTTCATGCCCGCTTTGTCTCTGTTAGTGTTGCGCTTAGGAATGGTACAAAAAAAGTTGCTTCACGTCCCTCGCGCAACTACTGAAATTTGTCTCGACCACGCCCCCCGGAACGGGTGCTAAGCACAACAATACTGTACCTGGTGCTGGGGTAGGGTTTTCCCTTGTCACTCTTTGTTCCCGCTTTCTGTTCCGAGACAAGACACCGTGCCACGACTGTCATGCAACAAAACATTCATTTCTCTCAGAAAACTGTGCCTGGTTGTTTTTTTTACTTACTTTGAAATGAAATATCAAAAAAAGATTTTTTTTAAGCTCAAAAAAAAAAAAGGGAAAGGGAAATTAGCCAAATTCAGTGTTTGTCATGAGTCAAATTATCACGACCATGTGAACACTGAAAGAGGGACAAACCCACGTGATCGTGACCAACGCTGTCACGGTACAAAACTAGTCGCCGAACAAAAAAAGGACGTGAAGTAACTGCCAAGGAGGAAGTCACTGTTCCTGGAGGAATTTTTTTTACTGTGTGCTTACAGATACTGTATGAAAATAACATTCTAAACTAACCCCAAATTTATAGTCATTCTACTGTATTTGTTTGTTCAATTTATCTCCTGTTCCCATTAGGGTCAAAGCACTATGCTGGGTAGGTACAGCACAACAAATATAATACAAAACAACAACAAAGATAAAAGCATTAAAACCAGCTACAGTACAACTTATCCTTAAAAACAGATGGCACAGTCCTATAAAACCAGGGTGGACGGAGACCTAAACTTAGTTCTAGGATTACTGGAATACTTGGACAAAATTGGACATAACATTGACCCCTGAACTGGCAAGGGGAAGGGAGAAATTGGACCACATCAATGACTGTATATGATTTTGTCTTACTCCTCAACTGTCCCTTCTACGTCCCAGAGGTCTCCATGGAAAAACAATCCCTTGTTTCCCACTGGATGTACACAGAAGAACAAGGAGCAAACAGAATTGGGTGCAATCATACAGTGAAGAGAGGTGCACGTCTAATCACCATGGAAAGGATTGCTTTGCTGGGAGCAATCTCCATTCAAGTGACCCTTCTGTCCATCTGGGAATCACTCCCTTACCCCAAAAGGCAGTATGTCCAATGTTGGACCAAAAAGGTCCAGCTTTGGCTTGGCTTGGGTCAGGGCTGGACCACTCTTCGCCATACTTCATACAATTGCTGGGTTACAGCTCACACCGGACCGCATCACAAACTGCCCAAAATGCAAGTGACGCATTTGTGTGGTTAGATCTTCTGTTGCATTGATCGGCTCGAGGAGCATCCAAAAATGATAGCTCTCAGGACAGACGTTAAGACTGATTTAGTTATAGCAGAAAACCATGGTTACCTGCTAAACCTTAAATCCTACAGACTTTTCTCATTTAAGTTGCCAGGAATGTTCAGTCATAACAGTCTGAACTTGCCATGTGTTCTGGCATATTTTAGTTCTCTCTATTTTATGGCGTTCATGCTTTAGTCTTGCTTCATTCTGTTTCGTACTGATTTGTAGGACCGACTATGGAGGCACTACTGCCATGTTTCACATTCCTCCAGGACTCCTAATTTGGGGCAAGAAGGTTGTTAATTCTAATGGTCATGGGCATATGTGAGTTGATGTATGTCCCCCCCCCCAAAAAAAAGATCAAGGGTGACAGTTGCCTTTGAACATCTGGAGGTTGTCAACACCTGCTATGAAACATCCCATGAAGAGGTAGGAAGGGGTTTGAACCAATCTAGATTTGGTATTGTTCTAGCCCTAGGTAGCCACAAACAGGATGGAGTCAGCAAATGGCCTATGGGCTGTAACGTTTGTTCCCCTTTTACCTGTGCTCAGTGAAATCCCTGAGAGCCAAAGTGAACAATACTGGAAAGCATCCAGCAACACAGCGTTATTGAACCTGATGAGTGCTGGGTGGGGCACCCATGTTTTTTAAAAGCAGCACGGGTATGTGTATAAATCTGAAAGGAAAAAAATAACATTTCCTATTTTATTTCCTGACTTTTGAGCCCCAGGTAGCGTGATGCTTAGAGATCAAAGGGTGTTGGGATGGATGCCGGTGAAGTCGGCAATGTGCTGCAGGTGACAAGTGCAGCGTGCTTTGTATCTGTAATGAGCTTTGGGTGGGGAGAAAGAATTAAGGAATGTTTAGGCTGGAGGGGATAACTGTATACTAAGAAGGTAGGTGTGTGTGTGTGTGTGTGTGTGTGTGTGTGTGTGTGTGTGTGTGTGTGTGTGTGTGTGATCTGCTGTTTATCTAGTAGTAGACTGACAATTACTCAAGCTTGAAATGGGGGAAGTGGTAGAAAACAGCAATTACCTTACCTGACTCCCATTTATTTTGATCCAGTTGGACATATTAGCCAACTAAAGCATTTGAGACACTGCAGCCAAACCTTTACTAAGACACAGTATTTCATCTTATTTCATGATATTTTACCGAAGAATTCACCAAGTGTTACTTACGTCCTGTGAGCACACACTTCGGAAGCTTTTTACCCAACACCATAAAATCGACCATCTAGACTATGGAATGGAGCAAATCTTGGAGACATGAACAATTGACTACAATTGTTTTGTATTTTAATCCCATTGTATATTAATTGCCAAAGATGCCCCAATTGGGGCATCCAAAATGTTTGAAGGTGTAATTCATATTATTACTTAAGCTGAATGGAGTTTCTCCCTCCATCTAATCTCTTTCTTTCCCCAGTTCAGTAATTGCTTAGGCACAGCTATCACTGTTTTAAACCATTCCCCTAAGTACCATAAAACCTATATTGCAACTGATCTGTACTGACTGTAATTATCCTGAGTGCATATAGTGAATTACGGATGCTAACTGTTCAATTGCTACAACTGATTTTTCTCCAGTCTCTTTAGTACAGAGCTTAATGTGGAATACAGAGAACATAAGAACACCTAAATTACTTTACTAGATCAACTCCGAAGGCACATGAAGCCAACACGCTTGTCTCCAACAATAGCCAGTCAAGGGCCTTCATTCGTACGCAGAACCTAATATAACCACACAACAGAAACAAAACAACACTGCATGCAGGCATTTTCTGGCTTGTCCCAGCTAATCTCAATTGTCAGAGATCTCTTTCACTACTTTGATTTAAAAAAAAACAACACCCACAACATTTAGCCATTGATTAGGATCAGGACTATGGCACGGGGAGGAAATAATTGTTCATCTTGATGGTCCCAGTGAAAACCATCCCATTCCATTCCTAACAAAGTGTGCTGCTTATATACCAACTCACAGCACTTAAAACATTCTCTGGGGAGTTTACAATTTAATTATGTGGGCTACACATTGCCCATCACCACCACAAGCGAGCTGGATACTCATTTCAATTACCTCAGAAAGATAAGAAGCTGAGTGAACCTCAAATCAGCTTTCAGACTCCACTGGAATTGAATGCTGACTAAGAGCAAAGCTTTGACTGTAACACTACCGTTTAGCCAATGTGTCATGAGGCTCCCTGTTCCCCAAAATGCTTTTGATTACAGGGTGAGGGAAGGCTCTTTATTCTTTATTTTATCATATATAAATAAATGTTGGCACTGACAAGAGCCTTCTCCTGCGGCCCATACTAGATTTTAGGGTGACAATAAGATTTTAGCAAAACACATTAAAAAGCTATCCATATTCATCAATATATAACTTGTGTGTGTGTGTGTGTGTGTGTGTGTGTGTGTGTGTGTGTACACTTTCCCATCTATAAGTTGCCCCCATGTATAAGACAATCCTCACTTTTCCAACCTAAAATTACATTTTCTGAACCACGTGGTTCGCTCCTCAGCTCACTTCCCTGTATAAGACGACCCCCAATTTTCAGTTCAACAGTTTTAGAAACAAAAGTAGTCTTATACACGGAAAATACTGTAACCCGCATACTTTTCAAAACTCTTTATTCTGAAAGTTAGAACACTATAGGATTCCTGTTAGCCAATAATTTGTAAACATGTTTCAAAAATTGCACACTGCTGTCTCTCCATGAGGCCGGGTCTCCTGGGTCTGATTGTATCTACTATAGAAGACTGGCTTTCACCGGTCTATATCAATGTTTTACTGGTTTTGAAAAAAAGCAAATATGTGTTTGGCTCTTGAAATAACATTATTCAGTGTCTTTGCAAGAAAAACTATGGAAAGTCATTTTCTAAACTATGCAGATCAATACCAGTATATGATAGGTCTGCCTCGTATAAGTGTACTCAGTTACATATTTTATTCAAAACTCAATATCTGGTGCTTTGCTGAGTTAATGGGGCAGTTGTTGTTTTCTAAAGAGGTGTTGTTTTAGATCCATTGACATGCAGAAGGTGAATTTTTAATATCCATTCTCCTGATGTACATGCTTAAGAAAAAGAAATCTAATATGGTCTATAGGACCTCACTTTGTGACAAAGCCTCATCTAAGAAGTAAAAGCAGCTGGAGGCCATGATGAGGGAAAACACACAATCGTAAAAATATAACTATGTAAAGCTAAATTTCTATTCCTCTGACAAGGTTCTAAATTTCTAATCCCCTGTTAACAGATTTTTCCAGACATCTGCTGCCCAGGTAGGATTGCATGAGTTTTTTCTTATGGTGGTTGGGTTGCACAGAACCTGCATTAAAACAGCAACAATGACCCAAGAACCTAGGCTATTAGCAAAACAAAAACAAGAACCTCACAGATTTCCCTGTGTTGCCATCATGTTGCATGATGCCAGCAGCCAAGACTCTGCTCACAACCTGAATTTGATTGTGACAGGCTCAGGTAGTTGGCTCACAGTTGATTCATCCTTCCATCCTTCCAAGGTCAATAAATCGAATACCTAGCTCATGGGAGTTGGAACATTCGGGAAGCAATGTTCAAAGTTTCATAGACAGACAGATGTAAGGTAGGTAATTCTAGATCCAGGTACCAGCAATCAACCCTGAGTAGACAGAACCGCAGAGTGAAGGTATAAAACCTATCATGCAGCAGGAACCATTTCTCTTTTCTCAGCATGACTGCCAAGACATTACTGCTACTGTTGCTGACTAGAAATGGGCATGAAACCAAAGTGTAGTGTTTTGTTTCGCTTCATTACTAACGAATTTTGTAAAAAAAAATTGGAATGAAACAAAATGAAACAAAACAATTCATTATGCCATATAATGGCTCCCCTGGGTCCTTTTCGCCAACCAAATTTGGAGAGGTTTGTGGTTCAGGGGGTTGAGTTATTAAAATAAAAAGGGGGGTCCCCCAGGAGAATTATTAAGGGAAGCGCTTAATTGCTCCCCCTGTGATTCTCAAGTCAATTACAAATGATTTTCTCCTAGGGGACCGACTTTGTAGTTTAATAACTCAGCCCCCTGAATCCAAAATATCTCCAAGTTTGGGGGGCTTAAAGGAAAGAGTCCAAAGAAGCTACTCACCAAATTTGGTTCCTCTAGGGCAGTGACGGCAAATCTTTTAGAGACCAAGTGCCCAAACTGTGATTCAAAACCCACCAATTTTTCACAAAGTGCCAATACAGCAACTTAATCAGAATACAGGTGGCTGTGAAGGGGCTATGTCAGGTGCCCACAGAAAGATCTCCGAGTGCCACCTTTGGCACCCATAGGTTCACCAACACTGCTCAAGGACGAATCATTTTATTTCTAGAGGGAAAAAATTGTGTTTCATTTCATTTTGTAATGAAATGATTCATTATGTAATGAAAAGACGAAACAGCATTTCATTTTTCATTTCATGTCCATCTCTATTGTTGACTGTGTATGTTCCTGTACTGG
Source organism: Phrynocephalus versicolor (assembly GCA_023846285.1). Taxonomy (NCBI): domain Eukaryota; kingdom Metazoa; phylum Chordata; class Lepidosauria; order Squamata; family Agamidae; genus Phrynocephalus; species Phrynocephalus versicolor. Next base: position 89,846,127 of record JAHTLZ010000204.1, on the reverse strand, counting down.
GTGCTGTTTATGCTGGGATGATGAGATACTGACCATTCATCTGTAAATAGTATCTGCTGAGTCCAAGATAAGCTATTTGGATATTGAGAGAGAAGTGTTCCAAATGTGTCTAAAGAGCTTATGGATTCTATATCCAGATGTATATATTGTAAATAAATATCATAAGAAAAAAACTAGGTCTCTGACATCACTTTTTCTTCACTGAGGACTAGCACCAGATGTCTGGCATAAATCATGCTGCACCAACAACAGGATTAGATATAGGCTGGGTATGCAATGGCCTGAAGAATTAAACTATATATACACTGCCCAGATAATGCTTTGAGCAATAGTTGGTATGAGGTAGTATATAAGCAGCACAATTTGTTTCGTAAGTATCATAAACATTGCCGTCTGCCATTGTATCTAGGAAATATCAGTGATGTGTGCTACCTTATAAGATATACAGGCATCAGCCGCCTCTGTGATGTAATCTCATGGCAAGTAAACCCTTTACTTATAAATTGCTATGGACCCTAAATTGGCAAGGAAGCAATAGCAACTAGGTGACCTGAGCCAAAACCAGTGTATACCCTAATAGTTACTCAGTGTAGTATACTGGATACAGTGAAGGACTGAGAAGTTATGGGTTCAAATCCAGACTCAGCCATGAAAATGCTCAGGCAGGGGAAATGGCACTGGAAAAAACAATCCTTAAATATTTCACTTACCTTGAGAACCCTATCAGGAACACTACAGGTCATATGCAACTCGATGGCACATAACACACATGCACAGTTATAGATCATCCTTCACCAGTCTACCACCCACTCTAGTTGCATTGTACTGTTGCCATCAAGGTCACTGGCTTGCTGACTTGACATAATCGAAATGACAATCCAACATAGCTGGATGAGGAAGGGTCCAGGCAAAAGACTTTTCTGTATTTTGGACGACAGCCCCAAGAGATTTGCAGGAATTCCTTTAGCCAGAATTCTGTGGGTTGTGGGCAAACAAATATCAGCCTTCTTGGGTATTTTTAATCATTTAAATTTGAGGAATAAAGGCTCCTTCACCGCCACCCATGAAGATGGGTGAAGTGGCTATGGCTGAGTGGGACTCAGCTCTGTGGGAGTTGCAAGGCATTCGAGGGTGGTAGTCTTCTTGCCCATTATGTTCTCTCTACTGGGTGAGGAAAGGATGCTTTGATCCTCCTCTTGATTGATTGATTGATTGATTGGTTGGTTGGTTGATTGGTTGATTGGTTGATTGGTTGATTGATTGATTGATTTTTATACTACCCATCTAATCAGGAGGCCATGCTGGGCGATGAACAACAACAACAAATACAAATTATAGAACAATCAAATATGCGTTATCAGCACGCCTGTGGAGCTGTCCAACAGATCAGGACTATTCCAGCTTTTGTAGAAAGCGGAGGAGATATACACAGATAGCCACAGAAATCTGAACTAGATGAGATTTTGGACCCAAGAAATGGCAAGCTTCAAGAGCTGTATACTTTCCGGCCCTCCTGGAGCATCAAAAGGCCTCTGATGCAGAGCATCTACTAGTTTTGCTCAAGGAGAACTCAGGAATGGGAGACAGATAAAAAGGAATGGTGTGTTTGTCTAGCATTCCAGTGGGATCCACCTCTTCCTTTGAACCGAGGGCCCTGTTTGTGTCTTTTATGGATCTGAAATGGAGTGAGCAGAGCCTGTCAAGAGCTTAGAAGAAACTTCATTAAATTCTCCAGTACCCTATTCTTCCCAAAACAACAACCTCCCTCTCTTCATCCAGGCTTGCATCAATCCTGGTCCTGTGCGAAGAGGAAGGTTCTGCTGATAGTCTTCAGCAACATAAGCATTTAGACATGCTTTTTGAATAAATACTTGACCTTAAGTACTTATTCAAAACTAAATTATACAGGGTAGTAAAAACTGAGAGAGATTGTGAGAAGTTCCAGAGGGCTCTCTTGACACTGCAGGAGTGGGCAAACCAGTGGCAAATGAATTTCAACATTAGTAAGTGTAGAGTGGTGCACATTGGGGCAAAAAAGCCCAATTATGTTTATAAACTGATGGGGTCTGAACTCTCTGCAACAAACCAGGAAAGGGAACTTGGTGTCCTGGTGGACAGCTCAATGAAGGTGTCAACCCAGTGTGCCGCAGCAGTGAAAAAAGCAAACTCAGTGCTAGGGATCATTAGCAAGGGTATAGAAAATAAGTCAGCAAGTGTCATTTTGCCTCTTTATAAATCTATGGTGAGGCCTCATCTGGAGTATTGTGCACAGTTCTGATCACCATACCTCTAGAAGGATATTATGGAAATGGAAAAAGTGCAGAGGAGGGCAACCAAAATGATAAGGGGACTGGAACACCTTCCTTACCATCTGAGGCAGTAGGAACGACAGCGCCTAAGAGGTGACCTGATTGAAGTTTATAAAATCATACACAGTGTAGACAAAGTAGAGAAGGAAAAAACTGTTTTCCCTATCATACAACACTAGAACTAGGGGGCACTCCACGAATTTTTTGGGTGCTATATCTCAAACAAATAAGAGAAAGTACTTTTTCACGCAGAGGATGAAAAAGGTCTGTGGAACTCCCTGCTAGAAGTGGTGTCAGATGTCAGCCTTGACAGCCTTAAGAAAGGATTAGACAAGTTCATGGAGAACAAGGGTATCAATGGCTATCATTATGGATGCCTAAAGACAACCTCCAGGTTGGAGAGAGAGACAGGAAATCTCTCATTGCCATTTGCAGGGTATCATAAGCAGGTGAAGACATCTGCTTGGCAATACCCTGAAGCAAATGGTGAGCCACTGTGTGAGACAGAATGCTGGACTGGATGGGCTCTGGCCTGTCCCAGCAAGGCTGTTCTTATGTTCTTAAGTAGATTGTTCATTCCTTCTGCCATTCTGCTCTTCCTGGCTTCCCTTACTGCCATGTTAGCTCTTAGCCAGAGCTACAAGCCAAAGCTACAAGCCAGACCGTTGGCATACCTCTAATGGCCTTAACTTGGAAGCTACTTGTGGATAAACATCTGACCTCAGCATATTTTTCAGTCAAGCCTTTTTGTTTAGGAGTGACTAGGGATGGGCAGAAAATGAAAATATTATGTTTCGTTTCATTTTCTTTCCTCCTCACCACATATTTTTTTGTTTTGTTTCATACGATTTCTTTTTCAAAAAACTTCATATGAAACGAACCACTAATGAAGTGGTTCATGTGGGGGGGCTGGAAAATGGCGAAGGGACCAAAAGTTTTTTTTTAAAGCACTCAGATTTTTTTAAAAAAACTTTTCCCTCCCCCAAGTCCCGCCTGCTAGCTAATGGGCGCTTAGGTGGGGGGGGATTTCCCCCCTACACCAATACCGATCAGCTGACAGGCAGGGCTTATAGGGAGGGGAAAAAGTTGTTTTAAAAAGCCTGGGGCTTTCCCCCCTCCCCTAAGTGGCATACAGACAGAACAAAATGATTCGTTTCAACAAAAACAAAAAAACAAAAAACCCCAACCATTTTGTTTCATCTGTAACAACATGCTGCTTCCTCGTGTTGTTTCATTTTGTTTCATTTTGTTACCTAATGACATAACGAAACAGCATTTCGTTTTTTTATTTTGTGCCCATCCCTAGGAGTGACATAAAGCCATACTGTAGCCACAGGGCAGAGCCCCTGAGCTAAAAAGGTAGCCCTCCCCTTCCCACCCCCTTGCAACAGCCTAAGATTATCACAAAAGGTGAATGTTCATTTTCTGGCTTCCTCCACTGTCTGTGGTCTGAATCACTAGAACAGAGAATTGCATGCATAAATTACATTATCTTGCTTAATGCTCCTTGAGTTTTATGGTCTGCTTGCCTTGCCAAATTACTCTGCTCCCTTCAAGATTTACCATCGCATCTTATAGCAGAGATACAGAATTCCTTTCACCAAATCCTAAGGAGGAAAGCCACAGAGAGTCTTCACAACAGATTCAGGAATGTCTGTCATCATTCTGGAGAAGTCATGTGAGGGATGGGATTGTACATGCATGATCATTGCTCCACCCTGGAAACAGACCATCCACCTATGGAGCCAGATCTTGGGAACAGGTGGAGCTACTATTATGGGAGGCAAGAGGAACGCAGTTCCCCCACTTTAGTATCAACTGCACGGGGGTTACCATGCAAGCACCACCAAATATGGAAGCTTCTTTTCTCCTCACCTCACCAACATCACAACGATGTCCTGTGGGATTAGTTCACACAGACATAGGTCAGTAGGGTACGATAACTAGGCGCAGGGCTGTCAAATGGTGCCATTGTAGGTGGGCCAGTCCCCAGGCCCATAGGGGCAAAATGCCCATATATTCCTGTGGTATTGAGTTGCACTGCTTTCACACAACCCCTAAAATCCACTGGCAACTTAAATTCAGAACTGGCAACCAGATATCATGTGGTTATTGTTCTGCTTCCTGTGTTCCCACCCTCCCGCACTCTGATTCTATTGCTTCTGTCTGCTGTGAGGGGAGGGAGAGAAAAATGCAGGCTTACCTCTGCCTGCCATCGGCAGCAGCTAGTTGTAGTAGGACAGGAAGCCCGTTAGGGATTCCTGTCTGTTAAAAGGGGGAGCAACAAAATCAAGCAGAAGGTGGAGGAGAGTCAGGCATTCACAGCTTTAAAATCTGCATCAGAAAATTTTTTACCTCCTCGAGACCAGGTACTTGTAAAATGCGCTGGGGCCCACTTAAGTGGGCATGGTCATACTTTACTTTTTAAAAGTCTGCTGCTGGTGGGAAAACAATTTTATGCTCCGCATCTGCGAGCATTTTGCAGCGGATTTTAGGGGTCGTGTGAAAGCAGCCTTAGTTATTTCCTCCCTTGCTTCCCATAGGAGATTGTTCATGCCACATAACTAATAGCACAATAAATGGTCATATTAAAACATTCCTAAAACAATTCTCTTATTAAAAACAAATCATTTAAATGATTCTAAAAGAAGCTACACACACATAGAGGAAAACAAGGGGAAAGTACCTCATGCTTCATTAGAAGCCCCACCTCAATAGTAGTCTGTTGTCAATGGACTCTCTGAATTGAAAGGCCTTTGCCTGCCAGTGGAAGGGCACCAAGAAGGATGACAGTCTATCCTCCTTTGGGAGAAAGTTCTGGGCTTCAGGAGAATCCCCTTCTTATGTGTTCACCAAACATGCTTGATGGGATGTGACCTCAATGAGAGGGAACCGCAGGTAGTTACTCCTAAACTCTACACGGCCCATTGGCTATAATCCTCACATACCTACTATAAAGAGTAAATCCTATTGAACTCTTTTGTGGTTAATTCTGAACAGACATGTACAAGTCTCTGCTTGGCCATGAAAAGGCACTGGGGAGGTGGGGGGGAAGCAAAGGTGAACCATTCCTTGAAGATTGCATCTACCTCAAAAACAGTGCTCGGGTTGCCATAATTCTGAAGTGACTGGGCACCATAACAACACACAAAGAACTGTAACAACACTCTGAACTGTGCTTAGAAGGACTCTGTTAGCTTGTGGAACACTTGTAAACATGAACATTTGTTCCTTCTCGTCTTCATGTTGCTCAGTTTGGCATTTCCAAGAACTGTTAATCATACATAGCCTCTACCAACTTGTTTACATACACAGACAGTGTTCCCACTCACCCATCCTGAGAGCTATGTTTATTATCCAGGAAGAACAAGGGTCCAGCACATACATATACTTACCTCTCAAAAGCCTGCTGCTTACAGGCATGGGCTCTACAGGGAGAAAACAATAGGCTGATTACAGTGCCTATAACTGTAAGCTCTTTGAGAGTCATCTGTGAATTGATAGAGGTGGGCTCATTTTTACATTAACACACACCCTCTCTATCATGCATGCTCTGCACCCTGAAGGACCTACTCTAGGTGTGATCAATTTTGAATTGTAAATTGCAAATAGAGTGGGCCTATTGGAATCAATGGGAATTATGGAGGAGTTGACTCACCAAATCCCCATTAATTGAACACGGGTGTGATTTACTACGGTAAGCCAAAAGATTTCAGACACTATAATATCACCACTTAATATTAGCAAATTCCTTTAACAAGAAAGGCAGAGCTAATAAAGAGAGCTCTGTGATGTTTTTTAATTATGACTTGCACATTGAAGATAAAGGCTAAGCACCAACTAAATTACGATTAATGAGAGGTTAAGGGTTTGAAATAATGACATCTTGGAATCATACTCTGTCATTATCTCTTTTCTTTAAAACGATGCAGAAAGCAATCAAAATTTTGTGCAAATCCTGCGCTCCTGCATTAAAATAATAATGAGTTTATTCCAATTGAGTAAACCAAGAGTCACCCATAACAGAATTAGTGAGTGTACAGGAATTTCTAAGGCCTTATTTGCTGGATAATAAATTAGTTTGTTTAACCTGAAACAAGCAAGCTTTTGTAGAAGTTCACAGCTTCCTTAGAATGTGAAATTGCTTTATGCTAACAAAATGCAATGTCAACAAACAAGGTCCTTTATTATTATTTATCATGTTTTTTTGCTGTCTGGAAATCCTACTCTTACTATCCTTTCCAGGTTATACCTTTTTCACTTTGTTTCCTCTTGTCTTTTTCTACCTTCCTCATCTTTAACTCATTGTGGATTAGGCAGTGATGCCGCAGCATGTGTAAATCATAAAATAATCACAACCAATTGGATTAATCACTAGATGCACAGAATCCTCTGACATTTTCTAGGTTTATTGTGTACATTCACATTCCACCTCAAATATAAATGAATAGTTTAATTTAAATTTCTCAGCAATGTTATTGATAATAAAACAAAGCATATTTACTAGAACTTCGTAAAGAAAATAAGCTTTCAGGCTACCTTCATATACATAGGATTCCATAGATGTCGTATTGTCTTGAATTTTGTGAAACAAATTTTATTTTATTTGATTTATTTGATTTTTATATCGCCCATCTAGCCCTAGGGCTACTCTAGTAACAAACCCGTACTATTGCTGGAGGATGCTTATATAGTTTAAGATGGTAGACTTCCAAGTTCCTTACATCCATTCCTCAATGAGACGATGGGCTACCCAGCTGAAACCAACCAGCATTCTATGTTTGACTGCCTCTTCCATCACATCTTGGAACAGCATGCAGACAGGACTGGAGCTACCACTAGGCAAACTGGGTGAGCACCTAGAGTGCAAACCTGAGAGGGATGCAACAGTGACCTCAGAGGGGTGCAGAACTGACCTGAGAGAGGCACATTTTCCTATAATTGGTCTGTTTATGAAAACTGGTTGGGTGTGGGTGTGTGCAAGTACATCGTTAGTCTTGCCTACGGCACAAAAAAGCCTGGCACTAGCCCTGCATGCAGACTACAGGGACTGAAGACCAGCTTTCTTCTTTCAAATTCCCTCCCCACAATCTGCTTGCCTGTTAGATCTCACCCAACAAAGGATCATAGGATGATGTTCCTGACAGCTTGTGCATTTTTCTGTCCCTTGCACGCTCCCACCCCCCCCACCCCCCGGCCGCCTCCTTGATAAACGTGAAGCAACTAAACGGAGGCTACTGAAGTCTGAACGCACGTGAAAACAAGAATCACTAGAAAAGACAATGACGATGGGAAAAGTTGAAAGCAAGAGGGAAAGAGGAAGATGGAAAATGGCTCAATAAAGGAAGTACACCATTCAGTTATCAAGACTTGAGCAGAGCTGTTAATGATAGAACCTTTCAGAGTTCATTAATTCTTAGGGCCATCATAAGTCACAGGTCCCTTGGTGATGCTTAATAATATAACATACAGATATCATAGCGTTATAGACTCTGGAATTTATTTTGTGCCAACATGTCTATCATTGTTTTTATTTTCAGATGGTATTTTCAGTTAGCAAGTACAGTGGGCACAAGCCAGCCAAAACTAAATATCTGTGAAACAAGTCACTGCTTGAATAGTAAAATTATTAACTTTAACATATAAGGCTTGTAACCGTTTGGGACCTGCCTCCCTGCTGGAGTACGTCTCCCTGAGATAATCCACCTGTCACACTCACTCCACTCAGGTGAAGATGCTGTGGGTTGCCAACGTACGGGAGACCTAGAAATCTATGACTAGGAATTGGACCTTCTTGGTGGTGGCCACCACACTACAGAATGCATTGCCTGTAGAGGTGCACCAGGTCCTTTCCCTCCTACCATTCAGAAAGGCAATCAAAAGACACTTGTTCAGAGATGCTTTTTCAAATGGCTTCTCCATACGATTGTCTATTATAATGTATACTTTAATTTGCCTCTGATTGCTGTCCCTGATGGGCTGTGTTTGGGCTTATTTTCTTTTGACAATAGGTTGGGGGTTGAGGTTTTTTTATGTTTTTATCTTGATCAGCCGCCCAGAATAATGGCATGCCAGCAAAGGAGTGGGGTAAAAATCCAAATAGATAAATAAATACAAGCTAAGAATGAATAAATGGGAAAGATTAAAGCTTTGGAGCTTCAAGACCATGCATTATAACTGGTGTCGAGACAGAAAGAATCACATTCTCCCAAAAGTGCTATCCCGGCCAATACAAAAAGTTTGTCTGGCACCGCACATGTAGAAACCTGGGCCACAACTGTAGAGTATGCAGTGCAATTGAATTCAGATTATTAATATTTCAGTAAAAGTCTTCAAAATTTGCAAGTCTTCCACCACTTGAATAACTGACATTTCCATAGCAGGCTTACTCAAAATTACTATCCGGCTTTAACTTCCTAAACTGCATCCTCTTCACCACCATCATAGGAACTTACATAAATATTGATGCTGAAGGATTTCATACAGCTGAAAACTAGGGGAAAGAGCTGAGAGTTAGCAACATTATATGTTTCTGGATAACAAATGAAAAAGGAATGTAAGAGAAGTCACAATAGAATTCTGTGAGATCCTAGAAGGAAGGCACTGTGATGAAAAATAAATCCATCATGGTATTATGTAGACTTCTTACCAGGAACTAGTAGAATGACAGCAATCCCCCATTTATTGCGGGAGTTAGGGACAGGACCTGACCCGCGATAAAGGAAAATCCATGATATGCAGATGCTATGTCAGGTCGGGACTAGGGGTCCTGTCCAGAGCCTTCTACACTTACCTTAGGCCTGGCACTGCCCCGAACGGGCCTCCAATGAGCTTCCTGGGCCTGTCGGGGGCCCCAGAAGTGGTTTCAGGCAATCCTGAAGGCACTTCTGGTTTTTCGTAGATCACTTCTGGTCCACAGGAAATCATTTCTGGGGCCTCTGATAGGCCCAGAAGCCTGTCAAAGGCTCCAGAAGTGGTTTCAGGCATTCTGGAAGATACTTCCATTTTTCAGAGGTGACTTCAGGTTTGCTGGAAATCACTTCTTGGGCCTCCGAGAGGCCCGTCGAAGGCTCCAGAAGTGGTTTTGGGCAATCTGGAAGGCACTTCTAGTTTTTGGAAGTGACTTCCAGTTCACCAGAAACCACTTCTGGAGCCTCCAACAGGCCAGGGAAGCCCAACAGAGGCCCACTCGGGGCAGCGCCAGGCATGAGGTAAGTGTAGGAGGCCTCAAATAGGCTCACACATATTGTCCCAGGGGCTCTGACCTTCATATACTGTGGTCCTACAATATACCGGGACTGGAGTATATGAACAGCAAAATGGCAGGGGACGACTGTACACTACTCAAAAGTGACTCCATGAGTGCATACAATCAAGTCATCAACATTTCACTATTAGGGATGGGCTGCTCATTTTGGAAGCAGCATGTTCCGAAACAACCCAAGTGAGCCCAGGTGCTGTTCGGAAGCCTCTGAAACGCAAGTAGCCAATCACTTACCTTCCTGCACGGTCGTATCAGGCTAAAGTCCAACCAGGAAGAAGTCTCCTAATGTCATCTGTCCTTCTCCCTGATGCCGGCCAATCAGACAGAGAGGCAGCATTATGCATTTCCCTTCACAGCTCCTGATTGGCCAGCGCCAGGGAGAAGGACAGATGACGTCAAGAGATTTTTTCCTGATTGCATTTTAGCCAGATACGACCGTGAAGGAAGGTAAGTGATTGGCTGCTTGCATTTCGGAGGCTTCCGAACAGCACCTGGGCTCACGTGGGTCACTTCGAAATGTTCTGTTTCTGAAATGAACAGCCCATCCCTATTCACTATCAATAGCCTTGACGAGCGCAAAAGCAGAAGATCAAGAGGGTATGGCTTCTATGATCATGACATCCAAGCAAACTTCCTCACCTGGTGTTGCTAACCTGCTTTCAGATAAACAAAGAAAAACAAATTAGTATTCAAAAGATTGATTATGTACCTCAGGTGTTCCTGCAACTGGCTGAAGCAATTACTCTATGTTTCCCATCGAAGGAATGGGATACTTGACAGACCAACCAACAGCTTCTTCACCAGTGTGATTACAACAGATCCATTCAGTCACATGGTAGTACAGTGGTACATCTACTTACATATTTAATCTGTTCTGAATGCATACTCTTAAGTCGAACAACTCTTAAGTAGAGGTACCATATCTAAAATTTTGAAAAATTAAAAAAAAAATGTAAGTAGAGCAGACCGCATCTAAAATTTGCAAGGCAGCAGTTAAAATGCCAACGGCTTCCCACTCTTAAGTCAAATTCTTCTTAAGTAGAGCTACTCTTAAGTAGAGGTACCACTGTACTGTAGTTATAGTCCTGTCATGCATTCTCTACATGGTCTAATCTCTCACACTGAGGCAGACCTGGAGATTTCCTGGACTCGGTGGCTGGTAGGCAGGAAGAAGCAACACCACCTCCCTTTGAGCATGACACAGCTTTGCAGAAGTGTGGATTGAGCCTGGCCTCTGTATTTAAGGACAGTTTACAACATGAAGTACATTTTTATAGCAACTGCAGTGTTGCAAACTGGTAGGAAACTAGTTAAGCCCTACGAATTTACGATGACAAATGGCTTTTCCCCTGAATTCAAGCGTTTGTTCCCAGTATCCTAAATGGTGGAACTGGGTAGGAAACAGAGTGAATGCTTCAAACATTCATGACCACTCCTGAGAAAGGTATGAGCAAAATAGTGAGGGTGCAGCCAAAAAAGAAAAAAGAAAGAAAGAAAGAATTTATGTGGCTGTGATTATGAATATGAGAGGAAATTGCTCTGGAATACAAAACTTAGCTCAGGCTGCAGATGTTCTGGTTGAAGACATGCACAGTATAATGGCTGCCCTAATTATGACAGATAATGAAGTTTGAGAGAGCCATGATTAATTAAGGAAGGTTTATGTTCAGAGAGCTAATGGTCATATTTCTGACAATTAACAAATCTCATAAGTGGTCAAATCGCAACTTTGCCTGGAACAGCAATCTTAATTTATAATTAGTGTTTATAATGAGGGAGAATAACATTGAAGATAAATTACCTGCTTAAATGGTAGCTTCCATGCTCTCATATATAAAAAACAACACACACACACACACACACACACACACAAGCAATCTGAAAAGCATCAAGAGACCATACTGCATTTAATGAGAAATATAAAGGGGGTTAGCATTTTATGTTTTATATGCAAATGTTAGAAGCCTCACAGCTAAGTTGAGTGAGTTAGAAGTAGCTGACACTGAAAAGGCATATACTGTAGAGTATTTTCCTCTAAAGATTAAATCACACATTAACATCTGATCATTCTTCACCTAGAAGAGAAGAGTTCATAATTTTGGCAGCTGTTGATTTTAAATCAACTGAAGCCACATTCACAAACCTAGAAGTAAGGATAAAGAACTGTGGGATACAGAACATACAGTACCTCATCCAAGATAGTTAACTGTACCAGAATTGCTGTTGCATGATATATCAAAAATGTATACATTCTAGTAAGTCAGATAAGTCAATCTTCACTTTACAAACTACAGCAAAACCTTTGACTGTATAGATCATGAGAAAAAGGAAGTTACTTACCTGTAACTCTGGTTTTTCGAGTGAAGCATCTATGAATTCACACACATGGTCTTTCTGCGCTTGAGCAGAGCTGGCCAGAATCTTCCATAGCTTCTTTTCATATCAATAGGGATCTCCTCCCCCTCCTTCTCCATGTGCATGCTCCACCTTTTGCATGCTGAGCAGCCTCAGTTCCCTGCTTATCTGCCATTAAAAGAGAGCATAGGAGATGTGACAGATAGGGGATGCATGGGTGGGAAGTGTGAAATCACAGATGCCTCACTCGAAGAACCAGAGTTACAGGTAAGTAACTTTTCTTCTTTGTAGCATCTGTGAAATCACACACAAAGTGATGAGCAAGCTAACTTACCAGAGGCAGACCATCACGGCAGAGAAGCTGAGAGAACAGCCCGTCCAAAGGAAGAATCCATCCTGGCTTTCCCATCCAGTTTATAGTGATTGGCAAAGGTGGTTGGATTGGACCAAGTGGCTGCACTGCAGATATCTGGCACATTGACACCTCTCAGAAAGGCTATGGAGGAAGATACAGCCCTGGCAGAATGGGCCATAGGTGCAACATGATGGTTTGAGAAATCCACTTTGATACAGTCTGAAAGGAGACTGGAAGGTCTTTAGATATCCTGTGAGTGCCAATGAAGAGTCTTTGAGACTTTCTGAAGGATACAGTACATGATGGATAGAAGGATAGAGCACAATGGACATCCAGCATGCGTAGGGAGCGTTCGAGATCAGTCGAAGGAGAATGGGAAAAGGTAGGTAGTATTATGGGTTGTCTCAGATGAAAGTCAGACACTAACTTGGAGAAACCACTCATGGGTGCTTGAGCAGAGTCAGCTGAGGTTGTCTACTACTTGATTGTCCTGAGACGAGATGTGGACGGCTATTGGAAAATGGCCCTGGTATAGCACCATTCCCATACTGTAATTGAATTGCAAAACAGAGGAGTGACACAGAGTGTGTCCCTCCTTGCTTGTTGATATAAAAAAGGGCAGTTCTGTTGTCTGTTATTACTTGGACACCTTGACCAATGAGAATGGGTTTGATGGGTTTCATATATATCATAATATATTATGATAGCCATCAGTTCCAAGATGATTGATGTGTAGCCATTGGCCGTTACTTCACGAGCCGCTCGCTTCGCGGTAAGCCGTCATTTGCGTGCGAACCGACCGCTTCAGTCCGCACGCTCCTCCCTTTTGGCTGCGACGTCACCCCGACCACGCCCCCTTTAGCGTGCTCCAACCGGGGCAAGTGATGCCCCTGGCGGAGGACGGGAATCTCTTCGCTTCGCATCTCGCTTCGCACCCAGCGCCACGTGTGGTCTCAGTTTTTGGCTTTTATTTCAAGTTTTTTTAAAAAATATTCAAACAGGGATATCGATGCATCGCTATATTGTTTCATCGCTTTGCGCTGTTACTTCCTCGCTCAAGTAGCAGCGGCGGCGGCGGCGGCGGCGGCGGCGGGCGCAGGAGGAGCCGCTGCTGCGCTGCCTCGCCCGGCCAGAGCAGGGCACCCGGGGCAGGCAGCGTGCAAGCGGCGGAGGGCGGGCGGCTGTGCCATGCGGGGCTCCCCCCGAGTAGCGGCGGCGGCGGGGGGCTGCCAATGATGCCAGGAAACAAAACACAAGATCGTACAGTAACCACGCTCTGTCGTGAATGACAGCCAAGCATTGATGCATCGATACACCGGTCCCTTTTTTTAAAAAAAAATCAAAGAACGCGGGAAACAGGGGAAGAACACCAGTGTTTTAATGCGAATGGAGCTCGTGAGGTCATTCTCGGTTCGAACGGAAAAGCAGCCCGCGTGAGTACAGGGGAAAAGGGGTGGGGGCGAAGGGAGACCACGTGATCGCCTTCGCATTCAAAGCGAAGGCAATCACGCTGCGAAGCGAAGAGCCTCGTGAAGTGACGGCCATTGTTGTTGTCGAGTCCAAATGCCATGGATTTGGAGATTGTTGCAATGTGCACCCCATCCTGTGGTGCTGGCCTCTGTATTCACTCCTAAATATTGTATGAGATATTTTTTTTGTTTCTCTAATAAAAAATTAATGATATTCTTGAGATGCAGAAGCAGAAATTAGAGAAACAGCAGAGAGTATAATGCAGAGTAACTCCCACCCTCAGGTTGACTGATTAAATGTACCCACATGGACATGAAAAACAGATGAAAGATACACACAGGTACAATAAATATTTACATCCTTGTACAGTTTAGTCATGGAGCTGCCAAGAGAAAAGGTTGTGATGTATTTCCCCTAAGTGATGCAATGCTACCATTCTGAGACTGGACCGATCCTATGAATGGTGACTCCCACTGGCCCATTTCCCAAGATGGTGCTACAAGTTGTGTCAACATGACATCAAACAAACCATTTGGGACTTCTATGAGGTGAGCACCTCGGATCATATCATTGCATTTTGATCAACAGAGTCCATTCTGGCAGTTCTGAACGCTCGGCAACAACATCCCTGTGATTTAGTCAATCTGTGTACTAAAACTACTTGGGTTCAATTTAGGTACCATATATAATTAAAGCCAAGTCCCCCACATTTAAATATTTTTTAAAAATCAGTTCTATATTTATTTATTTTAGAGTATTTTTATCCTGCCTTTCTCCTTGAAAAAGGACTCAAGGCGGCTTACAGTAATGAGGGACAATATACAGTCCAATACAATTAAGACACATTCAAGTATTGAGAAGAGGGAATTGAGAGACATCTTACAGCACTGACAGACAACCTTACATTAATGCAATCACAAAGTCTGTTTGTGAGTAAGTTGATTCTGACTGATGGTGTAAGGAATTTAAATTTATGAGGGTCCCGCCAGCGTGCCTTTTGCTGCTTGGGTTGCAAATAAACACCCAGTCTGAGTCAGGAGACGAGAAAAAGGATTTATTGACCAGTCAGGGAGATCTGACCCCGTGCAGCTCACGGGGCGAGGTGTCCACCTAGCATTGGGAGGCGAAACATTTTATAGGGTTTTTCATCCTTTGTCTTCCCTCAACTGAGATTACATCATACAAACACCTGCTACATACATCAAATACTAATTGACACTTTTTAGTCATTCATTTCTATTTCTGACATCCGCCCAAAGGTTCCAACTGGCACGTTTGAACTATAGCCCTCAAAAAAAAGGGAGGGTAGAATCATCCCTTGCGTCCTTGGGCATTTTGACATTTACATACACCAGACACTTTGAGATAAAGACCATCCTGGTACGCCTTGAACATTAATTGCTTGTGTGTGATCCTCAAGGCTTGGGAATTTAATTGGATCTTTGTATCCAAAATTGCCTTTGCTGACTTCAGCGAAAGTTCCTTTTTCTCTATTCTAGCCGGAAAGACTTAACCAAAGATTTCTTCGTAGGAATAATATAAAGAATATACATGTGGGGTGCTTATTAATCACTACTAGGAATAATATAAAGAATATACATGTGGGGTGCTTATTAATCACTACCTCTAAATATACTTATATATGTATATAACTTGTGTGGCTATATTTGCAGGGTATAGCTTATAATGTATTGTTATTGAATACATGAGGTTTGTCAACGTCTGGGGGTTACTAAAACAGCTGTATACGTTTGATCATACCCTTCACTATCCCCTTGACGTGTTCTGGAAATTTACGCCAGTAAATTACCCAGAAGTTGGTCCTCTCGGCTCCCGCTATGGACTTGCAAGGGATGAATAAACATATCATAGGTGCATGTACAAAAGTGTGAATATTGCTTGATCTTCCCTTCATACCATTCCCTTAGGGAGAGGTTTTTCATCATGGCTCAGGGAGGGACTCCATTTTCCTGACAAGAGTTTAGGCAGTGCAGTCAGAAAAACCGTCCCAGTCCTCCTTTCCCAAAGGGCTTATAGGCACAGTTAAACAAAAAAATGAAGCATCACAAAATGATCTGTTGCGTCTCGAGGTGGGGGACGCATTGAATTGGTGAAGGTCAAAGAAATACCCCTTAATTCACTAGGGCACTTTCTATAGCCAAATGTTAAGTTAACAGATGAAGCTCTGCAATGTCTGGGATTTAAAAAGTCCCTCTGGTCAGACCCATAGACTTGCAATGGAGGGAAGCATTCAACTGACCACAACAATGTTACTTTCTCATTATGGAAGGGCAGTGTGTGGCCGCCACAGCTTCTTAAGTGAGCCTCCTGGGGCAAGTTATGGGGCTTTCAAATTCCCAACCTTTCAGAGGGCTGACACAAAAAAAAAAATCATGGGTACATTATGACAAAGGCTAGCACTCTCAGGCTTACACGCCATGCCTTGACCTGTGGCAATCTGGCTGAAAAGCCTAGGAGTTTCTGATGCAAATGCAGAAATACATGCATATTATAGTGGGCCTGCAATCTTCCTGTGCTCGGCCGAATAAATTGTTGCCAGCATATTCCTTTGGCTGACACAGTGGCTTTGGACTGACGAAGCAGTTAGCCGTAAAACATGAATGTTCATACTATCATTTTGCATAAAGAACACATATAAAGATCAATAACATAGTTAGCATATTTCTCAAATGTGTAGTGTGCACAAAACTCAGAGTAAAAGATATAATTCCCCTGTACTTGCCCAAATGAAATGTAGACAGGGCTTGCATTTATCTTTGGCTGACGAAATGGTCTTAGAATGACTAAGCAGTCTGCCCTTATATATGACTGTCCATATCGTTACGCTGTATGAAGATTTATGGGCTCTGGCACTTGGAGACTAGCAATTTGGTCATAAACTCTTATGAACGTATGTGACGCACAATACCCAGATTATATCAGGTTATACAGAGCTACTTATCAGTGTGTGCATTATATCTTAGACAACGGACTGTTACATTGATACTAAATAAAAGGCAAGTACATATAAATCACATGAGCAATAGTAAGAGTCCCGTGATGAAATCAAGAATGAGTTACTGAAATCATGGCAGAGAAAGTAGTTCATCATTGTCAATTATAGTCTCTCAAATTGCATAGAAAGGCAGGTCACAGTGTCTTTTGGACCCATTGCTGGTGGGTAAAAACCCTTCTTAATGTTAAAGCATGATTATTACACAAATCATATAAAGGCACGTCCAAAAAGGCACTTCAGCAAAAGAAAAATTTTCACAATGGCTAACGAGCGGAAATAATATCATAAGTAGTGATTAACAATTAACATTCTGCAGTCTTTAAAGGCTAGCCTACCGTGCACATAAAAGCAGAAAAACAAAAAGACGCTCACTGCTCACTTGTTGGAAATGCTGAGAGGACGAGTGTGTGCATGTGCCACCATCCAAGTCCTTCGCACACAGACAGTACACAGACATCGGCGAAAGTCTGAAGGCAGTGATGATCCCATTAGATGCAAAACTCTGTCTAGTCTCTGTCCTGGGTGTGAAATGTGGGCCAAGAAGTCTGTTGGCCACAGTCTGTTGGCCACAGTTCAAAGCAGGCATCAGTGGCTGTGATGCTTCGCGGCTGTAAATCTCCCTCTCCCCCCCCCCAAACAGAGAAAAGAATAAAAGAATAAAGGAAAAAGGCGGAGAGACAGGAGGACAACCTGTCCATCCGGGGGGGGGGCATGAGGGCAAGGCAGCAGACGGTAGTTGGGGTTCTTCAAAGCGCGCAAAGCAAAAGGCGCCCCCCAAGAACAGGCATGATGACCGCAGGTCAGGCGCACTTCATCGACCTTCGTCCAGGGAGATGCAAGGCGACATCGGTCTGGGCTCCTTCCTGCCAGCCACTCCGCGTCCGGAAATACCGAAGAAGACCCAGGATCTGCCTCCTGCACTCAGGATCCGGTCCAGCTCCTCCTCTTTGGGTAGTTGGCTCAGGTCCATGTAGGTAGAAGAGGGTGTCATCACAGGTAGAAGGGGGTCCACACCGAAAGGACGTGCAGAGCGAAATCATTGTGGCGATGTCATCAGGGGGGGGGGTGGGATGGACAGCCTCATGGATCACAGGAAAGGTCCCACGGACAGCATTCACGAGAGACGCGGCCGGTCGTCCAAACCAAATGACGCCAGGATCCAGAAATAAGGAATGGCAGGGCAGCTTTCCTAGTGTGAAAAGTTCTGCATCCCAAGCATATCTGGAGAAAAATAAAGCACACACACACGAACGAAACAAACAGACACAGAACACAAACACACACGAAATGCCTCTGCAGCTGTCTTCGTGCTGCAAGGGAGTGTGGCACAGTCTATCTGACGGTCTTGAAAAAGGAAGGAAAAAATATCACAAAAGGTAGAAGAAGGCTTCCATCGTTGTAAAACCAGTCTGTGAATGGGGAAAGCCAAAGTTTATGGTGAGGACACATCTATAGTTAGCAGTCCAGGATGAGTGCTTGCAAGACGATCTCGCAGGATCTCACAAGCGAGGGGCGCAGGGTTCCCAAACAGGCACCTGAGATGGATCTCATCCCCAAAGTCAAATAACTCTTCTACATGGGGACAACCAAAAATGGAACAGGCAAAAATGTCCCAGGGTCGCAAAGTGAGCTCTGAACATGAAACAAAATGCGTCAGGGGGAGGTGGGCTAGGAATGTGGCGAGGTATAGTCTCGGAAAAAGTACGGCTGACACAGGATTGGGGAAAAACTAGGAGCCGGCGCCACATTCAGATTACCACCAAGTCTCCCAAGGCGTGGCGGAGTCCCATCTGGAAATCGTGCAGGAAAATATGTAGTCCGGCATCGGTAAGATGGACCCCGTCCCATCTTAAAAAGCTAGGCGGAGGGAGTGTCAAAGCCGGATGTGTAATCACATAGTCAGAATGCCGATGTAAAAATGCAGCAATTTTACAATTTAATCGTCTCCTAGCGTGTTCAATCTTGAGGGGATTAGATGCCCCTCTCCAGACGAGCCTGGGGAGCATGGACGACCAAATGAGTTTTGTATGTGGGTAAAGTTGTTTATACGCCCGCAAATCAGCTATGATGCGGCGAGTTAGGGCAGAACAGCTGACCTTGGTCAAATCATTGCCCCCCAAATGGATGAGCAAAATATCGATTTCACATTCGCGAGCCATAAGGGTCGCAGTTTCAAGGAACGAGTCCCAGGACATGCCCCTGATCCCTTTCCACAGCACTTGCAATGGACGGCCAAGGCATAAATTCTGACCCCACGCCGATATCCGGGCAAACCTAGAGGCCCAATAAATAAAACTGTGCCCTAGAATAACAATGCGGCGAGTCGTGCAATGGATTGGCCGGAAAAAACGCAAAATATTGCGCCCCTCACGTCCAGCATTCGGAGGTGCACGTCGGGGCTGTGTGGTGGGTCGGGCTGGGTGGCCCCCGTCTGGTTGCTGGTTAGGATCCCTGGAAGCCATGGCCCTTGCTGCACACACACACGAACACGCAGACAGAGAGAGAAAAAAGGAAAGAAAAAAAAGAGAAAAAAAATGATGGTAAAAGAGAAGTAGGGTCTCTCTGCAAGGCTGCAAAGGCGCCGATTTGTCCTAGTGTGGGGCTGGTGTGTGTGCGTGTGGGCCAAGACAAGCTCTTCTGGTTCGTCACTCGAGAAAAAATATATGCAAACACCCATAAGGAAATGTCAGGTGCTTGCAAAAAGCCTCCGTTCTCCCCCACAGAACAACAGAGAGAATAAGAGAAAAAGAAAAGACAGAAAGCCCTCTTCCAGTGCCTCCCTGCAAGGCTGGTGCTGAACCACACGGGGTGAGAGGAAGGGAGGAAAAAGGCTGATAGTAGTTTAATAGCAATCAGGTAATTAAGAACTGATTTCCAGCAGATGCCTAACTTGGAAGGGAAAGGGTTAAAAGAAAAAGAGAAAAAAAAAAGCTCAGAGAACGTCTGTTAGAGACACATGACGTGAAAGGAGTGTAAAAAAAATCAGGATGGTTGCTTGAAATTCCTGACAAAAAAACAAACACACAAAAAAAAAGGAATGGAGTCAACTCTGTGAAGGGGGAGAAGGAGGGGGGTGAGAGCAAAGAGGGGGGGAAACCCCAAGCCTACATATTCTCTCCCCACACAGCTCAGCAGCTGTTTGAAATAAAAAAATAAAAGTTAAAAGTGCATGAAGCAACTTTAAAGCCTCTAGAAATCATACTTTGGACACAAATTATCTGTGTATCTCTGAGAAAAGAGGAAATCTCCCGAAAGATGCAGGTATTTACCACAAAGAAACAACTGATCTATAGGATCATAAATCAAAAATGTCAGGCTAAGAAATATCAACATAGAATGGAGCGGAATCGACAGGCTAAGAGGCATGCCCTGTGTGAAACCAGGAATCTGAAAGAGAGGTTAACACACCTTATAGATTTCATGCTGTTAGTCTGTGGAACTCCCTACCACAAGATGTGGTGATGGTCTCTGCCCTGGATGCCCTCAAAAGGGGATTGGACAGAGTCCTGGAGGAAAAGTCCATCTCAGATTAGAAGCCATGATAGAGATGTGTCATCTCCAGGCTTAAAATGGAATGGAATCAAGAATCATGTCCTCTGGCTTAAATATTTGGGAAGAAGAATCGGAATTCGTGAACTAGTAGGCATTAGATGGACTTGGCAGAAGACTTAGAAGCAGTTTCTAATAAGGGGCATTTTCTAGGGACAAACTCCTCTCATGCTAAAAAAAAATAAAATAAAAACCTTGTTCTGCTCTCAGAAACCTGTTAACAGCTGCTTTAAAAAGAAAAGAAAAGGGGAAAAAGGAGGAGCCGCTATGTCCTGTGTCAGACTACTTCCAACACAGAAATCTTAGCCTCTTCATACTCCCTATGGAGCTGACATAAGACCAGTGATTTGGGTATTGATTCCATATCCAAGCATGTGGGCAAGTTTTGTTTTGGAAATACGAATTGTCTAAAAACTTGGATTAAATAACGTAAAGGGACACAGAAAGAGCTTTTGTTTCTCAATTGCATTGCTGCCTCAGTCTGTCCATCATGAACCCTGCCCATTCGTTTCCCTGACTTATGTCTTCTTCCTATCTTGCTGCTCTCCATTCCCTTTCTCTCTCTCTCTCTCTCTCTTTTCTGCTCTTTCTCTCTCTCTCTATCTCTCTTTTCCTCTCCCAATTTCAATGGCATTTCAAGGTTCTGATCACTATACAGTGGTCCCTTGTATAACAAACAGCTTGTACAACATAAAATGTGCATAACATAAAACATTCCAGAGAGAGAGGGGAAATTTGCCTAACACAATCGCCTATGGGGAAAATCCAAACATAAAAATGGTATCACTCCATGTTCAATGCATTCCCATGGGAATTTGTATAAAGGAAAACTTGCCTAGCATAATTTCATTCGAAACGAATTAATTCCTGTACGCAAGGTACCACTGTACTTCCCCTGGTTTATAAAATTGGGGTCTTCTCATGTTGGTGGATTTTTTTACTGCCCCTGGACATATCAACAGGCAATATATGGCTTGCCATCCCCTCCCTTTTTGAGGGCTAGAAACTTAATTTTTGGGATGGTAAAGTCCTGTCTTCGTCCTGCCTTTGTCAGAGGGGACTTTCTGAAAATTCACATGCGTCGCATTCAACTTCAAAGGCAGTCCGCCTGATTGCAACGTGCCAATCTTGCCACAGGGTTCCTTAACAAAAGGGCACAGGAGTGGAATTAATTTATGCCCATCTACCTTGTTGTTAAAGGGTTAGTAGCATGCTTATACATTCTGCAACATATCAACAGACTAACACTCAATTAATTACATATCAAGCACACACACGCAACAGTTGACACGAACATATCTTGGTGATCACCTTGGCGCACGCACACATGCAATCATTGATCCCATTTATGCACACACAAACCATCCGTACAACATTCCTCCTAAACGACCCCCCATTGCCTAGAGATAAAAGCTTTTTAATCTTCACTAAAATCAAACGGAGATGATGTGACCCCGTTGGTGTTGTGAGGCAAAGATTGCCAGTCTCCGCCCCTTCTTAAAAAAAAAAAAACACCGGGAATGGCCAGTTCCCTGTGGTTACCATAGAGTATTCAACTTAATTCCCACACATATATTAAAACATCAATAAGTCCTCTGAGGAAGCTAGAGCCGTGCTCTACTCCTATGTCTTCAAATACTATATTTAAACATCAATAAGTTCTCTGAGGAAGCTAGAGCCGTGCTCTACTCCTATTTCTACAAATACTTGGGGAGGTGAACCATTCAGGGCACTGGGCAGAAGCCCCTCTTCACCCCTATAGGGCCTCGGAGTCGTGTAACTCGTTGCCCTCCAGTTCCTAGGCTGCCAGGGTCGTAGTAAATCGACCCTGCTCGCTTACCTGCCCTCCCCGGGGCCGACTACAAAGAATTCGCAACCTTTTCCATAGATTCGAATTCAAGCCACCCCACATTTCCCATAACCGGTTGTTTTTACCTTACCAAATCTATCCTGCGCAGCTACCTTCTTTCGTTGTTCTGCCGGCTTAGTTTTTCTCCTTAAATAACAGTACCCGATTCAATGCTGATAGAACAAGTCTCTTCTCAAAACAAGAAGGTCCGGACGTAGAGTTGTGCTAGCCAGCATGAATCCCTTACTGCAATTTAAGTCAGACTTCCCAAGAGCACGTAGGCAGTGGCGTTCCCGGTCAGGGAACCAGAAATGTAAGGAATTTAAATTTATGAGGGTCCCGCCAGCGTGCCTTTTGCTGCTTGGGTTGCAAATAAACACCCAGTCTGAGTCAGGAGACGAGAAAAAGGATTTATTGACCAGTCAGGGAGATCTGACCCCGTGCAGCTCACGGGGCGAGGTGTCCACCTAGCATTGGGAGGCGAAACATTTTATAGGGTTTTTCATCCTTTGTCTTCCCTCAACTGAGATTACATCATACAAACACCTGCTACATACATCAAATACTAATTGACACTTTTTAGTCATTCATTTCTATTTCTGACATCCGCCCAAAGGTTCCAACTGGCACGTTTGAACTATAGCCCTCAAAAAAAAGGGAGGGTAGAATCATCCCTTGCGTCCTTGGGCATTTTGACATTTACATACACCAGACACTTTGAGATAAAGACCATCCTGGTACGCCTTGAACATTAATTGCTTGTGTGTGATCCTCAAGGCTTGGGAATTTAATTGGATCTTTGTATCCAAAATT
>JAHTLZ010000204.1:89803662-89820406 GCA_023846285.1 Phrynocephalus versicolor | reverse complement strand
TGGCAAAAGACGGAGTTGAACTTTTTGTACAGCTCTGAGGAAGAGGGTTTTGCCCTCAAAATATTAGCAACTTTTTGTTACTTTACTAGTAGCCTAAAGGTATCACCTGTTCTACTTTTGTACTTGTTTTTTTGTGTGTGTGGTGGCAAGGTGGCTCCCTAACTTGTTTTGTCTTAACAGCCTGCTGTTTGTCCAGTTCCATCCCCATTTGCCCTAAGGGGGGATCAGAACATGGTACTACAGCTATTAAAACATAGTTCCTATACTCAAAACAAAAACTCCAAGATCCTCCTCAAACAGCTGAGATCATCACTCCACTAAAAAATCTCATTGTGTGTGACCAGAGATAAATCCTGATCTTTCAGCCCAATCTATTACAGAGGATTTTCAGGGACAAAAAATTTACAGTATATGATGTGAATACTTTATGTGCACGTGAATTCCCTGGAGGAATAGGGACCTAAGTTAAAATATCCATACAGGTTTTATGTGTTAAAATGTTATTATTCATGCCTGGGCTTGAAGTATTTGCTGTTAAACAGGTTCGTTTCTGGATGACCCAGTAGGATGCACATTCCCCATACACTTAAATATGATGATTTATGCAAAACAAACCCTAGGAGTTAACATGGGGAATCCATCGCGCCCAGCCACGCATGCGCGATACCACACACACACCCCTCACCACGTGGACTGCAGTGGAGGCTCTTTTGTCTCCTCTTTTTCCCTCACCGACTCTTGCCACTCTAAAACCCGGCCCGGAAAGCTGGAACAAACCCGATTGGTTCTGAAAAGCCCTCGTGACACGAACTCGCCTTCTGATTCGCTACTGGAAGGAGCTCCCTCGTTTCAGCTCGCCCTTAGGCCGGTTGGCTTGGGTCGCTGAGGGAGTAAAAGAGGTGGGGGGGGCCGAAAAGGAGCAAAAAAAATCCGGCGCCCATGCGGAGGCCGGGCCCCGCGCGATAAGCTGCTCGTGGCCGGGTAAGTGCGTTCGCCTGAGAGGAGCTGCTGGCCCTGGGAGGCGGGGAAGGGAGAGGTTGTGGGGGGAGGCTCCCGGGGACGATAAACCGGCTTTGGCTGGGAAGCGGAGGGAGGGATATGACCCCCCCCACACACACACGGACAAACCTCCATGTGCAGGGGCAGTCTACCTCGGGGCGTGTTCTGCTGCTGGGGGGGGGGATAAAGAACAGGCTTGCCCTGGCGCCTTTTTATGGCGACCCGTCCCAGAATGAAGTAAAATGGGGAGTGGAATTGGGGAGTGGGTGGGTGGGTGGGCGCTTTGGGTCTCGAACCAGTAGCCGGGCGGCTCTTGCGCAAAGGCGAGGGAACCCAGGTTCTCCTGGTGCCTTCCTAATAATAGCTTGTGCAGGAGAGGAATGGCAGCCGGTGCAGCCGCCTTCGCCTCTGCAGGACCAAGTGTGTGACCTGTCACGGAGTGCTTTTTTTTTAATGATGGCAACAAACGACAGTAATAATATCCCTTCGAACGGGAGAGCTGGAAAGGGACCCGAGGGATCATCCAGCCCAGGCCCTCTCAAGGAGGCACAGTGGGGGAATCGAACTTCCACAGCCAGTGACCTCAGCTACCCTGCCATACTCTTCTGGGGAACTATTGGCGACCAATGGAGCCTTTGTGCCTGGTGGCATCAGGAGCCCACCCAGGCCCGGAGCTGGCAGCACCATCCCCCCATTTATTTATTTGAAATATTTAAATCCTTTCTCCTAATTAAAAAAAAATCCCTCTTAGGTGGCATAAAGCATTAAAAGAAGCAGTATTAAAAGCTAAAACAATAAATCATTGCTATGTTAAAAATAATTAAACCAATATAAAACTGGTACAATGGAACAGTTCTAAAATGGCAAAAATAGCAGCGCAACAGTCCACGGAGATTGGCCATTGGGTACCGGTAAGTCACAGCAGTAACAGTGACTTTCCCGGTTTAACCACCTCCTATCGGTTGGTAAGAACCCTCCAAGTTGAGCTTGTCTGGTGTCAAAACAAAAATTCCTCTCTGTACAGTATAGGGGTGTTTGTGTGTAGGCACACCCTATCAGGAGAGGAGATAAGGAAAACTACAATGGGTGGTTGAACCTGTAGGCAAGATGTAGGCTTTTGCATTGGGCCACACTGATCTGAGTAGGAGCTCCTAGCAAATCTACATGCATTGCACTGAAATAAACTTTCGAGGAGGAAGGTGCTGCAGTCTGAAATATGCTGAATGTTCAGCTCCATCCTTTTGTTCTGCCCACTATGAAAATGTGCCTCCTCCCAACTTCTTTGAGAATGAATTTGACAGGGGAGTGAAAGAGATCCCTTTGGGCCAGTCTTTTGGTGCAGTATACTCATTGATGAAAAAACCTTCTTGCTCTTTATCTGGTGATGATTGTTTGTGTCTTTTTAAACACAAGCTTAGGTGAATTTGATCTTTTTGTAAATCAGATCTGCTCTTGGTAGCATAACGTGCACCATGGTTAATTGCCCCAGATCATTTAGTTATGAGATAAACAAATAGCTTGGTTTTTTTTATAGGGAACTGAAATTGCTTGTACATCTTGTTCTCTGTGATAAGCAAAAAATTGCACTCTCTGTCTTTTTGTATTTTTTCTACCAAGGTTATTTTTAAATTAAATTAAAATATTTTAACTCATTTTTTCTCCTTAAAAAGCACGCAAGGTGGCTTAGAGCAATTAAAGGATAGCATTTTAGTCAATATTAATGAGTATACAATTCTAAAAATATCAAATGAATATAATGCTTTATTAAAACATAAGCGACAGCAAAACACATTCAGTGCAGTAAAGTACATCCAGTCCATGGAACAATTCCATCATCAGCCTTTTGCTCAAGGGAAGCTTGCCTGAAGAGAAAGATCGTTTCCTGCTTCCAGAAGGACAGCAGAGATGTAGCCAATCTACCCTCCTGTGGGAGAGAGTTCCAGAGTCCGGGAACAACAGCAACAGAGAAGACCCTTCCCTGTGTCCCCACCAAATGCACATGTGAAAACTTGAGATTTTAAGAATTTTTCAAGTTCTGTTTGCAGGGTTTCTTCCAGTCTGCAACCAAGACGGTACTCCCAAGAGAGTATTGTTTCAATTATCGGAATTGTTCTTGCTTATACCATTACCAATTCTTCTATGAAACATTTTAGAATTCTACATGTGTAGCTGCCACTCAGCCAGTGTGGTTGTGGATAGAGTGTTGATCTACATCGGAGTACACATTCCCCCCTCAGCAATTAAATCACAAGGTGGAAGGAGTGGCAATGGTAAACCACCCCTTAAACATTTCACATACCTTGAAAAACCAATTAAGGTTGACATAACTTGTGTGTGTGTTGTGTCATTACAGTCGTGACCGACTCTTTGACTCCATGTCCATGGAGTTTTCTTGGTAGGAATACTGCAGTGGTTTACCAGTTCCTAGAAGCACCTTAATGGCACACAACAAAAGTTACATTTGGATCATCTGGAAGGAGTTGTAGCGTGAGTATATGCTAATTTTGAAAGGATATTCCTTTTCTGGATTTTAAAGAGAAATAACATCAAAGAGAATATTTTTATATATTTTTCACCAAGTTTCTCTTCAGTGCCTTTTTAGTTCTAACTTTCTTCTGTACAGGTCTAGGTATCATGTATAATAATAAATTGTTTATTTAAAATATTTTTACCCTTCCTTTCTCCTAAAAATTAACCCATAGTGGCTTACATTATATGTCCTAGTGTAAGATACTATACTAAAGTACTGCTGGTGGTGATGATTTATAAAGCTCTTAATATCCTGGGGCATTCATGCCTTAGAACTTCTGACTGGACCATTTTCTTTATGTCCCTGATACTAGCCATTGAAATCTGTAGATAAGATTGTACTTCATCTGCCCACAAAATTAAATTGTTGAGGCAGCAGAAGACAACCTTTTATATCATGGGACTAAGTCCAGTTTTGTAAAATTTTGTACACCTGCTGAAGTGTTAGACTGAATTAAAGATGGTGCTGATATATTCATTTGAATGCTGCACTGATATTTGACTTAGGCAAATGGACCTGTATTGTTGTTTTCTCAGTCGCTGTTATCTTCCATTTTGCTGGAAGGGCAATCAGTCAATATTAAGTCCTGGACAAATTTTTTTTACTAGAAGTTACTTTCCCCTGGAATGTCTCTTCTTTCTTAAATGTCATAAACAAGAATATTTATGCCAGTAGTTGTGTAATCCTGGATACAATGATGAGACAGAGGTAATGATAAAATAAGTTGGTACTATTAACGTCTTAACCTCTTATTCACCTATAATAATGAACTTGTTTTCTGCAAGTCAGTCCTTAGGTACCCAGCCATGCACAGCATATAGGCTTGGACGACCCCAAGGTTTGCAGAAGGGGTAGAGGAGAAACATACTAAGGAGGAGAAAAATACTAAAGAACAGCGGACTTGTAGAGATCTTTGTGGGAGCTGAATGTGTAATGTGAGCAGAGAGTGGTGGCTAGTTGGGGGAATGTTGGGGGGGGGAAGGGTGTGGACATGGAATGAAATACCACGGAAGGAGGCAGAGTGGCTCTTGTGTATTCTGTGGTGCAAAAAACTAATGGATGAATGGAATTCTTGTCAGGGCACTGTATTTTTCCATGTATGAGACAATATTTTTACTTAAACTATTAGACTAGAAATTTAGGGTTGTCTTGTACATGGAAGTAAGCCACGAACTACACAGTAGAGAAATGGTTGTTTTGGGCTGGAAAACTGGGTTGTCTTATATACTGGGCATCTTAAAGATGGAAAAATACGGTATTTTATGCAGCAACATGTTATTGCAGGTCCTAATTTTAATTATATCATAGCCAAGTATCATAAAGTATACAGTTCACTTTCTGTAAGATGTTCACTTTCATTTGCTTATTGAATCAACTGCGGAATGGGATACTTGGCCAGTTTTCTTAATACTTTTTAAAATCTCGTTTTCTTCTTATAGGACTTTGCTATGGCAATTAAGATTACTGTGACGCTTGTCCTTTTACTTTCCAAATGCTTGCTTTGTGAATCTCACCGCCATGGTTTGGAACCAGCCATTGTTTCTCAAACTGCAGAAACGCTCCTCCTTGAGAAGTCGGCTGGCATCAATGTTGATTTGGCCACCGTTATACAGAGGCATCACCTTCAGGAACTTTTCTCTCGTTATGGCGAGAAGAATACGTTGACGATTGAAGGTTTCCGAAAGCTGCTACGGAATATGGGCATTGAGAAGATTGAAAGAATCTCCCTAGACCATGAGCACCACCACCATCATCATAATCATATTACACCAAGTACAAACTTGGACAAAACAGGTTGTCCTGCTGATGAATCTGGTGATGGGAAGAAAGATCTTTGGAATAACCAGGCCAAGGATTTGCCTAGCAGAGGGCACGCTGGGCACCAGCCAGGGCCTGTGAATAGCAAGAGCACTACCGTGGCTATGACTGCCTCCACCTACACCATGGCCACAGAGGGCAACCCTCTGCTGCAGCATACAGAGACTACAGAATTGAAGTCCACCGATGGAGGTTTTGCCAGCCCCAATCCCAGTATTGAGCTCGAAAGCAGCAATGGGAGTTGGCTCGTAAATGGGAAAGCAAACGAATCGCTCACGTTTCCAAAGGAATCTGAAAGAGGAAGCTACATGTATTCTAAAATAAGAAAGCAAGTTACACAAGAGGTGCTTGGATTCCCTGTCCTCCTCCCCCCCCATTTGCTTTCGGAAAGTTGTGGTCCTTGAAAGAGTTGTAATCTTTTTTTTTTTTTTCATTCTTGGTGGAAACCTTACTGTCTAATTTCGTGTTGGACACCTTGTGGCCCTTTCTGATGTGGGATTATATAGCCAGAGTTAGGAATGTTGGGAGTTGCAGTCCAAACAGCTGGAAGAAGGCCACAAATTATTCATTCCCCTGGGTGCTCAATATAATGCTTTCCCACGTCCATAGAAACATCATTGCTTTATTCAGGATTTAACGCTTGAAATTGTAGAAAGGATTAAATAGTGGCCAGAGACATGCACGTAAACGACACACTAAGCTGCATGCACTTAGAGCAGTGGTTCCCAACCTTGGATAACCCAGGTGATCTTTGACTACAGTTCCCAAAAACCTTCACCACCAACTGTGCTGGCCAGAGGTTCTGGGTGTTGCTTTCCAAGAACACATGGGTTACCCAAGGTTGGGGACCCCTGACTAAGAGGGTTGCTGTTAAAAGGATCTATGCTTTGTCAAGGTTCTTGATCATGGGTGCTCAACCATGTGTACAGTCTCTGCTTCAGAACTTTATTATATTTACATGAAGATCTGAGTGTCTTCTAGCTGGGGAGGGAGGGCACACTGGGCTTGGGTTGATATATGCCACCTCTGTTGCTACCACCCTCTTAACCCTCTTCATGGTTTTATGTGTAATGTCTTAACAGTGTTCATGTTGAGACGTTCTTATGCAGAAATGTCATTGCTGGCACCTCATGCTGGCCTTTTATTTTCTACCAATTTCTATTATTATTTCTATGAGCTGCCTGACTATTATGAAATATGAATGCAAATTCATAATTCCTACATGGGTTCTTAGTTTTTGGCTGAAATCCTGTTGCACAGCAGCTATGCAAGCAGCATAACATTTGGAAGCAAATTGCTGTAAGTTAAGTCAATATAGACATTGTCTGTTGCACACTGAATTTTATGATTAGGTGTGAGGCATAGAATGCCTATGAAAATTTCTTCAGTTACGGCCATTTTCATCTGAATGTTGTGCTGCTTATGTTATGCACAACAGGATTTCAGTTTTTTTTTTGTTCTTTTTTTTCTTACTATATTTCTCTCCATTATTTTTGTCTGAATTTTGTGCTTTATTTCAATATACAGGGAGATAAATGAACCAGGTATAAACATCTGTTAGACCCTGGCCTGAAATGAAGCCTGAATTTCAAAGAAACATGATCAGATTCAATGTGCCGTCTAGATGTATATAGTTTAGGTCAGTTGTTTAAGACAATTATTATAGGAAAGGAAATACCTAAACTCGAGGCCAAATGTTTAAAATAGCATAATATACAGAGCTTCCCAATCTTGGCTCCCCAGATGTTCTTGGACTACAGCTCCCAGAAATCCTGGTCATTACAGCTAGTGGGGAAGACTTTGGGGAGTTTTTGTCCAAGAACACCTAGGAACGCAAGATTGGGAACCATTGACATAATAGATCAGGTGTTGCGTTGTTGGCAGTTTCCAAGAAATTGGAAACATGTTGGAATCCTGTTGTGTAACTTATGCCATGCAACTTGGATGATATCATCAACCATGACCATGTCACAGTCTTTCTGGAGAAACTAAAAGCTACTTTTTTTGGACAAATTCCAAGGATCCCTAGATATCCACTTCATCCAGAAGGGAGTGGGGGAATGAGGTAGGAAACAATTTAAAGCCTAAAAATCACTACTGTCAGTAGAACTGAGGCCTCTACCAGTGATTTTAGAGCTTTAAATTGTTTTCTACCCTGTTCCCACTGTTTTGGGAGGCTTTCCCTCAGGATGAAGGGGATCTTTAGAGAATCTCTGTAATCTTTTTGCTCCTCTCAGTATGAAACCAGAGAACATGAGTAATGTTAGCTTCTTAAGCCAAGGACTGAAAGGACCTGATGTTTTGGAAAATAAAAATGAGAACATGGTTGTCTGTAGAATTACTGTCTGTAGCTGGAAGGTCTGTTGCGTTAATTGCAACAGGATACTCAGTCGTAATAGCAAATGACACAGCTTTTCATCACAATCTGCCACTGCTGATGACTCCGTCCCTGTGTGCACACTGAGCTGTGCAACAGGATTTCAGCCACTTCATAAATTCGGATGGTCACAGTGTGATGGCTTAGAATCTCTGATACAAATCCGATTTTACACCTTTTAATTGAACAAAATTGCACTTCCCTCAAGAGAAAATGAAATGTTAGTTTCATTTTAAATGTCATCAGTTTTTTCACTGTGTATAAAGAAGCAGAATGTTCTGTTATGTATGAGAAGGAAGAGGATTAATTATCCTAACTGGAGAGGGGCAGGATATGGTACATCTCAAAGAGCGTTTCCAAGGGTATGTTTCAAGGCAACAAAATCAAACACATCTGGCCAAAGGTTAACAGTTTTGTGAATTAGGATGGGCTTAGTGGTCAGTCCAAAGTTATCCATTGAACTTGGTTGTAGACAAGGAATTTTGACTGTGGCCTTTGTGCACCTAGAATGACACAAGGTGCCATTTTACTAACCACTAGGCAAGCTGCTTTTGAGTATGTTACTCTGCATACTTGCTTCCATTTGAATGTACTTGCCATGGGTGCATTTAATGTGTCAACAGTCCATAATCCGGATGGTTATGCTGCTAGGTATTTTAATATGAGCAAATAGTCAAGTATATATGGAATAAATTGGCATTCATAGAAAGCAAGTGTCTGTCCGCTGCATATCTTGCATTCTGTGTAGTTCAGATATAAGACCGCCAGAACAAGTTTTATCTCATAGTAATTGCAAAAATAGGTTACAGGCAATACCTTCATAGGCCACTATTAAAAATTAAAAAAGGAACATTGCAATCTTTCGAGTACAGTACATCACCCTTCTTCAAAGCAGGTCCCAGAAGTAATTGTAGACTATGTGTGTGTAAGGGTGTTTAAGGTTAGTTTTCTGGTATAGGAAACAGACTTAGATAGAATGGAAAGGTGTCTGATTTGACTGCATATCCTCACAAATAAATCAGCAACACTTATTAGACCTCAGCATTTCTCTAGTACATAGTAACAGTGCTAGTAATTGACATATCGGCCATAAAGTATGGTAAGTGGGCGGAAGTTAACCCTATTCCATTTTGCAAAATGTTCTGTGCCTGTTATCTTGCAGTGATGGTTTATTTGCTGCAGGTCATCAGGTAAGCTGCTATTTATAACCTTGGTTTTATGCGTGTTTAAGAAAAGAGATTGGTATGAGCCGTATTTGAAAACATGTAGTGATTTTAACTTGGTTCTTTTTTTAAAAAAAATTGAGTGAACATGCCTATAAAATTATTCTCCAAGGATCAAGTTATCTACTAGATGGTTTCATATTTTAAATGCTGACGGGTAATTCAGACTTTTCTTAAAAGCCATGCTTGGTTCATTGGTGTCGGTATATACAGTATAGGCCAGAACCCCATTGGGCAAGATCTGCCTGCACAACAGGAATGTTATCAGGGGCAGTGGCCAATTGCTGTTGATTAAAGACTTCATTTTGTGATGTTTCAGTATACATGGCTTTGTCACAGTATATGCCAAAAGGTGCATCCCATAATCACAGAATGAAGCCTTTAATCAACAGAATGCGCTACTGCTGGCAGTGCCATCCCCGTTGTGCAGGCAGAGTGGGACAAGATAATTTTAACCACACATTTGTTGTGAGTGGCAGAAATCAATATATAGGCTCAAATAATTTTATTCCTTATTGCATATAAGACACAGTTGACCTTACATGTTGCCTCTTATTTGCTGTTGATGTGTTTTGCTACAAAATATGTGGAGGTTATGAATTATTCCATAATAGAGCTGTAATTTGTATTCAGATTTCATAATATTTATGATTATACTTTTCTACACTATTCTCTTCTACAGTGCTTCAATGCATCAAAACTTATGGTTTCTCATGGAATAAGTACACAAGCTTTGATGACAGCCACACAATTCAGTTTTCTTTGTCCAGCTATCGTTAACCAGATTGATGGCAGATACTGTTTGCTTCATGCAACAAGTGAAAAATCAGAAACCCCTCCAAAAACATACTCCTTGCATGTAGGTAGGTTTGTTGCTGGAGTCAAGATTTCAACATCAACACCATGTTAACCTCCTTTTTAAAGACTTATTAAAAGGGAAATGCTGAGTAGGATCTCATGTTGGATGTTTCTATTGAAGTTTTGTCAGTTATACCCGGATAGCATGAAACATAAAGAGCACAGAGAGAACTAGTTCCCTGAGCTCCTTGCCTTCTGAAGATGCCAGCCACAGAGTCTGGAAAAACGTCAGGAAGGAAAGCTTCCAGAATACAGCCAAACAGCTCCAAAAGCTCTCAACTATCCAGTCCCGGCCATGAAAGTCTTTGAGAATACATAAAGAATATTCTCAATTAAATAGAATTCTTGTGCTCATTCCTTATGTGCAAAAACAGACCTCATATGGCAAGTTGTGTTATAGATTTTTCAGAAATGATGTGATAAGGACAGATCTGTTATTCAAGAAAGCAATGACTAACATTTTATTGACTTCCCCCTTTGATTTCAGCTTGGATTGGTGGATTTATATCCATTTCCATCATCAGTTTTCTTTCATTACTGGGAGTCATCCTGGTGCCTCTTATGAATCGTGTATTCTTCAAATTCTTATTAAGCTTCCTTGTGGCATTAGCAGTTGGCACCCTCAGTGGAGATGCTCTTTTACATCTCCTCCCACATGTAAGTATTCTCATGTTACTCATTAGGGCACAACACCGCCATGACTTTGATATCCTAAAAAGCCTATAAACACAGAAAAGAAACAGCTGTAAGAAAACAAAGGGTTTAATGCAATGGGTTTCATTTTCTGCCTCAAGCCTCCTTTTTGTTTTGTATTTGTATTTTGTTTTTTTGACATTCTTAGGATGAAAGTAGAATTGATGTTCTGTGAATGCACTGAATATGCACATTCAAAATACAAACAGTAAATGTAGCAGCCTCATCATTATCAAGCAGTGACAAGATGGGGGGGCAGAGAAAACATTTTCTCTTCACACACACCCTCACCAAATGTACACTACTTGAAATGAAAACCTCTTATTCGTGTGCAATACTCATAGTACCTTGTTGTAGAGATTTCCCATCAGGGCCATAATGGGTGTGGGAAAATAAAATATTTGACCCTCATCCCCTGTGTTCATTATATTATTATTTAAAATATTTTTATTCTGCCTGTCTTCTTAAAAGAACCCAAGGCAGCTTACATTAAAAAGATAATATTTCATGATGTGGTGGTTAATATGGTTGTGGCACAAGAGGTTGTGACACGACCCAGCAAGTATCTGTTCAATCCTTGCTGAGCTGTGTAACTCACTGGGTAATCATGGGCCAGTTTTCAAGGAGCTTCATTAAGCTTCATTGGATGGCCATTGATTCTGGTACTGTGAGAGGTGGAGTGTTGATCTGTTTCTCAGTTAGTATTACCCTACCCACTTCTTCCACATTGTGACTCACCTCTAGTTCTATGCTTATTTAGATTTTTAATGATTTATTTTCAACTTTAGGCTAGTCCACTGTAGTTGGATATGAGCCCCTGTGGGTGACTCTGCAACCTTAATCTGAATGATAACCAATTTAATTAAGACTCTTTTAAGAATTGATTTGATAGATAATACTAGTATTCCTCTTTTCCAAATACAGTCGTCCCTCGCCATTTCTCGGTTCTTACCCTTATCGCGGGGCAGTATATGAAGGCAAGGCCCCCTGGGGCAAGCTGTGGGGGCCTGTTTGAAGCCTCCTGCAGTTACCCCAGGCCTGGTGCTGCCCTAAGTGGTCCTCCAATGGGCTTCCCAGACCTATTGGAGGCACCAAAAGTGGTTTCCAGTGAACCGGAAGTGGCTTCTGAAAAACTAGAAGTGGCTTCAGGATTGCCCCAAACCACTTCTGGGGCATCAGACAGGCTTCCTGGGCCTGCAGGAGGCCCCGGAAGTCATTTCTGGATCTTCCAAAACCATTTTTGGGGCCTCCGACTGGTCCGGGAAGCCCATTGGAGGCCTGTTCAGGGCAGCACCAGGCTTAAGGAAAGTGTAGGAGGCTCCAGACAGATTCCCCAATCTCACCCTGACCCAGCATCCGCCATTTGCAGATTTTCCTTTATCATGAGTAGGGTCGGGTCCCTAGCCTGTAACTCCTACTTACTGTATATCTTTCAGACTTACACAAGTATTCTCTCAGATTGAGAGAATACTTGTGTATTCTCTCAGACTGAGAGAATACTGGAGTTGATAAACTACAATCTTTCTCTGTTTCCATTTTATCTTGTCTGGGAAGGTATCTAAATGGCTGTTTTCCCTCTTTTTAGTCTCATGGAAGACATCGTCATCATCATGAGAAGCCAGTAATGGAACACAGTAAAAACCCTCCTTTTAAGAACCTTGTTTTTCAAAGTTCAGAAGAAAGTGCATATTTGGATTCTACATGGAAGGGTCTTACTGCACTTGGAGGCCTATATTTTATGTTTCTTGTTGAGCACTTGATCACGTTAATCAAGCAGTTTAAAGGCAAGAAAAAAAAGGTGGGTGAATAATATTTGGCTTTAATTTTCTTTTCTATGTCTGAATTCTGAGGGACGGCTTTCCTGGAGCTCAAACTGTGTGTAACTATACAAGCTCCTGCCTGCCATGCATACTTGTCTCACTTCCAGGCCTCCCTCATTTGTAGTGGATTAGAGCCTATTTCGGTAGAGTTAATACTTTCATAGCCATTCTGCCTCCAATAAATGAGTTCTCAATACCAGAGGTACCTAAGTATTTTTTATCAACATTTATTTGTGTAGGAAATAAACTTCTGCTTCATATCCTTCTATTGAGACCCTTGAGACCTGAAGTAATTATTCCAGTTAGAGGGAATAACTTTTTTAATTGAATAGCGAACACTGTTACAATTAGAAACTCTCTTTGTGGAGTAAATTATTACCTGGATGCATTACCGTTGAAATATGAGGAGGTGGTCGTAAGAAATTAGTGTCAAACATATTTGAAGGTTTAAAACAAATTTAGCTTAATATAATCCATGTGGATTTGAATTGTGACCAAAATTAAATTGTATTGTTCTATTAATTCTGTGAGATTTCCCTTAAGTATTTCAAGGATTTCTAAACTTGTGGGCTATTTCTCATTGTTTATTGATACATTTTGGTTTTCTGTGAGTTATGTGGCTAAAATGTCAATAACTTTCAATGTGGGTTTTTTTTTTTTGCGGAGTTAGAAAAAGAATGAAGATGATGAAGCTGAAATCAAGAAGCAGCTGTCTAATTATGACTCTCATCTTTCAGCTAATGAAGACAAAATAGATGCAGATGACAGTAAGTGTCAGTAAACATTGAACAGCAATACTAGTCAGAAGGGTACACATTATTCTTTTGGTCTCTGTGCTGTAGCATGCAGTGGATTTGTGTTTACAGAGAGCAGCTCAAATGGGAGAGTTGTGGATCTTAAAACCACAGGAACAAATTTATGCCCCTTTTGTCAAAAGGGATGTGCTTGCTCTAGGCAAGTATTTTCAAGAGAGTGTAAGGATACAAGACTTCCTGTTTAGATCTCTTAACGGCACTGTAAAGAACATTTCACTCTGGGGGCTCTTTGGGGGACTTAAATATAGGCACTGTAAAGAACATTTCTCTTGGGGGGGCTTAGATATAGGTGACTATTTTTGTCTTGTTCTAGAAATCAAGCTATAGTGATTTTCTTTTTGTCACATTTTTGATAGAAAGCTTTCACATGGCTTGTGTCAAAAATCATCTACTATGATCGTCAGTTCTGTTACTTCAGTTGAAGTGAAATAGACTTGCTGTTCCAATGTTGGAATAAAAATAGTTGGAGCTGATGCAATTTTGGCCCTCTACAAAGTTTGGCTACTGCAGTTGACACTTCCCACCCCCTCCCAAGCGAGATAGCTGGAGCAATGAGGACACATCTGTTAGTCCTTGAAATCTTCCCAAGGTCTCTTGGGGGGCAGGGGACTTGCAGCTCCCTTGTAATGCCTGAGCACTTAATAGGAATAATGGGTCCCTGGAATGACATGGTCCAAGCACCTGGGATTCTGTTGTTTTATTGTTCTGGATGTTCACATGTAAGGACAAGTACAAGGCCTCCAGTTAAGGTGGGGCGGGGCAGAGAAAGGTACTTAGCATCTCTGTAGTCTTTTTATAGCACTTCAGCTGATTCAAAAGGGATTGCATGAACACCTTGTTTGTTGCTGGAAGAATTGCAGAGCAATACACATTCTTGTACACTACTATAAGGGCCACAAGGTTGTGACAGAAATCAGATTTGAATAGGAGACATATCTGTTACACTATTGAGCTTAATTTTAAGCTATCATGCTTATCTTGTTTACAACTACATTGGTTTAGGATATAATGCTATTGAATTTCCCCACCATATAGATTACGTACGTCCTTGACATCTGCAAATACAGGTAAATCTCGAAAAACTATTCTATCATGCATATGTTCATTTATTTCAGTAAGTCAACTCAAAAGGTGAAATTATATGTGATAGACTCATAACATGCAAAGCAAGATATGTCGAGCCTTCCTTTGGTATAATTGTGATGATTATGGCTTACAGCTTATGAAAACCCCAAATTCACAATCTCAGAAAATCAGAATATTACATGACATCAATAACACAAGTATTGAAAATAGAACGGTATTGGACCTCTGAAAAGTATAAGCATGCATATGTACTCAGTACTTGGTTTGGGCCTCTTTTGAATCAATTACTGCCTCAATGTGGCGTGGTATGAATGCTATCAGCCTGTGGCACTGATGAGGTGTTATGGAAGACAAGTATGCTTCAATAGTGGCCTTCAGCTCCACTGCGTTGTTTGGTCTCATGTCCCCCATCTTTCTCTTGGCAATGCCCCATAGATTCTCTAGTCTGTGAGGTTCAGGTCTGGCCCATTTGCTGTCCAACCAAGCACAGTAATCCCATGGTCATTGAGCCAGGTTTGGTACTTTTGCCAGTACAGGCAGGTGCCAAGTCTTGCTGGAAAATGAAGTCAGCATCCCCATAAAACTTGTCTGCGGAAGCAAGCATGAAGTGCTCCAAAATCTCCTGGTAAATGGCTGCGTTGACCCTGGACTTAATGAAGCACAGTGGAGCAACACCAGCAGATGACATGGCTCCCCAAATCAACACAGACTGTGGAAACGTCACACTGGACTTCAAGCATCGTGCATTGTGTGCCTCTCCATTCTTCCTCCAGACTCTGGGTCCTTGGTTCCCAAATGAGAAGCAAAGGTTGCTCTCATCAGAAAAGAGGACTTTGGATCACTGAGCAACAGTCTTCAGGAGCAGCTTGACAAGAGGAATACGACACTTGAAGCCCATGTCCAGGATCCATCTGTGTGTGGTGGCTCTTGATGCACTAGCTCCAGCCTCCATCCACTTTTCCTGACAATCCTCTTTAGGCTGCGGTCATCCCTGCTGCTTGTGCACCTTCTTCCACACTTTTCCCTTCCATATAACTTTCTATTGACGTGCTTTGATACAGCATTTTGGGAACATCCAACTTCTTTTGCAGTCTGTACCTTTTGAGGCTTTCTTCTCCTTATGTCAATGATGGTTTTCTGCACAATTGTCAGGTCAGCAGTTTTCCCCATGATTGTGATTCCTACTGAACCAGCCTCAGAGACCATTTAAAGACTTACGAACCCTTTGCAGGTGTTATGGATTCATTCGCTGATTAGAGTGGGACACGTTGAGCCTAGATAATATTGAACCTTTTCACACTATTCTAATTTTCTGAGATTGTGAATTTGGGGTTTTCATAAGCTGTATGCCATAATTGTCACAATTATACCAAAGTAAGGCTTGACATACCTCGCTTTGCATGTAATGAGACTCTCTCATATATTAGTCTCACCTTTTGAGTTGACTTAGTGAGATAAAAGAACAGTTGCACAATATTCTAATTTTTCGAGTTTTACCTGTATGTTGAGCAGATTTCTATCTGCTAGACAGATTTCAATAAATTTCCATGTCACTGCTCCTATGGGAAAATACTTCTGAACTGGTTGTTATATTTCTTTCTTGTTAGCTTAACACAGAAAAAATAATTAGTAAATATTTCTTTCATTTGAAGAAATACGATTAGCTACAATTAGATCAGCTCATTTGAGAGGAAGAAATTAAACCATTTGTAGTCTTTGTATTTACTCTTGGTTAGCTTTATCTAGAATTGCTGTACTTCTGAATTTTTCTTATTTTTAGCATTATTTAGAAATTCCTTCAGTCCATAAATTTATGATGAAAAAATATGTATTAAAAGGGGCAAATCAAATTGATTTGAATACAGTAAACCCCTGCCTATTGCAGGGGTGAGGGACCTGACCCGACCTGCGATAATTGAAAACCCGCAATATGTGGATGCAGGGTTGGGTTGAGACTGGGGGGGCTCTCTGGGGGCTCTTGTACTTACTCCAGGCCTGGCGCTGCTCCGAACAGGCCTGCAAGGGGCTTCCCGGGCCCTCGGAGGCCCCCAAAGTGCTTTCTAGTGACACGTAGGTCACTTCTGGTTTAGCAAAAGTCACTTCCGGTTTGCGGGGAAGCACTTCTGGGGCCTCTTAACGGGCCTGGGAAGGCCTTTGCTCCTTACCCTGGGGGCCTTTTTTTTTCATATACTATGGACCTGCGATATACTGGGACCACAATATATGAACCGCTAAAGGATGGGGGGCAACTGTATAGCAACAAAATATTTTGCATGGCATTCTTAGAAAATGCTCAGTTGTGGTCATATTAATTGAAAGTTATTTTCATGCTGTTGCTGGATTAGTGACTAGAGCCTGGATTAACACATATCTATGCATCCACATTTATTAAAAGTTACTCCTGGTTAGTGGTTTAGGATTGCAGCGTTTTAAAATGTTCTTCGGCTGAATTGTTTAGTTGCCCAGATAAAAAGAATGTGTGTGTGTGTGTGTGTGTGTGTGTGTGTGTGTGTGTGTGTGTGTGT
>JAHTLZ010000204.1:89786173-89803652 GCA_023846285.1 Phrynocephalus versicolor | reverse complement strand
TATCTATCTATCTATCTATCTATCTATCTATCTATCTATCTATCTATCTTTCTATCTATCTATCTATCTATCTATCTATCTATCTATCTATCTATCTATCTATCTATCTATCTATCTGTCTATCCACACACACACACACATATATAAGAATGACATGTGTTTATTATGATGCACAAATTGTTGGTATACAGTGGGACTGGCCAGCATCAGTCTACAGTACTGTTCCACACCCCATCTCCAGTGCTGCTGAGTGTCTCATTGGGCACCATATACATGGGTGGATGATACAGAAGCAAAAACAATTTTGGCTTCACTTTTTGTCCTTGCATCATCATCCTTTACTCAAAAGTATGTTCCCAAACTGCCTGGATCAGAAGAGAGTCCGGTGATAATTTAAATATAAATTATACAGGAGCATAATACAAATTGTGCTTTAAATTCTAAAAATCTGATTTTTCTTATCATTAAATTTTTTTAAAGGACTGATTAATTTTTAATCTACTGGTGAGAAGACGCTTTTTTCCTCCTGCTGCTTCCACATGGAAGAGCAGACAAAGTAACTCTGACTGCATTTCATACCCTGTTTACAGCTAAGCTAGTTTAGCGTTCAGGCAGCTTGGCTGACAAGTCAGGCAGCCATCCTACAAACTTTGGAAGAGGGCAGCTACTACTGCATAATAATGTCTCACTGGGCTGAATTGCTATGACAGAGGACAGAGGCAGCAGGACTGAGGCTGTCACATGTTATTCCTGAGCGAGTGGATCTTGATTGTACTTTCACTACTGGCGTTTTTTTATCACAGTACCCTGTGATTTCTGCAGTGATTAACAGTTCATTAGCAACATCCCCCACTTCACCACTAGGGGTTCCCAGAGCCATAATTTCACAATTGGTTTTCTTTTGTCTTTATTGAACAGATTCTTATATTTGGGGCTTTACACTTCTGCAATTTCTTTCTTGTGATGTTAGTGTGCACATTCTTCCCCCACCCCCTCCTT
Source organism: Phrynocephalus versicolor (assembly GCA_023846285.1). Taxonomy (NCBI): domain Eukaryota; kingdom Metazoa; phylum Chordata; class Lepidosauria; order Squamata; family Agamidae; genus Phrynocephalus; species Phrynocephalus versicolor. Next base: position 89,802,653 of record JAHTLZ010000204.1, on the reverse strand, counting down.
TGTCCGGTCTTCCTATGGTTGATGGAATTCACTATTATCATACTCAAAGACTGTCAATTTTGCTTTTGTGTTCCTCTCAATGGTAATTTGGATAGGTTTAGCTCTTGTACCTGTTAAGATCTGAGAGATTTATGCTAACGTATTTCGACAAAAACGTTGCGGGTGGCCAGGGTTTCATCTCCTGTTGCATCGTAAGCCAAATTCATAACATGTAAGTGGGCCAATGATTCGCTTCATTTTTACATAAACCTCTTTATGCAGGTCTGAATAGAGAAGCTGCTTGAGGCAGCTCATTTATGAATTCAGCTCATGGTGCGCAATACTAGTCCTGTGGTTTGCAATAGGGCTCCTTCCAGTCAATTAAAAAAGACTTCTGATGGCCTACTCCTTAGTTTGTTTTTGTTAGAGTTCTAAATGTAAGGCATTGATGGGGAAACATTTTCAGAAAACTATGTTACTTTAACTGTGTTAATTTATGGCTGATTTTTTATTTTTTATTTTAGCACGAGGTTTTATTATTTAGTGCCTAGATTACCTGTTTGAGGGTAGCAAACTAGACAAAGCAGATTATAATCCATGAAAGGATCCAGAATAAACCTGTTATCTTGATGGTACCCTAAAAGTCTTTTTTATTTTATTTTAATTTATTGGGGGGCGCGGTGTGGGAGAAAATATTTTTGTTGGCATGTATAAATTGACCTCAGGAACATAGTTCAGAAAGAGATGTCCTAACCAACCTAGCTACTCTGTATGCCTCTCACTGAGATCTGTGATACAGGAGTTTTCTAAGAATAGATTATCCAGATACAGTACTGAAGAAGCAGCTGAGTAAAATAGATGAATGTTCATGACAGTCTGCCCTTTGTTTGAAATTGAGAATGTACTTAAATTCTCATTTTCCTTCATTTTTACCAAGGACCTGAAGCTTACTTGGAAGCAAATTCATCAGACCCATCAAATTTCATCTCTCAAAAGCCAGTAGCACAAGAAGAGGAAGAAGTGATGATAGCTCATTCCCGCCAAGAAGCTGCAGACAATGAATATCCATCCAGAGGGTGTCGAAACAAATGCCATTCACATTTACATGATACTCTAGGGCAGTCGGACCATCTCAGCCATCATCACCATGACTACCATCATATTTTACATCACCATCACCATCAGAACCACCATCCGCATAGCCATAGCCAGCGTTATTCACGTGAAGAACTAAAAGATGCTGGCATTGCTACTCTAGCTTGGATGGTAATCATGGGTGATGGACTACACAACTTCAGTGATGGTCTTGCAATCGGTTAGTATATTTTCTTGTTTTTTCCCCTTCTAAGTCTACTTCATGTTTGCATGGCTGATTCAACACCCATTTTTTCTCAGTCATGGTCCCTTCAGAGTTTCTTTGCGGAGTAGATGTGGGCATGAATCTGTTCTTGCGGGGTCATCCAAAGCCGTCTGTGAGGCATCCCAGGTGCCGTGTGTTGTCTTCCCCACTCGCCTTGGCTGGCTCCCGCACTCCCAAGCTGGTGCATACTGCTTGTTCCCTCCTCATTGTATGATCTTTCAGACCCAGCAGGAGCATGGACTTCCCTTCTCTGCCACCTGTTCCAGCAGCTCCCCACTCAGATGAGGTGGCAGGACAGGGATTCGTGCAGTGGCCAGCTGCTGGAGGAAGTAGAGAAGTGAAATCTGTCCTCCTGCCAGGATTGGAAGATCGCAGAGGGAACAAGCAGCACACACTGGCTTGAGAGTGGGGGAGCCAGCCAGGGGATGCCCACTTCTATTGCTGGGCTCATTGAATAGTTTGATGTAAAAAATATAATGCTGTTGTTCAGAGCATATGCAGTAGGATCCCGGTATCCGCTGGGGATCTCTTCCAGGCCTTCCCATGGATAATGAAAACCATGGTTAAGAAAGACCGCCACCCCCCCCAAAAAAAAACCTGCTGTTTTGTGACACTAGCTTGCTTTACAGCTGCTGTTTGTGACAGTAGCTTGCTTTGCAGCTGCTGAATTATTAATTTAATTTTTTTTCTCTGCCAACCGTGGATAACTGAATCAGTGGTTAATAAATCAGTGGATACAGGGGTCCTACTGTATAATAGATATAATATATAGACTATATATGGGTGTTATTACATTTTCTAAATCAGATTGTTTCTTAGTAATGTTCTTTGACTTCTCCTAGGGGCTGCTTTTACTGAAGGCTTATCTAGTGGCTTAAGCACTTCTGTTGCAGTCTTTTGCCACGAATTGCCACATGAATTGGGTAAGACGGTGAATACTAGGGAATTGTTTCCATACTTGAACTACAGTAGAGATTATATTGCAACTGAAATAGATGTTGGGGGATTTCAATGCTTTATTTAGAGTTTTTGTGAATAACGGTAATTTCTTGTTTTTGGGCATTGCCTTGACCACATTAAGAGCCTCAATGGATCGCTTTTAAGTAGTCGAGCACCCTTTTCCCTTCCCCCAGGGATTTGCCAGATTCCTGATAAAAATTCCAAAAGCATGACATGGTTGGACCTGCTTGTGCCCTCCATCAGCTGATATTCAGAGATTTTCTGACGCTGAAGATGACACATAGTCACCCTAACTAGTGGCTATTGCATAGCTTTTTTTTCTATGAACTTCTTGGGGAAGAATCCATTCCTTTCGTTTTTCCTTAATCTCTCAGTATGTAACTTCATACAGTATCAAGATTTCTAGTTCCTAATATTACAAGAGGGGAGAATCTATTCACTTTTCCCCATGCAAAAATTATATATGCTTATGTTGCACCCCTTCCTCCTAGTTTCCTTTATTCTTAACGGAAAATCCCCAGAGGTCACAATGAAAGATGAATTAAAATGGGGCTGCCTAATATTCCTCAGAATCTTGTTTCCAAACTAATTGAAATAGAATGGCTTGAGTAATGCGCAGTTCTGCACCAAGTTGATAGCCACATTGCAATGTACATTGTTAAATGGGAATTTCTAATCAAGATCTTCATAATATTACACTGGCTAAACCTTCCCTATTCCATTTAATTGATGCAGTTTAAACAGCACAATTGATTGAAGCTTGGTAAAATAATATGCTTTTCCAGTGAGTTACAAAAAATTAATGGTAACCTTTTAATTAAAGTGAGGACACTTGAGGTTAAATATTTTTGCTCCAATTTATCATAACATTGTAATAATGTTGCAATAGATTTCCAGGGAAGGGGTGGGCAAACAGATACACTATATATGTATGTAGAATTGTAAATTTTCCTAATATTAGTAGAACTTTATAAAGCTTATTGCTTGCATTTTACACTTTCTGAAGTTTTGAAAATCCAAATTTTAAGAACAGTTCAAAATATATTTTGAAGCATCTTGGGATTTAGGGGAAATCAAGGGATATTCTGGATTCTTAGTATCATGGCCAGCTGCTGATAAGAAATTGTGTATGTGTTTCTCTGTTGAAGGTGATTTTGCGGTGCTTTTGAAAGCTGGCATGACGGTCAAACAAGCTGTTCTTTATAATGCCCTCTCAGCCATGCTGGCCTACCTTGGAATGGCTACTGGGATACTCATTGGCCACTATGCTGACAACGTTTCCATGTGGATTTTTGCACTTACTGCTGGGCTGTTCATGTACGTGGCCCTTGTTGACATGGTGAGTATGTGAAAAGCATTAGATACAGTTTGCTGTTCAAGACTGTGGCAGCCTTTGTTTCGGAGGGTAGGTCCCGGTTCCGAATGGCAGCTGTGCTGCCATGTTTCGTTTCAGAACCGGACCCCTTCCAAAATGAAATGCCCATGTCTACTTTGAACAATTGTCCAGTGCAGTGGTTGGTGCAGGGTTTGGTTTTTGGTTTTTTAACTTGGCAGTGTTTGCCCTAGAGATCAGATCAGCTTGATTTCCAGTAAACAGTTCCATCAGGCTCCTGCTTTCCAAAGTAAAGGGAGTTCTCTCTCAGGCATGCAGGGGAGTTTTACTTTGCTCCAAGGAGAGGTGGGGTTGGTGAAGAGGGCATCCCACACACACTTCCACCTTTTTCAGATGGGGAATTTAGGAGTGGATTTCTTTTGCAGCAAAAGAGATGAAGGTTTGAGCTGCATCTAGTGCCAAGATGCTGCCAAATCCAACCCATGTTTTCTCAGAAGTAAGTCTTGTTTTTTCATGGTCTTGGTCTCACATGTGTGTGAGCTGGGTGGAGGCCGAAGTTAGTTTAGCAGGCTCAGGGAAAGGCTTGCTTTCTAGTTCTTTCTCTGTAGTCAAACATGATGGGAATGGACTTAACTAGACCACACCAATCCACACCCAAAGAAGTTGAGGCCCCTGACGGGGTCAACAAAGGTGTAGGTTGAGATGCGCTGGGAACAAATTGGTCAGCTTGTGTGGTTGCCAGAAAAAAGAACCAACCAACGCACCAAACAGCAGGACAAACACCCATGTGGATGTGCCTTGAAATATTTTGCTTGAATTCTTAAAGCTGGTGCTTCTAACGTCCTATCTGCATTGCCAAATTACAGGGCTGGAACTCTGTGTAGTAGCCATTCCTGTTAGGGGACGAGAATGCACCCTTATAGCAAGTCCCATTGTACTATTGCAGAGTGCTGTCTGCAAACTTGAACCCTTACAGAAAAGGCACATATTTGCATCTTTAGTGTTTTAGTGCCACAGTTGTGTGAACATGGTGTGTTTTGTTTTTTAAATCCAGGTGCCTGAAATGCTCCACAACGATGCTAGCGATCATGGATGTAGCCGCTGGGGATACTTCCTACTACAGAATGCTGGAATTCTGTTAGGTTTTGGCATCATGCTACTTATCTCTGTGTTTGAGCATAAAATTGTATTCAGCATAAACCTATAGGGATGGATCTAGGCAAACACCTGCACAGTTCTGCTTCTGCTGGAAGAAAACTATTTGTGCCTGTTCCTCTTTCCCCCGCAGCCCTGGATGATCTTCCAGATCGGCTCCAAAGGGTGGGGGACCTTCCAGAGAAGCATCAATAATGTAGGTGGCTGAGGGGCTGCATGGGGAAGGGAAGTGGCATAAACTACTGCCTTGCTTTCCTCTTAGCAGGAATCCTCCAGATCTTGGTTACTTCCATGAATGGTAGAAGTCTCTTCATTTGTGCGAATGGTACTCCAGATCCAACCCATAATGTTGTCTTTACTTTCCTGATGTTGGCATTGTATTGATACTGTAACAATAGGCACTTCTTTCCCTGCTTCCCTTATTTAAATGCGTACTGACTAGACATGTAGATTTGTCTCTCTTTTTTGAGTGCAAAGTTATGATATAGATGGCAGAGTGACTTGTACATAGCACTATCAGAAAAACTGGCCTCTTAAATGCCATACTTTACCAAACATAATGGAAGTTATACCATGAAGGGAAGTAGTTTTTAACTTGCAAATTGTGTTTAAAGTTATTTAATGTTGAAAATGTGCCCACAGCATGCATTGTCAAGTTCTGTCTTGTATATGGTCAGATGGTACAAATGTGACCTGATCTTCTTTCTAATTCTTGATGGAAAAATACCTAATATTGTCACTTATATTCTCATGGTTGATTTTTTTAAAAAGCATCGTGCTCTGAGCATCTGTAATCGCGGTTCTAAGCAAGTTTTTGAGTGAAGAGGTTTAATGTTGGGATTACCAGGGTTTGGGTTTTTTTGAAAGCTTCTTGATCAATCCTTATTAGAGGTTTACCCAGAAGGTTCAATGTAATTAAGTAAAAACTCCCATTGGCTACAAAAATCCAAATTTAACCAGATTTTAAGACTGGACAGGTATACGTGTCTAGTTGTTGTAATTGGATAATGTTTTCAAGAAGCTGCACAATGTATTGTGATGGAGGCGTTGGCAGAAATATTAAAGCAAGCTGATTTTCCAGAGGTGTTAATACAATACTGGGAGGGGTGTAAAATACGTATCACACAGGCTGCAGCACAAGGAGTAGGAAGAGCCTGCGGGAATTCCTGCTGAGTATATTGTCTTGCAGTTTGGTCTAAATTTAGTGGTACATGTGAGTTTTCAGCAGCCGACCAGTAGAGGCTGAATTGTTGAATGAGAACAGCTCTTTCACAGCCCACTTATGCTAAACATAGAAACTGTGTGGAAAGAACATCCTTCACTTCCTAAGGAACTAAATTCTTGCATGCTTGGTGCCATCAGAAGCCTTAATCGTGCATCTTACGGAACTGACAAACTTCTAAAGCAAGCGAGGAGAGACATTTCAGCTCCTTGAAGAAGTTCAGACACTAGCCTGATTCTACGGTACTAACTTCTGTGGGTATCCAGTATAAACCCCTAATTTTTGCTACAAGTTTGTCTTGTTACAAGGTTGTCTGCATGGGAAAAATGTTTCTAGTACTGTACTAGCTCTGCTTCGATAGCTTTGCCAAGCCGTCTACAATATATGTTAATTTTATCCAGTTTTCCATTTTCAGGCAGTAGAGCTTCTACTGTAGTTGTGGGACAAAGCTGGCTGGAGAACAGAGACATTTCTGTCACATAGTGTTGTTCTCCTGCCCACTTGAAGGGCAGAACAGATAGCCTGAACAAATAGACCCATTACAAGAGAAATAATAGCCCAAGTCATATGTCCATCACTGATGCTGCAATGGCCCCAGTATGTTTTATTGTGGAGGGCAGTCTATTGGGCCATGGGTGCCACAGCAGTATTTCAGTTGGGCTTGCCTTCATGCTACTCCTAAATAACCCCACGTCTGAAAAGCCTTTCTTGGGCAAAAAGATTTTTACTACTCTGCTTGCACAAATAAGACTGAAACATTATGTTTGGGCTAAAAAAACAACACCTGGCAATTCAAATATGTAGACCTAGAGCCCATTGGCTCTCTTCATTAGAGTAGACCTACACTAAGCCCCCGCCATTTCGCGGTTCAGGTACTACGGTCACACTATATCGCAGGATCGCAGTACCTGCCCGGGTGAAAAATCTCAGGGCAGTACCTGTGAGAAGTCTCGGGGTGGCGCAGTCGGGCGGCAGCGAGGATCAAATCCCCTAATGCCGCCAACCTGCGCCACTGCAAGAAGTTTCCAGGTGGCGTGGTCGGGCGGCGGTGGGGGATCAGATCCCCCAATCCCGCCGGCCCGCGCCACTGTGAGAAGTCTCCGGGCAGTGCGGGTGAGCACTGTGGGGGATCAGATCCCCCACCGCCGCTCACCTGCTCTGCTCCAAGAAGTTTTGGAGCAGCCCGAGCGAGCGCCGTGGGGGATCTGATCGCCACTCGCCCACGCTGCTCTGAGTTTTGGAGCAACCCAAGCGAGCGCTATGGGGGATCTGATCGCCCACCGCCACTCGCCTGCGCTGCTCCGAGAAATGTTGGAGTAGCCCGAATGAGCGCTGTGGGGCATCTGATCACTCACCGCCCCCCAGGCCCCACCCAACCCACATCCGCATATCACGGATTTTCAGTCATCGCGGGTCAGGTGGGTCCCTAACCCCGCGATAGGTGGGGGGTTACTGTACTGAATTTAGCTGCAGAATGGTGGGTCAACCCTTAGCACGTAATTAGTAAGTCTACTCTTAATTTAGAGTAGTAGCTGTATTTAGGCCAGGATTTCCAGGTTAAAGCCCACTGCCATCTGTTGCGCTAAAGTGGATACCATCTGCAAATATCAAAGGATCAAACTCTTCGTGAATATGTGGAGATAGAAGATTTACTATAATTTTCTAAGGTCAATGCTTGTTAAAATTTGAGAAAACAGGTAGCATTCTAACTGTAATAGGAAGTCTTATAGAAGAACTCTGTGTCTATAATTAAAATGAAATATAGTGACTCTTTTTGAAATTAATTGTGAATTCTGTACTTTGTCTGATGTGGTTTATCTCATTACGTATACAGTTCTCTCAACAACTTGGGTTTTAGGGGCATTGGACTCCCTGTGTCATTCAAAATCCATGTTTAACACTTATGCCCCTAAAAGTTGTAACTATAAAACATAAACAGCTGGTTCACAGCCACCCACTCCAGGGCTCTCTATTAGGGTTGTGTTCCATAATTCAGTACTGTATGTAATGAGTCTTAAAGGCCTCCTATGATCTCCTATCTAGAGGCTGAATTAGAGATTTTGGGGGCAAGTAGACCATTTTGGTGCCTTCAGTGTTGAACTCATGGAGTCAGGGTGGCCAGAGGTACATTTTTAATTTAATATTTATTTATTTGGGAGAAATCCATGTGTAACCAAAACTGGTGTTCAGACCCAGGTAATTTAAGGGAGATGTGTACTTCTGAAACTTAGGCTTGATAAAAAACAGTCTATTCTTCTTGAGTTGTGGTAATGATATATCCTGGATATTCTTTAAAAAATTATTATTTATTATGTATTTATTTGTAATGTATACCGACTGAGGTGAGGTAGATAGAGTGACAGAATAGGATGCAGGAGACCTGGGTTTGAATCCTCACTCAGTCATGGAAATCCACTGAGGGGAGATGGATCAGGTAAAACCACTCCTTAAAATGCTTCACTTGTGTTGCAAGTTCTGTCAGGGTCACTATAAGTAGACATTTGCAGCTTGCCTGCATATCACACACACATACTCAGTCATTAAAAAGCAGAATAAAATAGAGACAAACAGAACAAGTATTTACAAACACAGAAAACCTGCAATGATACTATTTATTTATTTATTATGGGACTTCTATACCACCCATCTTCCCGAAGGAACTCTGGGCGGTTTACAAAAAGCTGATCAGTTCAGCCTAGACAAACAGACTCACAAAACAATCAAGACAATACACAAACAGTTTAAAAACAGAGTATGCACCCCTGGCGTAATACTGCAATCACTAACTAAACAGATGGCGGGGGGAAAAAACTAAATTAAGTCACCGAAGGTCTCGCGAAAGAGCAGGGTCTTTAAGGCTCGGCGGAAGGCCAGCATGGACTCTGCAAGGTGCACTTCATGAGGAAGGTGGTTCCCAAAGTCGGACCAACCACCGAGAAGGCCTGGTTCCTCCAAAAAAGACTGGAGCCTCTCGATGACCTTGCCCATAAAGGGAACGTTGGCAATCGGACGGTAATTGGCCAATTCGTCTGATGCCATGCCAGGTTTTTTAAGAATGGGCTTTACCACAGTCTCCTTCAGGCGCGAGGGGAAAACCCCCTCCCTGAAGGAGGCAGTGGCGATGGCAGAAGCCCATTCCGGCATGCTCCCGCCGGCAGCTTTTATAAGCCAGGTAGGGCAAGGATTGAAGGGGGTGGACGTGGGCCAGCAGTGGGCAATAGCCGTGGAGGCCTCCAAAGAGGAGACAGGCCCAAACTCAACCAATTAAGGGGAGCACGGGGGTGCAGCGTCAGGGGATGCCAAGGATGGACTAGTGCAACCGGAGTCGAGACCGGCCCGGATGGCCTCAATTTTCGATCTAAAAAAGGCTGCAAAAGTCTCACTACTGAAATCAGTAGGAGAAGGCCTCGCCAGACTAGGATTGGTGAGGTTCCGAACCACCCGGAAGAGTTCCCCTGGCGGTTCGAGGCCTCACCAATTATCAGGGAGTAGTGTGTTGTCTTTGCCTCCCTGATCACACGAGAGTAGTGCCTAGTCTGGATAACAACTGCAGCCTTATTAAACGCCATCGGTCCCTCCTCCAGCTGCTCTCCAGCCTCCTGCGCTCCTGCTTCATCGCTCTCAACTCCGCCGTAAACCACGGCGAAGATCAAGCTCTGCATCGGATGAGGCGCCTAGGGGCAATCCGGTCGGCGGCGCGGGAAGCTGATTCAAACCACTGGTCTACCGCTGCCTTGGCTGGATCGTCAGCCAAACCACCAGGAAGCTCCCCGAAGGCTTCACGGAACCAAACTGGGTCCAGCAGCTTCCAGGGGCAGGCCCAAACGGGGGACCAAGGGTCCCCACGGGGAGGGGCCGCAATCGACAGGGGAAAAGACAGCAGGTGGTGATCTGACCATGACACCAGTAGGGAAACAATGCCCCCTACCCCCAGATTCGAATCCCCCAACATGGAGGTAAATACCAAGTCTAGGGTATGCCCTGAGCTGTGAGTGGGGCATAAAACATGCTGGGTCAGGCTCATGGAGGCCATGGACTCCATGAATTCCAGAGCTGCACCGGAAAGTCCATCGCCTGCCCGCACACTGAAGTCCCCAACCACCAAAAGGCGGGGGGAGGGCTTCAACAAGAACCGCCGCGATGAACTCCGTGAGCTCTGGGAGGGATTGTGCTGGGTTGTGGGGAGCACAGTAGTCCAACACAATGCCAAATCTGTCCCACTGTCCCACCAACAGATGAAGGCATTCTAACCCCGGACTAACCAATGTCGAGGCCCTGCTGACATGAATAGATTTCCTGTAAACGAACTGAAGCATCTGCATCCTGATAATGTAGTGTTTCCAGTTTAATTAGTAGAATAATTTAACAATTGCTTTCTTGTTGAACATGCAGCCACACAAACATTTTATAATTTTATTTATTTTTACTTTTTTTTACCCCACCCTTGGAAAAGGTCCCAAGGTGGCTTACAGCCCAGAACATTAAAGATACATTCAGGTTAAGAACAGGGAATTAAAAGAGGCATCTTAGAACATTAAAAGGTAACAGTAGAGCTACAAAGAGCATGCAAGAAGAAAATAAAAATCCATTATGAGGGATAGAAAACAACATTGAAAACACTGGTGTTCTTATGAAACCAGTCATTGCAATCATGTATGATAATCCATACAAAAGTCACATATTAGGTAGACCCTCATTCAGGGAAAAACAGCAGAGATGGGGCAGTCCTGGCCTCCAGTGGGAGGGAGTTCCAAAGTCTGAGAGCAGCAACTAGAGAAGGCCCTTTCATGTGTTCTTTTGAGGCGCACCTGTGAAGGTGGTGGGATGGAGAAAAAGGCTTCCCCTGATGATTTTGCCACCTTGACTGTAGTTTTGTTTGAGGAACGGAAGGAGGAAGACATGAAACTTACCAGATATGCCTGGGGATTTTTTTTTAAGACCAAGAAAAATATAAACTTCAGGAATCCTACTAAAATAAATAGAGTAAAATGTGTTCTTCAATCTCAACCATCACAGATTGGCAGGGGCAGAGGTACTGAGAACCAACACCTTCCTTCTGGAAGCATTGATGGTACCACATTAAAACAGGAAATAGTGAAATCCCTATAACATTTAATGAATTATTTGCCATAGAGGTAAATCTGTCTACCAGGGCAAAGATTTTGCTATACTTCAGAGCTACCAAGTAATGCAGGACTCATTACCCACCCATCCGTAGAGCAGTGTTCCAAATCCATCAAACAGGTTCTTTTCAGGAACACCCTCTGCAGCAAAGCTGGCCATTGAAGAAAGTGGGTGAACTTTCAGGGTACTTATTCCTCGCCAAGGGCTTTCATCAGCTTGAAGGATGGCTATTTATTAAGAATATCATGGGAACGAGTCCAAAGGGATTAAAATTGTACTTAAGATAGAAACGAATTATTTGGAACTCAGCACATGCTTCAAGAGCAACCATCCACGATTCCATTCTAAGTAAGGCTTTGAGGATGCCATGTGAGACACCAAAATAGTTTGCAGACGTTTGGATTGCTCAGCTTCAGGATGGTGGAAATCTTTGTGTATACATTGCTGTATCGCATATACCAGGGCTGTCCAACTTTGAACAAGCCAAGGTCTACTTTTTCGAACAAATGTGCCTGAGGGCTACTACATTAAAACCTCTACTTATGAATTTTATCTGTTCCGAGCATATGCTCATAAGTAAAAATATTTGTAAGTAGAGCAGTCTGCCCTGCTCAGCTGAGACAGTGGGCTGGCAGACCCAGAGCTTTGCTGGGGCAGTGGTGTTCCTTGGGTTGGGGGAGGTAGAGGGAGATAACTTATCCCCTCACACTTTTTATTGATGGCTGGCGGGCTACTTTTGAACCCTCCACGGTCTACTGGTAGCCCCCGGTCTACCTGTTGGGCAGGCCTGGCATATACAGTGGTGCCCTGACTTAAGAGCAGCTCGACTTAAGAGCAATTCGACTTAACAGTGGATAACTTGGCGTTTTAACTGCCGCCTTCCAAATTTTAGATATCGTCTGTTCGACTTACAAATATTTGTTTTCATTTTTTTATTTTTTAACTTATTTTTTCAATTTTTAGATAGGTACCCCAACTTAAGAGTAGTTCGACTTAAGAGCATGCATTCGGAACAGATTAAATTCATAAATTGAGGTACCACTCTATATGTTAGGCCAGTGATGGCGAACCTTTCAGAGACCGAGTGCCCAAACTGCAATTCAAAACCCACTATTTTTTTGCAAAGTGCCAATACAGTAATTGAACCTGTATACAGGTGGCTATGAAGGGGCGATGTCGAGTGCTCACAGAAAGGGCTTCGAGTGCCACTTTTGGCACCCGTGCCATAGGTTCGCCATCACTGTGTTAGGCCAATGGCTTTCCCTGAAACACTTTTAATGTGAGCATCCATTTGAAAAGAAAAATCTCAGAATAACAGTATCAGTTCTTTGGGTTTTTTCAGTTAGGTGTGTTAGCTGACCTTTTCATTGTTCAGTGGTTCTCAACCTGTGGGTCCCAGATGTTCCTGGACTACAACTCCCACAAGCCTTCACCACTTGCTGTGTTGGAAGGGATTTCTGGGATTTGCAGTCCAATAACATCTGGGGACCCACAAGTTGATAATGACTGGTCTAGTTGTTTGGAAAATTATGTTACCTTGTTCAGTGTCATGCTTATTTATTTATCACTTCTATGTAGTGAAGTATTCAGTAAGGAGAATGATTCTGTAGTTTCTTTAAATTGCTCCATAGTATGCTGTAAAATTGTGGAGGCAAATCTTTAGCACTCCAGATGTTTTGGACCACAACTTCCAGAATTCCGAGCCTAGATTACCAGTGACAAAGGACCATGGGAGTTGTGGTCCAAAACATCTGGTGTGCTGAAGGTCCACCACCTAAATCCTCCTTGTGAGAAAGTGAGGCTAATTGCATACAATAAATCAGGGATTAATTTTTTTGCAAATTTGGCTGCATGAAAATCAGGATTAGAAAAAGGTGACACCATGGAATTCATGTGGAATAACAAGAGGTCTAGTAGACATCCCTGTCTCATGCTCATCTTGATTGGTACCCTGTGGGATTGATGGTCCTGAGGTTTGCACCTAATTCTCAAGGAGTTTTTGATATATAATGGATGACATACTGCATATTGTCATATAAGAGGAATTAGAAAGAATAATCCAAAATTTGGCTTCACATCAATGTTGGACTGGGCTTTCACTATAGTTCTTAGGAGACCAATTAAAACAGAGGGGGAAATTGCCAATCAGCACTTGTTAGCGCTTATTTAGACAGCTTCTTGTATTAGAAGTCTCTGCCTGGTCCTGCACATCCCTGGACATCTGTAGAGAATTCATCCAGGAAACCTGATTTCCATGGGAGTGAACTACAGTAGATTAGACAGTATTTGTTTCTGCTCTGTAATCACACTTTTAATCTGTTTCAGTCTAGATAACAAACCCCAAAGCCAAACTGGTGTGGCACTTTTAAGACAAAATTGTTTCTTTCCACGTGAGTTTCTCCAGATTACAATCCATGCCCTCATGCTATGTTCTATGTTGCATAGCATTTTCTAATCTTGAAGATTACCAGAATTCATTTGTTTGTCTTTTGAAGCTTGTAGGTTTAGACAAGAGTAGAACTGCAGGAAAACAGTCAATGAGCACAAGAAGGAGCTGATTTATCAAAATTCCAGGAACTTGGATGCAATTAATTGCTGGAGCTACAAAAACTAGGATGCCAAGGGCAGGTGGTACCTTTATTAGACCACTGTTTTTAATACAAATTGCAATTTACTAGTCTTCATCAGGGATCATTTTCCTTGCTTTTGTATTATATAAGGACTACAGGGTTTTGTTTGTAGGATGTATACAATATGAGAGTTGGGGAGCCTAGAGAAAGTTAAGAACAGCTACTAAGTCCTAGGAACAGGACTTATCTAGGGAAGCAAGCAGCTTTGCTCTAGTCTAGAGAGATAGATATCCTGTCAAAACACCAAAATTAAAATCCCTCTGCAGTACCAATGGAACGCGGGTGGTGGTAAAACTGATTAACTGCAAATCAAGAGATCTGAATGATGATGGTAGGTGGTGTCCGAGAAACTGGGGCGTGACTCAGGAAATCGCAAGCAAAAATAAACAATATTTAAGTACTTCTGCTTTTGTTATACGTGCAAATCAGCCAGAGAGAAAACGGAGATTTCTATACCCCGCCACGATCTATTGCGAATCGAAAGTTGCATCCATGACCTTCAGGGAAAGAAAAAAATGAAATCACAGTGAGAAAAGCTGTTCCGCGGGCAATCGAGGCATGTCGAGTTGGGTCGCACGTGTTCCCCCTTCGCAGGAGCAACAAACAGTAACCGCGTTACCAGACACTCCAGTTCTTCCAACATTACAGTACTGTGATAATGCAACCGTTTAAAAATGCAAGGATTTTGCGTTGTCAGCCAAGGCTGTTGCATGCAACTGAGCGTGCGTGCGTGCGTGCGTGCGTGTGTGTGTACGTGTTGCACTCAGTAGCAGGATCCTATTTTTAATTTCGAAAATGTTAGGATCGTAATAAATGGGAAAGGGTTAGAGGGAAGCAAAAAAAAATATAGGCGCCATTTGCTGCCTTCCTCGCCGGGGTCCGACCGCAGTATACTACGAGGCATGTGTTCGAGTATTCAGGTTGACAAAGGAACTTCTGACGACATTTCAGTCCAAAGAAACCATGGGGGGGGGACTTAAACATGGCTTCCCACGTGAGCCCGGAAGTTCTTGTCCAGGCGAGGAGTTGCCTTTCCTGGTCCGGGCGGCGGCGGCGGCAAGAGGAAGCCTGAGGTCGGGAGGGTGTGCCAGGCCTCCGTGCGGCGAAAGCTCTGAGGCTGCTCGCCTTCCCGCCTCGGCGGGGGAAGCTTGCGGACAGGCTGACCTGGCGCGCGCGTGGCATGGCGGCGGAAGACCCTGCGGGCTCGGCTGCCATGGCAACGGTGCCTGGCGTGACGGAGCGGTATTTTACCCGCTGGTACAAGCCAGGTAAACGTTAGCAGCATAATAATTATATATATTCCAAGGACACCTTCCAGCCCACCCATCCCACTCCCCGACCACCTCTCCTCCTTCGGGGTCAGAGCCCCCCGCGACTCGCTTGGAACTGTTTTGCTAGGTTGCAATTGTGTTCAGACGCCAGGACCCACCCCAGGTGGTTCTGTTCAATTCATTTCCTAAGACTTAAGGTCTAAAATCCAGTGATATTTGTATTAGGCTGCAGTGTATTGTGTATGGGTTTATTTTTAAAGGCACCCGGTGGTGTGCAGGCTTTTGTGATCTCAAATCTCTTTTTATCAGTTTAGGGAGGAAGATGAGCAGGAGCAAATTGTGGTCAGCCAGGTGTAAGCGTATCAGGCAGAATCCAAAGGGAAAATCAAATCAAATTAATACCTCCTCCAAAACAGTGAGAGAGAACGAACACGTGGCACCTTAAAAGATTATTGTATTTTGATGTGAGCTTTCTTGGATCGTGTCCACTTCTTTGGACATGGAATAAAATGAAAGACAGTAAAAAAAATTAGGTCAGGCCTTAAAAAGTCCCTTCCGCTAGGCAGTGAGGAGGAAGGGTTGCAACCATGCTGTTGAACATGCTGCAGATGGGGACTATAATGCCTTATTTGCCTATCCTAAAAGTAGACACTGCTTGCTTTTAAAAATCCTCCACACAGCTGCGCTCCTGCCATATGTGCCAGGCTGCCCATGCTTTTCCCTTTTCTCTGCTGCTCTAGAAACCTTAAGCTCCTGGTAGCAAATGTCTCTTTTGCTCATGTGACTGCCCAGTGCTTCACTGACTGACAGCCATAGTGATAAAAGGGTCATGCTGATAGAATTTGATTGATCTCACTACCAATTAAATATGTCAGATTGCAGCTTTGTTGTCCTCCATACAGGTGTCTTTTAATTTCACCAGTGCTGTTTATTGACAGCACCTTGTGAACCATCACTACAGTAACTGGGAGTTGAGTCATGGCTACTGGACTTCTTTTTTGAGAGATAGAAACGTTTCGCTGTTCATCCAAACAGCTTCATCGGTCTGAATACAGCTAGTGCAAGAGACCTTCTTATAGTCAGCTTGACCTCTTGTCCCCTGGTCTGATTGGCTCATAAGATGAACAAAGCCTGAATAGGCTCATTAGGGAGACATTAGTGTCCATGGCCTTAAGGTAAACAATGGCCTAAGGTGCTGAAACCCATCAAGAATGGGTCGTTAGCTGTGACCTGGTGGTGAAGGCTCCTTGATTTGCCTGGGTACTGTGGAAAGTACAGCCTGATAAGTAGCAGATAGACTATGCCAGAGCCCCCCACCTCTGTTGAGGGAGGGATTTTCAATGCTAACATGAATGGCTTCTCTTACTCCTCTCTCAAACCACCTCTCTTCTTTGTCTAATATGTGTACATCCTCATCTTTGAAAGAGTGGCCTTTTTCCTTCAAAT
>JAHTLZ010000204.1:89773167-89786163 GCA_023846285.1 Phrynocephalus versicolor | reverse complement strand
ATTTGAAGGAAAAAGGCCACTCTTTCAAAGATGAGGATGTACACATATTAGACAAAGAAGAGAGGTGGTTTGAGAGAGGAGTAAGAGAAGCCATTCATGTTAGCATTGAAAATCCCTCCCTCAACAGAGGTGGGGGGCTCCGGCATAGTCTATCTGCTACTTATAAGGCTGTACTTTCCACAGTACCCAGGCAAATCAAGGAGCCTTCACCACCAGGTCACAGCTAACGACCCATTCTTGATGGGTTTCAGCACCTTAGGCCATTGTTTACCTTAAGGCCATGGACACTAATGTCTCCCTAATGAGCCTATTCAGGCTTTGTTCATCTTATGAGCCAATCAGACCAGGGGACAAGAGGTCAAGCTGACTATAAGAAGGTCTCTTGCACTAGCTGTATTCAGACCGATGAAGCTGTTTGGATGAACAGCGAAACGTTTCTATCTCTCAAAAAAGAAGTCCAGTAGCCATGACTCAACTCCCAGTTAAACGAACCTGGATGACTGAGAATCTTCACAGACGTATCACTACAGTAAGTTATTTTGTATGCCTCAGACTTGATCAGTCTGAATTTTTGGACTATCATCCCCTTCTGGTCATGTTGTTAACATTTTTTCTTTTTCTCCTGGTGTGTGACAATATATGTATATGCGTGTATTGTTAACCCAATATGACATCCTATGTACCCAATGAGGTGAGCTCCGGTGCATGAGAGCTTATGGCATTTGTTCAAGTGTAAGTTTCCACAAACCGCTTTGTTATTTAGCAGAGGGCACCTCCCTAGCTTCACTCAGCCTATACTTTGCACATTTCTCATCCAGAACAAATCAAATAATGGTTAACATTTTTCCCCTAGATGTAAAAGGTAACCAATGTGAGGACCATTGCATATTACAGCATTCCAACAGGTAAGCTCTTACAACTGTGCCCCTTTGCTCCATATGTTCAGTGGGCTGTTTTAGATGTGGGCATAGAACTACAATCATTGGGTAGAAGCCACCTCACAAGTATGAGTATTTGTACTTGGAAAGGGACCAGGTTTTCTTTGGATCCTTCACAAGCCAAATTAAGCCAACAGTCAGATTCCTATACCAATAGGTTTTCTTATGGGGAAGGTCCTTGTGTTCTTCTACAGGCAGTTAGGCAGAGTGGAATTTATGTATCTAAGTTTACATATACTGTACTGTTATGTCTAACCCAGTGGTTCTCAACCTGTGGGTCCCCAGATGCTTCTGGACTGCAACTCCCAGAAGCCTCGACCACTCGCTGTGCTGGGGAGGGGTTTCTGGGCGTTGCAGTCCAGGAACATCTGGGGACCCACAGGTTGAGAACCACTGGTCTAACCTATCTATGGTTCTTTCACTCGGTTGTGGGAACCCCTGTCCTGGAGAGGCTTTTAAGAGCAGAAGAATTGGAGGGGGAATACAGCTTGAAAATTGGTCCAGTTGCACAATAGGATTCTGGCCATCTTTTGGTATCTAGTGCTACTAATGTCTGGTGTGGTGGTAGAATAGGTTTCCAGATGCCATTTTAAAAGCATCAGGCAACATTATGGAGGAAAGGGTAACAGCTATGGGCACATTTTGTTGGACATTAACAGCTTTAATGGTACTGTACATTCATGTGGTGAAATAATACCTGTATAAAGAAAATGTTGAGATGTCTGCACCATAGCCAGTCCTGGTCCATGCGTTTCCACCAGATCTAGCTATTATCGTTATTGGCAGAATGCTGAATTTGTTAGACAGATTTTTTTTAAAAAAACTTAAGATCACTTTTTGTAAACAACAAAAAATAAATGTTAATTATTCCCAATACAGTAGTTAAATTTGAAATATGGGCCAATATCTTATTGCTGGTTCCAAGTAAAATAAACCCATTGACACAGTGAGATTTACATAACCGTTGACTTACAGCCCAGCAATTAATTCAATGGATCTATTTTTAGATAGACCTAGAAATCTAATAATAAAATAAAGTACAGTATTTGTAAACTTAGAAAGCAAGAACGTATATATATTACTGGCATCATTGACTGATGCAATAAGCTGAGTATAAATAGCAGTAGAAATGGGTGTTTTGTTTCAGAAGGAGTCCAGTTCCGAAACGAAACATGGCAGCAGAGCTGCCATTCAGAACCGGGACCCACCCTCTGGAACGAAATCAACCACAGACTTATCTACCTTTGGGTTGCGTGGGATGAAACTCCGAAGAAGAAGCCTCCGAAGAAGAAGCCTCCGACACTGGCTGGCCAGTGCCTTTCTCCCTGGCACTGGCCAGCCATACAGGGAGGCGGGATGGTGCATGTCCTTGCACAGCTTCTGACTGGCCAACACCAGGGAGTAGGAAATATGATGTGTCAGAGGCTGCTTCCTCGTTGGAGTTTCGCCCCACAGAACCCAAAAGAAGGTAAGTCAGTGGTTGATTTTGTTCCGGATGGTGGGTCCCCGTTGCAAAGAGCAGCTGTGCTGCTGTGTTTCGTGTCAGAACCAGACCCCTTCTGAAATGAATCACCCATCTCTAAATAGTACTAATTACATTTTTCTTTTTCACGTTAACAATACGATTCTTTTCCAAAATATGCACACACATCCTGCATTCCTGATACACCAGGGGTGGGGGCGAGAGGACACAAATAACTTATTGAGAAGCACTTAATTACACATTTGATTTAACCCAATGTATGCAAAGTAATTTTTATATCCTTTATCTGTCTTCAGTAAGTCTTAGTGTTATGTACTGTACTTGCCTCACCATTAATACAGCTAATGAAAACTGCTGACCAAAAGGAAAGCATCACAGCCAAATTGGATATTCATTCAGATGATAGTGTAGTTGGATCTGCCCTGTGTTGTTTTGAACAGATTAACTTTTGTATAAAGTAATATGTACACCACTCAAACTGGAGACCATTGTGTTTCAGCAATAAATAAATACATAACCACTTTTCTTAACAGATTTGATTGATTTATTAAACATAGAATATTGTAAATTATGGGGTGAATTTCAACCAGCTAAGAGGCCACTGGTTATAACAAACAGCTTGCATAACATAAAATCTGTACAACATAAAAAATTCCGGAGATAGGGGAAATTTGCTTAACATAATCGCCTATGGGAGAACCTGTACAATGTAAAAATGGGATTACTCCGTTTTCAATGCATTCCTATGGGAATTTGTATAAAGGAAAATTTGTTTAACATAATTTCATTTGGAACGAATTAGTTCCTTTATACAAGGTACCACTGTATTTCTGTCCACCGAGTCATCTGCATGTGATGTTTTGCTTTTGCTTTTATTTGTTGAATGTTTTTTTAATTAAGTCATTTTGTTTTAGTGTAAACCACCCAGAGAGGACTGAGCTGCCAGATGGGCTGTATAGAAATCAGACTGACATATAGAAGCATATTGAAGCAAGTGGTTTCCAGCCACATAATAAACTCTCCAGTTAAAATTAGGCAAGATTTTGTTTCCAAAACCTGATAACCTTTAAGAACATTGGCCACTACATTTTTTTGTACTATCTTTTATGGCTTTGGGGCAAAAACCGTGTGAAGGCTTCTGTCTTTCTAAATCATCCATAAAGTGTGCCTTGCAGACTAAAATCAGTGTACTCATCAGTTTTTCAGTAATGCTAGATTGCAGGTTTATGAGATGAGGGATGTAATGGCTGTAACATCTTCTCTTGTAGAATCTGTGTCATCACTCTTGCAGATGCCCACCCTCTTCTTCAAAAGGGGAAACGAATTGAAAGTATCAGTTACCAGATCAGTGCCAACTGCAGCAGGTTGCAAAATAAAGTTTCTGGAAAGTCTAAACGGGTATGCTTCTTTTTCATTTTGGCAGGTTCAGACCCCTTCCCCCATGTAAAGAACTATTCAAGGAGATTTCCCCACCCCACCCCACCCCTCAAAAAACAAACCAACCAACCTCTGTAGAACCTGATCTTCTTCAAGACTGGTTATTTATCAAAACCTTCATTTTCATGGCTTCATTAGGAAAAAGGGATGGGGGAGAAATTGTTAAGCCCGTGGTGGCATGTAAAACCCTTGGCAAAGCAGGGTTTTATAGGCAGGCAATTTTTGAAAGGGTAAATGAAAGAGCTTACTTTAAAAGCAGCCTCCTGGAAAAGTCAAGCGTAAAATGTTCCCCATTTCCTATAACTACAGGTACTGTGTTTTTCCATATATGAGACTATATTTTTCACTAAAACTGTTAAGGCTAAAAATGTAAGGTTGTCTTATACATAGAAGTAAGCCAATGAGAGAACCACACCATAGAGAAACTGTTATTATCATGCTGGAAAAACGGGGGGTCGTCTTATAGATGGAAAAATATGGAAACTGCTGGAATGGCTGGCAAGAGTGAATCTGCCTGAATTCTTTTCAGCACTTTGTCCAGACGAGGTGAGCAGCTACAGTAAACTAAGATCACTACATAAATCACTGCATACTGTTAACCTGATTTTGACATTTGGTGACCCCTCACAGGATTTTCTGGATATAAAACACTGAGCAGTTGCCATTCTTTTCTTCAGAGGCTGCTCCGGGACCGTGTGGCTTACCTGAGACCACACAAACTGGCTTCTCTCTTAAGTTATCCTGGAGATCTGAACTCCTGACCCCTGGCACTCACTGTCAATCAGGTGTGCCAGTTCACTAAGCTATCCAGGTAGCAAGCCATAGTAGTTACGTTCAGTCCTTCTGTCCTTTGCTTTGGAGATCACAGGAAAATGGGGAAAATAGCTGCAATGACCTTGACCTTGTTTCCCGACCTTGCCCACCCTCTGGGAATGGTCAGCAACGCAGGCTCATACTAGTCCCTACAGACGTGAATATGCAGGCTTCTAACTTCAGCTGCTCTGAGCTATGCAGGTACCTTAGAAGGAAATAATGCTCTTCAGGGCAATAGGAAGTGTATAGACTGCCCTGGCACTGTCTGGTTCAAGTTTGTTGAAATGAGCAGGACTGTCTCAAAAGTCTACTAACAAATTTAGTGAGGCAGATCCTCTTGAGAGTCAGGGAAGTTGCATAATACCAACTGAATGTTTTACTTATTAAGTAAGCCTGTTAGTTTTGCTCATATGAAAGGAAGGACCAGTAATATATAACATTTAGAATGTATAATTTTATTCATGTCATTGAAAGACTACTCCTTGACTTTAAGGCGAGCCCTTTACCCACTTAGGAATCATTGCCACTGAATTCAGTGAATCTTACCTCTGTGTAGATGAGCAGAACTGCATGACTAGTAAGCATATCTATTAGTGTAAAAAAAAGCCTTCCTGTTCCTGCAGATTGTTTTCACATCCCTAATTGGTTGCATGCTATGTTTCTACTCAGGGTGCTCAGTTTCTAACAGAACTTGCCCCCCTGTGTCGAATATCCTGTGCAGATGGAGAAGAATATACCATATACAGGTGAGTGTGTGTGGGGAGCTGTTTCTTGATATTGTCTTGCTTATATTGATCTAAATTATACTAAAATGGAAATTTTCTACAGCTGTATAAGAGGAAAATTAATAGAAGTGAATGAAAATATTCTGGACAACCCATCTCTCCTCCAAGAAAAGGTGAGCATTTCAAACTAGTCATTAATTCCTTCTCTCTGTATTCTCCCCTGTTATTTTTCTCTCATTTTTCATTTTTAATTTTCTCCTTAGCCTTTCACAGAGGGATACATTGCAGTTGTACTCCCCAAGTTTGAAGAAAGCAAGAAAATAACTGAAGGACTTTTGACACGGAAGGAATATGAAGAGATTTTGTTAAAACGTTTTAATTCTACTCCATGATACAATACTAAGGATGAGATCTACATATATATTTTTAACAAAAGTATGAATTCTGTAAGACACTTTCCAGTATATCCCATGATAAAGTGGCTTTCATATTTAAAGGGCAGGTGAGAACCGGGGGGGGGGGATAAATCTGAACTTGGAACGTCAACATTACTGGTCAAGTTGTTTATTTTCTGCATATGAGATACAATAAAGACCATTAATTTAGGCACTTGTTATAATATGAAATGTGTGCTTAATATTATGACTGTATGGCTGACCTTCAAACTTACTAATAGAGAAGCAGTGCCAAAATATTGTCCAACTTCTTGTGTCAATGAAAGTTTGTGTTTGCCAACAGTACACACGTTCATCCTTTGCTTTTAGTGAAACCTGACTGTGGACAACATAAAATCAAATATTTGCTACGGCTAAATATTCTACTGTTGAGGGTTTTAGTGTTGAAGCTTATGTCTGAATTAAGTGCAGCAAGCCAAGACCAGAACTGAATACTTACCATCAAAGACGTCGGTCCCTATCCTGTATTGGCTTTAGACATGCCGCGTTGGGGGGTAGAACTTCCAGGACCTTTCTCCACACTTGCTAGCTATGTACATATGTCACAGGTGGGATAATGATGTGACTGGAATTGCAGAAAAAAGTGGCAAGTGGTTGATAACAACTGAGTTGTGTGCCCCCCCCCCAACATAGTCCTTCCTTTGTAGGTCGGAGTCAAAAGGTTTTGGGAATACTCTCAGTGCCTTTCAGTGACTGACTTCTATTCGAAAGTAAGGTAAAAAGGTAGGCAGTGCAATCTACAGTAATTGTATTAACACTTTTTTGCCACCTCAATTTACTGTACTGTATTCCAGATGGAGGTCTGCACATGTTTGATGACATTAAAATCTAAACAGTGAAACATAGGACCAATGCACATAATGATATATTAATTAACACAGCAAGTAAACATACATTTCAAATAAGCTTGGAGAAGACTATTTCATTTCAACTTTTTAAAAAAGTAATGCCCTCTTTGCAGTGACTGGCTTAAATGCCCATGACCTGTTACTCTACTCTACCTTAAAAAATAATGCTCAAATGTTATATTTAAGGCTGTACAGCTCAGCATGCTAAGAAGTTATTCCCACCAAACAGCTGAGGAATTATTTCAGATAGATTTATCAATCACAATGTAGAAATTATATAAAGGTGTGTGTGATACAGTAAGGAGCAAGGCAAAAGCTAGTTCTTAATTGCATGACTAACACTACTTACATTTTTTGTTTTAGCCATAATAAGCTGGTAGATTTATTTTATAAAACTGAGGTTTTGTGATGGCCTTCATCATTAAAGCTTTCTTGTAACTGCCCAAGACTTCTACAAGAAAGGACAGCAGTGAGTGCTTTTGGACCTAATCTAGCCCTTTAAAGAGATAATGCCTTCCTCTTCTCCCACTACTCCTTCTACAGCCAAATCGTGTGGTTCAAGTGGGATCTGTGGCAACCACCTGATGACAGAAAGTGGCAGATGAGCTGCCATCCTGCGTTTGCTATATTTCCTTTTCAAATGCAGCTCACTGCAAAGTAACTACTTGTAACAGACCAGGGTCCTAGGCTTACGCAAGCCAAACAAAAGCAGCAGATATCCATGTAGCTTAATCCAGGACTATCCAGTTGGTGTGCATAAGCATCCATAGCAGCATCTTTGGGGTTTAAAGAGTAAGACATTCATAAATGTACATGATTTAAAAATTGCAGTATAAAGTGTGAACAAAAGTTATTTGCCTGACACAAATATGCAGCCGTCGAAGTTGACTGTTGCTTTTGTTAACTGCCAAGTACCATGACATCTATTAGATGTGGAAAGGTTGCAGCTGCCCTTTCTAACCTGGTTTCACCTTTCTCAAAAGAAAGCAATTAGAACCGGCTTTATGTACCACTCCAATTAGGAAACTTTTCCATTCTCTCCAAGTGCCTTAGAAGTGTTTGCTCTCCAAAACGGTGAGGTTTGCTACATGTTGTTCCAAGGATTTGATCCCAAAGGAGTCAGTCATCCCAGCCAAGCCACTGCCTTCTCTTCCAGGTGTGTGCAGACCATTTTCTTTCCAAGGAGGATGTGCTCTAAAATAACCATTTCCTGCTTTGTGCTGCAAGGAATACAGTTGATAAAAAAGAGAAAGTGGTGTTCCTCCCACAAATGTGCATATTTTGCCCCATTTACCTAAATGCAAACTCACCTTTCTGAGTAACTTGCAGCTGAGTGGAAGAACTTGTGCCACTATATCCAGAATATACTTTCCTTTGTGAATGCACGTATCCACCTAAGTATAGGGGATATTGAAGGAACAAGTTTACATTTCCTGCTAAAAACACTTTTCCCTTTAAAGCACATCCAGCTTGATTGCATTTTATTCTTTGCTCTCTATAGCATTTCCCTCCTTTTGAAAGAGGGAAATGGCAAAATCCAATCAGATTTCTCTTGCTAACTGAAATGAACAAAAACAGTAAATAGCAACAATACTGGTAGTGTAGTTGAAGAGTTTGACATTTTGCAGAATATCCTACTAGATGTGTCCCAGAAATGGAATTGTCAACTGATCCAAGGCATTCCAAATAAACTAATCAGCCCAAATCATCTTGTGCAGCTACATGTGTAAGTCTATCTGCTACTTATCAGGCAGTGCTTTCAACAATACTTCAAGCCTCCACCACCTAGGCCAGTGATGGCTAACCTTTTAGAGACCAAGTGCCCAAACTGTAATTCAAAATCCAGTAATTTTTCGCAAAGAGCCAGTACAGCAATTTAACTTGAATACTGGTGGCTGTGAAGGGGTGGTGTCGGGTGCCCACAGAAAGGACTCCAAGAGCCACCTTTGGCACCTGTGCCATAGGTTCGCCAACACTGACCTAGGCCATAGCTAAGGACCTATAACAGTGGTGGCAAACCTTCGATACTCCAGATGTTTTGGACCACAACTCTCAGAATTCCAAGCCGGTATTGCCAATGACAAAGGACTGTGGGAGTTGTGGTCCAATACATCTGGAGTGCCAAAGGCTTGCCACCACTGACCTATACTTGATGGATTTCAGCACCTGAGGCTATTTCCCCACCTAATGGCCTACTGAGGCTATTGTCCACTTAAGGAGCCTATTCAGGCCATTGTTCATCTTTTGAGCCTATTTCAGACCAGGGTGACATGAGGTCAAAGTGAACTATAAAATGGAGGACTCGCAACTAGCTTTCCTCAGATTGATGAAGCTGTTTGGATGAGCATCAAAACGTTTCAATCTCTCAAGAAAAGAAGTCCTATTGCCATGACTCAACTTCCAGATAAACTCACCTGGATGACTGAGAATCTTCACAGATGTTTCAAGTCACTTCTAGTTTCAGCCCAAAATACAGTGCCTTAGGCCTATCTTGAAATTTCTGGTGTTTCTTTCACTCCCCACATCTTTATGTAACCTAATCTTTAACTAGCCTTTGTTAAAGAACGCAAAATAGAAACCAAGTATCAAGAGCAAGAGTTCATTTTAAACTTGCTGAACAGCTTACCTTTGTAAAAGTTGCAGTTTTACCCTGGACAGGGGTTCTGGCTGTTACTTGAAGCTGCTGACATGCAGGGACCATCCTGTCAGTCTCTCGCAGAA
Source organism: Phrynocephalus versicolor (assembly GCA_023846285.1). Classification (NCBI taxonomy): domain Eukaryota; kingdom Metazoa; phylum Chordata; class Lepidosauria; order Squamata; family Agamidae; genus Phrynocephalus; species Phrynocephalus versicolor. Next base: position 89,776,743 of record JAHTLZ010000204.1, on the reverse strand, counting down.
GCAAGGGCTTATCATCGTCTTCTAGCTGAAACAGTAATTGATTTGAAATATTAAGTGTACTAAAAAAATTGGCAATGCCACTGAGGCACCAAGTAGCAGACACAGCCGTTCTGGGCCAGAATACTTATTGATAGCTTATAGAACCAGCATACTTAAGCCTTTGTTTCTGGCATGATGGAAGTACATTACTATAATTCTCAGTATTGGAACACAAAGTCTATTGCCCAATAGCTTGGTGGGAATACCTGTTTCTAATTCCAAATATGTCCATGTGAGGCAAATGAGCAAGGGGATGGAGGAGAGAACCAAGCAAAAAAGAGTGAAAATGGAACCCTACTGCCCAGCTGGCTGGGTTTTCCTTGAATTCTAGTCCCATGCCACCCGGTTCCTCTTTACCTTGTTCCCAGCTTTCATTGAGAAAAGACGGTGAAAGTATATCAAGTCTCTGGCAGACAAAATAATATACAAAGAATCCAAGAAAATATAGCCAGTTTCCTATCTATAAAGCAACATTAAAAAGAATGCTTCTGAATGAGAAATTAAGCAGGTGTCTGTGTGTGCTCACTCATTAATCCTTTGATAGCTGCACCACATGATTTGGACAATAAGGAAATAATTTGTGTAATGGTGCTGCCTGGGTACGAGGTATCTGGCAACCCTGAGAAAAACTCCTGGTGCTTGATGAAGGTGAGGAAGAGAGGAGGAGAGTTGAAAAGGCACTGCACGGTGAATTAAGAGGTTACATGATAAGCTGGAAGAGGCTGGAAAGTTTAAGGGCTGAGAAAGAAAAAGCCAGTAGGAAACAGCATAAGAGCAAGTAGAGAAAAAAGCCCTGCAGAGGCTGAGTGGGTGTGCTAGTGAGGTTTGATTCCAAGTGAACCTGATTGTTTTGAACTACTGTACTTCAAGTATTAAAGCACGGAGATAAGAAACGTTTTGGAAAAACACTGCTTTATTATTTGGAAGTTTTACAGTACCTGGTTAGAAAATGAAAGGAGAGCTGAAGCAAGCTTTAGTCCTTCTGTAGCAAAGGCCTAATACAGAGAAAGCAAAGTTAAATGCAGTACCTCCCAACAATCAATCAGCATTCTGTGTTCCCACAAGTGCATATGACAGGCCGGCCAGCCCTACTAATCAGCTAGCTTCTTAACTGCAGGAATGAATGTGTTTGCCAGTGCTGCTGTTGATTTTCCACTTCCAGGTAGGCACACATGGTGAGTTGCCATAGATGGATGATGAACTATGGGAAATCAGAGGCTACAAAACTGGCAGCTCACTTACAAGTTCATTTGTGTAACAGTTCTTTAATTGGCACTGATATTCTACATATACCCATACGCCACTGGCCAACATCACCTCTCTCTGTAGTCTGTCGCAAAGTGAAGAAATCTCTGCCTTGGCTTGGAATAATTTGCAGAAGATGCTTGACTGGTGACAAAGCAACATCTCAGAATACAGATGAGGGATGGTATGGATAAAACAAGCCCACTTCCTCTCATTGCTCTTCAGCACCATAATTTTCATTGCTAGGTATTACTCCTACATTATTCTTCTTTACATTGTTTTAAGCATTAGACTTAGCAATACACTTTTGCAGATGCAACCTTAAATATGCAGATTATGAATCCCCTTCTGGTTGTGTCATTACCTCTGCTTGCTGAAATAAATCCTGGGTTGTTTTCAGCAGCCCCTCCCCTCTAAATGGGAAAAAACAGAAAGGAAGAAAAATCAGCACTCCCACCAACTGACTAAATAAATACTTTCTCTACAAGGACCTCAGATCTGAAGAAGATGGTAGCTGAAGGTGCATTATTGGTTGAAAAAAGGCTCCCTTGACAGAGAAAGCTGGTGTCTTGACTGGTTCAGCAAACACAACTTGAGAGCAAACCCCTTTATATTTATTGGCCTTGCAGATTGAAGGATATACAAATGCAGGTAGATAAATAGATACCATTTTGGTGGGAAGGTAAAGAAGTTCCGTGTACTTATGAGTTTAGTCATGCTGGCCACATGACTACAGAAATATGTCTATGGACAAACGCTGGCTCTTCGGTTAACAAACAAAGATAAGCACCAGCCCCTCGAGTTGGAAACAACTGGACTTAACTGTCAGGGGGAGCCTTTAAATTTACCTCTACTCCTGAGGAAGCATGCCAAGGACTGGACTGGTGATGCACACAGCCACATGGCAAAAAATAAGGGTCACTCTGAATATGTTCCAAGTCGCAACAAGAGGTTTGAAGACGATGGGGGCGGAGGAACACTGAAGGATAACAATAAGATTGGTTTCATTTCTGCCTTGCTCAGGTTCAAAATAAATAGTAGCAACTGGAGAGGTGTGCTACGTAACACTGAGACCGCTTTCACATGACCACTAAAATCTGCTGGCAACTTAACTGTGGATCCCCCCAACCAAAGATCGTGTGGTTGTTGTCCTGGTTCCTGTGTTCCCACCCTCCTGCACTCTGATTCTATTGCTTCTGTCTGCTGTGGATTGAGAGAAGGGAGAAAAAAATGCAGGCTCACCTCCGCCTGCCCAACACGCTTCCCCCAGTCGGCAGCAGCTAATTGTAGCAGGACAGGAAGCCCGTTAGGGATTCCTGTCTGTTAAAAGGGGGAAAACAACAAAAACAAACAAAAGGCGGAGGAGCCAGCCAGGCATGCACTGCTTTAAAATCTGCATCGGAACAATTTTACCTCCTCGAGACCAGGTACTTGTAAAATGCGCTGGGGCGCGCTTAAGTGGGCGTGGTCGTACTTTATTATTTTTTAAGTCCGCTGCTGGTTGGAATACAATGTTATGCTCCGCATCTGCGAGCACTTTGCAGCGGATTTTAGGGGTTGTGTGAAAGCAGCCTCAGATTTCTGATACCCCTGAAAGACTGGTGTCTTGGCAAACACAATCTAAATTTGCAAGAGGGGCAGACAGGATGGTGTCATTCTACACATGGCTTTCACATTAATATTCCTCTCTTCTTCCCTTTTGTTTACTACCTTGTAAACAGGTACATGGAATAGGCCATGCTGGATAGACTTTGCCCATGTCGTACAATCTCATTTTCTGGATCTTCCCATTTTTCCATTTCAGAGTCAACGCGTGTCGTCAGCTTATGCAGTTCTAAGCCTAGTCTCCCGAGTTGTGTTTGTTCCTGAGAATGATACAAAAGTAATTCCCTTCTGCTCATTATATTAAGAGGCTAATGACCAAAAGCAGATATGTACTAGTACTAGATATGTAATAGGTGCCTTACCTCATTATCAAGCCTGGTTGGCTTTAAGGCTTTCAAGTTTGCATTATGCTTCTGTTAAAAAAACAAGGGGGATTCTTAATGGAAGATTTACTAATAGAATTTACTTCCAATTTTACTATTAATTAATCTAATGTTGATCAGTGGCTGTTGCATGCTGTCAATCCTGAGACCAATCCTGGATGGTCCTGTGTGGCTAGCATCCCCTCTTCCCATGATACTACAGGTTTTCTCATTGTCAACAGCTAAAATGCCTCTTCTAAGGTTTAATTTCCAGCAATCAGGGATCTATCCTCTCTCTCTCATATATATGCTGTTGCATGCTGTC
>JAHTLZ010000204.1:89753522-89773127 GCA_023846285.1 Phrynocephalus versicolor | reverse complement strand
TTTGGGGTCAAACAGTTGTATGACCAGCACTGGCACTGTCTCCCCATCCCAAATGCAGCCCTGGAGAACCTTCTCTGAAATGGAATATCCTGCCTGTGCTATCCAGGCTGGACCAGCTTGCCTACTCTTCTTGAAGCAATCAATAAATGCTCTAGGGGATTTTCTTACAAGCATTCATGACTGCCATCTTCCAATTCTTGCACTGAAACAAAAACAAACAAACAAATAAGAAGGTGCTAAATTCGGAAAACAACTTACCCCTGGCCTAGGCAGTGACAGGTATACACGCTTCTCTCCTAAGAACAACACATCAAAGTACAGTCATGTAGATTTCATGCATGCATTTCACTTCTCATTTCATTTTCTTTAGGCTGCTCAAAATAACTTTTAAAGTGACCTACCTGTAATGACTCCTCTTCATAGATCATAGGGGACTTGCTTTCTGCCACTGTACTCTCAGTATAAGAAAGGGAAATTCTACTACTGCTAACATACTGTATGTGATTCTGGAAAGCCTGCATAGGTCGAGTAGCAGCCCCTCCTTCTCAATGACATTCTAAAAAAATCTTCTGTTTATTTGGAAATACTCAAGGGAAGGCCATTTCTACAGGGGGGAATAGCTGACAGCATGAGAGCTAGCCTAGCAGTCCAAACACTGAGCTGTGAATCAACAAATCAAATTTCTAGATTAATGTGAAATAGCAAATTAATAAGGGCAATATCTAGCTCAACTATGATGATATTGGTTGGGCCATAAAGGTCGTATTATATAGTTTTGCTTCTTGAGTCAAATTCATTTCAAAATTGGGGAGGGGGGGGTCTGTAACACGTGTATTCCCTGTAATAGAAAACAGAGTGTGGTGCTGCAACTCTCTTTTTCTCTATAATATTCCCCCAAAGGATGCAACAACTCAGTAGCAATCTTAGTCCCAGAAACTGAGTACTGTAAGAGTAAGCTCCAGCTATTTGATCAAAGATAGGAAAAGGTGATTCGAGGCCATGCTTTTTAGAGGAAGAAAAGGATCAAAAACAGATGCAGTGATGCTAGATGGTAGCGAAAGACGTAAGACCCAAAGGCAATAACACCGTAACATGAGTGCTAGCATGACAGACTCCCCAGCCCATCAACCTCCATGATGGCAAGAGGTCTGATGGGGAAATGGCCCTTCCCAATGGTGCTGACAAATAGCTACAGTATTCTGTTACTGCAATGACTTTCCCAAGATTATTCTAGTCCAATGTCCCACTTGTGATAAATGCCAAAACCTAGAGAGCATTAAAAAGCAACTCCATTTGTGGAATATTTTCTGCATTTTCTTATGTTCCTGGCTTCAAGGACCATGGACATCCAGGTGAAAAAGCAGCACTAGGCCTGGAGGGGAAAGGGTTGGATTTGTTAGACCCAGTGGAAATGCAGCCCGAGGTTCACTCTGAGCCCTGGCTTTGCTAATCAGCCTGGTGAGGCCATGAGACTTAGCAAGGTGGCAATGTAAAACACACACACAAAAAGCGTACAACTAAAAATCTAAGCACAAGTGCTTTAACAAAGGGTTAAAACAAATAGATTAGGCAAAGTGCAGAAATGTTCGGGTTCCTACAAAAAGACCTCCGGAACATGAATTTCAAAGTGGAAAGAACCAACAGTTTCAGTTAGCAATAGGAAACAAAGGTGGCAACAAAATACAAGTGGATTTCAGAGAAACAGAGATTTTCACATCCCCAGGCAGAACACATGTCGCAAGACTAGCGGAAGAGCAACTGAAAGTGGATGAGACAGGAGGCAGCTGAGGACATGAGGTTGGTGGAGTGGCAGGAAAAGGTATGTTTGAGCCTGTGCTGAACTAGTATTAGTTGCAGCTATTCCCACGATGCAAGGAGAACACAAATTAAATTTGAGCCAAACAGTTCATTGTAAAAATACACTTGGTTTATTAGAAAGTGTCCAGCACATTTTGATTCTTCTTCAGTCTTTTTTAACCATCATCAAAAGCAGGGACTATTTTTTATTTCACAAACATTAACAGCATCCTTTCCCATCATATCTCAGTACCAAAACTGAAAAATTGTAAAGCGACAGATTAAAAAATTACAACAATGTTAAAATATAATATTTGTAAATTACGGAGTGAGGTGCAGGGGACTAGCCTGCAAAACTTCCAGCCCACTTCTAGAGAAGCAGCTCAATCCTCTTCCCAACAAGAAGGGAAATGTAAACTGAACCTTAATGACACCAAAGAAATCCAAGATTCTTTGCTGTCAAGAATGTGCTTCTAACAGTTTTCCTAGCAAGGGAGAGAGGTAAAATCAATTGCAAGATAATGGAATTCAGTAAAAACCCAGAAGGACAGCACACCTTAGGGTGAAACCTTTTGTTCTCCAACAACGCAAATGAAAGAAGAAAACTGAGAAACCCAATAGCAATACCTGGGATACCATCAGGATTTTTTTTTAACCCTCTGTCCTACAGCCCCCTGGAGTTGGATTTTAGGGTCTATGAGGACTATAGGACATAGCAGGATCATCTTACTCCCTACTGTGATCAGAGAAGCTGCTTGCGCAAGCCTAGTAACAGGGTTGGAAGCTACCAAATACATTAATTTTCAGTAAGAGAATTAAACATGTGCCTAAAATTACCCCTGAGAAATAAATGTGCTTCAGTTTGGCGACACTTTGTCCTAAGCTGCACTCAAATGCGTCTTCTCTGCAGTGCACCCTTGCTGAAGCTTTGAATACTGCCAGATAATATTATTCATACTTTAAAGTTATAAGCAGAGGCACACTACAGCTTCCTAGGCCCAATTTTGTTGAATACATATTAGAAAATATGGAAGGTGAACTGCTTTATCACTATCTTTATTTTCCAGACAAATGGGCTAGGATGCAACAACAATTAGGTCTTTCATTCCCACGTGATCAAAAGCCAGTAGTAGGTGCCAATTCAGGCAATGATCTCAACCAGTGGTTCTCAAACTTGGGTCACTCAGTTGTGCAATTCCCAGAATTCCTGGCCAGTACAGCAAGTGGTGGAGGCTTCTGGGAGCTGCAGTCCAGGAACATCTCCACAGGCTGAGAACCACTGTTCTACTGGTACAGAAGCTGGAACGGGGTTATCCAAGGTTGGGAACCACTGATCTAAACCATCTTTAAGGTGACTATAAGTGAGGTCTTAATGTTCATGTTCCCCTTCTCTTTTCCATCAGGGAATATGAAGCAAGGGAAAAAAGGCAGCTTCTACTGCAGTGGTTCTCAACCTGTGGGTCCCCAGATGTTTCTGGACTGCAACTCCCAGAAACCCCTTCCAGCACAGGGAGTGGTGGAGTCTTCTAGGAGTTGCAGTCCAGGAACATCAGGGGACCCACAGGTGGAGAACCACTGTTCCACTGGAACAGAAGCTGGAACTGGATGGCCTTTGGAACATTCTTAACTGCCCCCTACCTTTCCTATACCATAAAAAATGGGGTGAGAATGATGAAAGGGGAACTGTAGCTTCTGGAAGTTTTCAAGAATGGTGAACCATCCTTTAAATGAGTTTTTAATCTTTTAAAAAAATATTAAACTAGAAATGGATGTTTGACCACTCCAGGCTGGTTCATTTTCTTAGGGCTTTTGTTTTATTTTGCTCCGGTAGTGTTTGATGTTGTTTCCTTGAGTCCCATGGGTCAAGATTTGGCCTCAAAGGTTGCTTGCCTTATGTGTCAGAGCAAATCACAATCCCTCATCACAGTCATCAGGTTCCTTCTGACTTGTAGCAACTCTAGAAATGAATTGCCTTCAGAAGACGGTATCATTTAACAGCCCTGCTCAAACCTTGAGTTCCCAATTATTTCTAAGCCAATGGTTCCCAACCTTGGGTAACTCACATGTTCTTGAAGTAAAACTCCCATTAGCCCTCACCACTAGCTGTGCTGGCCAGTATTTCTGGGAGTTGCAGTCCAAGAACATCTAGGGATCCAAGCTTGGGAAGCACTATTCTAAGTAATACAGAGAGGAAAAGTCAGCTTTGGGGAGGGGCGAGTTCTTTTCATTTCAAAAATGTTTGTGTCAATTAACTGAAGGAATAAGTAGCACCAAATAGGCTAACTGCATATTCCTCCCATGATTCTAGTTTTATTCTGAACTTTTCATCATGTCAAGAAATCAGTATCTTCTCAGATCAGACATTAAAAGAGTATTTTAGAAAGCCGACACCCTCGCATCCCCTAGTCTCTTTAGGTCATTTCAGATGTGTTCAGAAACTGCATAGTATATAACATTTAGTAAGTTTACACAAAATACACCACAAGCACTTCACTGATTATGTCATACAATGCATTTTAAAGTGCAACACCGTTTTGCTAAAACATTGTCATTTAGCATAACACATGTACTTTGGATTCAGATCCCAGTTCAAAACATGTTTATAAAAATATCAAATGCTCATTTGCTCCTTATCCTTTGGGGGCTATGTAATCTGCAATATATGAGATATATAGCCCGACCCTCTACTTTATATAAAAACTGTATATGCCATGACAGTGCTGTCATTCCATGTATCCCAAAAATTATGGGTCCTGTAATAGTGGGGGAGTTTACAGGTCATGGTTCTTCTCTATATATGTAAGAAAAGCTAACTCTGTCCTTTATATTTTCAGAAAATCCTATCTCCTAAAAGTAATGGGATTTCATTCTTCCTGATACCTTTCCCACTAGATTCTGTTGGGGTTGCACATAATTGTTTCCCCCCCCCCCGCCCCCAGATAGCAGCACCTGTGTTTACTGTGGGAAGCACAATTTCAGCATAAAGCATAAAAACTTTTCCCAATCAATTAAAAATAGGAACCCTAAAGAACCAACATGGCAGTCTATGGATGAAATCCTGTTGCTTAGTGTAGTGAGTTGCACCAGAATAAGCTCACTCAATCAGTGGAGACGATAAGTCCTCCTCTCTAAGTTCCATAATTCAAATAGGCTTATTGTAACTTAACACTCTTAAGTTGCAACAAGAGTACCCCCACTGGAATCAATGGAACTTGTAGAGTAGTTTACTTACCCAGTCCCCAAGTCCCCCTACTCGAAGGTTATTTATTATGCCAAACAAGAGGATTTCTACCTATATGTTAGAAATAGTTTCTTTCATCTAACGGCAATAATCATGATCAGCATATTAGTTATTTTGTTTTTGCTTTGTGTAGGCTTTTTACATTAATGGAATTTTAACTATTTCAGAATCACACAGAATCAAAGTGCCAAGAAGCAAAAGGAGAAATTCTTCCCCAATATTCTTGCTATGCTTTTCAAAATGCAATTGAAGAAATAAAATGAGAGGGAAAATACGTAAATTAGATAAACACATTTTTCTTCTTCCTGCTCGCTATGCTACTTTTAACGAGCACTTTTTTAATGGCTCAAGTTACGTTAGGATTTCTATTTTTAAAATTATACATATTTGATCAAGAGACAATCAAGGGACAAGGAAGCAAAAGACCAATTTAAGTTAGACAGGGAGAACTTCTATTTCTTGACAGCCAGACTGCATTATGACAAATGGTTGGTTTTCTCTGACAGTATGGCAAGAAAGTTAGCAGCATCCAATTCTCCTTTAAAACTAACAGAAGGATGCAGAACTGGGCTGGGTTAATCAAAATGCTACAGACTTCATCTGGGGAATGGGGCTCCTTGTGCAAAAGGAAATGTTCTGCTTGAGCCTTTTCACACGACCCCTAAGATCCGCTGGCCCCTTAAATTCGGACCAGAGATCTTGGGGGTTCGTTGCTGTTCCTCCGTCCCCACCCCTCCGCACTTCCTTGATCCTGTCTGCGTGAGGGGAGGGAGGAAAGAAAGGGACAAAAGAATAAAGGCTTACCTCCCGGTGCCGGTGGAAGCTGCCGGGGCTGTCACTTCCTGATTCTTTCTCTTAAAGGGGCGGGAGGCAAAAAAACAACAACAACAAAAAGAAGCAAGGAGAGCCCGGCACATCCGCATCAAGGAATTTTCACCTCCCAAGAGCAGGTACCTGAAAAGTGCGCTGGGTCGCGCTTAGGTGGGCGGGATCGCACTTAATTTTCTCTAAACTCCAGAGCTGGTGGGGAAACATTTTTAAGCTCCGGAGCTGGGAGCCATTTGCCCCGGAGTTTAGGGGTCGTGTATAAACGCCCTTAGATGCTACTTGCCCTATAACTGAAGTGCCACTGAGGAATAAAATTTGCTGATTTTTTAAAAAGAACTCTCAAAAACAGAGAGGGGCATATACTGCTTTTTGAGCAGTTTTGTTTCCTGGTCTGGTTCAGCTCAGTTTGTTTCCTGGTTCATTTCCTAGCTGAAGTGCTGACCCATGGCTCAGCATCCCACACCCTCCAGTGGGTGAAGGAGGAAAGGTAGTCGTGGTGGGTTGCTGCTGAACGGGCACCTGCTGAAGGGGGTGGGGCACTGAGCTCTTTGGCTGGGAAACGAACCATGCCGAACCACCAAACCAACAATTTGTGCCCGTCTCTACTTAAGAACATAAAAACACTCCCACATGGCAAGAAATTACTTACATGGATTCCTTTTTACATTCTGAGGAGTAGCCTTGAAACAGAAGCTGCAATAGGTTATTGCACCTTGCTTCTTTGAGGCTTCAATTTACAGTATATGACAAGGCGTGTTTACTAAGAAATCAAATTAGTTTGCCCAGTTCATTCTCACCTCATTGTCATACTTCTCAACGCACTACCTGCACATCTACTGCTGCTTTATTTCACTCATCCACAGAGGGTAAAAATGGCTGCAGAGCTGATTTAAGGGTAATGGTTTAAACTGAGCTGGTAGTCCCAAATGTAGACCCACTGAATTAATTGCTGAATCGTAACTGAACATTTACATAACTCCCACTAATTCAGTGGGTCTATTATAGCTGCTAGGACTAGCAGTTGGAATTAGGCATATTACATGAGTGAAAGGGATCACAGACAATCATTAGTTAGCAAGCACTCTGGAACAAAGAGCACAACAAAGTCTAAAACACAGGAAGGGGAATTGTATTTTCTTTTCTGAAACTAATTTTACCACAGGTAAAAACACCAACTCAGTCTTCACTCTGTGTGAATACGACCCACAGAAGAGAAACTTGGGCTCTTAGCTGATAGTTCAGCCTGGGGCCCCTCTTCTTTATCTTAGCGCCTTGGGTCTCAAAGGCATTGAAGTTGGAAACAGCACACATATGGGCCCTGATACATCCAGGGCCTTTTAAAGGCAATGCAGCAGGAACTGGGGAAGCACAGCAGAATAAACCCAGTGCTCCCCTTTGGCACACCTGAAGTGGCTTCATCGAACGAATGCTACTGTTCTATGTCTGATTCTGCCAAGACCTCTCTATTTCTTTTGCCCTGAGTGATTGTTTTTCATAAGAGACACAAGTGAAGTAATAGATCAAACGTTTACATTTCCCTCAGATGGAGAATAGCACAAATGAATGAAACAAAAAAAAATATCCCTGCATTAAAAAAAAACACAAAGAGAAATCTCTACTGAGGAAAACACAATTATGCTTAGAAGTGAAATGTCTCTTGATTAATAACAGAACAGTGCTTCAGGCAAGGACATCTAGGAGACAGAACTTTCTTTTCTACATGTTATACAAATACCAGGTGACTTACCAACCACAGAAAATAGGCCAAAAGTTGTGTAGAGTCATCAGAGAGATCCCATCCAAGCAGAAAGGACAGCAGTTTAAAAATCAAATAACTACATTCACTACATTATGAAGTGAGCAGAAGGAGAACAGATTGTACAGAAAGAAAAGGTGTTGCTTTTGTAAGAGTCCCGGACAAGTTCTGGTTAGGCTGCAAGAAGCATCTTTACAACCCCTCGACACCCCCCCCACACAAATCCTTTTAATCTTCTAATTTAATTAGCAAATATTCCCTGAAGTTAATTTACTGCTACACTACCATTTAAAAACCTTACACAAATGCTTCCCATTATACTACAAAGTTGGCTCTTCTAAAACAGTGGCTTTCAAGAAACCATGCCCTGGGTCTCCATGGTGCTGGACAAAAAGCCATTCCCTGCAGTGGGCAGCCTAAGGAGACCCATAATTTGTGTGGACAAAGTGTGAGAGGGCCGCCCCCCCGCCAAAAATCAACCCACAGCTGTGCTCCCCCTCCCATTTTGTGCAATTTGAAGGAACCCCATGGCTACAAGCAGGGACTCCTCTGTTGTCCAAAGTGGAGAGGACTTCTTGAGACATGAAAGCTTGAAAGCCACTTGTCTAAAAGCATTCACTTTGCATAATTAGGCAAAGATAACCCCTCCCCCCCCAAACATGCCGTGTCACTCTTAGGGAGCCCCAATGAAATTAAAATTCTAAAAGGCACACTCCCTGCATGATACCCCATTATCTTCTTGAGAAGCAGGAGACTACATGAAATTCCGAGCCATTATCCAGACACTCAGGAGCTGCTAACCCCTTTACGCAACATCCAAAGGTTCTCCCAGTCATGGTGACCAGTGTGTGTCTCTCTAAATCAGGGCTGGGAAAACTTTACTGGCACTTGATGAAGAAGATGCCAGTGGCTGATGGGACCAGATGTTAAAGGAGGTGAGAACCCCCCCCCACAGTCTCTCCCATTTTGGGGGGGCAAGGACAGATTGCTCTTAGAAAGGGCTTTTGAAATTACAGTGGACCCTTGTATAACAAACAGTTTGTATAACATAAAATTTGTACAGCATAAAACATTCCGGAGGTAGGGGAAATTTGCTTAACATAATCGCCTATGGGGCAAATCTATACAACATAAAAATGGGATCACTCTGTTTTCAACGCATTCCTATGGGAAATTTGTATAAAGGAAAATTTGCTTAACATGATTTCATTTGGAACGAATTAATTCCTTTTTACAAGGTACCACTGTATTCCGAGGATTGCAGCTTGCCCATCCCTGTTCTCAATGCACAGTGGATAGATGCTCCAAGAAGCTGCAGCCAAATGGGATTCCCTGTGATGGAGCCACTGCTTTTCAGTTAGGATGTCTGCCCTTGAAGCTTCCTATTTCTTGTGTGGCGGCAACAAGGGGACCTGCTGAACTGCACAAAGTCATCGGTACGGATTTCCATGAAGGCTCCAGTTCAGATTCTCAAGCCCCTGAGAGGGCCAGAATACTCAGAATATGCGTGTACTATAAACGGGTAGCTTGTATTTAAGGATAGCAGGTTGCCTGTATCTTAGAACAGCCCTCTCACCTCGTCTTCCTTCAAAAACATCACTGATTTCTCGTAAGAGCAGAGACATATCGCTCAGCTGGGACTCCCAAGCCTCACAGAACACATCTAAATTTTCTTTGGCAATCTTACTGGAAGGATGCAGCGTCAGGGTTTCTGCCGCCGAGATGATCTGAAAGCAACAACGCAGATTCTTGTCATATAACATGACAATGATAATCAGCATCCGCCCTCGGAGGCAAAGAATAAACAGCCTCTTGTTTGTATTTCAAAGAAACAAAAAGGCCCCAGCGCAGCATTTGCTTAGCAAAGCCTTACAAGTGCTAATGGACTTGACCGGGGAATATTATGTGTGAATGCATGGCGCGAGAACACACATTTCAGCTGCATTATAAAAGCATAATGAGCACAATTCCAGTTATAGTTCAAAAAATATTATTAATTTTAGCAGTGCTTCCAAAAATCCATGGAGCAGAACTGCTTTAAAGAAACACATTATTACGATTATAAAACCTGAGAGATGATGGTCCAAGCCCTGTTGCTGAGCATAGCAAATTACAATACAGCATAGGCTAATTGAATCAAGGGAGATTTAGTGAGTCAACGCTTCTGTAAGCTTCACTGATTCAAATGGGCCTTCTCTAGTTGGAAACTGCAATTAATGTAGATCAATTTGAGTTGACTGAATTGAGGAGTTGACTCACAAAAAAGTCTCCATTGACTCAATGGGCCTGCTATCATTTGCTCTACTAAGCAACAGAATTTGGCCTGTGGTTCCACACAGGCAACATTCTGCCCATTTTACTGCAGGAGTTGCATTCTAGATACAGTACTAAAATTCCTGAAATCTGGAACGATGCGCTTTCTCTTGAGTGGAGCCATTTGGTTTGGAGAATGAACACTGCAGAAGGCACATTCTGGTTCCAAATCTGTGGACAGGCATGATGTTTACAAGTGAAGACATGCTGACTAGAGTCTTTATACTGACTAGACTCTTTAATTTTGGCTCAGAGAAACCTTGCTTTAGGTTTTCCCACTCCTTGCTGGGAAGACCAACCCTTGCCTGTGCCGATTCTTGTTTAGAAACACCAGTGGGGAGTTGCAGCCGTCCAGATGTTGTCGGACCCTAACTCCATGTTACTGATGAGAACTAAAGTCCGTCAGTATCTGAAAGCTGTACATTGCTCAACAACCCAGGCTCAGAATTTTCATTGACACCAACCCTCAGAATGAGCATTACTAGATCCTGTATTTCAGGCATGTCCAAACGTCAGCCCTCCAGATGTTTTGGACCACAACTCCCACAGGCCTTTACCACTGGAAGTACAGGCTTGGAATTCTGGGAGTTGTGGTCCAAAAACATCTGGAGGGCTGAAGTTTGGACATGCCTGCTTTATTTGATAGATGAGGATCTGTAACTGCTACTGGTGGTTGTCACAGCACAACATGCATGGCACAATGACGTTCAAGTAATCACTCACAAGCACTGGTTTACACCTCAAACCATCTCTTTTCAACATTGCAGGATAAATAAGACATGTACCTGAGGCCCAGTCACAAGGAAAGTGTCTTCTGCATGAAGACAAGTAATTTCAAGTGGCTCTGTTCCAGAGACATGCCTCAGTAAATGACATATCTAGAAACAAAACACACACACACACAAATAAGCTACTGATTATGGAACTGCAACTTAGAATTAAGCACCGGTACCAAAAGAAAGCAACCAAAATTGAGATGATCCAGGATCCAAACTTCACCTCTGGTGGCAACTGGGGTACGTGTGGAAGACCTAAAATGTCGTGTGAACTCTTCCCATTCCCTTAAGTCCCCCTCCAAGCTCCCATCCTCTTTGCCTTTTTCTTGAAGATACCAGAAATGGGCCTAAGAGGAGAAGTAGCTGGAAGAAGATAGCCGAGACTACCAGGCAACCAACATCCTCCTGTCTCCCAAATCTTTCCCTCCTCCCTTTGCTTTGTGGATCTCCAGCGGAGCAATCTGGGATCCCCTTCTAGTCCAGACTAGGAACGGGGACCTTGAGAAAGCCTGACCTTGATGCAGTCATGGACCACTTTGAAGAATGCAGAGGGGCAATAGCATCATACCTCAGTTCCCACTTTCTAAAACACAACTTGCTAACAAACCTCTTTGCCACAGATGCACTTTCATCTGTGTGCTCTAAAGCTGCCAAGCAGGAAGTATTGTGGAGCTGTATAAGGCCCAAGATAATTCCAGTTCCTAACCCATACACTAGGGCAGAGGTGGACAAAATTTATTCTCGGGCCCCATGTTGTCCTCCAGAGTTGCATTACTGCATAGTATGGGATCACAACAAAACCATTACTAATGCTGGTAAATGGGGGTGAGCTCAATGAATTTCCCAGCTGAGGCCAAATTAGCAGGACCAAGTCCTCTTAAGAAGAATATGCCATGCTATCACCTCTGCTAAATAATTAGGACAAATGCGAACTAGTGTATGGGACTATATCAAATGCTGTACTTAGGTATTTTAAAAACCATTTTCTTGCAATAAAGGAACAAACGTGGCAACAACCTACCTCAACTAACTGTTCCTTCTGTTCAGAAAGCTTGCAGCTATGTTCTGCAACAGCTTCTATGTTACCCTCTGCTCCGGAGATTTTCAGTGCTTTCAAAACTAGATGATCTGAATGATATTTTATCAGGTCTGCTGCAACAGATGTTGCTGTACGGTGAAGCTTTGGTATTGTTGGAAACAATAACACAAAACAGCATGTTAAAACAAAGCAGAGGGTTCTGCTTATATACCACCCCACACCACTTCAAGTAGTCTCCAGGCCAGGCATGTCCAAACTTCGGCCCTCCAGATGTTTTTGGATTGCAACTCCCACAGTCCTTTGTCATTGGCATTCTAAGCTTAGAATTCTGGGAGTTGTGGTCCAAAAACATCAAGTTTGGACATGCCTGATCTAGGCAGTTTATAGTTTAATTACAGTACGCAGGCTATACATTGCCCCACCCCCACCCCAGCAAGCTGGGTAATCATTTTACCGACCTTGGAAGGATGGAAGGCTGAGTCAACCATGAACCTGCTACCTGGGATTAAACCCCAGGTCATGAGTATAGTTTTAGCTGCAGTACAGGCATTTAACCACTGCGTTAGTACATTTGACTGCACATGAGGGGAAACTACTGCTGGTGGTTAAAGTGTGAGCATAACAACTCTCCCTCCCTCCCTCCCCCTCTTGTGGACAAATCAGCAACAAATAACAATTGCTTTCAGAAATGATTTGCGAGGTTGGGATCACATAAGGAATATTAGAACAATGCATAACCGGCAACTAAATAGAGAATACTGGACTGCAGAGGGAGAAGGAAAGAACAATCTGAGTTTTGAAAAGTTACTTTTGAAAAGTTACTGCTGGCATGTTTCAATTTCAAATTTTACAATGTTTCAGCATTGGGTATTCCCAGAAGACTTACTGGATTATGAAGCAATACAACAACAACAACAACAACAACAACAACAACAACAACAACAACAACAACAACAACAACAACAACAACAAATGTCCTCTACACCAAAGTGCATTCCAATAAAATCAATAACATATGAACATGCAACGCAACATTTAACCATAATTTTAATATTACATAAATACATATATGAATCTGAAAATCAACATAAAGCTCCTCAAAACAAGACAAGATCAAATGGAATTAACCCACTGCTTTAATTTTTTTTTTAAATTCAAATAAAATACGCTGGTTGCTGACAAAAATCTGGACTCTTGGGACCAAGTCCTCTTAAGAGGAATATGCTATGCTTTCAGCTCTGCTAAATAATTAGGACAAATGTGATAAAATAATCTTAAGGCCACCAAAAAAACAAAAACAAACAAACAAACACAGAAAGTTGGTTGGAGCTAGTGTATGGGACTGTATTTCTGCTGAGCCAAGTATTTATTCTGTAGAAATTTCACAAAAAAGCACCAGAACATAATACGTGTGGTACTAAGCCATACTTACTTCTCGATGAAGCTCATTCATACACTGACACATTTTCAATATGGCTACTTCCAGGTCATCTGTGATCTCTCTTCTTTTCTGGTTTTGCTAGAAACATACAATCCAAATCCGATATAACATATTACTTCATGCTATTTGTTTCTTCAAGAACATTTTAAGTAGCACTAATTCAAACACAATTTTACAAATAAACCTGCAAACCTAGGGCTGAAATCCAGTGGTACATTGATACAGAGAAGCCCCACTGAATCCACAGGACGTAAATAGGTGTTTGTCTCACTACATCTCCCCTGATTCCATTAGTCTACTCTAATTGTGACTTGCTACTGGATTTCCGCCATTGTGTGATTACTTGGATGTAGTCTCTGTGAACAATGGGAAGTTCACTTTGAAGTCAGTATGCATGGGACTGAGTGAATTCTGCTTTGTCAAGAAACAACTCTGTCATAGAACTAATGACATACTCCGTATGGCAGCCCATCTCATTTCTGTTGACCAAGAACTTGTTATAAGAACCTAGTCAAATGAAGAAGAGTTGACGTCTACCTGTTGTGTTCAAAGTATTAAAGGCTTGGCTTCAAGTCATTTGTTGGTTGAGTCACCTTGGGCCCCTCTCTGTGTCAGCCTAACATGCCCAACAGCTATGAAGGCAAAATGGACAAGAGGGCTGGACTTCCATCCTGTTTTTATATGGGGATCTCGGGTGTTTTTCAATCCAGCAAATTGACTGGGCACTCATTTCCTAGCATCAGCCAACATAATAGCATCTGATATTCCTAAAGCATTCACTGAGCCTACTAAGACAACATGGCATGGAAGACTTAGACCTATGTAGAGAAAACAGCAATAAGTTCAGTGCAACATAAGTGTTTTTTTCCTAAAGAGAATTATTTCTAAAACTAATCATTATGCCTGCTCTTCTGTTTGTTTTATAATTGTTTGCCATATGAAATTAAAGGCAACCTGTTTTTCAAGGGACCTAAATGATTATTACACTCACAGTCAACATTCCCTCTAATTTTTGGCCCTAATGCTCAGGGCATTGTTCTGTGCGTGCGTGCCTCCCCCTCCACAGGTTCTGTCACAACCAGAACAAAAATGGTCACAGCGGATGTGCACAGGAAGAAAAGACACCATGGGGGGCACTGAGACATGCGCACATGTGCGCGCACACACAGAGACAAGGACATACGTTAGACGGAAGCTGGGTCATAGCTTTTGGAACATGATGGGATTTTATTAATGCTATGATGTCGAGGTGTAGTTTGGTCATCTTGATAGGCCAGTAACCCCCTGTCTTACTCCAAACAATCAATATGTTGCTGCATTGAACAAACCAGGGACCCAGCGCTCATGGTTTGCTTAGTGTGATCTCTTTACTTGGCCAGAGCTGAGTCCAGGTTTGTTTTAACTTCACTTTTCTTGTTTGACTGCAGAGAAACCAGCCAGAGCACTCGATCCTTTTGTGTTTGGATGCCATGCTAGACAAACTATTTGCATTAAGCTGCAGGCGCCATGGTTCACCAATATACTGGATCATGTGGTTCTCAACCTGTGGGTCCCCAGACGTTCCTGGACTGCAACTCCCAGAAGCCTCCACCACTCACTGTGCTGGAAGGGGTTTCTGGGAGTTGCAGTCCAGGAACATCTGGGGACCCATGGGTTGAGAACCACTGATCGACACTATTTCAGTTTTCTAGCTTGCTGTAATGTCCAGCTATGGACCTTCACCTGAAAAGCGCATTTATTTCCAGGGAGAGAACTCAGCACTGCTAGGAGAAAGATATATCTTACAGCATACGTCAATGCCGACACCAGCTGCTCCAGTTCCATCTTTGCTTGCTTGGACAGCCCCAAGATGTGCTCTCTATTCTCATGGCTAGTATAAGCAGAATCTGTAAAATCCTCAGTGTGCTCGAGGACAACACGCAGCATTGCCCGAAGGTTCTCCTTTGACAGAAGTAAAAGGTTGTCCCGCAAACCTTCCACTTTATTCTGAGGAAAGGAAAGGAAGGAAACGCATGACAACATCTCCCCAAAGCAGAAGGGCTGCGTCTCTCAGATCGAGTGTAGTACAATGGTCAAGGGACTGAACTGTGAATCCAAACGCTCAAATCCAACATCTGCCAAGTAATCTTAGAAAATTGGGGTTATGAACCTACCATCTGTAACATGATAACAATAACACACCATACATTAACAGAGGAGAACAACTAAACAAAACTGGAGCTGTTGTATTTTGGTCATAGACTCGTGAGAAAAGACAACACCCCTAGGAAGAGAAAGTAACAGTTGGAAAAGAAACAGGCCCCAGGAAACGAGGAAAATGCAGTTCCTCTTTTGGACTGACCCCAGAAAAGAAGACACAATCTTTAGTTTGCCTGACCCGAGCAAGCCTGTGGGTGGGTGGAGTGAGAAGGTTGACTTGTAGGGTGGTCTAATCAGAAATGACTTGATAGCACCTCGCCACCAAACGAAACAGTCAATGAAATCCCTCATCCCAAGAATGAAACAGTCCTTGTACGGAAAGACTCTAACATTTGCATGAAAAGCAAGAGGTGCATTCCATTTCTTACAGGCCTCATCTGTCCCACACAAGCTCTCACGGTGGCTTCTGAAGGCTCTCTGGCTCCCTCCACCCACTCAAGAATTCCCACTATTGTACACAATTGCTGACTGGAGATTTCTGTAGGGGTTCCATTCACGCACTGCTTCCGTCAAAACAGTGCAAATGCAAGGCACAAAGCTCAGCCAGCGGGCCCTCTCGGCCGGCTCCTGCAAGCACGGTTGAACGGCGCGTTCCCTCCTTCCTCCCCATCCCCAAGTGGCTAAGAGAGAAAAGAAACAGAAGTCCTTGGATTAAGCCAGGCATGTCTAAACTTTGGCCCTCCAGATGTTTTGGACCACAACTTCCACAGCCCTTTGCCATTGGCAATCTAAGCTTAGAATTCTGGGAGTTGTGGTCCAAAACATCAGGAGGGGCAAAGTTTGGACAAGCCTGGATTAAGCACTAACTGGTACTAGGTGGTGATTAGAGACGGGCACGAAACAAACAATTTTTCGTTTCCGTTTTCATTTTTTCGTTTCGTTACGCAACGAAACGACAAACGAATTTTGTCTCTAAAATGAAACGAAACGAACAGAAACACTGGAAATTTTGTTGTGCGTTTCATTTCCGTTACTGCAATACAAGTGAACTGCTTAAAATCCTAAAAAAAAAAATCACAAAAAATTGAAATAAATGGTAACGAAAAGGTAACAAACAAACGAAAACGAAAACGATTTTTTTGCAAAAATTCACGAAAAATGGAAATGAACCAAAACGGACCCTCCAAACGACAAATGAAATGACTTTTTTTTATTCGTGCCCATCTCTAGTGGTGATGG
The DNA here is from genome assembly GCA_023846285.1 of Phrynocephalus versicolor. Lineage (NCBI taxonomy): Eukaryota > Metazoa > Chordata > Lepidosauria > Squamata > Agamidae > Phrynocephalus > Phrynocephalus versicolor. The sequence continues at coordinate 89,756,558 of JAHTLZ010000204.1, read as the reverse complement.
TGGTGGTGATCTTGAATTATGACAGGGGCGGAAGCTAAACTTTCTAAAATTCACTGGCTTGCAGAAGGGTTGGGAATCAGCTGGTGCCCACCTCCTCAAACCATCCCCATTATCTATAAGTTATATATCCTTTATGGACAGTGACTTCAATGACTTCCCCACAGAACTGCACCATATTTTTAATCTACATCTCTAAAGAAGTTTGGGATGTGCATAAAAACGCATGGTATGAACAAGAGCACATCAAAATATTTGACAGTTCTATTTTCTTGAGTCCAAATGAGAAGAAATACATTTTTTTCCAACACCAACGATTAAGAAATTCTCATGATAAAAATATTTTACTTTCTCCTCACCTTGAATTCCTTAATGCCAGCATAGGTGCTCATTGGGCCTGGTTCGTTCTCTCCACTGGGCCGACAGTCTGTTACAATCTCTATCACTTGCTCCAAAGCTAGTCTCATTCGGTGGAACACGGCTGCTTTGTTTACACGTGCAGATTCACAGTCAGGATGCCTTAAACAAGTCTTGAAAATACATTTTAAGAATGTTATCCAGAAATCTCAGTATAGTCTCTGCTGAGATGAACCCTTATATGATACACACTACTGCCAAGCAAAGCAGCTGAGGCTGATTAACAATCCTATCAATTAATCAACCACTGTGCTTCTCAACATCTCTACCACTGTGATTTTTTAGACAGCCCTCCAGCTTCCCACTGTGTTGATGTGTTGCTTCAGTCAATTTTTCTCTCTCCATGTATTTCTGGTGAATATATAAAGGCTCCAGAGGGCAGCTCTCAAGGCCTTGCTTTGCCAATGAAATACAGGGGAAAGGATGAGTTACCTTGGAAGCTGTGAGAAGCATCATGGTACATTTCTCAAGAATGGCCCTAGAGGCAGCCATCTTGGCCTTTTTCTTTTCATCTTTTAGATCCTAAAGGAATTAACAAAAGGAACAGGCCATTAGTGGGAAGTGATTAAACATGTTTTAGCTGCTTGTTAGCAAATGAGGTGATTGGCAAGGGAGGGAAAACCAACTGACAAACCACTTTCTGCCTTCAGTTTCTTGGATTATCTTTAGAGAACTTACCGTAGCTCTTTTAAAAAGAGGGCGTGGAAGGGCACTTGGAATTGCTTCCCAATACATTTAAATTTCATACACATTTCAACACAACTGGAAATTTGAGGTTTCTTTGGGCCCAAAACCTATTGAGTAAAATACGCCTGCATAAGAGTGATGACTGTTCATTCCCTCCTCATTGTGTGATCTTATAGTCCTGGAAGGAGCACAGACTCTGCTTCTCTGCCACTTCCTTTGGTGCCCAACTACTCAATAGCAGCTCTGCAGGAATCTATGCCTCCCACCTCCTCATCTGAGTGGGCAGCTTCTGGAGGAGGTAGAGAAGGGAAGTCTGTGCTCCTGATGGGACTGGAAGATTGTGTGATGGAGAGGGAAGGAGCAGCGAGTGCCAGCTTATGAGTAGGGGAACTGGCTGGGGTGGGGTGGGGAAAGAGAATGTGTGGCACCAGATGATCCAACATGAAGAGATGGCCTGCTGGGATCAAAGAATGTTGCGGGTGCACTCACTGCAGGTGGCCACGCCCAGGGAGGCTCGGAAGACGGTCACCCGTGCCCGAGCCTTCTCTGTGGCTGGCCCTACACTATGGAATCATCTCCCACCTGAGTTGTGCCTTGCACAGTCCCTGCCAGCCTTCAAAAAAGCTTTAAAAACCTTGCTTTTTCGGGAGGCGTTTGGTGACAGTTAATTTTATTTATTTATTTTTGTCCGCCATCTGCCCTTCTGCCTTTTCTTTTTTATTAGTGATTTTTATGTGAGTTATTGATTGATTTTAAGTGTTGTTGTTCATAATTTTGTGTATTGTTTGTTCTCCTTTGTTGTAAACTGCCCGGAGTTCCACCCGGAAGACGGGCGGTATATAAGCTCAAATAATAAATAAATAAATAAATAAATAAATAAATAAATAAATAAATAAATAAATAAATAAAGCAGGGAGCCTTAATAATTACCAGCAATCCCACCACTGCTGATATCCTCTGCTTTTTGAGTCTTATGGCTTGCTCCTTCTTCCATGCTGAAGGAACCAGGATCCTCAAGGGCCTTTCCACTGAAGGTAGGCGACAAGGCTAGCAGTAATCGCTAATGTTTTGCCATTCAGTCTCTCTTAAGCCAGGCAAACTCAACCCGAGAGGAAGGGTGAATGGTTTCCACCTGTTCCTCCTTCCACTCAGAGCCCACAGTGCTATCTCCCATGCTGCTCTCGAGCCGTCCAACCCTCCCTCTGCAATTCTTTGCTTTAGGGTGGTGGTGGTGGTTGTTATGAGAAAGAGGAATACGAAATCCTGCCACCTTCCTCCAGCATAAGCGACATTCTGCCGAATACAGTCTGGGTCCAGCCTGTGAAGATGCCTGTACTGTTTTCAGCAAATGAGCCTCTGGCACTTCTTTCAAGCACATCTATTGTTAGTTCTCATGGAGACGTGTGGCCTCCAATGAATCTTGTTTCGCTACCAGGCCTTGTTCCAACCCAGACAGCTTTCAAAGAGGTAACCTCAAGAAGCTTGCATATTCCAAGCAACCTAACAGCTATACATAATTAGAGAGATCAAGTTTCAAGATGTGAGATGGAGTTGAGGATGGTGGCGAAGGATGGGTCTTACTCATTTTAAAACATGCCCAGTGCATTTTGGCATGTGTGAGAAATGGATGTGTACCAAATAAAGTTACAGGCAAGTACTTTCACAATGAATGTCCCTCCTCCTCCTCCTCCTCTTCTTCCTCTTCTTCTTCTTCACACAGCTGCCAGGTGTTAAGCTGGAGTTGGCCTTCTCCAATGATGGAGCTCTTTCCAAGAGCCTAGGTCTCGATGACTGGAGATATCTTTGTAGAACATATGCTGTTCCTAATAAAGTTGCCATTTGTTGTTGACCAATGTTGATCTTGTCTTCGTCTTCTTCTTCTTCTTCGTCTTCGTCTTCGTCTTCGTCTTCGTCTTCGTCTTCGTCTTCGTCTTC
>JAHTLZ010000204.1:89737686-89753512 GCA_023846285.1 Phrynocephalus versicolor | reverse complement strand
TTCTTCTTCTTCTTCTTCTTCTTCTTCTTCTTCTTCTTCTTCTTCTTGTTATAACATTAATACTTTGTGAACCAGTGCAGGCCACTTTTCTTCCTCAAATTACCTTTTATATTATTCTTTTTCCAAATCCCCCCAAGATTCCAGAGATCTGCTATCCCATGGTGCTCAAGATATGTTTTATACCCATATATCGGTTTTTCACATCGGTAGAGACAAAACTGGAAGACACTCCCAATTAAATTAGCCAGCAACAAAAGTTATACTCTACCTCCAGATATACAAGTTTAACCTTAGAATTCTGTAACCAAGAAAACAGCACCAACCACTTAATCAATCAATAGCAAAGTAATGTGGTTGTACACCCCCTACAGAATTTCAAAGAGGCAACTCATCTGACTTTGAAGATCACTTGCTCACTTATCTAGTTATTCCTAGAGGCCTCCGAGGCCCAAGGTAACTTTTACCAACATGGGCTTATGCATCAAGTGTGACCCTATCTTCTGGACAGAGGCAAGTTAAATAATTAAATCTATCTCCATTTCAAATGTAATATTGATTTTACTTTGTCAATTTACGTTTTTAAAGATTTCTGCATTGCTTTTGACCACATTTTAGCACTTCAGAGTTTTAAGTATGTTTTGGGAATGGCCCAGAAATCCTGAGCAAAAGTTTGGTATAAAAATCAAAATCATAAAACAAACAAACAAATGCAAGACTGGCAGTCGTCGAATCTCCTGTAAGCTAGGCAAACTGAGCTCTCTGCATGAAAAATATATTGTTCTGTCTTTCCTAAACAACAGAAGGCGGAGTTTTTCTACCAAACTGCCTCCTAAGCTAGAGGTGGTACAGTGCTCATCTTCTACAAAAATTTCTGAACAGAATCTGGCAAATGGCTCTTATGGAAAAGTTGACCTATCAAATTAAAATATATAGAGAGGAAATAAAACATGATACATTTATGAAAACCTGGAAGCCCTTATTAACGTATGGAATTAACACAAAAAATGAGGAATGTGTTATGGGGAATAATTTTGACTGCTGGAATGTAAAATTTTAAAAGAATTAATTTATTTGTGTATGTGTCACAATTAACTGTGTTGGAAGATGAATTAGTGGGTGGATTTTGAAAAGGATATTGGTCCTATAGAATGTATAAATACTATTGTACTGTTATCTTAACTTGTCTTGTAAAATAAAGATAAGAAATAAAATTTAAAATAATATATATATATATATATATCTTCAAGTTCATAAGCTTTTCTTGACAAGTTTCAGCCTTGCTTCCACTGGTCCATAACATCAATGAGCTTTCTCAATTAAAGCATAATTGAAAACTTCTCACGGAGAGGCTTCTTCTATGGACATCACAACAAATGGGAGGCACCATTGCACTTACCACGCCCCTGGAACAAAGTGATGTAAAAATTAAACAAAGGTTTCCAGGAACACATCAAAAAGATGGTATAAACTGAGATGAGAAAAATGCCTGGATCCCCGGAGAATTTCTCTTGTGATCGGTGCCTGACGGGGGAACTTAAGGAGACACACACAATCCATCTGGAAGAGCCCTGTGTTTGTAATTAGAATATTCAAAAGCACTTGGCTTCCTCTGAATATGATGGTCCTGTTTAACTACTAAACAGCTAAACAAAAAGAGGTTCATTACCGCACAATATTTGCTAAGCGGCTTGTCTATGCAGCTTGCAAAAGGTTGCGAAACTGCGGAAGAAAACAACGCAAAGGGATGTTCTTCCCAAATGAAGGCAGATTTGGCAAGAACACAATGTTTTCACTGGATGCACACAAATTGTTTCTAAAGCATAAAACAAACAGAAAGTTCATTGACACTTACATTTTGACGGTCTCCAGTTAGATGAGCAAATTCCACCATTTCATTTCCAAACTGACTGAATATCTGCACAAACTCCTGAAAACTACCCACTTTTTCTAGCTGTTCCATTGTTACAAGGACCTGCCAAATATATAGAACAAACCGATCTCAGATAGATAGATAGATCAGAGAGATAAACAGGTAGATAGATAGGATCATTGACAAAAAAGGCTTAAGAATCCCACCAAAACATTAACATCCGTTTTGCATTTTTAGAGCCAGTAATATGGTCTTCTCCATCATCTGGCCATTCACTTCACAATGTTACTGTGCATATGTTTCCACCAGAGCAAGTTACAATCCAATCCTATGTTTCTCTGGATGCTGGCAATATAGTGAAATTGTAATTCTGAGAAAGGATGGCATAACTAATTGAATTGTTTTTTGTTGTGGTTGTGGTGGTTTATTTGGGCAAACTAACCTTTAATTTGGTAATTACACTGACCCTCTTATTTTTTGAAGAACTATCCTCTAACTTGTCTTTTAACTTGTGCAGTGAAGCTCTGACTACTTCACCTTGGAGTACACACACATGCATTTTTAAATGCACACAAAGAGGGTTCACATCCTATTGTTATTCATGTAAAGTTTCTAATTGACAAGGTGGTCAGTGCATGCCGATTGCACAACTGGGTGCATTAATGGGCACACTATGGAGATGTACGCTGGCACTTCATCAACTGGCCACAGCAAGTTATACTAACTTTATGCAAACCAGTAGGATTCTGGTCAGATCACGTACAATTGTTTAGCTGTCAAAGTTTTCCTTTGGCAAATGGGCTCTTGAATGAAATCAGACGGCAAAAGGTCAGATGGGTGATATATAAATCTAATAAACAGTTGTTGTGAGTTTTTTTTTGGGCTGTTTGGTTGTGTTCTTGACGTTTTTCTTCCTGATATTTCGCCAGATTCTGTGGCTGGCATCTTCAGAGGGCAAGAAGCTCAGGGAACTAGCACAGAGAGAACTCCTGGTTCCCCGAGCTTCTTGCCCTCTGCAGATGCCAGCCACAGAGTCTGACAAAATGTCAGGAAGAAAAGCAACACAGCCAAACAGCCCGAAAAACTCACAACAACTATCAGATCCTGGCCGTGGAAGCCTTCGAGAATACAAAATAAATAAATCCTTAGGCTTATAAAGAAATTTAAGCATATTATTAAGTACCTTCTACTGCAATCGTAGACTTTTTAAAGTGTTATGGCTGGCTCATCCTTGCATGATTCCCACACCACTATCTTGATATAAACATCTCATTCTCACCCTCTTGAGCATTAATGGAAGACAGGCAACTATTCACAAAACCACAAGTACCTTGTTTCTAGATGTTATAATCTGCTTGATAACTATTCTGTCAGCCAGCACCAACACTTTAGTCACCGAAGAAAGCAAGAGCCTTGCAGCCTTGACAACGCCTGTTTTGTCTGTAAAAATGGTTATCTGGCCATCGGCTTCTGGAGGATCCAAGGCTGCTACGTCTGTAAGGTGGGCAATTGTCTCACCTATAGTTAAAAGAGAAACACGGCCACTGAAGCTACTTCGGTGCTGTTCGAAATACCATGAAACGGTCACTGATTTTATTCCACACCGAAAGAGAAGAAACGCAAGGCAGGAGTTTCCAAGAAGTCCCAGAAAACTGCCAAGGACAGGGATATTATTCAAGGAGTTTCAGATACTGGCCTTAATGGCTTTACATGGAGAGGGAATCATTAACAACACATATAATAAACGTAATGATTACAGAGGCCTCTATAATTTAAAATAAAACCCTGTTTTTTTCCTAGCTTCAGACTATAATAAACCAGATTTAAAGAACCTCCAGATACTTCCTCTTTGGGAAACAGCAAGCCTTCCTTCTCTAAATTTTGGATTCCACCTTAATTTGGACCCCATTACAATCCTTTATGCAGGTACAGGATACACTTTGCTCCCTCTCCAAGTCTGAAGCTGGACAATGTGAAGATTGCCAAGCTGTCGCCGCCGCCTTGCCTCTGCCTCATTAACTGTTGTTTCAGCAGAAGAGAAACTTGTTAATGCGATAGTACCCTGTAATGCGATTTAGTTCAGCAGACGCTACTGGGTATGTGTGTGTGTGTGAAAGAGAGAGAGAAAGAGAGAGGTAATGATGCAGGGCTCATGATATCTGCAAAATATTAATCCCGGCCAGCTGTTCTTTTCCTTCTCCAAGTTGTTCTTCTCCTTGCACTATTGAGAAGGCATGTAGGGGTGTACATGCTGCCCCCTCCCATTGCTTCCATGTCCTACTCACGGAGGCCTTTCCTTCATGGGAGCATAATAAAATATGCGATTGGCAGCTGGCGGCATTTACCCGAACCCTGTAGGATTCATACATTATCAGGGGTCTGAATCATGTGTCTCCATGTGTGTAGGTGGAGCCTGCACCACCACGCCGGGTCCCCTTCCTCAAGCACCTGACCTCCAACATGCAGAGGGCAGCAGGGTTAGACAAGAAGGGCGTGGCAGAAGGAGTCCAAACCAAAAACATTTCATACCCTAAGTCAAAACAGCCAACAGTGTGTTGCCATCACTACCACCACTATCTTTTGTGTTGAGCCGCAGAACACCCAAAGCCAGGAAGGTTGCTGGGCCACGGGAAGCAAAAAAAAACAACCCACAAGCCTCCCTCATTATGGTATGAAATGCAATCATGCCAAATGTGCAATGGTTAATGATTTCCTATCTCTCCATGGCACCCACGCCTGAAGCTTGAAATAGCTGCCTCGTTTTCTCTCACACGCTAGGCTGCCCCTGTCATGAGGCGTATGGGTTTCTAACCATGTCACGCCTTGAATGCCTGGATAGGCGTCTGTCTTTGTTCAGCCTTATTGAGTTTTTCAGTGTCGCAAGGCTGAGGAAGGAGATGTGGGGGCTTTTTGCACCTTTTTAATTGTCCAATGTATTTCCACCAGGCCAAAATTTTCACCATTGACGTCTAGAGAACAGGGTGTCTCCGGTAATGCAGGATGCCATCACCTCTTGTTTTAAGCAACTGAGCACAATGGCCAAAATCTTGTTAATGTAAATTGTGTGCCTGAAGACAATTTGCACAGCAGTTGTACTCTCTGGTGGGCTGTCTCTTCCACAAGGGGTTTTGTGCACACTTTCACGGCTAGCTAATCAAGGAGAGGCTTTCACGACTGTCCTTCTGTGGCAGGATTTATGGATGGATGGATGGATGGATGGATGGATGGATGGATGGATGGATGGATGGATGGATGGATTGATCAACAGATGGACATACAATACTGTGTAAAAGTTTTAGGCAGGTTCGAAAGAATGCCTATAAACAAAGAATGCTTTCAAAAATATTTGTCTGGGAGAGACCTTGTTGATGCAGTATAACTGCCTGGTGTTTTGTGCTCAATCTTGCCATGACATGAAACTGTCTTTCATAACCTCACCTTGGTAGCAGAGTTTGGCTGTTCCTCACCCAATTTTAAGCCTACTACATAGCTGTTTCTGTTTCAGTTCATGACTGGGTTTCAACCTACGTGTGACATTGATCATTAGCACCAGTTTGGTATAAATGGTTGATCACACACCTGACTATAATCCTACAAAACTCCTGACTTTCTGCAAGTGTACATTGAAGAACTGGTGCTGATTTGAAGGCCAAAGGTAGTAACACCAAATATTGATTTGATTTAATTTTCCTTTTGTTCGCTCACTTTGCATTTTGTAAACTGACAGAAATAAACAATCATTATTTATATTCCTGAAAGCATTCTTTGTTTACAGCATTCTTTCAAACCCGCCTAAACCTTTTGCACAGTCCTGTAAATATTTATACTTTTCCTTTCTCCCCAAGAGAACTCAAGGGGGAGGGGGTGACCACATTAAAACAAACAATATTCAAAAAAAATGGTTGCCTTCTTTTTAGGAACTCCTTAGGCAGCCAGTAACTAAGAAAATACCCACCTGAAGCAAAAGGGCTTTGCCTGCATGCAGAAAGACAGAAAAGGTGGAATACAGCTATGGGGCGGGGTGTGTGGGTGTGTGTATGTGTTCCTCAGCTGTATTCTACCTCCATTCAAAATTCTGAGAAACCAGAAGCCATAGTTCATGCACTGAGATAGCCATATCATAACCACAACCTCTGCTTGAAATGGACTCGTCAGATATGCTTGAGAGGCAGGGTCGTTCTACCATATTTCTGGGACCAAGCTTCCATTTCTCCATCATTGCCTGCCAGTGATCAAGAGCAAGCGCTATGCCATTTCAATAAAACAGGAGGTGTGGGAATCTAGCTCTAATGCTCTGTCTATGTTTTAGTAGCATAGCTCTGAGAAGTCTTACATCATACTAAGAACACTGTATTATTGGGTAAGAGGCTGACCAATAAGAGCTTAATACAGGTCTCTGTTAAAAATGGCTCCTGAAAACTGGGGGAGGCTGCATTCCAAAGGTTGTTTAGACAATGCCATTCTACAGAGCATGCTCAGAAGATATAAGCTGTGTGTTGACTGGATGGTCTCTGATGACGTGTATGTAATTTGTGAGAACTAATAAAAGTGTGTAGCTGAGGAGAGGAGGGAGCTTTTTACCATCGACAAGCTTCCCTGGTTGTTCTGCCTGATGCTAAGCACCTAAAAGATCTCTGTGTTTGAGTACTCATTCATTTCTTCACTATTAATCTCTCAGCTGGTCAAGGGAGATTAATCATATTTAAGTATATCCCAGTGAAGGAATCCCTACAAGGAGGCATCCCAGCTGCAAAAATTCCCAAGCTGCAGGCATTGCCCCAAACACTAGCAAGGTGTATATTGCAAGTCTCCACTCGAGAGACAAGAATCACTAAGTGATTTGAGCCACAAACACCCAAACCTCTCTTTGAGAGCTAAGACCAAGCCATGCTTTCTGGCCGTCTTTCAACCCACACGATGGCCAGCCCCTCACATTCTCCAAACGTCCACCTACCAGCTTGCTTTGCTTCTGTGCAGGCAATCTTCATTTCCTCTTTCAACTCTAGGTTTTCATTGGCTATTGCTTCACCCACCATCACAAACCTCCCGACAGCCAGGTTGACAGCTTGGCCCACTTGCTGGATCGCTCTCAAAGTCCGGTCCGACCGCCTCGGCTTATCTTTGTGGTTAATGAGGGTGGTTATCTGGAAAACAAAACAAAACAAAAACACACGACAGTTAAAAACCTATCGTGAGCAATGGTCTCTCTCGACCAAAAAGTGACCAAAAACGTTCCCCTCAAAACAACCCTCAAAAGGTAACAACTCTAAAAGTATAGTCTTCGGAATAAGTCTTTGGCTGCCCTGCTACAACAAATGGATCTGTCTTTTTCTCCTCAACAGGCCGCAGCTCTGCTACGTTTACTACAGCAGGCAAAGGTGGAATGCAAACACTTAGCAGCCAGCACTTCTCGTGATGATAAAGAAGTGTATGTACACCCCTTCTCTGGCCCCAGACAAATAATATAATCGAGTAGGAATGCTAATACGGAGGGAGAGACAGTCTTCAATCCACTTTAATAAACTCCTTGCAACCCTTTCCTGGTAGCTCATTGGATGACATACACTCAAACTGAGGGCTGGAAGAGTGAGAAGAGACAAAAGAAAATATTTTTTTTACCCAGTGTGTTGTTGATCTGTGGAACTCCCTGCCACAAGATGTGGTGATGGCATCGAGCCTAGATGCCTTCAAAAGGGGATTGGACAGATTCCAGGAGGGAAAGTCCATCACAGGTTACCAACCATGATGGAGATGTGTAATCTCCAGGATTAAAACCGGGGTACTTCAAGGACCAGATGCAGGGAAGTGGTGTGAAGAGACAGATATCTAGTCTTGTGCGCTCCCAGAGGTATCTGGTGGGGCCACTGTGAGATACAGGAAGCTGGACTAGATGGGCCTTTGGCCTGATCCAGCATGGCTCTTCTTATGTTCTTATGACAAGAGAGGAAGAGAGAGAAAGGGGGGTGTCAGGGAGAGAGGGATAGCCCCACACATTTTTTCCGTGGGTCCTTCCATCCCCACTTTTTAATCCTTCACATCCTCAATTCTTAACTTGATTGATGGCCCGAAAGGTCAGGGGGAAAAAAACATGAGGAAAATGTTTTCACTCCTGAGGCTAAGCTGAGGCTAAACTTGCATTATGATCAGATCGGACTCATATGCACGAAGCTCTCTGTGGGGATTATCAACTTGATGGGTTGGAATAGATAATGTGTATGGGGGAAGGTGGAGCACATTTTTTCACCTCTTGAAGAGAACTGTAGGTCCAGCTAATATATAAATCGGACTGATACAGCTGTTCTTTACAGATTAATTATATGTGCTTAATCATGTGAAGTACAGCAGTTAAAGCAAATCAGTAGTTTTATACTACTGAAAGTTGTATTTCAGGTACTAAGATGTCCCTCACAGAAAGCTCTTGTTGAAATATATATGAAGACTTTACAAAAACTGTTATATGAACCCTACTGCGCTTCAAGCTGCACGTTTACCAACAGCAGCAACAATTTGTACCACAGAGCTGGAATGGATCAGCCCCTGTCAAGAAGGCAGCGTGGGGAATTGAACTCCAAGTTACCCAGCAGTATTTACACTTTTAAAGCCTAATGCAACAACAACAACAAAAAATCTGAATTTAAAGTTCTGCTTCTGCTTATATACCGCCGCCATACCACAGATTCACTTCCAAGATTCAAAACAACAACAGCAAATCTTGCTCAGAGACGTACTGCAGGCTGCATGATTTCTTCTTCATCAACTAAACTGCAAGTGACAAAAGCAGTAAGGACATGTTTGGTCTGCAGCTAATTGCAAGTGAATAGGCTGGCCATTTGTTTAGCACTGGGCCACTGAATTCTATTGAACAATGATGGTCATCTACTTTTTAGGACTTAAAACTCCATGTTGTAATCCTCTGCTCTCCAACAGATCTAAGGCCACTAAGTTGTCCTTGAAAGATCTCTTAGCCATGTATTCCAGCTACCCCAAACTCCTAAATTCTTCCTCTACTCAAAAGGAAAATCTGAGCAATGAAAAAAGACGAAATCCATGCTTCTGATGATGCTTGTGTTCCATGATGTATTTCCCTCCTGTATTTCTTTCTCACGTAAGGCACTGCAGCAGAATCAACACAATTGCAGGAAAGGGAGATAAGACCACAAGAACAGTGTGTACTAAATTAATCCAAGATTTTGTCTAGTCTACCACTCTCTAACAGAGGCCAATGAGATGCCCTTGGGTAGCTCACAAATACAGCAAGGCACAGATATCTCTCAACTATTTCTTGCCTACAGAAATTGGAAATTAAAGCATCATCTTTCTCGGTATGGAATCTGTTCATTCATGAGACCAGTGTTATTTCTTGCGGTTATGAATTCCAGACGTCGCACATGGATAATATCAAGACCTCAGGTAATTACATCTGAATCTTACTGTTTGTTGCATAGTCTCTCTTCCTGGTGCAATGTGGTGGAATTTGGGGCATATTTGCTCTTTTCTTTTATAAAGAAAGTAGATAAAGGGTATACCTGAAGATGAAGATGGTTTCTCTCCATCTTCATCCCATCCCTCTCATTCTCTTCCTTTCACACACATTTTGTCACTCTGAAGTCATATGGTTTCATATGGTGGGCACAAAGATCACTGCAACAAGAAACACCCTACAGTTCTTCTAAACCTAAGTATAAACTATACATGCAAAGCTTGAAAACGACTCAGCTCCTTGCTATCGTCTGGAGTAGGAACTGGCAAACCACTCCAGTATTCCTGCCAAGAAAACTCCATGGTCATGGGGTCACAAAGAGTCGGTCACGACTGTAACGACGTAACACGCACACACCCCTTCATCAAACATGTACTGTATATAGCTATGCAGAACAAATGTTCTGACCTCTCTGAAATACAATCATGCATCACAGATCAACCACAAGTTCAGAATGGTTAGGGAGGTGGACCTAACCCCAGATATTTTTTCCTCAGCCAGCTGACTACCAATATCATAAATCAGGCCTGCACAACAGGTAGACTGTGGGCTAGCGGTAGCCCGCCGGCCATCAATTCAAAAAGTGAGGGGATAAGTTCTCTACCCCTCCCTCCCCCACCCCAAGGACCACCACTGCCCCAGCAAAGTTCTGGGTCCGCCAGCCCACTGTCTCAGCTGAGTGGGGCAGTTCAAGGGCCATGGCACATTGAAATCTGTTCCCTCCAGAATAGATTAATTGATTTTCAATGCATTCCTATGGGAAACCGCTGCTCTACCACTTACATTTTTTTAAACTTTTGAGCATGTTCTCAGAACGGATAAAATTCGTAAGTAGGGGTTTTAGTGTAGTAGCCCTCAGACACTTTGGGCCAGAAAAAGTAGACCTCAGTCTGTTCAAAGTTGAACAGCCCTGTCATAAATGGAACTTTTATTCCTGGCTATAAGAACAGTCTACCTGCTAAGATGTTCACTTTTACCATTCCCAGATTTTCATAGAAAGAGGATGACTTTCAGGAGTCATCTTCCTAGAGGAATGGAGATTTTGATTATGACTTTGCTAGGGTGACTGTCCTTGGATGGAACACAGTATATGGTCTGAAACTCAAGACTCTTGTTAAGTAGGAATCACATTTAAAAAGCAACACACACACACACACTGGAAATAGGTATGAGTGATCTGCAGCTCAAAGTGAGATTGCAATTTTCCACTGGCTCTGCCCAATAAATATAGCCCAGGATGCAATATTAATATGCTCAACGCTGGCTGGTGTTCCCACTAAGCAGCAAGAAATGCATGTCCTTTTATAACACTGCACAGACGGAATGGACTCTGGAAGACAGCAGCCCCTGTCCTTTAGTCGCCACAGGAAGCAGGATATCATAAGGAAGATCCAGAGCTTGACAGAATTCAGAAAGGTGTCAAGATACAACAACAGCTGTCATGGGATGTCTTGTTCCTGATAGACTGAATAAACTATCCAAAACCAAGCAAGACTAACCAGGCCATCTCTCCAGTGCAGACAAGCCTTCACAGCAGGCATGTCCAAACTTTGGCTCTCCTGTTGTTTTGGACCACAGCTCCCAGAATTCTAAGCTTAGATTGCCAATGACAAAGGACTGTGGGAGTTGTGGCCCAAAACATCTGGAGGACCGAAGTTTGAACCTGCCTGCTTTACAGATTCAAATTAACCCATCTTCAAGTTAGTCAATGTTTATTGTTCCTACTGCAGATCATAGGGACAAGTAGGAAGTTCTCTTTGCAAGGAAGCCAAAGAGAACAGGGTTTTTAAATGTACAGTATAGTCATTGTGACAATCACACAATTAAATGCACATCATGCACATGCAATTTCCCCCCCACAAGCAAACGGGCAGGCTGCTAAAATTTGGTGGTGACCGTTGAGGATGATTTATTCATTTTTTACAAGCCGTCCTGACAAAACCTTCCTAGGTTGTGAACAACAATCCTATGCAGATGTAGACAACCTCAAGTTCCACAATTTAACAGCGGTTGAATAGCTGTTGAACAGTTTAACAAATATAATCCAACAGGACCTCCCTATCCACAGATCAGTATCTGCTAATTCATTAACTCATGGTCTGAAAATACAGGTATTACAAATATTACCTGAAAAAAATAGAAATACTGTACTGTACAGTATGGATTTCAAGATGTAATTATTAAAACTTGCCACTAGAGGGAGCCACATAACTCCCAGAATTCCGAGCCTAGCCTGCCAATGACAATGTGGGAGTTGCAGTCCAAAACATCTGGAGTGCTGAAGGTTCACCGCCACTGCTATATAGGAAAGCCACTACCATTTCATCTGCTGTCCCAGCAGTTTGAGGTCGCTTCCTCTATGTTCCAGAGCAGCGCTTCTGTAAAAATCAGAGGTGGATTGGCTTGGGAGGCAGGAGGAAGGGCGCTAACCTAAACCAAAATGCCACTTCGGAGAGGTTTCCCACTTCCCTTCTTGCCAGGCTCTTTCTCAATACATCCAGGTAAACAGGGAAATCCATTCTTAATTGTCTTTGGAGAAGAAAATGTGCAGAGCCAAGGAGATTATGAGTGTATGTATGCGTTTGTGTGTGAGAGAAACAGAGATAAAGACAGTCATCTTCAGAATGTTGAGGAATGAGAGATTTCAACTTGGTTTCAACTCACAGAGGTCCCATCGAGATAAAATTTACAGGTAAATGGAAATCGTGGTTCCTACAGACCATGTTAGCTATAATCCACATTTTTCAGTATCTACAGTGGGACTCGGAACCAATCCCTCCCCATGGATAGGGGCTCCTACTATAATAATAATGTTAGAACTGCAGAGCTGGAAGGGAGTCCACCCCTGGTCAAGGAGGCACAGCGGGGAATCAAACTCACTCCTTCCGGTTCCTCAGCCAGAGACCTAAACCGTTGCACTCTCCAGCAGTTCATGGGTGTCATCCCCAAATTACTTCCATTTGTAATCCACATAATATGAGACTCCCATAATTCTGGAAAGCAGTTCAGAGGCAGGTGAAGCCTATTTACATTTTACTATAAACCTCTAGCTCTGCAAAGTTCAAGGCAGGAGACCGTACAGGTCCCATCTGTAATCTCCTTGGAAGAAGTATGAATCATTTACAGCGGTGGTTCTCAACCTGTGGGTCCCCACATGTTCCTGGACTGCAACTCCCAGAAACACCTTCCAGCACAGCGAGTGGTGGAAGCTTCTGGGAGTTGCAGTCCAGGAACATCTGGGGACCCACAGGTGGAGAACCACTGATGTACAGGTATGCAGCTGTGTCATCCTGTCGTGAAATAGCTCACTGAGTTATGTACTGTACTTGGCTGTGAAGCCAGAGGTCAGGAGTTCCAATTCCTCGCTGTGATTCCTGGGAAGAGCCAGCCTGTGAAGCCTTGGGCCAGCTGCCTAGTCCCAGAATGCCCCCCCCCCCCGTCCCTGGGAAGGAAATGGCTAAGTCACTTCTGAGTATTCTCTAGTTAGAAAAACCTGCCATAAGTTGGGTTCAACGTGACAGCATACAGTTTCTTCTTCTTATTAAGAAAATGAAGTGAGACTATTGTGACATAAACAATAACCAACTTTATTACAGCAATAGATGAGAAAATGACCCACAGTCTACAAAAGATTATGCCATAATTACATTTGTTGTTGTTGTTGTTGTTGAGGTACTACAAGGCTCTTCCTTATAAGAAATAAGATGTTCATGAGGATGGCAACAGAACCTACTACTTATCGTTAAAAACAAACTTCCTACTCTGGATGAAGTAGGAAGTGGGTTCCTCCAAGTTGTTCCATCCTAACCTTATACTCTTTGCCTACAACTCAGGACTCTCCAACCCTACTTGGATCAATGAAGCTTTAAATCGCTGCATTTAAGTTATCCCAGCCATCAGCAGTGGTTCTGTTCTACCGAATGCTATCCTACCAGCCAGATGAGAACTGATATCCAGCGTGACTCTTCCGTTGCTCTGCTGTTGCTTGCACAATTAAGAACCGGTAACAGAGCAAAATTAGCAGGGCTCCAGGAGGCCCATAGGAAACATTTTAACTGACAAGTGTGTTAAACAGTCTGTTGCTAGCTGGAGCGTTTAAGCTGCGGAGCTAATGGGAAAAGACAGAACAAAATTAAGCTCAGAAGGCAAGAGGATAATGGGAAGCAGAAACTTCTCCCCACGCTCTCATCCACCCTCACAGCACGCTCATCAAGAGAGGATGGCGACCTTCCAAATGTCTGAAGCCCCTGGGGATTCTGGGAATACCAGAAGCATCAACACAATGGGAACACAAAAGCTGGTACCCAGGGCAGTCACTGTCTTATGGTAATAGCTGGCACAAGTACATGTCACTACGGCCACCGCATGCCCTAAAAAACAGATCAGGAGAAGCAAACAAACCCTCCCCAGCATATTTTCAGCAACGCAGAACTGGATCTCATCACTATGTAAAAATCCAGCATTACCGACACTTGATAGAGAAAAGTAGGCCTCTCCAAAAAATTAAAAATTACTCCTAAAAAAACAGGGAAATTAAATGATAGAATAAGGAACTCAGAAAAGATGAGAGAGAGAGAGAGAGAGAATTTACACACAGGGTAAAATGCTCTCAAACCACCTGTTCCACATTCTTGTTCTTGTATCCACACTTGATGAAGTTTACAAAGAGTTGCAGGCCTGCAATCTTTGAAAGTGTCCTCTTCCTACAGGTGCATAAGAAAATTCAAGCTTTAAAAGTGGTTTTATGTTAATGGACATTCGTTCCAAAGCCCTTACTGAACATAGTGAGACATATTTTTAAGCAATCACGGGTGCCTGGGCATTACACCTTGCAACCCACTCACAATTCCTCACCCTCTGCTCTAGGCACCAAGCCAGAGATAAACAGAATGGAGCTCTTCCTACTTCTGGAATGGCAGACAAAGGCTTATCACATTCACCCAGAAGGAAATAATACAAAAAATAGAATGTAGTTTTTTCCAACAAAAGGACAGATAATCTGAAGAAAAAAAACATTTGACAGCTAGAAAATATCGTCTCTATCTCTAAACCGTGTAATGTTTTCTTACAGATAGTCAGTCCTGTAAGCCGACCCTTTTTTCACATGTTGTCTAGAAAGATTTATTAATTTATTTCAAATATTTATAGGCTACTATCCTGGGGGAAGGGGGTATTTTCAAGGCAGTGTAAAAACTGTATTACATTAACTTCTCAAAAAAAAAAAAACCCCAAGGGAATAACAATACATTAAAATAGATTTCAGTCTGTAGAAACTTTTTCAGCAGCATATTAAATAACTAATATTGAAACTGGGAAAAAAAGGTTTGTTTTTTTCAATGCCAAGACTGGGGAGGACAACACTGCATCCTTGGGAGGGGCATCCTTAAAGATAAGGGCCATTACTGAAACAGCCCTATCGTGAGTGTTCATCTGTCTAGCCCAGCGTTTTTCAACCACTGTTCCGCGGCACACTAGTGTGCTGCGAGATGTTGCCTGGTGTGCCGTGGGAAAAATTGAAAAATTCTAAAGAAATTCAACCCAGGGCCGGCGGGTGGCCCACAGCTGGGAGGCGCTATAAATAGTGTCCAAGGGCCAGCTTGGCTCCTCCCCCCCGAGGCCCGCGGCACTAGCGTCACTTCCTGGCCCCGCTCATTCTCTTTAGTGTTTACCCTGTGCCTGTCGCCGCCGCGGCGACTCGCTCGCTTCCCTCTCCCCCCTCCTTTTTTTACCCTGGACCACCACCACCCCTTTCCTGGGAGCTACCAATGGACTGAGCCGCCCGACAGCCCGCCCACCGACACGAGCCGGCCCGGGAGCCCCAGCCCAGAACAAACCACCAGGTGAGGGGAAGGGGAGGAGGGGCGCCCGGCTGCCCCATGAGCACCGCGGCAGGGCTGCGAGGAGGAGGGGATGGAGGAGGCCTCCGCCGGGCCTGGGCTGAGGAGGCAGGCGGGCGGGGAGGGCTACTGGCACGGCTGGACAGCCGGACGGCCAGCCTTTAGGGTCCGGGAGGGGAAGAGCCGTCTCTGAGTGGCCCCGCGATGGGTTCCTCATCTGTGTGGGGCCGGCACTGACAAGCTCTCCTCTTCCTCCTCATAGATGGGGGGGGAACAGTTGCTTGGTGTCCTCCGTGAAGTCTTGCCCCTTTCTTTCTGTCTTGGGTCACCCTCTTCTCTCTCTCTTCATAGAAACATGCTCATTTCTAGCCTGCATATGTGTATCTGTAATTAAAACTGTAAACCGCCCAGAGACTCCTTGAAGTGGTATGGGGCGGTATACAAGCAGAACACTTTCTGCTTTCTTTCCTTCCTGCCTTCCTTCATCCTCCTCCCCTCCTGTCACTGGACTTACTGAAGGCATCTGCACTTTCGTAAAGTGGCAATACAGCAATTTAACCTGAATACAGGTGGCTGTGAAGGGATGATGTTGGGTGCCCACAGAAAGGGCTCTGAGTGCCACCTTTAGCACCCATGCTA
>JAHTLZ010000204.1:89724471-89737676 GCA_023846285.1 Phrynocephalus versicolor | reverse complement strand
CCCATGCTATAGGTTCGCCTACAGTGCCCTACTGTTAATGTTTTGCAGCCAGTTAATGTTGCTAGTGCTATCCAGTGTACACTGACGGATGGAGACATTTTCTAATGGTGGTGTGCCTCGTGATTTTTTTCATGAAACAAGTGTGCCTTTGCCCAAAAAAGGTTGAAAAACACTGGTCTAGCCCATAAGAATCTGTAAGTGAAAATGCACAACTGACCCTTCAGGTAACTACAACCACACATAGGGAGATCTCACCCACTTCCCTACTTTGCTTTCAAAGCAAAAGTAGAGAACAGCTTCGTCTACCACATATGTCAGCTTGTCCTCAGTTGCCTTCAAAGTACCACCAGAGAAATGTTTGGAGATTCTACAGCTGCCTAGGATCACTAGAGGAAAACAAAAGCCCCCAGCATTCTGATGATCGTTCAACCCAAACCTTATAGATGCCTGACCCCAGTGGTTCCTTGCAGATGTTAGACCTACAATAAAACACTTAAGGTGCATGTCTTTAAACATAAAAACAAAGGTTTTAGATAAATTGTATTTTGATTTCAATAAATTTGTTGTTCCTTTTGCATATTAATTCCTGTATGCTCAATGCTGCACACTTTCATGCTTTTTAAAATCAAGACTACAGTGGTCCCCTGCCCATTCGTGGTTCATATACTGCGGTCCCGCTATATCGCGGGACCGCAGTATATGAAAAAAGACCCCCTGGGGTAAGGGGGGAGGGCCTGCCAGAGGCCTGATAAATAACTTCCGGTTCACAGGGAGGCCTTTTTGGGGCCTCCAAAAGACCCGGAAAAGGCCCTTGCAGGCCCGTTTAGGGCAGCACCAGGCTGGGGGTAAGTACAAGAGCCCCCAGCTAGGCACCCCAGGTCCAAACCAACCTGCATTCACATATCGCAGATTTTGAATTATTGCAGGTCGGGTCGGGTCCCTAGCCCCTGCAGTAGGCGGTGGGGGTCACTGTATTATGTGACTTTTAGGTGAATTGTCATGCATTACTTAGACTAAATTCATAATACAACAGGTGTTTTCTATTTTTAATTTTCCATCTCTCATAATGGAATGTTTTTCTTTATATTTTCCGCTTATTGTTAATAGCTTTAACATTGCCTTTTTAATTGATTTAAGATGTCTCTTCAAATTCCTCGTACTTAACTTGAATATTGTCTTATATGTTCTGGGTTGTATATTGTCCTTCAATATTGCAAGTTGCCTTGGGTCCTTTTCCAAGGAGAAAGTCGGGGTAAAAAATTCAAAATAAAATAAAATAAAATAAAATAAATATAATAAAATAAAATAAAATATAAACAAACAAACATGGAGGTAAGATGGAATGTCAAAGCACTTTCCAGGAAGGGACAGAAGGACGAGCACCATCTCCAAGAATCATCTCTTCAGAAGGGAAGAAACTATTCATGTGCTATTCCTGAAAAGTTCAAACCAATCGCCTGACCAAGAACGGCTCTTTCACTCAAGAGATCAAAAGAAGTGGGAGGGGGGGAATCACGATCCCTCTAGTTCCAAGCATAAACTACCCACCAAGGCCTATGCTGCCTAAGCTCCTGCCATTAACTAACTCAGCCACTGCTTTGTACCCTTCCGGGGCCTGCAAACTCCCACTCAGCTCTTCACTATTTGAAAACCAGACCAGAGTCAGGATTTTCATAAAATGGGATCAGACTACACAAAACCTTGAAAACGCAATATGCATTGTGTGAGACTTTCAACTACAGGGAACTTTCAACATGTGCTCCTATTTTTCTGCCAACCAAGCATATGCCAGGTGTATCCAGAAAACCATGATGATGTGAAATTTCATACATATATGGCACCCTATTCCATTGGTTTTCATACTTTCTATCTTCAGAGGACCTATTACCATCTCTGCTGAAGAAAGACGGTAGAGTACAACAAAAAAGCACTCACTGTGTGGTTTACAAATTCAATACACAGGCAACCCATTGCCTCCCCCTTCTCTAACACCCCAAGCTGGGTACTCATTTTATAGACCTCAGAAGGATGGAAGGCTGAGTCAATCTTGAACTTGCTGGCATTCAATGCTGACAGTGGGCAGAGTTTTGACTGCAATACTACAGTTTAGCCACTGTGCCACAAGCCTTAGTAGACATCCACCATTGTAATTCCTGAAACATGATCTAGGATGCAGCCTAAATTTGTGCTGCTAGGCTGGTATCCAAGAAATGCATTGTACCTTGCCATTCCTTCAATCAGATCTGGACCACACCCAGCACTATCCTGGGGCTGCACATGAATAAGGGCAGAAAAACGTTCATTTCACAAGCTTCACTCTTGCCTGCTTGCCCTGGAACAGTCTCAAACCATGTCTCTGTTGAAACAAATGAGCCAGCTGCAAACTGTTCTGAATCATCGTCCATTTCACAGCACTTCCCCTCTAATACAAACCAGGATATTTTTAATCCAATATGTTTTCGGTTTGGTATTTTTGAAAATGCAAGTGCAATTCAGAATTCTACAACAGGGAGAGAGTGTTCCAAGAGACACTAATACATGCTCCATCACTGCAGCATGCATGGTGTCTTGACTTTACATCTAGTGATAAACAATTTAGAATACACACACACACACACACACACACACACACACACACACACACACACACACACACACACACACACACACACAAAACAAGCTTCTGTGCTCTCTAGAGCTCTTCATCAGGCTCAATGGCAAAAATGATGAATAGGAGGGAAGACATCAAACTTCAACTATTTGGCAATTGCAGCTGGTCTAATCAAGATATTGGCACCTGTGGAATTTCCATTTTATTTATTATTTTACTTTAGAGTATTTTTACCCCACCTTTCTCCTTGGAAAAAGGACCCAAGGTGGCTTACAGAATGAGGGATAATATACAGTCCAGTACAATTAAGACATGTTCAAGTACTGAGAACAGGGAATCGAGGGACATTTTACAGCATTAATAGACAACATTACATTAAAGCTACAAGAAAATGTGAGCAGTTAAAGGGGAGTAAAGTTCCATGTAAAGTTACAAGTGATGGAAACTAACATTGAAAACATAGTGTCAATGTAAACCCATAAGGTTATAAGTAGTTATAAACACAAAGTCTATGTGATCCTGCAGAGTCAAATAAAAGACATGTAATAGGTAGACCATCATTCAGGGAAAGCTTGCCTGAAGAGAAAGGTCTTTGCCTGGTTCTGGAAAGACAACAGAGATTAGGCAGTCCTGGCCTCTGTGGGAAGGAGTTCCTGAGTCTGGGTGCAGCTGTCGAGAAGGCCCTTTCATGGGTTCCCATGAGACATATCTGTGAGGGTGGCGGGAGGGAGAGAAGGGCCTCTCCTGATGAACATAACACCTGAATTGGTTCATACTGTGAGATTCAATCTTTGAGGTAGCTTGAATTGTGCCCGATAGCTGATTGGCAACCAGTGGAGCTGCTTTAATAGGGGTGTAATCAGGGCCGGCGCATCCATTAAGGCGAACTAGGTAGTTGCCTAGGGCGCCAAAATGGACAGGGGGCGCTGCCGAGCCTGCTGCCCCCCCTCCGCCTGGCTTGCTGTCCCCCCGCCGCTGCCGCCCAACCCCTCCGCTGCCGCCCCTCGCCTAGGGCGTGAAAAACCCTAGCACCGGCCCTGGGTGTAATGTGATCTCTGTATCCCGCCCCACCCAGCAGTGTGGATGCTGCATTTTGGACCAGTTGAAGTTTCCTGAGCCTTTCATCAACAGCCACACATAGAGCGCATTACAGTAGTCTAGCCAGGATATCACTAGGACACGTATCACCGTGGCCAGAGCTGGTTTCTCAAGAAACAGGCATAATTTGCGTACTAGCCTTACTTGTGCAAATGCGCTCCTGGCCACAGCTGTGACCTAGGCATCCAAGCTCAAGGAGGAGTCCAAGAGCACCCCCAAGCTGTGTATTTGTTTTTCCAATTGGGGGGTGACCCCATCCAGCACAGGTTGCATCCCTATCCCTTGTTCTCCCTTTCAACTGGCTAGGAGCACTTCTTGTCTGGGTTTAGTTTCATTTTGTTCATCCTCATCCAGTTCATTACCACAGCTAAAATCTCATGTAAAGTTGAGAGAGTAGCTCCCGTAGAATCCGGAGGTGATGAGAAGCAGAGCTGGGTATCATCGGCATACTGGTGGCACTTCACCACAAAAGACCTGATAATCTCCCCCAGTGGTTTCATATAAATGTGATGTTGTTGTTCCTGGGGGATCCAGGTGTTGTGGATGCGGTGTGATAGGCAAACAGCACCCCAGCCGTTGTTGCTTGCGTCTGTCGTCACTTGGATGGTAGGGAACGGATTTCGAAAAGGACGCCCCGAGAGGATGTTGGAGCGGCATGACCACCAGCTGAGATGAGAAGGTAAGTCTGGTGGGATCGGGAGGAGCTTGTCGGGGGGGTCCCGAAGAGCGTCGAAGTTTTGAAGAAACCAAGCCTGGAGAGGTCTGAGTCGCAGCCGCGCGTGGACCAAAATGGAGGTCATGGAGGCCATGAAGCCTAATAGTCTTTGGGCCTCTAGTGCTGGAATGACTTGTAGATGTTGAAATTGCTGAAGCAGATGGAGCATATCTGCAATTCTGGTTCTTGGAGGAAAGGCCATTGCCCTGGTTGAGTCTAGGATGGCACCAATGAAGTTGACGACTGGCGAAGGGTCTAGATGAGATTTTTTGTAGTTGACCCGTAGACCCAGCGACTCCAGGGTGTTTAGGACGGTGGCAATGTCCTGATGAACCTTGTCCTGAGAGTCCGCCACAAACAACCAGTCGTCTAAGTACGGGAAAACAACTATTCCAAGAGTGCGTAGGTAAGCCGCTACTGGTGCCATACATTTGGTGAAGACTCTTGGAGCAGTGGCCAGACCAAAAGGCAAGGCGGCGTATTGATAGACGTCTTCCCCCACGGCGAAGCGCAGTAGATGACGATGAGACTGGTGGATTGATATGTGGAAGTAAGCATCTTTGAGGTCCACAACTCCAAACCAATCACCCCTGCACAGAAGAGGGATGACCTTCTCCAAGGTAACCATCCGGAATTTCTTGTATACCAAGAACTTGTTCAAGAATCGCAGATCGAGAATAGGACAAAGACCTCCGTCCTTTTTCGGCACTGTGAAGTAACGAGAAAACAAGCCGAGGCGAGCGGAGTGTCTTGGCACAACTTCTATAGCATTCTTCAGTAGTAACGAAGAAATATCTTCGAGAAGGCAAGGAGATGGAGACGTGTGAACCAAATGTCCCAACGGGGGAAGAGAACTCAACTCCAACAGGTAACCGTTTTGAACTATCGACAGGACCCATTGGTCCGAGGTGATGCACTGCCACGCTGCCAGAAATGGCCGGAGACGGATGAGATTATTGTCAGTACTCGTCGCGGGGCCTTCTATCTCTGGACTTAGATGTAATGTTGGAGGGCTTGGACTTCTTAGACTTGGAGAAGGTGGAGAGAGCGGAGGATCTTGTCGGGCGGTCTCTCTGCTGTTGTTTAGAAAAGGATTGGGCTGTGGGAGGCCAGAAACGTCTTCTCAGCTGGTAGCGAAAGGAAGACTTTGGGCGAGAAGGTATGACATTGAGCTTTTTCGTTGTGTCTTGCTTCTTATGCCTGTCCTCCATGAGGTCATCTGTGGCCGTGTTGAAGAGGCCAGAACCATCAAAGGGTAAAGACTCGATCTGCGCTTTATGATCATCCGAGAGGCCTGTAGTTCGCAGCCAAGCATGTCGACGTATGGAGATAGACGCGTTGAGAACTCTGGAAGCTGCGTCAAAGGAATGTTTAGAAGCCCTCATCTGTTGAGCGGCGACGCACATGGATTCTTCATAGACAGCAGAAGCCTCAGCACGTTTCTCTTCAGGAATCAGTTCCAGGAACGGATGCAGGTGAGTAAGAAGATCCCGTTGGTAGGCTCCCATAGCACCCTGGTAATTCGCTACCTTGTATTGAAGCACAGCATAGGAATACAAGTGCCTTCCTGCAGTATCCAGTTTTCATCCTTCTTTAGATGGGGGGACTGGAGTCTGTTTAGTACGGGATTGTACTTGGGAAGAGGCGACCACTACAGAGTTGGGTTTGGGATGCCTATTAAGATATGGCGCTTTGTCATCATGGACTCTATAAAGAGCTTCCAGCTTCCTAGGGATGGCAGTTGACGAAAGCGCCTGGAAGGAGTCTTCGCTCATGGTGAGGAAGGAAGTGATCAGAGTGAGATGGACAGGGGAAGTCTCATCACTTGCAATCCTTCCGAAGATATGGCATACCCTCTTGGTTTGAGGCTGATGGATGGGCAGCTCAATAGTCTTAGACATCCAGATGAGAAAGTTGGTATAATTCCTCATATTGTTTGAGGAGGAAGGAGGGGATTTCTCATCAACCTCTGAATCCGGCGAAGTGACGAGTTGCAGAGACGTCGAATCCGAGACTTCTGAAGTGATGGATTCAGCCTCAGGCTCCATTTCCTCTTCCTTGTTTGAACCAGACGAGGAAAGGACTACAGCCGTCTGGTCAGATTCGACGGGTTCAGCAGAGTGGATAGACCATTGCCGCCCATCGAAACGGAGGGAGAAGGCCGGGATCGGAGGAACGGATACGGGAGCTTGGATGTGATGCTCCTTCCGGCTTTTCTTCTTCGGCGGCTCCATCGAATCCGAGACGGCGGCGGACCGTTTCGGTGGGGTTAAAGCCAGGGTAACCGCAATTGGTACCGACTCCGCCATCGAATCCGTAGGAGGCTTAGGGACGGAAGGCTCGGAACCGCCAGACGCCGTCAGGAGAGAAGGCTGCAGGTGGACATGCTTGTCCTTTCGGCGGCGCTCCGGTTTCGACGACGACGAACCCGACAGGAACGTCGGAGGCAGGGAAGAGGCACGCTCTTCCACCTCAGTCTCCCGGATTGAAATAGGGGACGAGGCAGCCTTCGAAACCATTGAAGGGGAGCGTATAGCTGGCCCCTTGGAGCGAGAGGTCCGCTCGGATTCGGAGCGACGGGTCCCTTCTTCCCTCAACGGAGTGGAGCCCACGAGTGTAATATTTGGATGTGGATCTCCGTCATCATCGGATGACAACTCCGAAGGATCCGAGGGAAGGAGCTGCTGGTACCTTGAAGTCGTTAGCATTGCAGCCGAACCGGAGAACTCCGTCTCAACAGTAACAGATGGAGAAGCCAGAGTCGAAATCGGAGTGGAAGAAACAGACGTCTTGGTCGGTTTCGACGGTTTCGAACGTGATGAGGAAGGCTTAGGAGAAGGGCTCGAGGCACGTTTTGATTTTGAAGAAACAAGCCCTTGCAGAACCGGAATTTTCTTCAATTTCTCCTTATGTTTGTCAGCTCGAACCGGAGCTTCCGACTTGCGAGACGAGTCTGAAGAGTGTTGCTCCATCGGTTGGGGCCGAAGGGAGCGCTCCAAGAGATAATTGGCCAGGCGGTTCCGGCGATTTTTCAGAGCCTGAGAGCTAAATCCCTTACAGATGGAACATGAGTCGGTGCGGTGGTGCTCACCGAGGCAGATTAAACAGAGCTCGTGTCCGTCCGTGAGCGGGATCTTCGCCTGGCACTTCGAACAGCGTTTAAAGGGGAGCGTGAAAGACATTAGCCGTAGATCAATCCGAGTCAAAAAGCCGAAAGAGAAAACTTCTGAAGAACTAGCAACGCAGAGACTAACGAAGAAGCACCTCTAGCCATTGGCGGTTAAGAGGAACTGAGGCGTTTAGGCGGGAACACCCGCGCACATGCGCAGGGTGTGGGGGCGGAGACTAATGAACTTTCCTATTGCTAGGGAAGTTCCGACCTCTGGCGCAAGGGCGCCTGGGAAACCCATCTGTGTGGCTTCACGAAGGCCACGATGGAGAACCAAAAGGGACACACATCCCCTATCCATTTCCCTGTGCAAGTCATCTACCAATGCAACCAGTGCTGTCTCACCTCATTCTTTTCCTGGAAATCTGCTGGAAAATCCATTTGTCGCAGGAATCAGGAAGTGCCAGCAACAAAGAGGTCTTCCAACACTCAGGAAACACTGCACTGAAGGTTCAATGAGTAGGTTAAAAATAATTCCGTCTGGCTTTTGATTGACTCTTTTGCCTAGTTCTACAAGAACAATGTAACCTTTGATTTCTTATACAAAGATAATGGTTTCTTTGCACATTTACTAACGCCACCAAAATCATTGTGTTTCATTCACCTCTAGATGCAGATGCAGGAGTTGGTAGTGTTTTTTGTGTTTACAAAGAATATCTATATTGCTGCCTTCACTGTGTAGGTGGACACAGACCATATAATACCTCCATGACGCCCACTCATTAAGCCCAACCTTTGAATGAAGAACCACATTTATATGCAGATTTCCACGGCTTGCAATAACTAGCTAAACGTTTGGATTTTCATGTCTTTTATTCCCTTCACATTTTTTTTACTGTACTGTCTGAGAACTCAAAAGCCTGCACATTTTTGGCATTCACAGGTGAAACTAAATGTATCAACCAACAGATGATTTTAGAGTTCTTTTTTATCCCTATGCTCCTATTCTCTTTTGGAAATTAATTTAGAATGGAAACCGTCTGGCACAAGAGCAGATGCTGATGGAAATGGTGAAGGAAAGTGTTAAGACGAATTCTACCAATCAAACCCACAGTGTTGTAACTCAGCTTTTTTTCAACAAGGTAGGACAGTTAGTCTGTTTCAGCACATGCTACAAAAATTACAGCAGCACTTTTAAGAGTAAGATGTATATTTCAATGTGAGCTTTCATGGATTACAACTCTCTTTCTCAGATACATAAGTACACAACTGACTGATGAAGCTGCCTGGATGAGTAGTGAACAAGTTTTGATCTCACAAGAAAAGGAGTCCAGTTGCCATGACTCAACTTCCAGATAACTACACTTGGATGACTGAGAATATTCACAGACATAAAAAAATATTCAAATTTATGTTGGAGATGCATCCATATTTTCACGTGATGGGAATGTAAAAATGTAATTAAACTTTGAAGCTGATTTTTGAATAAGTTAATGATATACTAGAGTTAAATGTAGCGTTTACTCCAAGAATAGCACTGGTATCAACATCTGATAAGGAACAATGGAGCTGGACAGTAAAATACTTGATAACATGACTAGCATGCAAGTGCAGGGGGAACCTTTACCTTTTACCTTTAAGATTAATTATAGCTAAAGACTGAAAATTAAAGCATCCGTTTCAATTAAATGCTTGGTATGAAAAAGTATGGAATATAGCTGTTATGTGATATTAAGTTTTAAAAGGGGTTGATAAACAAAACTATCTTTAGAGATATTCAAGGAATTTTTGTTGACTCTGTATTAAGGCAAAAGGTCATGTGCAACATTCCCTGTAAGCTGCATGCGCATGCACACAGAGCTCCATCAGGGCTGTGCACTGGCAGGGGTGGGCACCCATTTAGTTCTTTCTGGTTTTTGCTGGAATCCCACCACCACCTGCACAAGGGGAGGCTCTCGTGGGACCCAAAATTAGAGGGCGTTCTGGTCATGTGCCAGAGCAAAAGAATCAGTGCTGTTTGGGGGCATTATCTATGAAATAAATGCAGCAGGTCTTCAAAGGGCCCTGATGGAGGGGAGGGGGTTCTCTACCCTGTTTCCCCAAAAGTAAGACATCCTTCGAAAATAAGACCTACTTAGTTTTGCCTCTCACTGAAAGATAAGGCATCCCCCGAAAATAAGACCTCCCTGATAATAAGGCCTCCCCCAAACATAAGGCCTACTTAAAGTTTTGCTTCTCACTGAAATATAAGACATCCCTTGAAAATAAGACTTAGCACATCTTTGGGAGCAAAAATTTATATAATACACTGTCTTATTTTCAGGGAAACAGGGTAGGTAGGTATGCATTATGGTTGTTTTTATTTGTTAATTTTGCATTTTGGGGTGTGCCTATTTTATATTCTTTAATAAAATCTATTTTGAAAAGAAGACAGTGTTCAAACTTAAGTGGGTTTGAACTATATTCTTTTTGTTTATACTTCAACACGTTACCATTAATGATTTTGATTCTACTTTGTAATCGGTAAACTTTTATTTTTATTCAACTAGAAACAGTCCCAAGGCTTTAATTTGCTACCAAAGCTAGTTGGTGGAAGTGATAGAGGAAAATCAGAAGCAATGTTTGTCAATAGCCAGTGAAAGGGCTGGGGACAAGCACATTAACACTACACTTATATTCCACTTTTTTATCAACTCAGGGCATGATCCAATTGTGAGAAAAGATTGGGTCCAATCATGATGGACAGGGTCACTTTGCTGGGAGGATTCTCCCTTACAGCTACACTTCCATCATTTCCATTAGTGCAAGAATAGATTATCTCAAGAATAGACTACTGTAGTGCTCTCTACATGGGGCTGCCCTTAAGGTAAATGCAGAGATTGCAGCTAGTGCAGAATACAGCTGCCAGACTTCTAACAGAGCAAAGAAGACACCAACATATTACCCTGTGCTGGCAGCCCAGCACTAGGTTGCTGGTACGCTACTGCATTGACTTCAAGGTTTTGATGTTAACATACAAAGCACTAAATGGTTTGGGACCTCAGTATCTGATAGAGCGGCTCCTCCCAAGAAGAACTGCCAGGATCACCCGTGCCAGCCAGGCACACCTGGAAGTCCCAACCCCGAGGGAGGCCCGGATGGAAGGCTGAGTGAACCTTATAACAAGGAGTAGGGCCTTCTCGGTGGTTGCTCCCAAGTTATGGAACCATCTACCCCCTGAAATTTGGCTGGCACCCTTGCTTCAAACTTTTAAAAAACGATTGAAGACCTGGTTGTATAGAATGGTGTTCCCTGATTCTTCAAACATTTAGCAAGGCACTATTTTTAAGCACTTTTCTTCTCCCCCCCCTTTTAATCAATATCTTGCCATTTTTAACTTCATTTTAGCTTCATTTTAGTTTTTGTGTTGTTGATTTATGTATACTTTATTTTATTATGTACCTTGTATCTTGGTTTTTAAAATGTATTCCTGTTTAATTGTTATGTTATCACATGTTGCAAATTGCCCAGAGTAGCCCTAGGTCTAGATGGGTGGTATAAATAAATAAATAAATAAATAAATAAATAAATAAATAAATAAATAAATAAAATGATAATAGCTCCAGCCTGCTCCTGCAAAGACAGCAGCCTTGCTGCTGAATGAAAAAAAAAACCAGGTTGAAAATGCAGCAGGGTAGCAGCACTGAGCCTCGTGGCAGAGTGGTTAAACTGCTGTACTGCAGGCTGCAGCTATAACTGTGCTCATGACCTGGGGTTCAATCCCAGGTAGCAGGCTCAAGGTTCACTCAGCCTTCCATCCTTCCAAGGTTGGTAAAACGAGGACCCAGATTGTTGGGGGTGTGTATAGCTTTAAGTGCTATGGGGCAGTATATGAGCAGCACACTTTGCTTTTGCGTCCTGGTCCGCGGCCCCTTCACATTGTATGATCACCAGAAATGGCTTGCACTGGACCTTGCTACAACGAAGCCACTTCCGAGTAGAATGGTGCCTTCATTCTCAGTAGGGATTGGGATCAGTCAGCAATAGCACAACCTACTCACACATGCACAGCCAAACCCAATCCTGCACACACACACTCACACACCAGCATTCCTTAGTCCTTTGGCTGGTGGTTGGGACCAAAGCACCCTTTCTTTTGCTTCGGACATCTCCGAGCATCTGGCAGGGCTCTTGTCAGTGGGGAAGACCAGCCATCTCTCTCCACCTCTGATTCTCCTCCAGCTAATGGACCGAGCCAGGCTGGTCTTCCCCTCATTTTCAGGTTCTTTGTGGAAAGCAAGGCTTGCACCTGTCCAACAGCCCTTGGCCCCTATGGCTGGTAGCCGTGGGGCAAGTGAGCTTCCTTTTTGCTCTCTACTGCTCGAACTAACTCTCCATCCATAGGCAACCGTTACTCACACGTTTTTATTCTATTTCTCTTCAGTATCAAAAAGAGACAGAGAGAAAGAGGGGCAGAATTTGTAAACACCTGAAGGCACTGGGTGTGTCGGAGAGGAAGACCTAGCAAAATTACACGGTCACTGCATCTGCCCTAGGCATCAAGTGTGTTTTTCTTAGCACACCATTTAAGGGCGAGGTAGCAAACCGCCAGGGAGCCAAGCCTTGCTTAAACAGCCACCGGGCTCATTTCAGTTGTCACTGCTGCTGATAACTGCCTTCCTGCTGCAATTCCTCCCATTCCTTAAGAGCTTTCAGAAAGCACGGAGAGCACGCGTGTTCTACTGAACTCACTGGAGCTTGGAGTTCACAGTTAGTTATCTGGATTGAGTTATCCTTTAACCTACACTTTGGCAGGCACAACAACAACAACAACAACAACAACAACAACAACAACAACAACAACAACAACAACAACAACATACCAGCAGGCACACCACCACCACCAACAACAACAACAACAACACTGTTTCTCTGTTTCCCACCCCCCCCCCATGAGCTTATATATTTGCCCTCCTTTCCAACCCACCGTTATGCCACTCTCACTTTCTCACCTTCTGATCGATTTCAGGCTGTAAAAGAGAAAGGAGAGGAGGGCCTGGGGGTGGGGGTGGGAGCTGGCAAGTCAGTAACTCCATGCAGGTGGGGTTTGCCTGACTGTCCCTAATTTCCAAACACTACAAAAAGTTTAGTTGAAATGCTGATACTGTACAGTGGACCCTTGCATAACAAACGGTTTGTACAACATGAAAAATTCTGGAGATAAGAGGAAATCTGCTTAACAGAATCGCCTATGGGACGAATTTGTACAACATAAAATGGTCGAGATTAGGGATTACTCTGTTTTCAATGCATTCCTATGGGAAATTTGTATAAAGGAAAATTTGCTTAACAGAATTTCATTTGGAATGAATTAATTCCTTTATGCAAGGTATCAATGTACTCTTTCAGGGCTTCCGCAAAGCGCAAGGCAGAGTTCTTCTGCCAAGTTGTGGCTCAACTTTGCCACAGCATCAAGCAGGGTGGATGAAAACCAATGATTTTTTTAAATTCAAAAACTGATTTGCCCTCATGATTTAAATCACAATTTGAATCAAAATACAGTATTGATTTTTTATTTAAATTGTCAAAACGAATTTAACTTTTTAAAAAATAAATAAAGCATGATAGAAATCAATTCGATCTAAACCACATCCAACCTGGCAGCAAACAATATACAGTAAAACACAACCAAA
>JAHTLZ010000204.1:89704561-89724461 GCA_023846285.1 Phrynocephalus versicolor | reverse complement strand
CCACATCCAACCTGGCAGCAAACAATATACAGTAAAACACAACCAAAGCAGCCAAGTAGACATGGCAGAAAGTACTTGTTTGTGAACCCGAATAGCAGACAGCTGCTGTTCTAGGCACACAACATTTTGCAGACAAGTCTGTTTTGCTTCTCATTTTATATACAGGATATCCACTCTTCCAATGTTCTCTCAGTAACTGTGCCTGCTGGTATGACAGCATGGCCAAAGTGTAGGTTAAAGGATCACTCAGTCCAGATAACTGACTGTGAACTCCAAGATCCATTGAGTTCAGAGGAACATGCACCTAGATGAGCGTTTACAGCAGTGGCACTCCAGATGTTTTCTACCACAACTCCCACAGTCCTTTGCTATTTCCAATCTAGGTTCGGAATTCTGGAAGTTGTGGTCCTGAAAATCTGGAGTGCCTAAGGTTCATTTGAGACCCATAATTAATAGTAAAACACAGGCAGCTAAATATTTTCAGATAAAGCAAATCAAAATTCAGTGCATATATTTGAATAACATAAAGAAGCCAAGAGTTAAATAACACTTAGGGAGAAGAAGAAGAAAAAGTCAAATCAATGAACCATGTGATAAGAAAAAACTACAAGGTTATTGAAGTTCAAAAAATCATACTTTAGGTCCACCAAGATCATTATATCCTCATGGCTTATAATAACCCAGAAAAGTTGAAATGATCCACAGGATACTATAATCCACAAAGTGAAGATTTCTGCCTCTCAAATAACATCTAGAACCACTTTTCAATCTTTCTCACTTCAGCTGGCCTAAAGTTCACTCAACTCAGTTCAGTGTGATGTGATTCTGAAGTAGTTTAGTCACTTGAAGTGACAATTTCTCAGAATTACTCTGGAACAAGCCCCAGTATTCTATGGGGCTTGTTGTGGTGGTGGTTGTGTCATTACAGTTGTGACCGACTCTTTGTGACCCCATGTCCATGGAGTTTTCTTGGCAGGAATATTGGTCCTAGGTAAATAAACGTAGAACCACAAGCTAAGTACACATGATCACAATTGCAATACAGTTGTCCCCCGCCCTTTCGCGGTTCATATAATGCGGTCCCGGTATATCGCGGGTCCGCAGTATATGAAAAAAAGGCCACATGGGATAAGGAGGAAAGGCCTTCCCAGGCCCATCAGAGGCCCCAAAAGTGCTTCCCCGCAAACCAGAAGTGACTTCTGGTAAACCAGAAGTGACTTCCAGATCACTAGAAACCACTTTTGGGGCCTCTGGAGGACTGGAAAGCCCATTGCAGGCCCGTTTGGGGCAGTGCCAGGCCTGGGGTAAGTACAAGAGCCCCCAGAGAGCCCGCCCAGTCCCGACCTGACCCAGATCCGCATACTGTGGATTTTCAATGATTGCAGGTCGAATTGGGTCCCTAACCCCTGCAATAGTTGGGGTTTTTACTGTACAGTATTGGCTGCAGGATGCTGAGAGCTCTAGCCTGGAAAAGTAACTTTCCCCATCTCTGTTTCGCTGACTGACAAGAGAGACGATGTCTTCAAAAGTATTGTGTTCGGAAGGGCTATCATACGCACTGATAAGCCACGGGACTTCTACAGATGCACCAAATGGGGTTGCACTTAGCAGCAGCCTGAGAGCTCAGACACATGAGTGCCATATGACTCCAAACAGAATAGCTTCTCTTACACTTCAAATTTGGTGTGTGAGACAGTATCCTTTCAGGACAGCCTGCAAGCCTTTGCCCCCATGCCAATGTCCAGCATCAAAAGTAACCTTCTCAGCCATCCTTTGTGCCTAATTATGTCACAACACTATCCATTCTATACTACAGCCAGGACTTTTTCACATGGTTTGTCTGGTACAGAATACATTTTTCTCTAGGCCTGTTTTTACATACTGTTAAAAGACAATATTAAAACTTTATGAGTTACTGTCGGAAAAGTCGTCCAATCAGTGGCCAACCTCCTTTATGCACATTTAAAAAGACCAGCAGGGCACTGTATGAAGCATTAAAGAACTGGCTCTTGAGTCTGGCCTTTATCGCTGTGCTGTCAACTGCAAGGATATCGTACCTGAGCCAAGAATAACCTTAGGTTTTTTCCCCCTGTCTGTGACTGTACAGTCAGACTATAAACAACATATATAATGTTTGCAGCAGCTGGAGTGATAAACCCCACGGCCTTGTGCTTGGTTAACACCCTCTTGCTGAATGAAAAACAACACATTTTTTTCTCAATGGGCAAGTCCATATTTCCTCCCCCTACACCTGCTTTCCATCACCCTCTATCCGCCACCTCCTTCCATCAGCTAGGAGGAGCAGCTTTAGACTATGGAGAGAAAAGAATAACCTCAATGGGCTGATGGGAGAAACACTTCAGGTTGCAAAGGACAGATGGAAAGCAAAAGCAAAAGGTGAGAGATTGGGTGAGAACGCTGAATGCTGTTTTTCAAAAACTGGCATGTCGAGACAAAGAGGGCTTACGACAACGACCAGTGCAAAGCAGTAGGGGAAAACAACCAGCCAGGCGTGGGGGCCAGAGATCTCTTCCGGGAAATCCAAAAAATCTAAAGGAAACGCAAGCCTAAATTAGGGACGCTGAATGATCAACAGGGAAACACACTATCTGACTAGAATAAAATAAATAGACGGTGGAAACACTATGGAGACCTAAACAGAAGGGATAAAAGGAAGACAGATTCCTTTGAAATGGAATCCTATGATTAAAAACCTGAATCTCTAGAAAGCTATGGGAAAGTTGTGCTAGAAGCACCAGGAAATAAATAATCAAATATAGACGGAATAACAATATAACTGTTCAAGCCACAGACACTGAATTAATCCTAACAGAACATGTCAGCACAGACGGAAAACAAAACAATGGCCCACAGACTGGGAACCCTCAATACACATTCCAATCTCGAAGAAATGAGATGTCAAGGAGTGCAATAACTGTCTAGCACCCTTGGTTTAATTTCCCATGCAAGCTAGGTGATGCACATGGTGTCGCAAGAACAGTGTTTACCTTATATGGAAAAATAAATGCTCTGCGGTGCACCGGTTAAATGCCTGTACTGCAGGTAAAACTGTGCTCACAATCGGGGGTTCAATCCCAGGTAGCAGGTTCACGGTTGACTCAGCCTTCCATCCTTTCAAGGTCAGTAAAATGAGTACCCAGCTTGCTGCGGGGGGGGCAATGTGTAGCCTGCATACTGCAATTAAAAAACTGCAAACCACCCAGAGACTACTTGAAGTGGTATGGGGCAGTATATAAGCAGAACACTTTGCTTTACTTTTTGCTTTAGTATTCAAAGATGGATTCCAAAAAGGCAGAAGCACTTGAGATCATACTGCAAATATCTGCTGGCCTCTGGACAGTGCCAAAGAACTTCAGAAGATCAGTCTATACTTGACTTCAGCCAAGCCTTTGACTGTGAAGATCATGAAAAACTTGGGTGCCACAGTACTTGCTTGCCCTGATGAATAACCTCTATTGTGGACAAGAAATAACTGTTTTGTTACACCTTGGTTCATTCATCCATCCAAATGGAAACTGTAGCCAAGAAATCAGTAGACGAAGACTCAGAAGGGCAGCGATGAAAGAGTTAGAAAAGATCTTCAAATGTAAGGATTTGTCACTGGAGAGCAAGACCAAGATTATCTACACTCTTGCATTTTCAAACACCACGAAAGCTGGCAAGTAAAGGATGTTGATTGAGGGGGGGGGGAAGATATTAGTTTAAAATGCAGTGCTGAAGAAGAGTGTTGCAAATACCCTAGACCAGTGTTGGTGAACCTATGGCACAGATGCCAAAGGTGGCACTCGGAGCCCTTTCTGTGGGCACCCGACACCGCCCCTTCACAGCCACTTGTATTCAGGTTAAATTGCTGTATTGGCACTTTGCGAAAAATTAGTAGGTCTTGAATTGCAGTTGGGGCACTCGGTCCCTAAAAGGTTCGCCATCACTGCCCTAGACTGGCAGAAAGAGAAACAAATGGGTCCTTGATCAAAATAGGTCTGAACTATATACGAAAGCAAAAATGTTGAAACCAAGCCTATCCTACTTTGGACACATCATGAGAAGGCAGGATTCTCTGGGGGGAAAACCCCTATAATGCTGGGACAGGTGGAAGGCAGCAGGGAAAGCGGAGATCACCCATTCACAGGACGACCACAAGTCAGAGGTGACCCAACAGTGTATAAGCTGAATTCTCCTTCGCAAGATTCATTTGCAACAGTCCTCCTCTGGGTCACCCATGAAATGTTCTGAGAAGTCACAGCACCTCTGCTTCCCCACAAAAGCATTCTCTATTGCCTTTACCTTCTTTCTGTCACTTTGCAGGCAAAAACAGATGGTCCAAGAACCCCTCTGGGAAGTTAGCTGATATTTCTCTGTGTGGATTGCAAAGGGCTAGAACTGCTTATGCATCGCCGTTAAAGCACTTTCTTGAACCAGAGGACAACTGGTCCTTCACACCATGGGAGGCTGTTGCCCAGTAGATTCCCACTTGAGGCAACTAGAGCTCAACACAGATGCAAGGCTCAATGCCATTCTGAGGAGAGAAAGTTAGGCTTGTGGGGATTTTAGTGGCAACTAGAAAATAAGACACCAAATAGGGCATACCAAAGTATACCTACAGGGACTGAGGTACCATTGTGGACTTCATATACAGGCCACGGGGGCGAGGGCAGGTGGGTTATCCAACAAGTGTTACATATTAGAGAGCTTCCATCTTCAGCACAATAAAGGAAAAGAGGACAACAGCATTTTAAAGTGTTAGCTCAGTCACTGATAATCACAGAATAGCAGCAGAGCATGTAAACAGACCTCAGTATTGTGCACAACCCCCATCACACATAAGTGAGATAAGACATACAAGCCTACATTACTATGTGACTTTCTCCATGTTGGCCATACGTCTTTCACCTTTCAAATGAAGGTGGAAAGAGGAAAGAGGAAAAGGAAGAGGAAAAACAAGAATCAACATTCAGATGGACAGACCAGTTCTCCCATTGTACTGTACAGGTATATTGTTATTAGTGCATACCCAGCATGCACTAACAGCAGTATTTTTTCCTGTCCTCCTGATGACACAAGTCTCAACACAGGTACCACCTAACAAAGAATGCCAAAAACACTGTATTCCAGGGTTTTTGGAAAAAAATACCTCTAGGAAGTGTTTGTTTGTTTTACTTTGTACCCATGTGAACACCAGACAAAGAAGCACTCCTTGGGTTGGAAGCTTTCAACGTTAGGCCTAACCTACTAACAAATAAACAGAACCAACATTCTTTTAAAAAGGCCTTTCTTTAAAAGGGTTTCAAGGGTTTCCTCATCATCTGCTTCCGGACGCAGACCGGGAGGCTACTCAGAAGGGCTCAGATTGGAAGCTTTCAACATTTATATGGATCTAATACAAATAAAGCCCAAGGGTTTCCTTCACATACACCACCGAGTTGGTGTGAAAGTCCACTGATTTTCCAAACATGTTAAGGAATGAAATGAACCTCTATTGAAAAGGACTTAACATACACACGCACACGCACACACACGCACACACGTGCGCGCGGACACACAATTTATCCCTTAAAACAGTGGTTCCCAACCTGGGGGTCGGGACCCCTTGGGGGGGTGTCGAACAACCATTTCACAGAGGTCGCCATGAGCCAGTGAAGAAAAAGGCACAAACGGCTTGGGTCTGGAGGAGGAGGAGGAAGAGTGAGTTACAGCTTGATAGGTTGGAGGGGATGCCAGTCAATGGCACCAGTGGCTGAGAGTGCCTGTAGACTAGGGGTCCTCAAAGTTTTCAAACAGTGGGCCGGTCCACCACACCCCAGACACCACAATCCCAGAGACCGGACCACAATCCAAAAA
The DNA here is from genome assembly GCA_023846285.1 of Phrynocephalus versicolor. NCBI lineage: Eukaryota > Metazoa > Chordata > Lepidosauria > Squamata > Agamidae > Phrynocephalus > Phrynocephalus versicolor. Next base: position 89,718,602 of record JAHTLZ010000204.1, on the reverse strand, counting down.
AAAAAAAAGGCCGACATGGAAAAAACGGGAGAGGGAGGGGCAACTGGGCAGAGCCCCCCAACGATTGGCCCATGATCATTGTATCTCCAGGGCTCCAGCAATGCCTCCTGCTCCAGATCACCACCCTGAGGTGCCACCGCTTGAATCCCTCTGCTGCGCCTCTTCCTCTTCCTCCTCCAGTGCCAGCGGCTGGAGCGGCTCTCCTTCCTTCCTTCCTTCCTTCCTTCCTTCATTGCATCAGAAAGGAGGTGGCAGCCCAGGCAAACTCAGGCCCCTCATCACCTTCTGGGCGGCTATTCAGGATGAGGAGCAGCAGCCGCAGCAAGGGCAGCAAGGCTGGTGCCACTGCACGCAGATCCAGCCGTATGCCCTGGCCATCACGTCCTCATTGTGCCCTGGAGGGAAAGCTGCCTCCTCTCTTGGCCTGGCCCGGCGCGGCCCGACTTGGTGTGCTGCAAGTGAAGGAGTGAGTGAGGGAGCAAGGGCTGGGAAGGAGGGAGGGGAGGCAGGAAGGCATGCCCAAAGCCACCTGCAGCCCGCTCACTGGCTGAGTCCAGCCAGGCTACAGTGCTCTCTTGGCTCACCAGCCCACCCATCATCAACCGGGGACAAATGCAGCCCCGCCAGCCTCCCAGGAACCAGGACCAGGCCACCGTTGGCCTTCCCTTCCCTTCCCTTCTTTCTCCACCACCTCCTCCTCCTGGTCTCTAACCCAGTGATGGTGGTGGCACTTCAGCCTCCGGCCATGGCTGTGCTCCCTCCTCCTCTCCCTCGCTCCACATAGCAAGACAGCAGCTCAGAGGGGGCTGGGTGGGCGGGAAGTAGCTGCATTTCCCCCTCGGTCAGTCGCCTGCCATCCATGCCTCCAGCGGTACACTGCCATGGCTGCTCTGTCTTGGAAGGCTAGCTGGCGCTGTCTCGGGCTGCCCCCTTCATTCCTCACAACTACAATAACACAGGCGGCAGCCACACAAGGAAGGCAGATGGGCAGGGTGGAGGAGGAGCAGGGGTGGGGCCTCAGGGCCATGGAGGGAGTGGGAGACCATGACGCAGCCCTCCTGTTTTAAATTGCCCTGCTTGGCTGCACCCGGTGCCTTGACCATCTGGGCAGTGGGTGGGGGGAGCAGGGGACCTTGCTGTAGCCCTCACACTTTGAATGTCCCACTAGCCAGCATGCTGATCATTTGGGCGGTAGTTGGGGAGAAGCGGTAGAGTGGGAGAAGCGACATAGCCCACTGCTTTGAACTGCCTCAGCAATGGAAGCAGCTGCAGAGGCTGGCTTGCTCGCAAACCAAGGGGTAGGTGGGGAGGTTGCAATTGGTCCTGGGGGTCGGTTTCAGGACCTTGGGGGGGGCACATTCGGCCCCGGGGCCTTAGGTTGAGGACCCCTGCTGTAGACTAAAGGGAAGTTCTCAACAGCACCTGCGGCAGTGGCCTGCCAAAGGGGGTTTGTGGCCTCTTCCAAGCAAGGCAAGGGGTCACTCCAACATGAAGAACTGTATTCAAGGGTTGCAACATTAGAAAGGTTGGGAACCACTGCCTTAAAAGGATGCTTATGAAAGGAGAGAGGTGTTAGGACAGTGTGGACAGACAACAAGGGAAAGGAACAAATCCTCCGCTTGTGATTAGTAGGCAGTAGCCTCTCCCTGAAATTTTGGGGTAAGAGCCTCTAAGTCATTAAGAATGAGCTGCCTGATGGCCAACCTTGTATTTCAAATGTCCTACATTAGGAAAAGAAAACCAGTGACCTCAACGTGACAAGCAGCACCCATTCTAATTTTACACGACCCTGAGAATTACACCCGTGATGAATGCTTCCTAGGGACAGTCACCTAGAAAAAGTTGAATTACAACTTCAAAACAAGTTGTACTGTAAACCACTCCTACAACCACTATTTATGCTTCTATTTCACTTTTTTAACAATATGCAGTTTTGGAACTGGATTTGTTTCCCAACCAAAACAAAAAAGATGTTTGGGAAACTTCCTATTCCACATGCATAACTTACAGTCTCTCACCTCTGAAATAGTTAGTCTGAAAACCAAGGAGCGCAGCCTTGACTTCCTTGTACACACTATAAAATAAAATCTCCAGAACTCAAGAGTCAATGTGTCCATGGCAGCTTGTGTTGCCAAGACAACATCCTGCAGTTTTTTTTTAACGAGATGGAAATTCCACACTGCCGATCACTTGATACTGTATATGTACCTGCTGTATAACTGCCAGAGGAACCCTTCAGGTATAAGAGACAATAGGTTTATATAGGAAAGACCTCAAGATAAGGACTAGAAGCTTGATGCTGATTTGTCCAGTGATAGATAGCTAGCACAAAGTGCAAAAATAGAGAGAGATCAGATTACAGCCACAGAAGGACAGGAAGTGATTAGAGAATAGTAATATTTTTGAAAGATCAAAGACAAAACGCAGCAGGCAGGAAGGCTGCAGAAATAATTCATCTGAGAGATTACAGCACTTAAAACCATACATTTTTCAAGAGTACTGTAGGGCAATAAAAAGAAGATGGATTTTGAATAGCCCGTAGAACACTTTGAAATGGGGGAAGAAGGAAAGGTGTAAAGTATTATCGCAAGATTCAGTGCACAGGAGACAATAATGCCCCTGCCAGTGACAAGCAAGTGGGGAAGAGGTTTAAACTTGGAGAGGGGGATCAGCATTTGCCAGTCAAACTAATACAGCAAGACATCAGAAAGACATGGGATATATTTAAGTGACTGAGCACCTTTGAAGTTCAAACCATGGCATATGTGCCTGAGATGCTAGAGTCATATGCCCTAAGGAAAAATAATATTCAACTAACTGGATAAACTGGTGGCACTTGTATAAAACAGCTTGCTATGTTGGGAGAAAAACACATGTAATCTCATTGCATTCGATTTCACCTGAAATTCAGAAAGTTGTCACAACACACTCATGAGGCTTACAAAATGTGCAATTATCTGCAACACAAGTAATGTATTATGGAATTTTTTTCTTACTCTTGACTTATGATAGAGACTATGTCATTGACCCAATCGGTTTAGCCCAGCAGCGAGAGAAAGCTTTTTCTGGATGGCTGAAGTAAAATTTCTCTTGCCTATTCTTGTATCAGTCACCAGCCTCTGAAGTGGTTTATCCTTCCCTTCTTCTGGGGACATCATGAGACTGTGAAGATTGTCCAAGGTGGCATAGGCTGGTTCTATTCACAGGCGGCACAGTGGACAATCAAATTCCCAAACTCTGGCTCCACAGCCAGATAAGATACCTAGACCACTGACCTATCCAGAAAGCTTCTGATGTACCAAACCACTCAGACAGCAATGGCAGGTATTTTGGCACCTTCAAGATGTCTTGAAGGTGCTACAACATTTTTGTCTCCTGTTTTGTTTCTGTTTTATAGATTAAAAATGTAACTCAACGCAAATATTTACAGTGGTATCCCGATCTAAGAGCAGCTTGAATTAAGAACAATTTGACTTAAGAGCGGAAAACTGTTGGCGTTTTAACTGCCGCCTTAAAAATTTTAGATATGGTCTGCTCGACTTACAAATATTTTCTTCATTTTATTTTTTTTTTACTTATTTTTTCAATTTTTTAGATAGGTACCCCAACCTAAGGCTAGTTCAACTTAAGAGCATGCATTCGGAATGGATTAAATTCGTAAGTTGAGGTACCACTGTATTAGTAACAACTGATATTATTAACATTGTTACTGAGGAGATTGAATAAATCCTAACATTTCAGTATTACATGGAAAACAAAACAATGGCTTACAGACCGGAAACACTCAATATACATTCCAATCTCAAAAAAATGAGATACCAGAGAGTGCAGTACTATAACTGTCTAGCACCCTTGCTTTAAATTTCCCATGCAAGTTAAGTAAGGCACACAGAAAAGACAGGTTTTTACCTTATATGAAGCAATAACTGACTAGTATTCAAGAGGGATTCTGAAAAGGAAGAAGCACCTGAGATCGTATTGCAAATATCTGCTGGCCACAGGACAGCACCACAGAACTTTGGAAGATCAGTCTGTACAGTACTTTAGACTTCAGCAAAGCCTTTGACTGTGTTCTGTCACGTTAAATGGAACGTTAGAGCGGACTCACACAAAGGAGAAGTAAAAACTGGTAGAAGAAACATCTGTAATTTAAGATATGCAGAATGCAGCAATGACCTGATATGACTTCTAGTGAAAGTAAAAGAAGAAAGTGCCAAAAGTCAGATTGCAGTTGAACAGTAAGTAGACAAAATCATGACTACAGAAGAACTACTGTACAAAATTTTAGCATTGACTCCTTACGAAGGAGACTCTCACACGAGTATTAGTAACTGCCCTTTAAAACTCTAATGTAAAAGTCAACAATCACTGAGACCTGTTGCCTCCCCCGCCCCCCGCCCCAGTGGCAGGGACTACCAGAATGTACTTCTCAAAAGTACAAATCTGTTTGTTGGTTCTAGACTAGTGGTAGTGAACCTTCAGTATGCCAGATGTTTTGGACCACAACTCCCACAATCCTTTGTCATTGGCAATACAAGCTTGGAATTCTGGGAGTTGTGGTCCAAAACCTCTGAAGTGCCGAAGGTTCGCAACCACTGTTTAAGACCATCTTCTACACACCTGTACCCCGCTAGATGCAGAAGACTAGAATTCTCCTCACTCAGTCTCAGCCAGCAAGGTCAACAGAGTCAGCCATGACTGGAGTACTAATCCAAAATATCTGGAGTGCTCTAGATTCAGAAAAGCTATTCTCAATTGCTTTACCAAGGTCTTCCAAGTTTAAACAAACACATTCGCAACATAACCCTCACCCATCATATTTCAATATGCTTCTTGCTTTGATCTTCTACCGCATGTAGCTCTCTAGGCACACAGTGCAACATGTATTCCAGAATATTGCTCCTTTTACCAGGATGTTCATAATTCCACAAAGGTCTGTCCAACTGTTCTGCCAAAGTACCTCACATCTAATTAGCACTGAGCCAACCATTCTAAGCTTAACCTTTTCAGTTCAGAAAGCTTGCTTTGGGGGACAGAGAAAACCTTCACAAAAGTCCAAAGCATTAACATGCATTTTTAAAAAATTGTCTTTGACATCTTGTTCATAGACCTGGCAGCAAATGCGCTCCCTATGGGGCATTACATCTCAACCTCCTAATTACGTATTCAAGTTACGAGAGAACAACATGGGGAAAGGACCACTGCCGTCACTTGGTTTGTTTCAAATGCCGTCACACAGCCCAATTTCTTTGAGGATATTGTGTGACCATGAGGTCAAATCAGAGTCTGAAGCACTGCACTCAGCATGAGCTCCAATTCAGGCTGCCAACTAGTACCATCTATAGTAGTCACTCAAGTAATCTTGACCATGAGTGGTTTGAATGGTGGTCACGGGCTGTTCCTGCAATTGTTTCCAATAAGGCACTCCTCTTGCATGAGTCATCGGCCAGTCCTTCTCTTGACCAAGCATTCCCAAAGTTTCCAAAAGAAACATTATGAATCTTTAAGTTTCTTTTGTTTGGTTCAGTGCATTGCAAAGCATATACAGTGGTACCTTGTATAAAGGAATTAATTTGTTCCAAATGAAATTATGTTAAGCAAATTTTTCTTTATACAAATTTCCCATAGGAATGCATTGAAAACAGAGTAATCCCTCATTGTGACCATTTTTATGTTGTACGGATTCGCCCCATAGGCGATTCTGTTAAGCAAATTTCCCCTATCTCTAGAATTTTTTATGTTGTACAGATTTTATGTTATACAAACCATTTGTTATACAAGGGTCCACTGTACAATATATTTATATGGGCCAAAAAGCAGGTTTGCTTTTCTCCTTATGTCCAACAGTGCATCCGAATACTATATAGTAGTACCCCTGTATCCACTGAGTCATTATCCACTGATTCAGTTAGCCACGGTTGACAGAAGAAAATAAATAAATAAATAATTTAGCAGGCACAGAGCAAGCTCCTGTTACAAATAACAGCTGTAAAGCAAACTACTGCCATAAAACAGCAGTTTGGGGAGATTTTTTGGTGTTCTCTTTTACCCATGGTTTTCATTATCCACGGGAAGGTCTGGAGCCAATCCCCAGCGGATACTGGGGTCCTACTGTGTTGCCAACTAGTTTATTTCTGTTGAAGCTTCTTCTGGTTCATTGGGGAGAAAATACGCTCACACTTATTCAGAAATATTCTGAATAGCTTGAATAGTATCTGAAAGTAAGCAACATTCTACCTCATACCCAAACTGTCAAAGCAGCACAAATGGATTCTGTCCTGTTTTTTTTAAAAAAATAGCATTTTTTAATTTGCTTTGTTTTTACTAGATTCTAGTTTCTTACTATACTGTGTACCTCAGTTTTAACTACTAAATGTCCTCCTTTCTCATAGAAAAGTACAAAATGTAATGTCACACTGGGGTATGCTTATTAGTCTTGTCCAACATGGCATGGCCTACCTCTGAGCAAGGCAATTTTTGGGTTCTACTGCGCATGATGCCTTGTTTCAATAGTCTTGCCATGCCTGCTGAAATCCAGCAAGTAAACAGCATCTTGCCTGTTTGTTGTGACATGTTGTCAAGTTGAAACTGACTTATAAAGACCCTAACAGGACTTTCAAGGTACGTGAGATATGTTTAAGGAGAGGTTTTAATTCGGACCCTGTTCTCCAGTCCTAGCTTGTTACTTGTTTCATTACACCACACCGGTATTTCTTGCCTAATTACCAATCCTGCTAATGAAAGGATGCTTTTGAAACCATGTTAGTGGTTGTTCTAAGTACAATACAGTACTAGGTTCTATCTTCCCCAATCTAGTATCCTTTAAGGACTTGGTCATCTGGGATGGGATTTGTAGTTCAGCACACCTAGAGGGAGCCATTTTGGGGAAGGGTGCATTCACTTATACCTGTACAGTACTTGCCTAATGTAAACCACCCAGGGTAACCTTGTTGTCAGATGGGTAATATATGAGATAGATAGATAAATAAATAAATAAATAAATAAATAGTGTAGGTGGGTATGGAGATAAATTTTAGCATGTCAGTCAGTATTTGGTATGGACTCAAGTATCTGTTCTGAAGAATATTTAGAGAGTACCTGATCACACTTGCGTTTACAAGGCCGCATAGCAAGCACCATTCTAAATACCTTTGTTCACAACAAGCTAAGTATAATGAAATAATAAGATCATCTAACCAGCAAAGCATAAACATGCCATCAATCAATTAATCAAGTTCAATGCAAGATATAAACAGGGCTGTTTTATCAAGTTAAGTTACCTCCAGCAGAGTCTGATACTCTGTAGAGCTTTTTAAAAACAATACATTTGCCAAGATTGCAAGACTCGGGTCAGAGTTTCAGTTGGTGAAATCCCAAAAAGTTTCAGTTCCCCCTTTTTTTTTTTTTTTTTTGCTCCAGTTTCCCCCTCCTCCTGGCTGCCAAGTCAGATATTTGAAATTCCCTGTACACCCACTGGCTTAGCATGGAAGCAAATTAATGCGGCTGTTCAACAAGCCTCACGGGCTCCTGCTGAAGTGCCCTGGCTACATAGGGATTAATCCAAAAGCAGACGGAACTGCACCCGAAAGGCACGCGTACACATACACACACGCACACACCAGGCGCAACAGTCCACCCAGATGCAGAGGCGCTCATTCCCACGGAAACGGATGGGAGCTGCCCAACACCACCGGCACTGCTCAACTTCCATTCATTGCCGCCCCACCCCCCGGTCAAATAGGCTAACTCTGCAAAAGACCTTCTCTATATTCCCTCTTGCAGTTTTGAGAAAAGTTTTACTTTAGAATAAGTAAGCCCGGGAGAGAGAGAGAGAGAGAGAGAGAGAAGGAAGGGGGGGTGCTTGGCGGGGATAGACGGTCTTCCTTGCCCTCCTCGATCCTAAAAGCAGGCACAAACAAGCCCGCTCAGTCTCCCTTGGAGATCTTGTAGGGCGCTATTAAGAGGGCAACCGTTTTGGAAACGACACCTCCCGAAGTTCCGTCGGACTATTTCGAGAAGACTCCGGCGCTGCAGGCTACAAGAACGACGTGCGGCAGGCGCATCGTCCTCGACTAAGGTAACATTTCGTACAATATTCACACCCTCCGGGCGTGCAAAAAAACAAAACAAAAACCCATTAATAAACACACTCAACAACTTCGCCCCAACTACAAAACTTCGCCGCCCGCTGCCGCCAACCCTCTGGAAGTTAGTCAAAACTCTTTAATGAGCTATTACAACTCTTGGGGGCGGGTATTGATTCTTCGCCCTTCCCCGCTTCCCCCCCCCACCTCCCCCAACGCACAAAACAAAAGTTATGCACGCGTTCTGGGCCGGAGGGGAAAGCGGAGAGCAAAGCGCAACAAAGGCCAGGCTGGAATGCAAAAAGACGTTCCCCCCCCCTCCCAGCACCAAACTCCGGCTTCCCGACTCTTGCAAGGGGGTGGCGGGGGGGGGGCGATCGTGCGCTACAAACGCCGGTCCCGATTCTGGCAGGGGAAGGTGTGGGGGGGGGGTTTCCAACCCGGGCAAGCTTGGCAAGCGAATTCGGCTTCCCGGCGGCTCCCAAAGGTTTGATTAAGAAGCCTCCTCGATCCTTTCCAACATGCCCCCCCCCGCACAAACACACACACGCATACACACACAAGTCGCCATCCTCAAGCTGCCTTCAAACTCGCTGGAGCAAAGGGAGGGACGGTGCAAAAGCGGGTCTCCGTCGGCGGCAAAGCTTCTCCATCCAAGGGAAAGAAAGAGGGAGCCGGCGAAGGCCCCGATCCGGAGGGGTTCCGGGAACCGCTTGCCCAGCATTAGACCTCAGATGCTAAAAGGAAAGCTGGTGGTGGAGATGGAAGGGAAGGGGGGATCCCGGTATTTCTCCGGATCCCGACAGTCGAACCAACCACCCCGGATGGACGGATGGATCGGGGCGGCGGGGAGCGGAGGGGGGCGCTCTAATAAGAGGCGCGCAGAGGATAGTCCCGCTGCCCGCGCGGTTTCCTCTGGACCACTACCACTACTACTACTACTACCTGCGCCACCAACGGGACCAGCGTCTGCTCCACCGAGCGGGAACGGATCTGGAGCCCCGGCAGCGGCTCCCAACCGAGCGCCGAGCCGAGCGCCGAGCCGAGCGCCGAGACGGCCGGCGAACGGGGCCACGAGACGACGCCGGCGCCGCTGCCACCACCGGGAAACGCGGCCATTGCTCCGGAGTCGCGGCAGGCTGGCTCAGGCTCCTTCTTGAGCGCTCCCCGCCCGCGCGGGACCTGCCGGGGAGAGGAGGAGGAGGAGGAGGAGGTGGTGGTGATGGTGGTGGTTGTTGCTGAAAGCGCCCCCCCTTCTCCCGCTGTCTCCCGCGCTGCCGCTCGGCTTGGCACCGCCCCTGTCTCCTCCTCCTCCGTCTTCCCGCCTTCCCTCCAGCCCTCCCAACGGAGCCGGCGGTCGGCTTGGGCTTGGGCTCGGCCTGAGACGGGCGGGCGGGGATGGGGCAGGCAGCCCGGAGGGGCGATGCCCGTGGCTTCGTCCTCGGGCCTCCTCCTGACCTGTTTCCCGCCTTTGTGGATGCGCTCCTGCAGCTCCAGTTCGCGCGCGCAGCTCCACGGCTGAGCCTCGGGAGCGCCTCTGCCTTGCACGCCTGAACGGGCCACCCGGGCAAAGCCCCCCTGCAGCTCCCTGTAAACACACACACTGTCCCACACAAGCCAAGCAGGAGGGTTCCTTTTTAATTCCTTCTGGCATTTGCGGATGATCAAATGAGGGGAAAGGTGTAGCGGGCTGGAATGTCAAACTCGTCATATTTACAGAGGTCACGTTTAAGATGAGAATGGAATTGATTGAATTGATGGTACTTTCGTTTCATTTGTGGGTGGCAGCTGAAGGACCTGCTTTCTGCTCCATGCACTAACCCTGTGGAAGACATCCCTTTAAGATGGTGTACCTGAGAGTCTCTGGCCCAGGGCATATGGCAAACTGTCTGCTTAGGCAGACTGGCGTTTTTCCCACCAAGCGCCAAGGACTGATGTCGCTTTGGAGTTCTATTTTATTTAGAACTGCAATAGCCCTTTCTAAGAAGAGGGTCCCCCCTACGTTGGCATGTTCTTAATTTTAAACAGGATACTGAATAAATATTTCATGCACAATATTTAACACAAGCGTCAACTAGTGGAAGTTTTTGGGTGTATACACATCTCAAGGAAGCTCTGCTTTTGAGCTCTATGGGCCTATTGCTTCTGGCATCTATTGCAGGAGGAAGGAGGTATGGCTAGGCATATTATAATTTTTTTCACCCTAGACAACATCAACCCAAGATGCAGAAGCATGAACTGGAGTGCTACAGTGGATCTGCTAGACTTCTTTCCTGACAGATCACTGCTTGTGTTCAATGGCTTACAAGCTGGCATCAGTCTACGGATCACTACTTTGAGAGGCACTGGTGTTGTCAGAACCTGGAAAGGATACCTAACTCACCAAGGTGTCCTACAGGGATTTATAGACCCCCCCCCCAGGCAAATAACAGATTCTGTTATTTGATAGCTGATATTTTCATGTCAAAGGGTTAATCTCAGAATGAAACCATACAATCAGAGACAAGCTTTTCCAAACACAATTGGTTATCTCATATTTATTTTATTCAGTTTAGAGTATTTTTACCCCGCCTTTCTCCTTGGAAAAAGACCCAAGGCGGCTTACAGTAATTAGGAGTAATATAAAGTCCAGTACAATTAAGACATGTTCAAGTATTGAGAATGGGGAATTGAGGGACATCTTACACCAGCATTAAAAGACAACATTACATTAAAGCTACAAGAGAACACAAGCAGTTAAAAAGAGTAAAATTCCATGTAAAAGTTATGTGTGATGGAAACTAACATTGAAAACATAGTGGCAATGTAAACCCATAAGGTTATAAGTGGTTATAAACACAAAAGTATGTGAGCATATAGAGCATATAAAAGACACATAATAGGTAGTCCATCATTCAGAGAATGCTTGCCTGAAGAGAAAGGTCTTTGCCTGTTTCCAGAAAACAGCAGAGATGGGGCAGTCCTGGCCTCCAGTGGTAAGGAGTTCCAGAGTCTGGGCACAGCAGCTGAGAAGGCCCTTTCATGTGTTCCCATGAGACGTACCTGTGAGGGTGGCAGGGTGGAGAGAAAGGCCTCTCCTGCTTTTCATTATTGAAATATCTCCATCATACTTTAAAAAAAAATTCTGTAGAAGTTCTCTTTATTTACATCATTTCTAGGTTCCATATGAAAAACATAAAATCCCAAAGTATTGAAACCATGTAACTTTTGAGAAGTCATAGGCAGGTTGATTTATCATGCAAAAAATCTTCCTTACAGCTAGATTGCTCAGTGGTTCAGGTTGAGCCAGAGGTTGGGAGTTCAATTCTCTACTACACCTCCCTGACAGGATCTGGACTGGATTATCCACCTCTGCAGTTCTATAATATTTATTATAGCTATAATTATTATAAACAAAGCTGTAGATGCAAATATTTTTAAAAAATAAAAGTGAACTTAAGTTGTGCTTGAATATACAGCCACTCCTCACTTAACATCAGAATTCCATTCCTACAACTAGGTCATTAAGTGATTTGTTTGTTAAGTGAGGAGCTTAAGGGGGATGAATTGTGGTGCCTTGAGGCTGGCCACCTTGCAGTCAGGCCAGATTGAGGAGGCTCTCTGGGAGACCACAGGGGAACCAGAAGACAAAGGAGGGGAAAATAGAGATGGAGTGACTGACACTATGCTCCACTAGGGTCATTCTCCTCCCCTTCAGAGGCATTGTGATGCACATAGCAACACCTGTCCTTTAGAAGCAGAAGAAAAGGAGGGAGGTGTGTGGGGAGGACAACACTGTGGTCCTACTTCCTTCCCTATGAGCTGCTGACAAGGTAGGAGCAGGCAAGCAAAAGCAGGTTGGATGTGTTGGCCTAGGGCAGTGGTGGTAAACCTTTGGCACTCCAGATGTTTTGGACCACAACTCCCACAATCCTTTGTTGTTGGCAATCTAGGCTTCGAATTCTGGGAGTTGTGGTCCAAAACAACTGGAGTGCCAAAGGTTAACCACCACTGGCCTAGGGCTAGGCCCTGTGGGCGAGAACAGCAGGTTCTTCCTGAGGCAGCGACTAGGTGGCCTCAGCTTTGGCCGCTGCTGCACATTGTAAGTCTCAGCAGTCATTAAACAGGCTGTTAAGTGAGGAGTGGTTGTAAAACATAGTGGTGCTGAGATACAGGAAGTAATGCAGTCCAAAATATAAGAGGATAAATACAATAACATATTGAAAAGAGGTCTGGGAAGATTCTCAGTCATCCAGGTGAGTTTATCTGGAAGTTGAGCCATGACTCAACTTCTAGACATTTTGAAAATACTTTTTCAAGTTACATTCTGAAATACTGTACAGGAATAATTCTATTAAGTGTACTACAGATTCTTTCAAAGGTAAAAATAAAAAGGGGCTTATAGTCTAATAAGGAAGAACATTACATCTCAGTAGCATTTCATTTAAAAGGAAAAAGCAGTATAACTTCAAACATTTTTGGAGCTTTCTTAAAATTACATGAAAGAACATCAGAGTTCTTAAAATACAAAATTAAAAACATTATTTAGCTCTAAGCATAATGTTAACACAGAATTTTTTTTCTCTAAAAACAGAAAACCTCACCCATTTTTGGCCAGTTGGAATCTATGCAATGCCCATAGTCTGGTGCAGCTTTGTTATCTCTTTGCCGCTCTCTCTGCATGGCATATGTCCCATCCTCTATCTATCTCATTCAATTAAAAGAAATTATGTGTCCTTTCCCATTCCTTTTGGATAAGATATCTCTCCATTCCTAAAAACAAGGCACAATTGCTCTGTATTTATAGTTTAGTTCCCCATCAGTAGTGAAAACAATGTTTCGTCAGCCTGAGAGGAGTTCAGATATTTAAGGCCTGCTCATCTCAAATGCAGTGGAGTAGAGCTCTTGGTCTCCTCAAGGTTTCACCATTTCTAGGTGAGAGTTAAATTTCCGTTCCCTTGAACTTAGTTACTATTAATTATGAGGCTAAAGCTTTATAAAACAAGCAACACCTTTGTTTTGCTTCTTTACTTGCTTATCATTAAACTATCAGCTTAATATACGTATTCATCTTTGTTGCCTTTTGCACTATTTTGTAAAGGCTTCTGTTGTACAATTTTTTTTCTGTTTAAGACAGATCCTAACATCTATTTTCTGATATATCTTTCTTAATTAACATTACAGGTAAAGGACAATATAAAATGCACTTATCTTTTTCTGATAGTTTACCTTCCATCCGGCGACAAGCAGACAGCAGTTGTTAAAAACAACTTGACATCAGATAACATTAACAAATATTATGTAACATGACCACTGTCATCCATTGTAAATGATTGCTGAGCACGTACCAGCAAGGCTGTGTCTCTCCTATCATACCTTGTTCAGTGTTTAGCCACTCTACCATGCCTACAATGCCAGCTTTTTAAGGATTCATCAGATAACAATGTGAACAAAACAGTAAAGTTATATGAGAAAATGGGTGGAAAAAGCATGCAGAATTACTCATAGCAGTCATTTCTATGGAGTATGTGGGTGTTGTCCCATTGCAAAAACATCAGCCTAAGTACAGAAGCTAGTATGATGTAACATACGTTTAAACTGGAGAGCATAACAAAAAGTTTATTGAAATGAGAGGACAAAGTGAAACGAAGCAAATGTTTTTCCATAAAGGGAACCAGACCAATAGAGACTATGATGGGGGTGAAGAGGTGGTATGTCTCAGGTTAAAATGACGTTTGTGAAGCTTCTGTGTTTGAGATAATACCTACAATGCAAGAGTTTGAACTTTGTGTTGCCTTGTGGGTGATGCAGAACCTCTAACACAGGGAGCCTTGTATACTTGTAGCATTTGGAAATGTTACACTTGTAACATTTGTATTTTTATACCAAGGGAAATTGCTAAAGCATTAACACCTTCACTACATAGGCCTAAAGGATGTTCACCATCTGCTGTATGCTGTATTAATTTCCTTTGTAAT
>JAHTLZ010000204.1:89686658-89702908 GCA_023846285.1 Phrynocephalus versicolor | reverse complement strand
CATGGAAGGACCTGCCTGGGACAGAGAGTTCTCCACCACATGCTATCATGAATAATCCTAACCAGGACTGTTTACCTCACAGCCATGGACCCCTGAAGGGAGACATCTGCCCATGGTGTCTATTCCATCAAAGACAAGTGAGATTGGATGGGCCATGGACCTTGATGGGGGAAACTCCCTTTTGGAACAGAAAAATGACTCTCCGTTGACTGAGGAAAAGAGGTTGACAGTTAAAGTTAATGTTAACAGCTTTTTGAAATTATCAGAAATAAATATTAGGACTTTGTCTTTGGAACTGGAGTTCTCTTGAGATGGGTTGGAGAACGCATACAAGAAGAAGGTTGGTATCCTTAAGGGTGAGCCCTTATGGGGGACATTGCAACACTTGACTCTCCAAATACTGGCCCCACTATTTATTCTTCCAAGTTTTGTGGTAGCAGAAACATTTGTAGGAGAGAGATCTAAGGAAGGTTCCACCAACATAAACTAACATGGCTTTTGGTGTGTGCATGGGGGGGGGGAGGCTAATGGGCTTTGTTTTCCAGGAAATATAAGACAGGGGGTTTAAACTGGCTTGTCAACCAGAAGAGCAGCTGTATATCACTCCATCTGATCCTTAAACCAATTATGGGCAACTTGTGATCTTCTGTATTTTGTTGGAATTACAGTTCTCATCAGCCCTGGCCAGCACAGCTTATGGTGAAGGTCAACTAGAGTTCTTGTCCAACAGTATCTTTAAGGACTCTTTTGCCTATCACTGCACTAAATAATGAGACTAACTGAGAAACGGAACAAAACGTATTTGTCTGCAGTGATTATTTGGATTTAAAAGCACTTGAAATGTTTCCAAAATCTGCAACAGATAGATTGAATGAGGACTCTCTCACATAGTCCCTGGGTCATCTGCAGATAGAAAATACTGTATATACTCGAATATAAGCCTAGTTTTTCAGCCCTAATTTTGGGCTGAAAAAAGGGGCCCTTGGCTTATATTCGGGTCAATACTTTTAGCCACTGAGGCAAGTGCTTGGGTTGGTGTCTGAAAGTCATTTTAAACATTGTGCGCCACTTCTCATGACCCCCTCCCCCCATGTTGCAGGGGAGTGGTGTACAATGTTTAAAATGACTTTTAGCCACCAACCCAAGCATTTGCCTTGGTGGCTAAAAGTCATTTTAAACATCCCCCCCCAGCTCACAAAGGAGGAGCTGCCAGGCCCTGCTGCATTTCCCACCCTAGACTTATACTTGAGTCAATAAATTTTCCCAGTTTGGGGCCTTAAATTAGGGGCCCCGACTTATACTAGGGTTGACTTATACTTGAGTATATATGGTAAATCTATAAATTGTGGTGAGTGACTAATTTTATCCTAATGCCTCAAAAAGTTTCAGAAGGCATTGACTGAAAGATATACAGTTGGTTGCTGCGGGAATCAGTAGCCATGGATTGTATCTAGGTAGGATAAGTCATACTGAATGTAGGGCACCTGAAATCAGTGGCCTTATGTCACGCTGTTGATTTCAGTCGACCTATTCCAAGTACTGTTGATTCTGGGAAATATCCCTTCTATATCTTCCATTTCACCCCTTCCTTTTAGTCTACCAGAAAACAAAATAAAACACACAACATTGTGATAGTACATTGGAAAACCTTTCTTCTTACGTGGTTAGACAAGTTGCAAGACAAGACACCAAATGGCACCATTCTGTTTTACTAAATGTTCCGAAGAACGAAGTTACCAGAGCCGTCACATAGGCACTGCTTTTGGTGACAGCAATATATTTCTTGTAATATCTGTTTCTCGCCACAGAGTATCACCTTAAGTTTTCCTGCTGCACATCAGAGCCAAATATCAGGCGCTGAAATGTAAAGGTGTTTGGACCAGACCATCATTTTACTCTGCTGTCTTCCTGTGTCCAGGACTGGTTTGTCCAATGGTGTGGCTACAGTACACAGGCTGGCTGCCAAAAGTACCGTATATCTTAAAACGAGAAGAATCAAGGGGCAAGTCATTAATGCCTGTTCATTAATGAATGCTTACCCTCCAATTTCCAGAGAGAACATGCATTACCATTATGCTGACAAAATATGATTATGAATATGAATCGTATAATTATAGATGACAACAGGCCTCCCTTGGTTGCAGAAGAACAAGCTGTTCTGAAATAATGGTTCAGGCAGAACACTCTCAATCATTTTTGCTTTTGCATATCTTCATAGTTGGGCAGTTGCTGGAAAAACCAATAAAATATCCTTCCATTAATGATGGCCTTTCACTACTATTAATATTGTTACTATAAATTACTGCTGCTGATATTGACTTGAAGGAGATTAACTGGGGGGAAAGTTTGCCAATTCATAGATGACAAGAGTAAGAACGTAAACTGGGAATGGATCAGCCAACATAACAGTCAATCTAGAAGTTGTTTCAGATACGTTCACAGATGATCCACAAGCAATTCTGAATTTTGTAATGAGAAGAAAAGTATGTTTTGCCCATATGATTTATTTTAAAATGACAACATATAATTCCCTTTTAGGTTCACAGACTGCACGTGCATGAAGGGAGGTTCACAGGTGCTTTTCAGCATCATATATCAGAACAGTTTCAATAAAGGAGATCACTGTGGTCTACACTTGGTCTTTAGAAGGATGCACATTTTGATCCATTTCTTTTTCTGATCTAATATCAAGTATGATTCATGGAATGAGCTTTAGTCTATTTGTTGTTTGTCCTTACTAATGAGTGCAAAATTTGGAAACAATTTGAAATTATTCTTTTAAAGTGATGTGCCACTGTCAGGGCATACAATATTTGTGCCTGTTTTCATAACCATACTAGGAGACATTCTGTGATCTCACAGTACTTGCATTTATTAAACTCGTCCTGAGAATTTTAGAAAAAAAATTGTCAAAAAAAATCTACAAAGAAATATGGATAAAAATTTGCATAAATGTAAAATTCCCACAAATATGGATACAAACTATTTCTTTTATAAAGACATATTAACCATATTAACAAAACATAAATACAAAATGGCATATATATTCAAAACATAATCCACTTGCACATAGCGTGCAAATAGTAGCATTATGATGTGGCCTTGAGGAAAACATTGGCTTTGA
This sequence comes from Phrynocephalus versicolor, assembly GCA_023846285.1. Taxonomy (NCBI): domain Eukaryota; kingdom Metazoa; phylum Chordata; class Lepidosauria; order Squamata; family Agamidae; genus Phrynocephalus; species Phrynocephalus versicolor. Next base: position 89,699,784 of record JAHTLZ010000204.1, on the reverse strand, counting down.
CTGCTTAAACCCAAACAATAAGAAAGTCGAAAACCATGCTAGGTTATACTGAAAAACAAAACATCTTTATTAAATATTCTCTTGGATTTTAGAGAATGCAAGTTTCTATCTCTGTTGTTGCTCAAGGCCATGTATGTAATGTGAAAATAGCTGTATGAAAATAATGCATTCATTCAGTCATGGCATAATATCTGTTTATTTTTATCCATTAAAATAAAGATATGTGATCCCTATCACATGTGCCTACTATTAATTGAAGGTCTAATAAAAGGATTAAGATGCTAAGTTTGGGAAAGAAATGTGGAACCTAATTTTATTCTAGCCAGATGTTTAACTGGCTGAAGAATTATTTTCTTGAAATCATGGGACATGGGTGAGTGCCAGGTGACTGGAGAAGAGCTAATGTTGTTCCTATCTTCAAAAAGGTCACAAAAAGGTTCCTAGTAACTATGGGCCAGTCAGCCTGACGTCAATCCCAGGAAAGATCCTGGAACAGATTATAAAGCATTCACTATGCAGTCTCCCAGAAACAGTGCAAGAATAACTAGGATAGGTCAAGAACAAATCCTGCCAGACTCACCTGATCTCATTTTTTTTAGTCAGGTAACCTTCCTGATAGACAGAAGGAATGCTATAGACGTAATATATATTGACTTCAGCAAAGATTTTGACAAAGTTCCCTGTGATGTCCTGATTAGCAAGCTCTGGGTTTGGCCTGGATTGGTAGATACATAATTGGCTACAGAATCATACTTGGAGGGTGATGATTAATGGCTCCTTCTCTAAGTGGGAGGAGATACAAGAAGATAACTCCAAGGGTTACTCCTGGGTTTGGTGCTCTTCTACATTTTTATTAATGATTTGGAGAAGGGAACACAAAATAGGACAGAAAACGGAAACAACATTCAAAATTATCTGGATATACTGGATCACTGGGCTAAAACCAACAGAATGAAATTAAACAGGGATATGTGCAAAGTACTGCACCTAGGAAAAAGAAACCAAATGCATAGCTACAAGATGGGGAATACAGTACCTGGTTTAGCAATTACTACAAGGGAGAAGGATCTTGGAATTGTTGTAGAACATAATCTGAATATAACCCAACAGTGTGACATGGTTCTCAAAGTGTCTCTCTATTTAAAATAGCTTTAGATAAAAACCAGATCATGCTACTGATTGCCAATGTTCTGTGAGGACATGACACTTGCAGAAGTGTGATGTGGTCACCAAAAAAAAGGGCAAATGCTATTTTAGGTAGCATTAACAGAAGTATAATTTTCTCATCCCCTCTACCCAGTTACTGGTTAAGCTTCATCTTGAGTGTTGTGTCCAGTTTTGGACACTGTGCTTCAAGAAAGATGCTGACAAATTGGAGGAGGTTCAGAGGTGGGTGACAAGGTTGATCACTGGTTGGAAGCAAAGCCTATGACGAAAGACTGAAAGAACTGGGGATGTTTAGCCTACAGGTAAAGAAGATTGAGGGGTGACCGGATAGCACTTTTCAAATACTTTATTCAGGAAGGGCTGTCCAAAGGAGGGGCAGGATCTGCTCTCAATCACCCAGAGTATATGATGCGCAACAATGGGCTCAAATTAAGAGAAGACAGCTTTCTGCTGAATATCAGGAAAAACTTCCTAACTGTTAAAACAGTGACTATGGGTGATACCTTTATAGGCTCCTAGAAGAAAAAAATTAAAAAGTGGCTGAGCTTTTGAGAGCAAGCTCTCTTTTTCAAAGCAGGTATAGAAGTCCAAACATGGCAATGGATGTAATTTGCCAGGAGAGATTTCTTAAAAGTTCACTTGGCAAGGTGGACGCCAGGCTTCTTCTTGGAAGGCACAGAGCAGCATGGTCCAATGGGGCTGGACTTTACAGGCCAATTCATACAAAGAGTGGCATGGTATGGGCACCTCTCTCTGGCTTACAACCATCGGCTCTTCGAAGCATAGAGCTCCTGATTGGCCAGGCCAGAGGTGGGGTAGAAGCAGGAGGTTAATGCAAAAAAAAACATGCTCTCCACTAGGGGGTAGGGAAGATTTTTTTTTGGGGGGGGGGGAGAAGAGCAGCAGCTTAATCCTGGATACCCATGCTTCCTTGTGGTTGTGACCTTCCATGTTCATAGCTGTGTGCAACATCAGTGCAACCAAGTTCAATATTTGAAAACCTTTTGATTTCTTTTGTGGGCTCTTAAGTTTGTAACAGCCATTTTAATTTATTTATTTATTTATTTGACTTTTATATTGCCCATTTAGCCTTAGGACTACTCTGGGTGGTTTACAACATAAAATCTCAACATAACAATAACAAGAGTCAAATAATGAAAATACAAATAACATGAAACTGTGAGCCCTTTTGAGTTGCATTTCCAGCTTTAAATAAATAGAATGAAAAGTGGTTATTTTAAAAAAAAACTATTTTACCTTGGCCAGATATGAGAGTGTGTGTGTGCCACATTGACCATAGCCTGGACACGGATTATCAGCCCCTAAGCAGCATAATTGAAAGTGTGCTAAATGGCAGTTGAATTGTCAAGGAAGAGAGCTGTGACTGGGTTCCTGCTGACCCAAGGCATGATTATTCTTAATTCATATAAATATTGAGGAATTCTATTACTTGTGTTGATACTCCAATTAGGATGAGAAGAAAACCATAATGAATTGATATTGGCTCCCCCTTGGCCATGACACTATCAGCTGCTTTATTTGTCCATGGCCAATATAAATCTTAGGTTGAACTATCCACTGTCACTTTATTGGGTGTCTAAAACCCGATCTCGCCTGATTTCGGAAGCTAAGCAGGGTCGGCCCTGGTTAGTACTTGGATGGGAAACCTCCAAGGAATACCAGGTGCTGTAGGAGCCTGGAGTAGGAACTGGCAAACCACTCCAGTTATTCCTGCCAAGAAAACTCCATGGATATGGAGTCACGAAGAGTCGGTAACGACTGTAACAACACAACACACACAAACCTGATATTAGCTATTGACATCAAACTAGCCTTCTCTCGCCACTGGCTTTAGAACAGAACAGTGTTATAACAAGAGTGCCACATCTTTCATCTTCTACCTATCTCCCTTGATCAGCAGCTCCAAGCTGCACAGGGAATCAGTGTCTGATTGAGGCCAAACAGTGCATGATATTAGTTTTAGGAATACAACCAGCACCCACAGTTTTTTTTTAATTACATGAACAGCTGCATTGGAGGTAGGATTACAAACATAGAGGTGTGGAGGGGACCCTCAGCCCCTTCCCTCCTTGCAAAGGGTGGACCTTCAAAACAATGGTGGTGTCAATGGAGGAGTCTCTTAAAAATCACATAGCACCTTCTGAAAATGGATTTTTGTTGGGAAGTCACCAGCAAATAAACAGCTGGACATTCCCTCTCCACTTCACATGCTGCTGCCAAAGCCGCCCCCATTGTTTGCAATTTAGATGACAAAAATTATACTCCTTAGTTGTACTCAACCAATGTTTACATGGAGTTAGGGTGGCCATCAGAGGCTCGTACATCAAGCCCAGCAATGGCTGTCAGTATTAGAATATGCACCATCAGTAATTTCTTGTTTAATATGACCTCCTATACCAGTGATGGCGAACCTATGGCACGGGTGCCGAAGGTGGCACTCAGAGCCCTTTCTGTGGGCACCCGACATTGCCCTTTCATAGCCACCTATATACAGGTTAAATTACTGTATTGGCACTTTGCAAAAAAATTAGTGGGTTTTGAATTGCACTTTGGGCCCTCGGTCTCTAAAAGGTTTGCCATCACTGTCCTATACCCACCCCAGTGTTGATTCTGTGGCAACTGTATTATGTGAGATAGGCAAGAAGTAAAGGAGTAGCCAATGATCTGGAACAGCTGGAACAGATTAATCTGATCCTTTGGGGGGGGGGAGGCATTTATCTAAATTCACTATGTGTGGAAGTAGTAACAAAGGTTGTTCTCAACCTTTGTCCCAATTGTTGCCTTCTCTTTCTTTTCCCCAATCTTCTCCTTCGGCAGTCTTTTATTAGTAAGGCTTAATGACACGGACTTATATGTACCATGCACAGTTTCCAACAGAGGCTTTCAGTCTTTTAAGGAGCGTGGAGGGAAATTGATTTGTAGTATCCAACTGGCACACAGCCTGGTTCGACGGTGTCTTCTTTAAGGTACCTCCCCAAACATTTTTTACTCCTATTCCTGCTTTAAAAAGAAATCTGCTATACAATGTCAAGTTAAAAGGTGTTGTGAGATGAAAGGGAAGAAACAGAGAAAAGGATGTGGGCAGAGATACACACTCTTGAAACATGGGAAACAAGCAAGGCATTTCTAAAGTCCAACAAATTATTATTTCTTATTTCTTATTTCTTATTAAGAATATGACGGAAGAGATGCAATAGTCACTTACTATTGGTCTTACTAATTGGTAAGCCTTACACTCCGGTATGGTTTCATTGACCTTGGTGAGATTCCCATTCACAATGGTCACAATCTGACAAAATGTAGTAATAATAAAATCCCATTAAAATCAGTGAGATTTTAGCCGCAGCCATGCCCCATTCTTTTTGCATTAAGTGCGGGCCCTGTGCTGCCAGGTGCAGCTGGTAGTTAATTACTCAGAACAGACTTGACACTACATCAGATAATGGGGTAAGACAATAAGGTTCCACGTGTACACAGCACAACATATCTCCCAGCGCTGCTTCTGACAGCTGGTCTAGATAGATAGATTAAATTTGATCACAGGGCATTTGGTAAACATGAGGGGCAGTATTTCACGCAGTTTGCCAACATGCAATCCGTCGGAAGCACATGGGTACCTAGAACTGACTGCAAGCCTAAGATTTGGCTTTGCTTAGTTAGCAATCATCCACAAGGTTATCTTTAAGCAGTACTTGTCACATATTCAGAATATCCAGCTAACATTGCAACCTGGAAGAAAATGAAAGTGTAGAACAGAAAGATAGACATGCACCAGAAATGCAGGTTCTTGGCTGGTGCGAGAGGGATCAGAAGGTCCTGGGTACACTGTCCCCTCCCTCAAAGAACTTGGAGACCAGCGGGGCTACTGCTGAGAAGGTGACAGCAGTACAAGAGATGGGCCTCAGAGGAAGAAGTGAGATGGGAATCAATGGAGAGAAGGCAGAGTGAAGCATGAGATAATTATAACCCTGATGGTCCGGTTAAAGATTTGTTACCAAATCCAATGACACCATTAACAAAAGTTTACTAGAAGAACCGTTGTTCCCCGATGATCTGGGGTCCGTCCGGGGGGGGGGTCGCCAGAGATGAAACAAGAACCCAATCACAGCCCGAGGAGCTCACAAATGTGTCCTGTGGGGGCACTGCAAATGGAAGAATGAAAGTTGCTTTACGCCCTGTTTAACATTCATGTTCAAACCCACAGATCCTCAACTGCCAGTTGGCTGCTGTGGCATAATTACAAGAAGATTCTTAGCACGTTTGCCTGCCTGCGTATACCTGTATGTGCATGTGTGTGTGATTCAGGCAAAGGCGTGCATAATTTTCCTCTCTCCTACTCCTCCTCTCTCTAGGCCTCCTTTTGCAAGCGAATGGGGGAACTTTTCCATGTACTTGCTTGGATGATGGAACGGAGAGAAGCTGCCTGCCACTCCCATCTATCAAAGAGTCTGTTGTTTCAAGGACCTTGGAGGGTTAAACCCGGTCATTCTCCTAGCTTGTTTTTCAGGGGTACGTATATCTTCCTTTCTATTTATGTTGAGGGAGAAATCACTTTTATAGGGATCATGGTTTAATTACTAATATTATATTCTGCTGATTAGCTGCTGCAGAATCTTAAATACTGAGCTTGATCCCCTGACCTACAGATTTATGGGGGGAAAGAAAGCAATCTGGGATGATCAAATTTAAAATTGTACTGTGATTGATTGCTCTGCATTACTCAAACCCGAGATACAAAAACCCTAGGGGTTAAAGCATTTGTGACATTGGGTAACACGAGGTTTTGTATTATAAAGTATTACTGCCACCATAAAACATATTTTTGCATCCTGGGTATGCAAGAACGGTCATCTGACTCAAGCAATTACTTTCTCAAGGTCTGCCTATTAGATGCTGTTGACTCAATTGGTATTGTCAACATAGCATTCCAAGTTTGCATTGCAAAATCCCACAATTTACATAACATACATACAGTATAATTCAACGTGCAATGCCCCCACAAGACCCTTAACAAAATAGTGGAGAAATGAAAGGGTTTAGTTACAGGAGGAGCTAACAATAGCATAAACTTGTTGACTGAGTTGAAATGTTCTATTTACGGAGGGTAATTTGTGCTCTGCCAGTATGAGATTTTGAGAACATGTTTCAATGTCTTGCAGACAGCTAAAATTAGCAAATGATTGCTGTTACTTCTGTGTTACTTTAATTGATGATATTAACTTGGGTTTTTAGGAAGCCAAAGCATGTGGCCACATATAACATTTGAGCTGATCATCATCCTGTACTGCTCCTCCTTCTCCTCTGTCAGTCAGCACAGAAGACAGCAATCCCAGGCAGAGAGTCAAAGCTGAATGATGGTGACACCATCCTACAAATATTTATACCATCACTCAAGACAGGGAACCTGTAGTCTTTAGAATGATGACTCCTTCTCTCATAGTTCTTTCAGCTGTAGCCAAGCCAGCATCCAATAATATCTGGAGGGCCACTGATTGTCTAGCACGGTTCTGAACAATTATGACTGTCATCTATTTTAGTAACAGACATTTGTAGTTTTTGATAGACTACTCTCATCCTGCACATGTACCCCATATGGCATGAACATCTTTCAGAAATGATAGGACACATTGGGGTGGAATAACTGCCAGTGTTACATCCTGCAGAATACAAAAAGCAGTAGGGCTGACATTGTGTGTTCTATTTTAGGTTACTCTGCATTGCTTGAGGTTTGGATTGCTAAACCTATTTTTATAGGTCGGGCGTCTTGGGAACAGCCCTTCCAGGACTATGGGTGGCCGTGTATCCTCCATTAGGAAGGAAACTTTTTAAACTGAAGGACTGCTAGAATATAGTCCTTCCTTTGAAGAGGTTCTCCTCTTGAAGAGCAGTCTGATTTTTAAAGAGAGGGAAGAATCTTGAAGATACGCACCATCCATGGTGAGAAACACCTGGGTAGCAGGCATACAGGTCACCTGCCCACTCTTCCCTATTTGTGTGAATGCACAGTAATGGCCTTTAAAACTCAAAATCTGCATTATTTCGTATCTGTACATATAAATCAGAACGTGCCGTCTCAGGCAAATCATCACCTTCTTTTCCCCACTTTTTGGCAAAGGGTGCCCTCCTAATGTAAGGATGTGGCCATCATAGATGCCTCAGACAGCAGATATGGGGCACCATGAAAGAGCAAGCAAACATTTATTGTACTTGTTTCTAGTGTATTCATTGCGAGTGAAATGGAAAGCGTGTGGGGTTTTCTTCCTGAGATGTGAAGATAACTTGCATGGCCCTGAGGATCATGTGTATCCTGATTCTGAGAGAGGGATACCATCTGCTACACCAGCACAAGCAGCAAAACACTTTGGGCCCGTCCTGCTGGTTGTGTAACACTAGCCTGATGTAGAGTCATTTCCACTGATGCTACTTTTGGCATACATTGTTGCATGATGAGGTGTCTAATAATTTCAGCATGTACAGTACACACAGATACATATTTTCCCATGAATAATGGGATCCAAATTCTTCGTAGAATGGCGAATACTGTACCTCTCCCTATCCTATCACACACATACGGTGGGTTGCTGCTGGTACACAGTGTCATCGCAAACCCTTCAACGTAAACAGAAGATGTTGCTTAGAAATGCCTGTTGCTTGGTTCCTATAGGGATGCAGATGTTCTAGACTTAGAAGGAAGTTGGCTCCAGTGGTGCTGGAAAGGAAAGTGGAGTAAAGTGGAACAATAATGTGGAGTAAATGGCTTGGTTCCCACTCCAGAAGAAAAAGCTTTGTACCCTAAACAGAAATTGATTTTAAAAAGAAAGAAAAAATATTGACCTCTGAGTCCGATGTGAGGCAAGTGTATATATAGTGCAGTGTGTAGTATTTTTCATAAATAATTTAGGGTAGAATTACAAAGCCTCTTTTACTTTGAAATAACTGTGCCCATTTTCATAATTACAGTGGGCCCTTGTATAACAAACAGTTTGTATAACATAAAATCTGTACAACATAAAATATTCTGGAGATAGGGGAAATTTGCTTAACATAATCGCCTATGGGGAGAATCCGTACAACATAAAAATGGAATTACTCCATTTTCAATGCATTCCTATGGGAATTTGTATAAAGGAAATTTTGCTTAACAAAGTTTCGTTTGGAATGAATTAATTCCTTTATACAAGGTACCACTGTACTCTGGATTAGGTGCCGACTGATAGCTGAAGTGTGACTGTTGCTGGTAGTATGATGCGGGGAAAAGAAAGAGAACAGCTGACACCCACGAAATGAATTCTGAACTGTAAATAAAATAGGTATAATGAATGACAAACAAACAGTACTCCATCTAAAGGATATGCAACTAGTAGATTTTAAATAGAAGTTTGCCCGCTGTGATTGGATGATTTGTGAGATTAAAACCTTAGATCATAATTCAGTTGTCATATTCACAAAGTGTACTAAAAGGGTGAAGGGGGCTGTGTATTGACCAAATATAATACAAATGAAACAAGGGCCTGTTAAAGCGATCTTTAGTAGGTAAACAAGATGTTCTATGTTGTATACCCAGAAGTCTAACAATTATGTTGACAGGAGCTTACTCTCTATTACACGTTCTAGGACTGCAGCATTAGCTGCATATTTTGATACTTCATTTGAAACCTGATAGCATTTTGGTTAAGAAAGGACAATGTAGAAGATCTGTTCCAGGATTATGTTTTAAACTTTATTGAAAGAACATAGAAACGACAACAACAGCAAGGCACAGAAGCATACAATCTGATACAGGATCTTTGCACCACCTTAATTTGTATCAGTTAGAATGTTGCACCAAAGATTGACACAGGAGGCTGGAGGAAAATGTCTGACCATTCTTATTAACATCAAATTTTAAAAGGAAACTATGTTTAAAAAGTAATTTTAGGAATGTGGTTGTTTAAGTAATTTAATTTAGAGTAGTCCTTTGGCTAGATCAAATAAACTAAATGAATAAATACCGTAATAGACACACCGACAGATAAAACTACTGTGTTAATTTTTTCATTACGGCAGCATGCCAAATTACAAGTTCCCTCCAATGTAGAGGTCTGCACACTCCTCACTGCATAGGACCACATATACTATATTGCTCCTCTTGCGATCTGGTGTTGGGTCCTTTGGGTGGACGAGTCTGCCTTAGTGTGTTGTTCTGGGTCACCTCCCCAGAAGCCAGATAGGCACCTGAAGACAATGTTTAAGTCCTGTAGATATCCAAAGCAAGCCTTCAACAAAGCAGTGTCCCAACTCAGTAGAACAATGGATCAGCCTGAGACCCAGAGTTGATGGAAGAATCTGTTCATTCCTTACATAGCTGAAGTGTTTGAAAAGCTTAAAGGGGATTTTTGGCAAACACCACATCCCTGTTTACTTCAAACCCACAAACACACCAAAGCAAAGTCTCGTCCACCCAAAGGACCCAACACCAAAACACAAGAGGAGCAATATAGTACAGGTACTGTACACGTGGTCCAATGCAGGAGTGTGCAGACCTCTACAATGGAGAAACTAAGCCATTAAGCAGGATGGCCGAACACAGGAGAGGCAACAGCTCAGGACCAGAATTTGCAGTGTACCTCCATTTGAAGGACAAAAGGCATTCAAAGATAAGGATATACACATATCAGACAGAGAAGATAGGTGGTATGAGAGAGGGGTCAGGGAAGCCATTCATGTGAGTATGAAAAACCCCCTCTCTCAACAAGGTGGGGGATTCAGTCACAATCTATCTGCAATTTATCAAGCTGCCCTTTCATCAATCCCCCCATCAAAACCCCAGAAGCAATTCACACCTCCACCAGCAAGGCCACGGCTAATGACCCATACTTAATGGGTGTTGGGAAGGATTGCATAGGTGGGACTTTCACATACCCCAGGTCACTGTACATCTAATGAGTCTAATCAGGCCACTGCCCACCTAATGAGCCTATTCAGACCAGGGTGATGTGAAATCAAGGTGAACTATAAACTGGAGGCCTTGCCACTAACTTTCCTTAGACTGACAAAAATGCTTGGATGAGTAGCGAAATGTTTCAATCTCTCAAGAAAAGAAGTCCAGTTGCCATGACTCAACTTCCAGATAGATCTGGTGATCTTATAATTTTTGCCTTGTGATTAATTCTGTTTCTGTAAATCTCTGGACCAGAACAATTCAATCGGAAAGCACATCTACCACGTATGGAAATATATGCTGATATTCCCACATTTCTGCCAATAGGTTGAACTGTGTTCTTTATTAATATAACTTTCACAAAGAAGCTTAATAGAATGCACCTTAAATTTGGAGAAAATTGGTCTTGTTCCATAAAGCCTGTCCTTTTACATCAGATATGGTCAACTCCAAATATTCTGTGACCTAATTTACAGCCATAGTGGAATTTAATTCAGTACAGAATATGGTTGCTCCCCTGCTTTGGACCTAAACTGTTATACAAATCTCTTAAGCAATATAAATCAATATAAAGCTCTTAATCAATATAAATCACAATCTTGCCACAATTTAAATTGAGTTCATTTGCAGATGTTAGGGATGGGCCTGACTTAAGCAATGGGGCTTCATATGAAGTCCTCCATGCAGCACCATAGGAACTACACAGATCTGTCACCCTCCACGTCTTGCCAGCTGATCCACTCACTGCACGCTGCCATGGTCCTCCTTCTCTGGTGGTGCTTTGGTCCACCTGGCTACTCAATCTGCCCTTCCCTGCCTCCTCCAGCAGTCAACCCATTTATCAGCAGCATGGAGAAAATTCCCATCCCACGTCCTTGATGGAGTGGTCAGCTGTTGGGGGAGACAGGCTGAACGGTCAGTCAGACTGGAGTGCCACCAGAGAAGGACTCCAGCAGAGCACAGCACACAGTGAGTGGATCAGCTGGCCAGGGAAAAGAGTGGTGCACAGAGGGCTTTTGTATGAATCCCCATTACTTAGGTTCTGCCGATCTCTAGTTAACATCATAAAATATATTCCCTCCCAATTGACTAAAGTTACTTCCTTAAACTATAAAACACTGTTACAATGACAAGAATTGGATCTATCATTACTAGGTTGCATAGCAGCAGTTAAAATATCAATTTTGACCAGGTCAATTTAATTATTTCAAATTCTGCCTATAGTGACATCAGATGTGGCCCTTATATACCAGCAGACAATATGCTTGGATTTTCTTCATGGTTCCAAAAAATCAAGAGCATCTCATGCAGTGCATTGCCATAATGAAAAAAAAAATGAACAAATCCAAGGACTGAAGGTCCTCAATTTTAAAGTCTATTGTGTACTATTTCACATAAAACAAGTATTTCATATACTTGTTGGCTCCCCAACTCCCACATGGCTACCATAGAAAATAAAATCTCAACATCTGGAAAAACTGTAAAGGCTTTTATTTCTCCTTATAAAATTTAATTCCACACCACTGATAGCCAATTCATTTTTTTAGGAATGCAGGAGAAAAACTGGCAATATAAATTGTTTTCTGCTCCACCCCCTTTAATTCCATGATATTTTTTATGTTTTGCAAATATCCCTCTGGGTGTTGCCCATTACTGATTTCTACATCAGGCAGCCTGTCTCCTTCCCCATTCCTAATACGTACCTTTCAGTGGCCGCTTAGTAGGTTGACACTTCCCTCTTTGGTCCTTTGGAGGCGGTCCCTAAAGATCACCCTTAGGGCTACCTCTGCTTCTCGTTAATTCCGTGTCCCCGTTAATGAGTAGCTAAGAGGAGTTTGTTTTTAAACCAACCCACCCCGCTTTTCTCCTTGGAAAGTACCCAAGGCAGCTTACAACGCTGAAGGGCAATACAGACCAAGTTGGTGTGTTGAGTGTACAACCGTTACCAAGAAACAATATTGGAGACCCCTTGTACCTCAAAACGGTACGGTATATAAATATTAAAATGAAATAAATAAATAAATAAACACGATGGGAATTAAACTGATCCGGCATTTCTACTCGCTCTACCGGATCAATTTTTGTTCACTTAGTACTGTTTTTACTACTATATGTCTGAAGACGTGGACGTGTCCACGAAACGTTACATTAGAATATGAAAGTTAGTCTTTAAGGTGGCACGTGTTTTGTGTTTTTTGTTTTGTTTTTCTTTGACTTTTGCCTGGATTATTTTAAAATGGAGGACAACAGACAACCCTACGACCCCCCCCACAACTATAAAGTCGACTAGACCGACCCTCTCACCCCGATAAACAGTACAGTGGTACCTTGTATAAAGGAATTAATCCGTTCCAAATAAAATTATGTTAAGCAAATTTTCCTTTATACAAATTCCCATAGGAATGCATTGAAAATGGAGTAGTTCCATTTTTATGTTGTACAGATTCTCCCCATAGGCGATTATGTTAAGCAAATTTCCCCTATCTCCGGAATTTTTTATGTTGTACAGATTTTATGTTATACAAACCGTTTGTTATACAACGGTCCACTGTACTTCCTTTCCTGCGTTCGGGGTACCTGGCAGAATAACCTGAAAGCATTCCGCGGAATAAAGTCCTGCCTGCTTGCAACGATACCCGTGCAATAATAATAATAATAATGCTAATCCCCGTTAACCGTGACACTTCCGCTCTTCTACGGCGGCCGACGGGAGGCAAACCTGGCGGCGCGCACGGGAAAATGGCCGCCCCCTTCCAAGTGTGCCATGTCGCTTGCTGTGCCAACCGTGCTGGACCCGGCGTGGTCTCGTGGGCAAGAGGGGGGCTTTTGGCTTTCGGCTCGTGTCGCTCTGTCATCCTCTACGACCCGGAGGTGAGGCTTGCGGAGGAGCAAACACTGGGCTATCTTCCTTGAGCGGAGGCTGGCTCCTAAATGTGTGCTTTTTAGGGTTGCACGTGGGGAAGGGAATGGCATACTCTCTCTCTCTCTCTCTCTCTCTCTCTCTCTCTCTCTCTCTCT
>JAHTLZ010000204.1:89671779-89686648 GCA_023846285.1 Phrynocephalus versicolor | reverse complement strand
TGTTGCCAGTCGTCCTATACGTTCCCCATTGCTTTACGTCAAAACATGTAGCTTGTTTGGCTGGAAGCAGGGGTGTAAAAAGACGTGGCAACCTGCGCACCAGAATAGCTCAAGATTAAATGTACTTGATACACTAGGCAAATAAATTAGAGACAACTATGCCTGGCAGTTTGAACATGTCATCAGGTCTTTGTTTTACCATCAGGTAACTGGCAAGCCACTCCAGTATTCCTGCCAAGAAAACTCGCATGGACATGGAGTCACGAAGAGTCGGTCACGACTGTAACGACACAACACACACACACAAAATACAATGGTAGATCTTCCTATCCTGATTGGAGATCTGATTGTGACCAGACAAGTCATCCTACATTAGTTGTTGTGAGTTTTTTGGGCTGTTTGGCAGTGTTCTGGAAGCCACGGAGTCTGGCAAAACGTCAGGAAGAAAAACTTCCAGAACACGGCCAAACAGACCGAAAAACTCACAACTATCAGATCCTGGCTGTGAAAGCCTTCGAGAATACATTCATCCTACATTGTTGATATGCTGTTATTACATGTCATCAAGTTTCCTCCAGTGTATGGTAATCCTATGAATTAAGTATTTCAGTCCTGTTGAGTAGTTATACAACTGCAATTTGACTTTCATCCATGGTAGGTACAGTTTTGCCAAGTACTTCTGATAGCACATTCTGCAATTGGTCAAAACAGGAACTGTATATTTGTAGGCAGAATGCCTGACAACTTCACAACAACATTATGCTATGCCTTGATCAGCTTGTTTCCAGTCAGTGGTTTATAAAAGATCCTATAATTAACTGCTCCACTTGGTCTTTTAAACTGTAGCTTCCATTATGTTTAGAATTTGCTCTTTTCCTTCTGCCTTCTGCTGCACGTCACTTATTATAAATATTTATACTCTCCTCCCCCCTATTAATCTTCCCCAAAGAGTCTCAGTCTGAATATATGGGCTGATACTACCAGGACCCATAGTGAAGTTATGAAACATCTTTATTTTCTTTCTTACTTTTTTATTTTTAAACATAATGTGGCAGCAGATGTGTGGGGTTCAGGCACAGTCTATCTGCTACTTACCAGGCAATGATTTCAATAATACCCAGACAAATAAAAATACTTCACACCTCCACCACCAAGGACATAGCTTTATAGCTAACCCATGCTTTATGGGTTTCAGCATCTTAGGCCATTGTTCACCTAATGGCTTATTGAGACTATTGTCCACCTAACTAGCCTTTTCAGGCCATTGTTCATCTTATGAGCCTATTTCAGACCAGGGTGACATGAGGTCAAAGTGAACTATAAAATGGAGGACTCGTAACTAGCTTTCCTCAGACTGGCAAAGCTGTTTGGATGAGCAGCAAAACATTTCAGTCTCTCAAGAAAAGAAGTCCAGTTGCCATGACTCAACTTCCAGACATGCCTATATGAATTCACCGCTTATCTCTGTTGTGTGTATTGCTTTGGTAAATGACTGGATGTTCTTGAATGGTTAAAATATTATTTTGAAGTCTTTTGTTCACTTGACATCCATATAATATCAGATTGTTGAAAAACCTTGCTGGAGATCGTGCTTTCTTTTTTGAACAGGGAAAGTTTTCAACTAACTCTTTATGTAACTGAGACAAATCTGTTCCTCTTTCTTGCCTCCAGAAAAGAAAAGTGGTTGCTACCTTGAATGGTCACACAGAAAGAGTTAATTGTGTGCGATGGATTCACAGTAATGATGAATGTAAGTAAAATTTAGTTGTGCTGAAACATAAGGTGCCCATATCTCCTGCTATGCTTTTATTTAACATCTGTGTCATTAATTCTTTATTTTATCTCATATGTGTGTGTGTGTGTGTGTGTGTTATTTTAATTGCATTGTTACTATGCTTTATAACCAGCCATGTTTCTTTTTGGCATTTAAGCAAAAGGGCTGATTGACTATTGAGTCATAAACTGAAACTGATTCTATTGATGGGATTTTACATTGGAACAGTCCAAAGCATTGATAAATTGTTTTGGTGAACAGAATTACAATCTGTGCATGGTTTATGAGCATCACTCTAATCGAAGTATGTTTGTTGCCACTGAATTTCCTCCTTCCTGTTGGGATGGTTCAAGTGTAACGTCCAGTCATGGCTCATGCTGCATCACTATGCTTTTCAGGCCTTCAGACTTCCCCGTTCTTTCATTTCTGCTGGATAGCTCAGGGGTCAAGGTCTCTGGTTGCAGAGCCAGAGGCTGAGAGTTTGATTCATCCTGGCACCTCCTTGACAAGCAAGGGCTGGACTTGATGGTCCATAGTGTTCGTTCCAGCTCTGCAGTCCTACGATGATGCTGATGACATTCCCTCTGTCACTTGTGTCAAACTGTAGTTTGTTCTTTTGTTTGAATTACACAATGGTGTGGTCTGAAATCATATTCAGAACCCAGCATTTGATGATTATTGCCAGTTCTAGTTTTCAGGACAGGTGAAAACCATCATAGCAAGTTTGGATGAGAAAGAAGAGAAAGAAAGCATTGCAGTGTACAAGGAGAGAATGGAGTGGGATGCAGAGAGGATGCAACACAAAGGCCACAAACACCTTTTTTTTTTTACATAGCAACAATCACTGATTGGAGTTTGATCATGTGTCTAAACAAGCCCAATGTGAGCAGTAACAGAGTTCTTGGCAGAGCCCTTCTTTTTTAGTGTAACTGACATGTCTTCTCCAACAGTGAGACAACTGATACATGCATGAGAGGTTGTAATACCAGCTTGCTTATGAACTTCCTGCAGACAGTGGGTTGGCCACTGTATGGACTGAATTCTGGATTAGACAGAACTCTGATCTGGTCCAATACGGCTCTCATTATATTCCTCATGTAATGCACTTACCCGTATATACTCAAGTATAAGTCGACCCGAGTATAGGTCGGGACCCCTAATTCAAACCCAAAAAACTGGGAAAATATATTGACTCAAGTATAAGCCTAGGGTGGGAAATGCAGCAGGGCCTGGCTACTTCTCCTTTGTGAGCTGGGTGTGTGTGTAATGTTTAAAATGACTTTTAGCCACCAAGGCAAGTGCTTGAGTTAGTGCCTAAAAGTCGTTTTAAACATGGGGGGGGGGGGTCAGGAGAAGTGGCACACAATGTTTAAAATGACTTTTAGCCACCGACCCAAACTTGCCTCAGTGGCTAAAAGTATTGACCCGAATATAAGCCAAGGACCCCCTTTTTCAGCCCAAAATTAGGGCTGAAAAACTAGTCTTATATTCAAGTGTATACAGTATATCATAATGATAGCAAGAACAGGAGTCCAGTATTTGGTAGCAGGAAGCACAGAAAGGAGGGAAACATTGCAGTCGATTAAATTCTGCTGCATTCTGCTGGCTGAGTTATTTGAGTGAGTATAGAAAGCATCTATAAGCATCCCACAGGTTTCAGTCTTCCCCCATTGAGTTTCAGTTTCAGGAGAAATATAGTATAGAAGTAAGATATATGGTATATGTTTTAAGAGAGGGTCTTGGATTCACCCTGATACCCCCCCCCCCATTCTTTACTCTCAACAGCTTTTGCAATTTAGTTCAGATTTCTCCTATGTGAAGGAGGGGTTAGTAAGAAGTTCAGTCTCTTGATGTCCCTTGGCATGCACAGGCAGATGCACTGAATCTCTTTGATGTCTTTTTCTTTTGTACTGTATGCTCATCAACTCAGTTTTTCCCCCTGGGTTGTGACTCTTTTCAGAAGAGTGCCCTCTGGTGTACATGTTTTACATTGAACTGCACTGCTGCACAGCCCTCATCTCTGAATGAATTAAATCTGCTGGAAATGAAATGTCAGGATTCTAATGTATGGATGTCTTCGGCATCAACATTTCATTTTTCACGGTGGATAAGCAACATAGTGCTGCATTACTAGAATTAGATGTAACTAGATTAGAAGGTAAATCTCCATATGATTTGTTAAAATTTTTATTATTTAATTTTAAACACTAGTTGCTTCAGTGAAGTATGACTTTCTGCTTTCATTCATCTGGCTGGGACTGTGCCTTGTTTACTGAGCTATCAGAACAGATGTTTATAAATGCACAAAACCCAATTACTGCAGTTGCTTTCCTCAACAAGTACAAGTACAGAGTGTCAGGGGACTTGGGGAAAGGAGGGGTGTCATTAAATGAAACACTTAAGATGTTGTGAGTTTTTTGGGCTGTTTGGCCATGTTATGGAAGTTTTTCTTCCTGGTGTTTCACCAGACTCTGCGGCCAGCATCTTCAGAGGGCAAGACGCTCAGGGAACTAGGAGTTCTCTCACTTAAGACTGGCTTCTCTGCTCTTTCTTGCTCTGCTTCCTTCCTTATTTCCTGGCTGGGCAAGCAGAGGTTGGCCTTGGTGCTACCAAAGGCACCAGGTCAGTTTCAGGGACAAAGACTTATGGAATATTTGGTGTCTTGAGTGTTTTAGGTAGAAAATTAACATTGTGATATGGCTGCAGTGCTGGGTTTTATATGTTTTGTCAATAAAATCTGGAAAATCGTTAGAGACTAGTGTGGTTTAATTTAAGGGATGTCTGCATATCCTGTAATATTTTATTCCGCAGCTGTCCTTATCCAAGCTACTCCAGATTTTTGCTTGGGTTTGTATTGCTTTGGCTTTTTATTTAGTGGCAAAAGAGTTCATAGATACCCTGGTGAGTGATCTTATTTTTGATCCAGGGGAGAGGAGATGATAGCATTTAGAGAAGAGTAAGTACTGTTTCAGTGTCTGAATGGTGTCCGTACTGGTTTAACCTTTTACCCCTTTTTCAAGCTGAATGAATGTAATGCGGCATATCATGCAAATTTCCATTTATGAAACAGGGTTGACATAATTTCCATACTGAAAGTAGAGTTGAAAAGGTCCATTAATTGTGTGTGTGTGTGTGTGTGTGTAAGACAGACGCAAGAAAGAGGTGGTGACTTTTTCATAGAAAATGCAAGACGTAGCACTTACTTTAGTGGGGTGGAGGCCTGTTTCTAATGTTTTCTTGATTTTTCAAAAATGTAAAATTTTTAGGAGGGGTTGCAACCTGAGACCTCCCTATTGGAAAAAGTAGGCTATTGACTGCTGTTTTAAGTAATCAGTTTGCAGTTTTAACTTTCAGAAAGGTACTCACTGAAACAAAAAAATGAAAATTGGAAACTCAAGAATCTGAGAAATAGGAAATTATTTAATCTGGGCTGCTGCAACTTTTTCTTTCTCTGTCACAGTTTCTGATGTAGAATTGATCTCTGGAGGGTCGGACAAACATCTTATCCTTTGGCAAATACAAAATGCAAAGGTACGTAAAAGCACTGTAGTGTTTAAAATGAAGTTTCAACTGTTTGATGATCTCTCTCTCTCTCTCTCTCTCTCTCTCTCTCTCTCTCTCTCTCTCTCTCAAAAAAACAAACAAAGCCAAACCTGAACAATTTCTGAACTCTTGTTTTCCCAAACGAGTATAGGCTTCTATTATATAGCACTGCCAAAGATTGACCGTCAGGGCTACAATCTAGTGAGTAATTTTATAATCCAGAAGAAGATGAGTTGGTAGCCACTCCGATTCAAAATTCAGTGTCAAAATGAACATGGGACATGCCTGTGGTGCTGTTGAAGTGAAAATGCCTACAATCCTAAGCATACTTCCAAAGGAGTAAATTCTACTGAGTATAGTGGGACTTTCTTCCAGTGTGCATTGTCCTGCACACAAAACTAAATGTTGTGCCTTGTATAAAGGTGCAGATTAATCAGCTCTGCTCATATCATGACATCTTCCACTTCTGCTGTCTTGAGAAGAAGCAAGGTGCTTCAGTGTAGGTCACTGCACAGCCCTTCTTATTAGAAACCTTATTGGCTCTCTGGCTTTGTACACATGCAGTTACGTCTACTTTGTTTTGTAACGGGAGATTTGAAACTGAGGAAGCAGAACCCTACAACTGGTGCCATGATGCTTGCATGGAATCTTAGGATATGCATTGTTCTAGTTATGATTTACTATAGCAAATGAATTCGAGTTATTTAAGAGAGGAGAACTGCTGGCAGTTCTCAGCACTCAGCCTTATTCATTCATTCATTCATTCATTCATTCATTCATTCATTCATTCATTCATTCATATATTTCTATACTGCCCGTCTTCCAATGGAATTCTGGGCGGTTCACAACAATATAATGCTACAGTAGCATCAAAGTCAGAGTAAAGTCAGCCTTTATATCACTGCCCTCTTTGACTTGCCTGAGAAGCTAGAAAGGGGAATGTGAGCAGTGTTTGTGCACCATGAAGACAGAATACATACTGGGGTCCTTTCCCTTGGCCTACATAAAAAAAAAAACTGCTCAGAGAGACATTTTTGTTGCATGTGAGAAGGGCTGCCTCAGCTGTAGTTTCAGGAGTACGATTTGGAGGCGGGGGGGGGGACAAAGCTCACTATTCCTGTATATAAGTTTACCTTGAGGGAACCATAAAGGGGGAAAGTGTGTGGTAGTGAATGAACTAAGATGAGATAGGTACACCAGTCACTTTTATCTCCTTCTGCAGAATGTCATGCAAAACTGTTGGGGATCTTTGTTGGATCGGTGGTTGCAGATGATTTTTAGTTGCTTAATGAGAGAGACACCTTTTGTGTTACTATATAAAAAGAACTATTTATTTAACTAGAAGGGAAGGGTACACGGGAGGTTTCTAACTATAACTATCCTAACAGCCATCTTGCTAAGCCAGGAACATGCTTCTCTAAGAATACAAGGCATGCACACTAACTAGACTTCTACCAGAACATTCCAAGTGGTGTGATCTCAACAACCAATAGGCTTTGCTCGTCACATTAAATCCAGCCCATAATACTCCACATTCACATTAACCCTGTAATGGCTGAAATGTAAATCTTGCCAAATATTCCAACAAAAATGTTCTCTAGAAGGATGCACTTGGTTTTTATTTTGATCTGCGTTGGTTTCTCCTCTGGCTGCCGTTAGCCTGAAACAAGGGAGGGCAACTTTATTGGGTCTGAGGGCCAGTGTCGTTCTATTTACAACGAACTTATAGATGAGCTGTTCTTCCCACTGTGCTCTGCTGCCGAAACTCAGCCGCAGATCACATTGCCAGATTTCACTGGCAAAGCAGTAAAAGTCCTTCAGAACAAGCAGGAAATGCTGCCACTAAAGGGCTGTTTGCGGTTTGCTGCAGACCAGTGAAAAGCCCTTTGTAACAAGCTGGTGTTGCTTGTTCACAAAGGCTTTTGACTAGCTTGCTACTGCAAGTTGGTGGCATGGTCTTCAGGGGAGCCGGTGTCCGTGCGTGCATGTCTGGGGGCTGCAGAAACAGTTATCGGGCTGCATGGAAATGATGGTGCAAGCGTTGGCCTCTCTGGTGTAGAACTACATTGTGGCCAAAAGGTCCAGTAATGCTTCTTGACACGGCATTTTTCGGTTTTATTTAGTGTTGATATTCTGACAATTAGAAAACAACAGGTCCAAATGATTTCACTGTGTCATGTATAAATACATTCACCCCATCCCTTTCTCACTCCGGGTTGTCCCTGTTTTCCATCGCAGAGTCACTTATGCCCGTAATATTGAGGGAGGCTTTGAGGAAACAATGAAAAGCTTCATCCGTATTGAACTTTTGTGGCCACAGAAGAGGCCTTGGCGATGAGTGGGCCTCCAGATATTTCTGGACTGCATCGTATACCAGGTCTAGCCTTTATGGTCACGGGAGAGAGATATCTGGGGACTTGGGAGCCCACCAGGTGGTGTCGAGGGGGTGGGGGGGCGCGAAAGTTCCTCTCTGCGCTTGGAAGAAGAGACCAGATGCCTTATACCCGACCTGATATCCTTGGATAAATGTGTGTGCTCATGATTGTGAGTGGCCTGCTTGGGACATGTGCCTGCAAGTGGGAAGAGAATCACCGGGAGGCTGCATGCTTTCCTTGTCCATGAGTATACAGCACTTGTATGGAAGAACATTAGTTTGCACGCAAGGCAGTGCTTTAAATTTTTCCTCCCCTTCTCTGAACAGATCTGTTTCCTGAAAAGGTAAACGCTGTGCTCTGATGATAGAAAATGAATACCTTCTTAATGAGGTGCCTGCTTTCCCAGGGGAGAAAAGAATACCCAGAGGTGGAACCCTACAGAGGAGTATTGCTGGGGAGAAGTGTAGACTGTACCTGCTGTTCCAAAGATATATTCAAGGCAAAGCAGCTGATAACTGCATGCCCACGGGTCAGAAAGCACTTCATATGCTTATTACAAAAGTCTTATTCATTGGTGGAACAGAAGGTGAATTGAAGTGGTATATTTAAGTTCTGGCTTTGTTGAAGTAGGAAACTAGGCCTTTTCTTAAAAAAGAAATACTTTAACTCATTGGATGCTAGGGTGCTCTGTGGAAGAAAACCCCCCACAGAGGATAGAGACTTGTCCTGTGCTGTATAACAGATTAAATGGAACACTCCAATTGGTCTACTCATCTGTGGCGACACCTCCCTTTTCCAGATGTGATTGTGATGAAAAATGTGAAGGGTAGGGAACCAATTTATTAATCTTCACAAGATCCACTTGGTAATGCTGCCACCTTTTAAATAGTCACCTTATGAAATGGGACAGACTCAGATGTATAACATAAAAATAATAATGAAGTTTATTGAGAAAATAAATAAATACAGTGGACCCTTGTATAACAAACAGCTTGTATAACATAAAATTTGTACAACATAAAAAATTCCGGAGATAGGAGAAATTTGCTTAACATAACCGCCTATGGGGAGAATCCGTACAACATAAAAATGGGATTACTCTGTTTTCAATGCATTCCCATGGGAATTTGTATAAAGGAAAATTTGCTTAACATAATTTCATTTGGAACGAATTAATTCCTTTATACAAGGTACCACTGTACAATAATGACTGAAGTTGGTATGCGTTGCCTTAAATATAGAATAGATTAATTCAAATCTTCAAGCCTCCCTGTCTTTAATAACCAGTAAACAGTAAAGCCCTCACTGCCTGACTGAACTCTAACAGAGCTGTGCTCTCTCTCAGCACTCACTCTCAACAACCCTCAACTCTTAACTCTTCTTAACTCAACTCCCTCTTAACTGACTCCCAGAGACCAGGCTCCACCCCTTTTATACCATACCATACCCCGCCCTCCTGCTGGGATTGGCTCATGATTTACATATGCATTTCTCCTGCTTCCAGGGTGTTGTCACAATTATTTCTATCCATTAGTGTTCTTCAGATGTTTCCTGTTTCCCCTTAAGTCATAAAGTTTGTCCTGAAACCATCACTTCCGTTTTTGGTCATGTGCCAAAATGTTTCAAGTAGATTTAAAAAATGGGTGGAAATACCTTCAGTGTGGCTTCAGTGAAGTTGGTTGAGCAATTCTCAAAAACGCTCCACACTTTGCATGGCCATTCAGTGTTAATCTTGGGGCGGCTGTCATTTGTTAATGCCCTTTCATAACCTTCCCTTTAGCTTGTGAACTGCACTCGTTTTGAAGGTCACACCGGAGCAGTGTGCGCAGTGGATGCTCTTTACATAACAGAGGGGTTTACCGAGGAGTCAGTTCTACTGGTAGCATCTGCAGCTTCCGATTCTACGGTCAGGATTTGGTTAAAACACGGAGCAGAAGGTAAGTCTTGCTTTGTTGTGGAAACAGGGTCTCTATCAAGAAGAATACAATGCAGTCCTATGCCTGTCTGCTCCAGAAATGTACTCTGCTGATTTTGGTGCTTATTCCCAAGTAGGTGTGCTAACGAGAGAGGGGCACAAATACAAAAACGAACTAGGAAGTTAGTTAAAAATTGCTGTTTCATTGACTTGGGGTTGGTTTGGGTTTGTCCAAATAGGCGGACCTGAGCTTTCCCAAACCAACAAACTTTTGCCCGATTTAAGAAGCGTCCTGGTCCCCTCCCACACAACTTTCCCCCCACCTCCATTGCCTCCCACCTTGCCCCATGGCCACCAACATCTGGAGTGACAGCAGCTCTGCTTCCCTTTCAGGAGAGCCAGTCTTGCTATCTCTGCCTCTGCACACATGCCTGCCTTTCAGCTGAGAGGCCCGCACCTATACAGATCAACAGGCCGAGGCCTGGATGTGGCCAGATGCTTCTTTTTTGCCAGTTGGCTCAGCTGAGAGGCAGACACATGTGCAGTACAGGATAATTGTCTGAAGCAAAAAAAAACCCTTTATAATTTTAGTATCCAAGAATACATGATATCTGAATAGGGCTGAGATGTCATGTGTTTCTGATATCAAGTAGTTGATGAAATAAGCCAAGCATGGGGAACATAGGTGATGGTGGCAGATGTGTTGGACTGCAGATCCCATAATCCCTTCCAGTGGTTGTGCTGCCTGGAAGCTAATGGGCATTCTAGTTCCAAATTCTGGGAAAGTATGAAGGTGTTTCCCCTGATGTAACATAAAAGCTGGCCACTTGACAACTTGCGGTTGTCTATTCATCCTGTTTCACAGTTACACTAGAAAGAGGGAGGGATCATTTCTCCACGTGCCTCGTTTAGCTTAAAAGGAGAATATACAGTGACCCACTCTAAGCTCTTGCTATTAACTTTTCTAGACCTGAGCCATTTCCCCCCTTTGTACTTCTTTGTGAAGCATGATCCTTTAGATCAGGGGTGCCCAAACTTTTTGTAAGGAGGGACAGATTTGGTGGCTGAGAATGTGTCAGGGGCCGGTTGCTCCCCAACCCTGCCACCCCACTGCAAGCCCCACCCACTTTCTTTAAAAATAACATGGGTTGAAGGAGGGGGAGGGAGGGGCGGGCCAGCCAGCCGCGGGCCACTCAGAATGGCCTGACGGGCCGGATTTGCGCCCCCCCCCCCGGGCCGGACTTTGGGCAGGCCTGCTTTAGATTAATCTTGGGTGAGTTTTTTTTGATTTATTTCATTGTTGCTATGATTAGGAGCATATTGCTTGGCTTTCCTGATGACACTCTCTGATTGCAAAACTGTTTTTTTGCCTCTCCCTCTCCCTCTCTCTTAGTTGAATGTCTTCAAACGCTGCTGTTTGGAAATGGATTTGCAATGGATGTCTCTTTGTCTTGCTTGCCTGGCAATAACAGTAAGTGCTTCTATGAGATCTTTTACATAGTTGAAGAAATGTTTACCCATCTTAGTGAGGCGTGGTGGCTCAGCGGACTAAGACGGCCACGTGATTTGGCCACGTGGTTTAGTTCCATCCTATTTGAATTACTGCAACACACCTTTGGAAAGTGTTCTGAAACTTCAGTAGGTCCCAAATGTTGCAGCCAGATTGCTAACTGGGACTAGTTGTAGGGCGTGCATAACTCTGCTATTGCAATAGCCCCACTGGCTCCTGATCCATTTCTTGACCCAGTTCACAGTAGGTCGGGTTTTTTTTTTTTTTGCCTATAAAGCCCTAGATGACTTGGGTTCAAGCTGCCTAAAATACGGTCTCTCCCTATATGAGCCTGCCTCATTTTATGATAATCAGGGGGATCCTTTCTGTCAGTCCCACTTCCTTCACAGGTGTTTGGTGGACACATGGAAGAGGGCCTTTTGTGTTGCTCTTTGAAATCCATGAAACACCCTCTTATAGGAAGTCAGACTAGTCTCTAGTTTGTGGTTCCTCTACCAGCAGACAAAGTCCTTTCTCTTCAAGCAAGCCTTTCCCGAATGGCCAGCTGCCAATGAGGCTTTTTTTTTTTTACATAAAAGGGCTGTGTACCAATTTCATTGCTTTTAATATTATAATAATTTATTGCCTTTTTTGCTTTTTATATCATTTGTTTTTATACAAGATGATGGATTGACTTCACTTTGGGAGAAAGACAGGTTATAAATAATAACATGAAACGACAGTGGTGTGAAACATGTTGTTGAAATAGCAAATGTCCTGTCATTATTTTGTCATTTTAGTACTGATTTTGGCTTGTGGTGGAGATGACTGCAGAATTCATTTATACATCCAGGAGGCTGGCCAGGTAATATTGCTTATGTTTTGGAATGTTACAGATACTTTGTCCTGTTCAGTTGTTAGTATAGGTCTAACAGAATTCAGTCAGCTGGTAGGAGTATTGTTTGCGACTCAGATTGATTAATGGAAGACTTGACTGATGATCTCAGAACCTGAGCAGAAGGATATGGAGTAACTCATTGTTCAAATATGGAAGTCCCAAGCCATTCAGAAGCCAATGCTAACCTATTGGATTGGATTGGCAACCTGTGGAGCTCTATAAACATGTTCTGAGTAGGAGCCAAACCAGCTGTATTGGTCAGGAATTGGAGAACTGCTTTCTGTACCAACCACGGTTTCCAAATCAAAGTGTAACATGTTCTAGTAATTTAACCAAGGGGCTACCAAGACATGGATAAAGTATGGCAAAGCTGTCAAGTTGCCAAAGTGGTATAAAATCAATCACTCAATCAATCAGTCAGTCAAATCAAATCAATCAATCAGTCAATTAAAAGACACTGTTCCCTTGAATCTGCTGAAGTCTCCAGCATGAAAACTGAACATCGAAGAATGTCCAGTTCAAGGTTCAAATGTGAAATGTGTCAATGTTTATGTTCCCTAAATGTGGATGGTTATTCTTTTCAGTTTCAGAAAACTTTGGTACTCCATGGCCATGAAGATTGGATAAGAGGAGTTGAATGGGCAGCTTATGGTGAGTATTAAAAATGCTTTTGCTCCATTTTATATTTGAATGTTATAGATACAACTATATTAGAAGTAAATACCCAATCCCTGAAGCAGTTCTAATCTCGCATATTAGCAGGCATGGAATTTTAGATAGCAAAAGAAAGAAGTGAGAAAGAAGAACTTGACAATCAGTGTTCTACACCGCTTGAGAGAAAATATTTCTTGCAACTTTTCTACTTCTGTGCATTTTCTAGCTTCCTACATGAATTTTCACTCATTCGATTAGAGGATTGATTCTGTTTTCTGCAGTGTGGGGCATAGCTTATTAGGGGAAAGGAATAATTGGCTTCCAAAGGATATTTGGAATGTTTTGAACCCTTTATGTACTTGTATGGTTGTGCAGAAAAACATTCACTGAAAATGCAGGAAGGGATTGCACTACAGCAAAGGGCTTGTGAGTAGCCCATGGTAAATACTGATTTTTTTTTCCTTCTGAACAAGGAGTTGCCAGCATTAAATCCTTCCTTTTCTGAATAATTTCATTTCTTATAAAAGATGGAGCTCTCTTTTTGGCAAGCTGTGCTCAAGATTGTCTGATCAGGATCTGGAAGATACATGTAACTTCATCACTCACAGAAGACCAAGATGAGGGCATAATTAAGTTGAAGGAGAACATTTTCACTGTGAAACCTAAGAGTGGTAAGTCTGTAATTGATTAGCAGTAATTGCCTCAGATCTCCAAGTCTGGCATGGTCTCTCTCTGTGTTTCTCTTTCTCTCTTGTCCGTGAATTCAAAAGGAAATACAGGATCTAAGTTTCCCCATGCTTGTGCTCCAGACTGGGGGGGGGGGAAACTTGACAAATCTAATTTTCTTCTTTTATATTAATAACTGAATGGAGATGGGCTTTCTCTTTATATGGAGGTTCATTTCATCTGAACTGGCAAATAGCTCCCTGCCTCCATGTGTACTTGGTTACAGATTTAATTTTCTTTTCTATTATGCCGCCCTTTTGCTAGTGAGACAGAGAGAATGTTCCAGTAATCCCTATCTAGTGAAAGAAACTGGTTTCTTTGCAGAAAAAAAAATCCATTGGCACTATTTTGTGGTTACAGTATGTGTCTGGTACCACTAGGTGAATTATGCAACCACCTAGTGCACAGACCTGAGGGTTGCAAAACTGACCTCAGAGGGGTGCAAAACTGACCTGAGAGAGGCACATTTTCCTACAGTTTGTCTGTTTTTGAAAATTGGTTGGGTATGTGTGCAAGTACTGTATTTTTCCATGTATAAAACTATTTTTTTAACTAAAACTGTTAGAGTAAATGTTTAAGGTCGTCTTATGCACGGAAGTAAGCCAATGAGGGACCTACACAGTAGAGAAACTGTTGTTTGGGGCTGGAAAATTAGGAGTCGCTTTATACACTGGGGGTATCTTATGGATGACAAAAATATGGTACTTAGTCTTGCTTAGGGCACAAAAAAACCTGTTACTGGCTGAGCTGGTCCACTGGATCAGGGGTCCTGCATCATCATATTGCCCTTTCTGAAACAAATCTCAATAAATCAAAGATGTGGAAATATAAAACTTTTACAAGGCGGCATTAACTTACACAACAGACAAGCCCTTCCTTAATGATGATGGGCACACCTAGATGGCCCTTTCCATTAAAAATGCATGTAATGCCAGAAAAGGGTGTTGTCCAGTTTAAGTGTTTGGACTCACATCTGATTGTTTTCAAGGAGTGTAAAGGGATTATCCTTTGGCTTGGCCATTTATGACTGCTTGGTGGGATGATACATTCCTGGTGTAGTTGCTTCATACACAGTGGCCAGAATCCTGTTGGCTAGTTATGCTGGTTAATCACAGTGCCGCGCTCTGCGGTGGCTCTTTGTTGCTTTCATCCTCTGATGCTCAATAACTCACACAACACTCAATTGGCCCTTGTTAATCAGCAGCCATTCACTTGCTGCCGTTTATGTTGTTTCAGTTTTGGCGGTGTAACTCCCCAATATGGTTTTGGCCAAAGGTTCTCGACTATCTTTTAGTTCTTTCTCAAATCCTGTTCCTTTGCTTTGTGGAAGGTTCAGAAACATCTTTTGCTGTCACGCTGGATTCTGTCTTAGCTGGACATGAAAACTGGGTCTATGCCGTTCATTGGCAGCCTCCCTTTTTCAAAGGTAAGAAGAGCCATCATTTTTGGTGTGTGTGTGTGTGTGTGTGTGTGTGTGTGTGTGTGTGTGTGTGTG
>JAHTLZ010000204.1:89645805-89671769 GCA_023846285.1 Phrynocephalus versicolor | reverse complement strand
GTGTGTGTGTGTGTGTGTGTGTGTGTGTGTGTGTGTGTGTGTGTGTGTGTGTGTGTGTGTGTGTGTGTGTGTGTATAGACATTGCAAAGCACACATAATTACTGTGGAAAATGGCTGCTCTAGGCTTGGACTTCTCTCCCACAGGATGTAGCGAAGATGTGGGAAATGGCTGCCCCCACATTATGAATTTGCTCTTTGCCTTTGTCCAGGCTGTGGCATGGAGCAGAATGCAGTGGCCATGGCTACACGTACAGGGGTGGAGAGTCGGGGATTTGTTGAGGGATATTTGCTCCATATTCTTGTTCTAGCCTTTTATGTGGGAGCTAATTGTGTTGTGGTGCTGTCGTACGCAACAGCATTGTGAGCGGTCCACTCAGTAGGGAGCAGCAGTTCAGTTACGTCTCGCTAACCCTTTCCCGTGTTCTCCAACAGGCCCCTTCCGTGCAGATTTGCAGCTGTTCTAGAAAACCAGCATGGTTTTGAGGGGGCCGATAGAAGTAAAATAGATGGGTGTGGTGGCTCAACAGGCTAGAGCGCTGAAACTGTTGGCTGCAAAGTCGGCAGCTCGGTGGTTCAAATCCCGGGTGCCACGCAGCGGAGAGAGCTCCCGCTGTTAACCCCAGCTGCTGCCAACCTAGCAGTTTGAAAGCATGTAAATGCAAGTAGATAAACAGGTACAGCCATAAAAAGCAGGCACGTAAGCAGTGTTCCGTGCACAGAAATGTGTTCGGCCACATGGTCACGGACTTGCACAACACTGGCTTAGAAATGGAGAAATGCCCCTAGAGTTGGACATGAGCAGCACACACGTGTGTGTGTGTGTGGGGGGGGTACCTTTATCTATAGAAGTAAAATAGCCAGTTGCTATATCCATGTAAAATCTAACCTCAATGCTGTGAAGTTATAGAGAGTTAGGTCCAATGGTTAGAATGTGCACTTCGGGAGGAAGAAGAGGGCACCAGATTCTCACGCCTGCTCCTCATTTACATAACCAGTTGCCAGTGCTGCCTCTGCAACAGCACTGAGGGAGGTACAAATGTGTTTCTGGCTCCCATCATCACTTTTAAATAGAAAAACATGCAACCCGAGTCAGAATCCACCTTTTAAACAGCAACATGGGGCTCATTTGTAATGAGTTTACTGTGATTTAATACTTCTCCTCCTGCTCTTTCCTGTCTGTCTCCCAAAGGATTGCTGGGACTTGGCCTGTGCAGCCCACCTTAAAAGCTCTTAGCCTACAATCGACTCTTTGAAGGGTAATAATTTGCCAACTAAAAACTACTGAATCCTCAAGTGGCTATTCCTAGTAATGACTCTCCTAACAACTTTGAGGAGGGGAGCAGTATTTTTGCCCCTTTCTGAAGCTGAGCTGGGGGAATAGAAAATACATGTCAAGAGAAGACCCATCAGCACCCATAACATTTTTGTTTGTACAGTACAATCTATTTAGAACATTGTAAATTTGCACCTGGATCTTTTTGAACTCTGTAACCAGTCTAATTTATTCTTATATTGCGGCTTTGTAGAATTCACTTTGTAGAATTCTTTTCTTTTCTTTTCTTTTGTTTTCCTTTTCTTTGTTTGTACAGCCAATATTTGATAAAAAGCATGCATTATGCCATCTTATGCAAGAATAAATTTTCCCCTTGTACTGTAGATGGCAGGATGGAACAGCCGATGAGGTTGCTGTCTGCTTCAATGGACAAAACTGTGATCCTGTGGGCTCCGGATGATGAATCGGGGGTGTGGTTGGAGCAGGTAGATCTATCTTTTACACTTTCCTTTTTTTTCTTTCCTTCCTCTCTTTAGTTTGAGAAGTTTAGCTGAGGCACTCTAAAGTGAAGCCTGAGTCCTAAAGAATTCCAGAAGAACATATTTTAATTGCAGAAGGCTGTTCAGTGTGCAATGAAAAAGAGAAACATTATGTAGAATATAAAACAATGACCAGCTGATGCTTCATAAGAGTAGCTAAAAGATTCCGCAGGTGGGCAAAGAATCAAGGATAAAGAGGTTGTGCAGTGAAGAAGCTACACTCTCTGCTACTCATCTTGCCTGTCCCAAATTTAAGTTAAATCTTACTAAGAACTTGCTATAAATTTTCCTCTTTGTTTTCCCTAATGGTGAAGATTGGAATTCTTATTTTCAAATTTAGATTGCTATTACACCAGCCCTTTTGGAGCAGGCTGGTATGCTCTAAATAGGATCTCCCTGATGTCAGAAGGGGAGGGGGAGGGACAATATACCTCCATCCAAATGTCATGTGGACCTCAAGTGACCCTATGTAGGCCTACTTCTTCTGCTCTCAATTCCTAGTACAGCATAATGAAGTGACTTAATCAATTGGCCACTTCAGGTTATTGGCAAATTTAACACTTCCCCTGCTTCTTTGTGGAGAGGCAGGGAAAGTGATTTTTGTACCCTTGGAATTGAATAACAAATGTAGTTTCAATTAGTACTTCACACAAATTAAAAATGAAATAAAAAATTAATCTAAGTTATTTAGCACATCAGCAATAGTCTAGCAGAGGCAAAAATAGCAATAGTGTTTTCACTTCCTCTACAGAAGAGCAGGGGAAGTGTTCAATTTGCTGATATCCCGAAGTGGCTCATTTATTAAGTCACTTCATTATACTGTACTGGAAATTGACAGTGGAAGGGGCCTTGTCAGCTTTCACAGTTGCAAGACTTGATTTTGATTCATTCCCAGTGATCACATATGCTGGAAACAGACCATATTAGTGTGCATCTAAATGCCTTTCTGGGAGTCTTACCTGCAGGACTCTGACCTTACTTTGAATTGTGCTTACCTGGAGAGAAGGTCCAGCTGGCAAGAGTCATTTTTGGGATAGGCTTCACTTCCAAGTTGAATCAGGGGCTTCCCAGCAACCATCAGGAGAGCTTCTCTTTCCAGAAGGAAATAGGCCTTCCCAAGGCATGAAGCTAGCCAGCTGGGGCTTCTCTCCAGATGAGCACAATATAGGTATCTCTAAGGTCAGGGTCCTACAGGGAAGGATCCCAGAATGAAGAATGGTGGGATTTGTGGTTTTAAAAAGTCCAAAATGGACATTCTCTCTGTCGCAGTTAATCAATATTGATAGTACAGTACTTCTTCATACACTTGTGTGATCTTTAAAAAAACAATCCAGCTCAGCTAATAGCTTGGAATTTAGGGCATCTTCCTTCAAAGTATTATTTGTGAATTTGCAGTCAATGTCATAAATACTCCCTGCCCTATCTTTTGGAAGGGCTGGTCCCTATCTTCCCTTGCCATTGTTAACTGGCTTTGAGTGGCATATAGTCCAATGTTGATCATAGATCTTTTATCAACCAGACACATAGTGGCTGTGGTTCAGAAGTGGTTTTGCCAGCTAGGCTTACAAGGAGCCCTTATTTGGGCTGCCCATGTACTATATATGTTATACCAAAGCATGGCTTAAAGTCAGTAGCAAATGTAAGGAATTAGATTATTCATTTGGCCGCTGATGTGCAAACCATGTTATAACTCTTTCCCACCTGCATTGGTCCCTTTTAGGGCATTATGCAAGTAAGATTTGTCACGGTGTTCAGAGATGCTTCTTGTTATTCCGTTTGCATTTCGAGTTGCCCAAGAGCCTGGCATATAAATCTATGGAACACTTTTTAAAATTCAGATATGTCACTCTTATACATTCAAACATTTGATTTCCTTTCATCCCCTGAGGAAAAAAATGCCAGGCTTTAAATAATTCCTAGTTACCTTTCTGCATGACATTTCCAAATCTTTTCAGCATATGTCTTAAAATGAATCTGAATCATTTGATTCTTAATGTTGTAATTTCATGATGCTTCAATGTCTCCAGAATCCGCCCTATATTATTTGGGGTGGGGAAGATGAGGTATTTAGTAGGAAGAAAGACGGTAATTAGCTAATGAGATTTGTATCTGTTTCCCAACCCCAAAAGGTCCGAATAGGCGAAGTAGGTGGAAATACTCTTGGATTTTTTGACTGTCTCTTCAGCCCAGATGGCTCCATGATTCTTGCTCATGCATTCCACGGAGCCCTGCATCTTTGGAAACAGACTCCAGAAAACAAGGCAAGATGGTTTCTTTTGACTGTTGGGCTGGAAAATGTGATTGGTGTGAAAGAGATGATCATTTTGCTGATTTGACAGTAAAAAAAAACAACGATGCTGAGATGTTGAAGATGTACCTCCTGCACTGTGTGCACTGGTGGTTCCTGTTTGGGGCAGGGGGACACTTACTCCTAAAATTTTGGGATGAGCTACTTCTGGTCTTTATCCGGGTCTAATGCAGTCGTAGTTTTCCAAGGTGTCAGGGCAAGATGTTTCTCAAAGCTGTAACCTGAGGTCTTTTCAGTGATGGGGGTGAGGACTGAACCTGAGACTTCTTGTTTGCAAAGCACTTGCAGTAACCTAAGCTCATCATCTCCAAAGTATCTTTTGGGGCTAAGTGGTGTAAACAGAAAAGGAAGAGTGAAAGGCCATGGAAAAGGATGATATTTGCTGTGGTCGTAAATGTTTCAAAAGATATATGAAACAAGAGGTTCCCCCCCTCCAAATATGTTCTGTGGGGTCCTCTTTGTTCTAAGCAGTGAATACACATGTCTGATCTTTCTGTGCCCATCTGTCATTGGACCATCAGCTTTGGTCAGCAGAACTTCCGACATCTGGTCCATCTTCATTCACTCTTTCCCTTTTCATCTGTATGTATGGCTTCAGAGTGTGGAGATCTGCAGACCTAACAGACCACTTTTTTTTTTTTTTGCTGACACAAAGGTTATAATAAATATGCTCTTAATTTAACAGAGAGAATGGGCTCCAGCTGTGGTGATTTCAGGACATTTCAATAGTGTGCAAGATGTGAAGTGGGATCCAGATGGAGAATTTATAATCTCTGTTGGTTCTGACCAAACAACAAGAATCTTTGCACCATGGAAAAGGGAGAACAAAGCAGAGGTGAGTTTTGGTTTTTTCAAGCTTGCTGAATTACCCTGTGTTTAAAGAGATAGGAAGGAAGGAAGGAAGGAAGGAAGGAAGGAAGGAAGGAAGGAAGCTGTAGTTTCTTACTGTAATATTGCCACAATCTTGTTGAATTATGTTTCTATTTCTTGCATTGGAAGAAATTGATTTTAAAAGAACAGTGCCTTGTTCGTAGGCTTCTGTTAAATGTTAACTGTGTCATTGTTAATGTAGCATTTTCCTGTTCTATTTCCTTTGAGGAATTAAGGGCGCTTTTACATGACCTCTAAAATCCGAGGCAAAGGGCTCCCAGATCCGGAGCTTAAAAATGTTTTCCCACCAGCTCCGGACTTTTAAAAAAATTAAGTACGACTACACCCACCTAAGTGCGTCCCAGCGCACTTTTCAAGTACCTGGCCTCCAGGAGGTAAAAAATCTTCCGATGTGAATTGTAAAGCTGTGAATGCCGGGCTCCCACGCCTTCTGTTTTTTTTTTTTGTTTTTTTTTTTGTCGCCGCCACCCCTTTAAGAGACAGGAATCCCTATGGGGTGCCTCGGGGCTGCTTCGACCGGTAGACGGAGTTGAGCCTGCATTTTTTTTCTCCTTTTTTTTCTCCCTCCCCTCACGCAGATAGGAACAATGGAGCGCGGAGGGGTGGAAACACAGGAAGAGCGACAAACCCCCACGATCTCTGGTCTGAATTTAAGTTGCCAGCACATTTTAGAGGTCATGTAAAAGCACCCTAAGAAAACTGAAGAGAAATCCAGAGGAAATGTGGTGTGGGATAGAATTGGGCACAAGATGGGAGGAGGGTTTCCTTGTACCCTTCCTGGAAATTCTGCCTAACCATCTTCCTTGGTCCTTGACATCTTTGGCAAGGATTGAGTAAAGACGAGAAGATGGAGTGAGAAAGAAATGTGCATTTTCAGCTGTTCCCCACCACCACCACCACCACCACCTAGAAGCAGCATTAAAATGAGGAGGCTCTAAGGTCTCAGTTCTCGCGTGCTTTCCTAATACCGATTGGTACACATATAAATGCAAATTGTGACTTCACCAGGTGTCATGGCATGAAGTGGCAAGGCCTCAAGTCCATGGATACGACATGCAGTGCCTAGCGATGATTGGCCGATTTAAGTTTGTGTCTGGAGCAGACGAGAAAGTGCTTAGAGTGTTTACTGCACCTAGGAATTTCATGGAAAACCTCAGCAGCATTTCTGGTACATCTATGGAGAAACTATATTCTGAGGTAAGTGGGTGTTCAGATCCTTCTTAAGAAAAATGATCACTTCTTTCTCTGTTCTGAATATGAGGCTTCCTTGTAGATTGAACAGATTACAGCCTTGGTCCACTAAGGTTTGGGGCAGGTGTTTTTCCAACTTGAGATCGTTTAACTGGAGGTATCGTGGAGGAAGACTGCTCTCTCCAGCATACAAAACAAGCTGTTATAGTTCCTTTTTTGGTTTATTGGAAACACCTAGATGATATGGAACTCTGGAATGCATCTCATTATGGAGTAAGAAAAAAAGTGGGGGTACTTCTGTGGGACCTAGGAAGTTGAAAATTGAAATACATGATTTTGAGATAGAACTTTGAGTTTAGAATTTATTGTGTTACTAGTCAAGATACTTAAGACCTTCAAATGGAAGGTCAAGTTGAAGATCATGAGAAGGCTTACCAAAGCGTATTTTATTTTCAGTGATATTTTATTTCTGGATAAGAATGAATTTCAAGAACTTATACACAATGTATTTTCTTTTTAGGAAATTATTGATCTACCCGAAGGGGCCACTGTGCCAGCCCTGGGATTGTCCAATAAAGCAGTCTTTCAAGGTAAGGTATCTATGGGATAATAATAATTGTCCCATATAGGCCAATGAGAAGGAGAGTGGCCTCTTCGTGCAGGGAGTTTGAGACTTTGACCTCTGCTTGGTTTCCATCAGGGTCTAGAATTTTGGCACACTTCTGTCCAGACATAAGAAGGGAGTTGAGATGATTTTTTTTTTTGCTTTCATTGTTGATTAACTGCACCTTGTTTTGTTCAAACCTGAGAGTAAACATACAAATGGGAGTCAGAATATCAAGATGTATGAAAATGTTGTCTGCATAGACTTGATACTATACCAGATCCAACACTGAATGAATTAGATTGAATGAGAAGCTCAATCTCTAAAGGTTTGCTCCTGAAGAAGACGAAATATGAAATGCATCAATACAAATAAAGTCTATGTTGGCAATATTTTTGCACCTCTTGAGATTGGGTCTCATGTTTTGCAACCTGTGCATGTACCATTTCCCTCTGCTTTGTTCCAAACCGGAAAGATCTTGGTTTGTTTTCAACTACAGATTGTTTCAAACATAAGAACATAACCTAAGAAGAGCCATGCTGGATCAGGCCAAAGGCCCATCTAGTCCGGCTTCCTGTATCTCACAGAGGCCCCACCAGATGTGTCTGGGAGCAGACCACTCCCCTCCATCTGGCCCTGGAAATACCCTGGTTTTAAGTTTGGAGATTACACATCTCCATCATGGTTTGTAACCTGTGATGGACTTTTCCTCCAGGAATCTGTCCAATCCCCTTTTGAAGGCATCCAGGCCAGATGCCATCGCCACATCCTGTGGCAGGGAGTTCCACAGACTAACAACGCGCTGGGTGAAAAAATATTTTCTTTTGTCTGTTCTTGCTCTCCCAGCCCTCAGTTTGAGTGGATGTCCCCTAGTTCTGGTATTTTGTGAGAGGGAAAAGAGCTCCCTCTATCCACATTACTCATGCCTTGCATTTTTGTACATTTCAATCATATCCCCCCTCAGGCACATTTTTTCCGGACTAAGGAGCTCCAAATGTTTTAGCCTTTCCTCATATGGGAGGTGCCTCAGCCCAGTGATCATTTTAGTCGCTCTCTTCTGTACCTTTTCCAGTTCCACTATGTCTTTTTTGAGATGCGGTGACCAGAATTGTACACAATACTCCAGGTGCGGCCTTACTATTGTCTTGTATAATGGCATTATAACGTTGGCTCCTTTTTTGATCTTGGTTGGTTTTCAACTACAGATTGTTTCAAACACATGTCTTTCAGATGATATATTATGTAAGAAGCTTGTTCCAACGGTAGTTAACATTAATGACAGTTGAGACTGGAGATAGAGTTTAGATTAAGGGGAATTAAAAATGAAGTTGATGTTTCAGGTCTTATTTCTAGTCACGGTGATAGAGGAACTGAACCTCTGGGAGTGGGTGCCTGGTAGAGGAGGATGGGTTGGGAACCACCAAACACTTGTTTGGCTGAGAAACAAACTGGCACCGATTGCCGGTCAGGTGCTTCTCCCCCATCTCTAAGAGGGTTGCCGGTGCTTCTCATTTCACGGAGAGGGATTTCCAGGTGCAGTCATTCTCATTCTTTCTTTTTTTGTGTTTCTAAGTATATGCCAATCTGTTGTCTGTTTAGCTTGTGCGTTACCTGGTTTTACTGGTTTTAGATTTTGACTGTGGATGGCTTCTTGTGTGTACCCTGTGCTTTCAAGTTACTTATGACCTACGGTCTGCCTAGATGCCCTAAGCACATCCAATCTCATCTGATTTCGGAAGCTAAGCAGGGTCGGCCCTGGTTACTACTTGGATGGGAGACCACCAGGGAATACCAGGTGCTGTAGGTGCTTGGAGTAGGAACTGGCAAGCCACTCCAGTATTCCTGCCAAGAAAACTCCATGGATGTGGAGTCACGAAGAGTTGGTCACGACTGTAATGACACAACACACACACACACAGTGACCCTAACAGACCAAGAGCATAATTAACATATGTGAGATGCTCAAGGGGGTTGGCAGGTTCCAATAGCCACGCTCCAGGGCATTCCCATGACTAAACAAGGATTTCTCCAGGTTTCTGGAGTCTTGTGTTGACACTCTGTTTCAAACATCCCATTGATTTCCACATTGACTCACTAGTCCATTTGGATGAATCTCTGATTTTGTATGGAAAATGAAAATATAGATTAATGCAGTTTTCCAGGTTTAATAAATGCCTGGCTTCGCTAGACACAGTTGGTGTTGGGGATGATGAGGCACCTTCCCTAGAACAGGATAACTCATTAAAGGAGCTTCTGAAGCTCAGTGGCATGCGTACAGTCTTGTGTTCTTTTTAATCTATTTTATTATTTAAAATATGCTTATTTCACCCTGCAGTTCAACATTTACCTAATAAAAACAAACTAAGTACATTTAAAAAGAGTCATAAGGATCAGTTGTAAGATGAAAGTAGAAAAATCCCTGCCTAAGTCCTGAAGTACAACCGAGTTGATGAACATGCGGTCCTGGGATTTTTGTTGGACTGCAATGCCTATCTGCCCTAGTCAGCAGTGTCAGTGGAAAGGAGTGATGGGAGTTGTTGTCTAACAGCGTTTGCATGGTCTTTATTCATTTGCCCTCATTTAGACAGTCCTGGCTAAAGGACTGGCTTGGATAGACAAGCCATCTGCAGTGGTAAAAGGCATCCTTTCATGTTTCAGGAATCTCAAACGATTCTTTGTCAGCTCTCAGCCAGAGTTATCATGATTTTAACAAAGGGGGTCCTAGCAGCAGAATCCTATGCATGTCTGCTCAACCTTTCCTTCCGGTAAATCTCCATGGCCGCCTTCTCCAACCAACCTGGTAGCCTGCAGGTATGTCGGTCTGAAACCCCGAGAATCCTTCAGAGAACAGAGCTAGGAGAAGGATGCTGGGAATTGTAGGCCTACATAGCTGGTGGCCACCTGGTTGTGCATGGAATCACCACCTGTGACTATCACAGCATGGAACTTTTCTTGCTGGCATAACCTTCATGTAAATGCCAAGTGCAGTCTTGCATATGTCCTCAGTCCCACTGGCACTTATCTTGAAGTCCTTACAAATAATTACTGTATTTTGTGCATTACCGATTTTACCATGTATTTTAACTACTAGCCTGTCTTGCTGCATAGACTCGATCTGAGGAAGCAGATGGCAACAGGATGACTGGAGGATTGCTTGTACTCTGGGTGCTACATGTTCCCATGTTGTTTTGATATTGTCACAGCACATGTATCCCCCACCCCCAGCACCCGGACGAAAATCTCCTTTGTGAATATAATAAGTTAAAATACCTTAGTGCCACACTTTATGACTCACAGCTGTAGTTGATGACTGGGTGGAGTTTTTCTGTATATTTTAAGTGTTTCTTTTTTTGAATGAATTGTCTTTCCTCTGTTAATAAATTTAGTGCAAGTGTTACAAAATTCATAGCTACATTTCTTAGGGGGTATAGGCCTAGAGAGTTTAAATGGGGGTGGTCTCAGAAATGCCAGAGTGGAGAAGCGGAATCACAGATATTCACAGAATCTTCTTTTTCTTATTATTTATTTATTTATTTGATTTTTTTAATAGCGTCCATCTGGCAGTGAGGCCACTCTGGGCGGTTAACAATACAATACAACAAAATGCAAAAAAAAAATAAAATACCAACAACCCCACATAGCTCATACAATAAAATAAAATCAACATAAAAATACAGTAAATATAACAAGAATAAAAATAAAGAACATGAAATTTTCTGTTCCCTTGGGCCAACAAGAAAAGAACGTTTGTAAGTAGTGATGTGAAGGCCTGGGGGAAAACAGAAAAATCTGGGGGGGAAAGTTTTTCCCGTTTTTGTCCTGAAGCTTTTTAGGGTTTTCCAAAAAACAATTGGAAAAATTGAAAAATGAAAAAATGAAAAATTGAAAAAAGAAAAAGAAAAAATGATTATGGAATATTTTATTTTAACATGATGAATAAAATATTTTAAGACAGGGTGTTGAAATATTTTCCAAATCATTTCTAAAAAATATGCACAGTATCAGATTATTCTAATTTCTGTGCAACGAGGACATACAAGTCCTAGGTTACAAACTGACCTCTCCAGTGCAAGAACACGATGCATTTCTTCCTAGGAGGTGCTACTATTGTCACAAGAAAAAGAAAAAGGTTTCACTTTTGTTTTTGTGTGTAGGTGGGTATGTTTGGTTCTGTTCTGTCCTCTTCACTAGGCCTCAGAGCACTGGAAGAAAATGCAGAGCAACAAATTTGCCAAGTAAAATTGCCCATAGTCATATTTTATGTTTCTAAAGTAACAGAATGACTTTCAAGCTGTAAAGGGGAGGAATGCTAATGTAGCATTTTTTTCAATTTTTCCAAAAATTTCAATGTTTTTCTCAAAAAAACTGGAAACACATCAGGTTTTTTCCTGAGCTTCAAAATTTCCCGAAATTTTACATCTCTATTTGTAAGTCTCTAATAGTTTTATTACAGAATGTAGTATTTCCTGACTTGCCTGTTCAAATCTTACTGGATCATGGATTATTCTTCATTTTCAGAGGCATTGTTTATTTCTGCTTAATTGTTATGAACCGTTGTACCTTTTTCTTGTTTTTCTGATGTTGACTTTGTACAGCTGGCGATGTGGCAGTTCAAAAAGCGGAGGAGGAGGAGGAACTTAGTCGTGCTTCCAGTCAATATCATGAAAATTACTTTCAACCATGTAGTCTGACAGGTATGGAACACACTAAAATGTTGTGTTTTGCTTTGTAGAGCTGATACTTGAGAGAACAGATAAATAGGTGAAAGAAGTGTTATGGTGGTGGTGGGGAATGATTCTGAGTTCTGAACCAAATTATTTCTTTCAGAACCTCCCACAGAAGATCATCTCTTGCAGAACACATTGTGGCCAGAAAGCCAGAAGTTGTAAGTTACTCATTTTGTAGCTTTAGATAAAAGGAGAACAAAGGAGAAGCTATTTTTTAAAAACATCATTATTTAGTTAAATCGTCTTGGCTAGGCCCACATTAAATATGGTGTTCTTCTGGGCCAGGCTGAAGCCAGATGGATATATTTGCCTTCACAAAATGAGACTTGGATTTCACCGTTTGCTAAAAAAGCTCAGGGCAACATAAGTGAGTTTCTTCCATTTTATCCTCAGAAGAGCACTGGCTTTTTATAGAACATTTCCTAACTGAAAAGGAATTGAATATGGGCACCTAACCAGCATATATCCTGAACATCCTCAAGAACAATGGTCCTCTTCTAATCTATATGCCCCACATTTGCTCATTGTAACAATTATAGTTGATAAAAAAATTCCATGTTATCCCTGTCATGCTCCCTCAGCCTGTTTGCCACATTTTTATTTTAGCCATCCTTCATTGGTGCTGCAGTTCTACTTGTCTGTCCTAGTGCTACCTGAAAGCTTGAAGTCTGTACTTGAGCTTTGGTCGCAAATGGACCAATTTGGAGCCTCAATGGGAAGAAACTCGTAGTTTTTCATTCCTCCTCATTGAGCAGGACTAGTTTTTGCTGAAACATGTCTGACCCTCAAATGTGTTTCTTGAGGAAAAAGTCTTGGCAGCAGAAAACTTGTAAGCAACAGCTTGTAGAGTGCAGGACTTTTCTTTGACTAGCTTGAAGGGCCAATCTCCCTCCTTTGGCAGTAGATGTGGTTTATTTAGAATGTATTCAGATTTCAGCCATTTGGAGAATTTTTTTAAAACTATTTGGGTTCACTTCTGTTGTTTGCTTGGTTTATTTATACAATAAATGGCTTCTTTTTTTAAAAAAAATCTAATTTAAGATACAGATTATTTTCCCCATTATTGATGGTTATTTGTTCCTATGTTTTCAAAAGCAGGGGAATTCCTCAAAGAGGAAAAGAAAGCCTTAAAGAAAAAAAGTTGTGGTTGAAGCTGCAACTTCCAGAGTGAGGAAATACAGACTACAAATCAACACTGCCACTTAAATAAATGGACATGTTTATGGACATTTTTTGTACCTCAACTTCCACTTAAAGGGGGTTCAATACATGCTTTAATTCTACATAGTGAAATGCCTCCATGTACCCCATACTAAATCCATTAAAGATAAAAAGAATTCTTTCTCCCAAATACATCTCTTGGTCTGAAGGAGTAAAGCTTCTCTGACTGTGGATGCGACTCCACAGCAAATCTGCTGTTTCTATATCCTGGATCTATCGAACCCTTTGTTACGTGATAACACTTCCACATCACTCATTCTATGCTAGCTGAGGCGTTTAGCGGGGATTATGACACAGTGTTCAATTGGGGTGGAAGTTACTTTTTGGGTTCAACTTTGACCATAACCTTTTGCTTTAAATTAGAAATGCAGTCTCCCCCATGTGCTTTGAGGAATTTTGCAGTACTATCCGTTGGCTTTGATAATACAGCACCTGAGCCCCCAAGTCAGGCAGAAGTTGGGGGTAAACTAAGATTTGAAATGGGGAACTTCTGGGATAATGAAAAATAAAAAAAGAGCTTGATTTCCCCCATATTTGAGATAAATTTGTACTGATTCTGAACGCTGCGCTGTCTCAAATGGAGAAACAAACAGAAAACAACAGAGTGGCTGTTGCGTGAAACTCATGCTATTAGAAGCTACAGCGTAATTGAGCAGCAGCTGTTTTCTCAGCAAAGAAGTTGTTTACTTGCATGGGATATGTATATACTTGAGTGTAGGATTGATGGTCTGTCAATTAGACATCTGGAGTTAGATTTTTGCATGGTCAGTGTCCTGGAATGCTTCCCGGAGAGCCTGTTTTCTCCTTTGCTTTCTTCATTTGTTCCAGTTTTTATTTTTTATTTTTAAATGCCATTTAAGTTAGACAGCTCATTTTGTGAGGGGTACATTTTTCCATGGCCCTCTCATCGTCGGCTTGTTGAAGGTGACACGGGTGCTGTCAGTGCAGGCAGTCTGGCTGCTTCCTGTGTCTGAATAGAGGGGCCTGGGCATTTTCACAGAAATGTGGAATTTTTTTCATGCTTTCTTCCAAAGCTTTTGCAACAGTGGGGTCCTGAGGCTCAGCACCATTTGTAACCTGCTGAGCCAGATAGCAGGTCATGGATTTTAAGGGGCTTAAGGGTGCCAAGCAACCCTTTCTGTTTTTTGCAGCTTCAAGCAGGCATTAGAGAGACCAGCATTAGACCAGCATTAGAGAGAAATGTCAAGCTGCTATTCCGTTTGCCATACAGGGGAGGGGGGGGGGTCCAGGGCTAAGCCATGATGACAGTAAGGTGTAGAGGGGATGCCAAATGGGGTAGAGGGATTCCTGCTGCACCTGAATGTTGCTTCCTTTTGTATTCAAAAAAAAAAAAACCCTCACATTTTAAAATTGTGCTTAAAACAAAAGCATATAAATAGAAGCTTCAATATTGAACTATTCAATAGAATAGTTCAGTTTCTCACTGTGCCTCCTTGACAGGGGCTGAACTTGATGATCCATAGGGTCCCTTCCAGCTCTGCAGTTCTAAGATGATGATGATGATGATGGTGGTGGTGGTGGTGTTGGTGGTGCTGGTGCTGGTGCTGGTGCTGGTGGTGAAAACAAACAAACGGCTAGAAACGAATGATCTAAATTGAGGAGGGGTGAGATCTAAAAAGAAC
Source organism: Phrynocephalus versicolor (assembly GCA_023846285.1). Lineage (NCBI taxonomy): Eukaryota > Metazoa > Chordata > Lepidosauria > Squamata > Agamidae > Phrynocephalus > Phrynocephalus versicolor. The sequence goes on along the minus strand of JAHTLZ010000204.1, from coordinate 89,657,372 downwards.
ATCAGTTGGATAAAGAAGAGAAAACATCACGTTCCAAAGCCTTCCCTTCAAAAGTAGGTTGTAAACATATGCCCATGTGTAGTCGCTACCCATAAGTCATGCATTCAAAGGCTGAAACAGGTATAAGGTTCTGAATCCATTAACATAAGAACAAAAGAACAGCCTTGCTGGAACAGGCCAGAGCCCATCCAGTCCAGCATTCTATCTCACATAGTGGCTCACCATTTGCTTCAGGGTATTCCCAAGCAGATATCTTCACCTGGTTACGATTCCCTGCAAATGGCCTATCTCTCCAACCCAGAGGTTGTCCTTAGGCATCCATTATGATCGCCATTGATACCCTTGTTCTCCATGAACTTGTCCAATCCTTTCTTAAAGCTGTCAAGGCTGACAGCTTTCGCCACTTCTTCTGTGATGGGGAGGATGAGGAGGATTGTTATTGTTTTTTGTGCCCCGTCTTACCATGAGAAATAGTCAGATAAACAGACAGTATTTGGAAAATGTATGTATGGGGCCCTCTCCATAGAGATACTGTATGTAAGAGGAAGGGAGAGAAATGAATGTATGTGGGATAGAGGAAGAAAGAAAAGAACATGGAAGTGGGTATGGACAAGAGAAAGCAATAGGGGAAAATGGCAATAGCAACAGAATTTCCTCTCCCATACTTTGTATGAGAAATGATTAGGTTCTTTTTGATGGGGCTGAGGTGGGTAATGCAAGGGGCATATCCCGGCTGTTGCAGAAGCAAGTGTGTTGCTCGTGTGCAGTGCCCTCCCCATGAATGGAATCTGTTTGTTCTCTTGAATGACCAAATTCAGAACATCCAAATAGAGAATGTGATATTAAAAATCATGTGCATGTGCACACACACATGGTCACACACTTGTGTTCTTGTGTAACTCGTAAACGTAGTCCATATACGGTACTTGCTGACTCAGTAATGCCCATTCTGTGTTGGAAAAGTGGGCAGATGTTCCACCATTGTGCACATACTATAATTTGTAAGGTGAGCACTTCTGGTAGAGATCCAGAAGTGATCTTCAGTAAGTGACCTTTCTGGAAAAAAAAATACAAGCAAAGGATGGTGTTTAGATGCTACACATCAGCCTTTCAGTGCAGGGGATGGAGGTTCATTTTGAACACAACGTGGTTGGTTTTAAAGGGAGGATGCTGGCATCCATACAGTTGTAGGTGTTACACAGGATGCCTTGGGTGGTAATTCTCTGTGAGGAACAGCATATGCTTGATTGTAGCAGGATCTTCCTTAAGACTTGGAATTTTACTGCACATTTTCTGAACTCGTAAGCAGTGTATTTTGACAAGCAACAAGAAAATATTGTTAGTTCCCAATTGTAACTGTGTGGCATTAATCTTGAAAGAGGCAATGTGAAATCACATAAAACATAGGCTTAATGTTGCCATGGCAGCTAGAAAAACAGGAACTGGACTGCTAAAAATAGAGCATTTGGCTATTACATTTCAGTGTAGATTATAAGGGTCCCAGCATCAGAATTCAGAATAAATTTTTAATTTTGATAAATATTTAAACAGATAATTGTGCATAACTGGTTACTGAAGCATTTGAATGCAAAGATTATATTTAGGGATAATATGGACTTTGAAACAGCTAGGATAGATTCGAATGATTTGTTTTCTCTGAAGTGAAGTATGTGCAACACATAATGCTGCTAATCATATGTCCATTGTACCTTTTGGAAATCAGTGATAACTGGATGATGTGTACATCTTATAATACTAGGAACTGGATTCTGATTAGTTAACTATGGTATGAATATGGACTGATTTACGCATCACTAGATATCACTTTTATTCAGCACTTCCTAGTGCATAGCCATGTATGTGAGCTATTGCTGTTGTAAATTACAGTGTTGACACTGTGTGATATAGATGTTTCTATCTTTGATGATCCAAATACACAAGGAATAATGCTTGATGATGCAAGCAAGGATCTGTGATACAGGTTTTTCCGACCATTATCTGCGCTTTAGAACAACTGTAATCGGATCTAATAATACTTTTGTATCATCAGGTCAATTCCAATTTACGGTGACCTTTGTCAGTGTTTCATAGGTATCAAGTATCATTTTTCTGGTGGCCTCTTAAGACAGCACAGCTTACCCACGGATGCTCATCCTAATCTATTATGCTTATATTTGATTCCACATTTAGTATGCAGTCCACCCAAGTGAAAATATTTTTATTTTCTTGCCTTTTGTGGAATGCTTTTCCAGTAGCTGGAATTGTTTAAACTAACTATTTTATTACATGAAAATACATAAAGATGTTTAGTCTAATTTCAAACATTGTTTTCAAGATTCTTCTTGGAAGTAACATTTACTAAAATATATAATATTCTAAAGCACGACAATTCAGCAGCAATTTTCGATTACATTGGGGGTTTTTTTGGTGGTGGTGGGGAGACTGAAAACTTGATCCAGTCTATTTTTAACAAATCCAAAGAGCTCTGCATAATTTCGATCTAATTACCAATTTGAAGCTAGTTGTTTCAGTGGTATTGTATGTGCTTGTGTGCAAGCGGTGGTTTCATACGTGGTTTAACAGCCCAGAATGTGGATGAGTGGCACATGTGCATCATGCAATGCCTTTCTTGAGACCCTTTGCAGCTCCACTGATGTACATAGCAAAGTAAGGCAACACATGAACCTAGTTTTCCATTATGTATAAACTTGGAGGTCTGCCCAGGCAAGTGGTTTGGAACTGAATCCGGAAGGGATTACTTTCTCCCTAAACCACAGTAGGAAATCTGGCCCATGGGACTAAACCCACGGAGGCTCAGAATCTGGGTTAGAGTCTGGAGATAGTCTTGGTTTCCCCCTCTCCTCCCCATTCATTAGATGCTATAAGGCAGGCATGCCCAAACTTTGGCCCTCCGGATGTTTTGGAACGCAACTCCCAGAATTCTAAGCTTACATTGCCAATGACAAAAGACTGTGGGAGTTGTGGTCCAAAACATCTGGAGGGCCGAAGTTTGGACATGCCTGCTATAAGGGTTCAGAAAACGAATCTGCAGGTTTCCCTTCATTTCCCTGCATTCCTGTCTCCTTCCCAGTCAGGAAGGAAAGGGATGTTGAAAATGAGCAACTTTCAGCTGGCTCAGAGGACACTGCATGCCTCTCTCTGTGCAGGTAAAAGGATGAAGAGCAGAGCTGGTGCCTTTCATCCACTATCTGCTGGATCCCGAGGCTGAGACAAACTGGGGCCTGGCAGTGCGGCCTTACAGCTCTGAATTTGTCCTCTTCTTCCCACAGCAGAGGTGTTATAGAAGAGAATTGCTGGTGTTTCAAGATATTTCCTTTGATTTATTTTCCAGAAGTAACCATCCTTTTACTCCTTCCTCTCTATTCTCATTTCCTCCCCAGATATGGCCATGGTTATGAAGTGTTTTGTGTAGCCTGTAATCCTGCAAAAACTCTGATTGCCTCAGCATGTAAGGTAAGGGGGAAAGAAAATGTGAATATCAACGCGTGCAATCAGAGTAACATACAGTGGTCGGGAGAATTATAGGCGAACAATTAAAAAAGAAAGGGTGAGAAAGAGTGGTTTTAATGGTATTTAATAATGGTATTTCTTGTCTACGAGGGAAAAGAGCCAATCAAGGTTTCAGCTAAGATGGCCTCACACTCATGGTTTCTCCCACTCTGGAGCTACTGTGTTGTTGCAACCCAAGGAGTCTCGTTGTTCCTTTTCCCAGCTTGCTTTTCCACATCTGCAACATTTTTGTGCTCCCTTTCAGGCTTCTAAAAAAGAGCACGCAGCAGTTATCTTGTGGAGCACTAAAACATGGAGGCAACTCCAAAGCCTACATTTCCACAACCTGACAGTGACCCAACTTTCGTTTTCCCCTGACGACAAATTCTTGCTCGCAGTTTCAAGAGACAGGAAATGGTCACTTTGGAAGCGTAAAGACACGGATGCCTCAGGACCAGGTAAATGGTTGGCTTCAAAGCTAATAAATAAGTCTTGTTGCTTTTTAAGTAGAAGGGAGGGCAAATAAATAAACAGCAATTTGGCGAGTGTGTATTAGCTCCTTCTTAAGACCAAAATTCAATTTGTCAGAATTTCCTGTGAGGGCAAAGAAAGGTATATTTCATAGTGGAAATGCTCCCAGTCCCTCTGTACCTGAGCACTTCACCTCCTCCTTCTACCTTTTAAAATTCCCTCATGAATGAATGCTTTGGAAAATAAGTAAATCAGCCCCATAGCTGGCATACATCATTTGACCTTCTTAGGGCCATGCCAGAGAAACAGATAGCTTGGGTTACACATTTATATATACAATGGTACCTTGTATAAAGGAATTAATTTGTTCCAAATGAAATTATGTTAAGCAATTTTTCCTTTATACAAATTTCCCATAGGAATGCATTGAAAACAGAGTAATCCCTAATCGCGACCATTTTTATGTTGTACAGATTCACCCCATAGACAATTCTGTTAAGCAAATTTCCCCTATCTCTGGAATTTTTTATGTTGTACAGATTTTATGTTATACAAACTGTTTGTTATATGAGGGTCCACTGTATAGCTTGGCTGTTCATTTACAGTATGGAGCACTTGGAGGAAAGTCCCATATTGCAATTGGGGTGCAGAGGACGAGTGACTAACCTAAAACTTAGACAGATAAATCTTTATTATCATTGTCCTAGGCAGAACAACGATATTGAAATAATCTACACCAGTTTTTACAGGACCTAACAGTACAACCATGCATAAATAACTATTCCCCCACCCCACATACACACATTTAACCCACTAACAACACACTTGAAAAACTCTAAAAGAAAAACCACTCTAAAAACTCTAGAGCTTCCATTAGAGCTTTGTCTCTGAGAAGAATTACAAACTTAGCCTAGTTTATTTGCTACTGGACCTGTCTGTTTGCCATTAAAGAAAAGCATAGTGGTGGTTCTGTGCAAATCGCGGTTTGCAGTTTGAACAAAAACAGGCTTGGTTCTAAGGGCTAGATCTCAACTCCCAAACCTCCCCTTTGCACAGAATGTTGCCTAAAATGGATATGCTAGTTACCACTCATCATTGCCAAAGGGGGCTTGTGGCCTCTTCCGAGCAGGGCAAGGGGTCACCACACAACATGAGGAACTGTATTAAAGGGTTGCGGCATTAGGAAGGTTGGGAACCACTGATCTAGATCATGGAGTCCAGTCCCTCTCAAGGAGGCACAGTTGGGAATTCAATTTGTAACCACGGGCCCTTCAACCAGAGGAGAACTAAAATGCTGAGCTAGCTAGGAATTATTAGGTGGGGGCCACTGTTCAGTTTGCTGCCTAGATGCCCTAAGCACATCCGATCTCGCCTGATTTCGGAAGCTAAGCAGGGTCGGCCCTGGTCAGTACTTGGATGGGAGACCACCAGGGAATACCAGGTGCTGTAGGCGCCTGGAGTAGGAACTGGCAAGCCACTCCAGTATTCCTGCCAAGAAAACTCCATGGACATGGGGTCACGAAGGGTTGTTCACGACTATAACGACACAACACACACACACACACTGTTCAGTGTATCAGCAATGAAAGATACCAGATGTTTGAAATTATGTGCCAAGTCTAGACTAGTGATGGCTAAGGGAGCCGTGCATTTAAAAAAATGGTGTGGGAGGAGGGTGCAACAGGGGGATGGAAGTGGAGGAGAGATAAATTTATAATTAGGTTTCTCATACTTTGTAATCATGCGATGGAAATGGAAACTAATTCCCTAAAGCGGTGGTTCCCAAGCTTGGGTCTCTAGGTGTTTTTGGACTACAACTCCCAGAAGCCCTTGCTGGCACAGCTAGGGGTGAAGGCTTCTGGGAGGTGCACAGCAAGGACATCTGAGGACCCAGGCCACTGCTCTAAAGAGTTGGTGATTTTGTATCATCTGGGGAAAACAGCAATGGGAGAATATTGACTCTCAAATGACCCTGCTGTAGAAAAGTAGAAGATTTCTGTAGCAGTCTGGAGGATCATAAAAAGCCAACAGCTGTAACAATGTGTCCGCTGTTACCGTTAACAGGTAACAACTCTGTTGGTAGATGTGTTGTGTGATCTGATTTGTTTAAATAGATAATCTCAAATTTGACCACTAAACAGTATGTTTACATCCACTGTGTAAGAAAGAAAAACATTGTAATCCCCCGCCACACACTCACACACACACACACATGAAGCTATAAATTACCTATTGATGTGCCACAAGGACTTGATGTAGTGCATTTTTTATTTCGTAAAGTAATCAGTTCAAACAAGAACAGAAGCTGATCTGAGTTTCACTTACAGTACAGTACTCCCATTTCATGTTACTCCTACTAATCTTGTATGATCTGAGAATAACTGACAGTGCTTTCACAAGTGTGTGAATTGCGTACATTGCAGAAATCAAAATACTCCTAAGGGCAAAAAGTTCAGACGGAATAGATCAGTAGTGCCTGAGCATTTGGCCTATAGGTGGTGATAAATAAATCTCCTTCTGTTGTTGAGCTCACCAAAAGAAAGGATGGGCGAGAATCCAGATTTGGGATGATGGCTCTCAGTTGGCCACCCCTTCTGTCTGCTCCTTTTTTACTGTTCCATTTTCTGAAGGAATGGCTTATCTGCTACAATTTTTAAAAAAAGGGTTTCTCTTGTCTCTTATCATTCCAGGACCAGTTTTTAGTCTCTTTGCCTCTACAGACCAAAATACTCCAGGGCACAGTCGCATCATTTGGTCCTGTGATTGGACCCCTGACAGCAAGTATTTCATTACTGGAAGCAGAGACAAGAAGGTAAGATGTGCCTCAGGTAGCTATCTCTTTATGCTTCCTGCCATCCTTCAGTTCTCTTCGCGGCACTTGACACTATGCACTGCCCATCTGTAGAGGAGACTTGGTTGATAGAGAGAAGAGAAAACCCGTTCTCAGGGACAACCAACAATTCCAGAATTCATTACTCTGAAGGACTAAGCTGGCAGCCTCTTTGTTTTGTTATATGGTGGTAGCCTTCATGCTCTGGTGTGCATTTGTTTCCTGAGTTTCATTTGCAATAAGTTAAACAATTCTGAGCTGCCTAGATGCCCTGAACACATCCAGTCTCTCCTGATCTTGGAAGCTAAGCAGGGTCAGGCCTGGCTAGTACTTGATGGGAGACCACCAGGGAATACCAGGTGCTGTAGGCGCCTGGAGTAGGAACTGGCAAACCACTCCAGTATTCCTGCCAAGAAAACTCCATGGACTCCAGCCTCCAGGTTGGAGAGAGAGGCAGGATATGTCTCAATGCCATTTGCAGGGATTCGTAAATAGGTGAAGACATCTGCTTGGGAATACCCTGAAACAAATGGTGAGCCGATGTGTGAGACAGAATGCTCGACTGGATGGGCTGTGTCCTGTTCCAGCAAGGCTGTTCTTATGTTCTTATGACATGGGGTCATGAAGAGTCGGTCACAACTGTAACGACACAACAACAACCATAATCCTATTGTTGTTTTTGAAAGATTTTCTGCCTTTGCTGTTTCCTATTTGTACAATTGACATCTGACTATGATGCCCCCTGGCGCTTTGCTAATTAGCTGCAATTAGCCGTGGCAGATTATGAAACCTCTGTGAATGCCCGTAGTTTAGATTATCTCTCTGTTTTTGTTGGCTTTTGTAATTTTATTGCATGAATAATTGTATAATATTATATAATTTTATTGAAAACACCATATCAGTAGGATAAGTATTTGAATAAGCAAAATCAATAAATTATATCCAAATTTAATATGGTCATAGTTAACTTAGGACAAATACACATTGCCTGTTGTCTGAATGTGGAGGGGGATAGGTCGAGAACGGAATCACTCCTACAATTCTGGAGTGATCCCCATGTACCATGAGGTGCTTGAAGTTCTGCATAAGTAGCTCTCATCCGTCTACATACATTTAAGCCACATGGGCTTTTGCTCTGTACCACATCCTTAGAACACATGTACCTGACATCTCTCAAAAGTCATATGTGTGGGTACCATGGCCATCTGTGGTGGTAAATCATAGAATCATAGAGTTGGAAGAGACCTCAGGGGCCATCCAGTCAGGATATTCCACTGCCAAACCGCTCTCACCATCAGGAAATTATTTCTAATGCTTAAATTGAATCTCTTTTCCTATAATTTGAAACCATTGCCCCGAGTTCTAGTCTCTGAAGCCACAGAAAACAAACCAGTCCCCTCTTCAATGTGACATCCTTTCAAATATTGAAACATGGATATCATATCCCCTCTCAACCTTTCTTTTTGTAAGGCTAAACATTCCCAGTTCCCTAAGCCACTCCTCATAAGACATTTATTCCAGACCTTTAACCATCCTGGTCACCCTCCTCTGGAACTGTTTGAGGTTGTCAACATCCTACTTAAATTGGGGTGCACAGAACTGGACACAGTACTCCAGCAGTGTCATTGGTATATATGATACTTTGGCAGCAGAAGCAACAGATCCATCAGAAATTGGGAATGGACAAGAAATGGAGGAGTGAGAAATAGTGTACAAGAATAACAAGGGATGATTGCCAGCCACTGTAGGTGTAAATTCTTAGACCCTCTTCTGGAGGGGAGCGAAGATTGGGTCAGTTGCCACTGAGTGGATTATTAGAGCGTGGAAAACTTATCTTACTAATGACTTCCTGTCTTACCCCACATTTTCACTTTTGGAAGAAGCATTTCTTCTACCAAGTGCCTGATGGGCCTTTTTGGAAATAAGAGTAGAGTACAGCTGTCCTTTTTCTTGGCTTTCACTGTCCTGCTGCCCCCTGTCCCCCCAAGACTTCCTGTCTCCTCAGACTAGTTTCTTCTTCTTCTAATTTTATCCTATTTTTCAACTTTTACTTTCTGCCTGGTTTATTTCTCCAAATAATAGACAAGCGAGGTGGGTTTCGAGGCTGATAGGGAACACCATGGCTGTTTACTCTGCTCCTCTGCCCGACATATTTCGTAATCTGAATCAAAATTCACAATGCTCACGTGTTGTCAGGTTCTGTTCTGCAGACCGTGTTTAAGCTTGGCTTTGTCTTGCTACTACTAGAGGGAAGATTAGCTATAGAGGTTGTCTTTTTATATATTGTCATTTAAAATGAGCAACTTTTCCACATGCTTTTTCCTCACAAGAGCAGCCTTGTAAAGATGGTTCTCCAAGTAACACGAAACATCCCATCCTTGCTTTTGTCCCTTTCTCCTACAGGAATAGAATGTACTGTCTCTGGTTTTGTACACAATTTGCTATTTGGCAGAGGTATTTGCACCACCTAAGTCTCTGTAAAGTACCTCAGCCATGCTGCTGTGGTTGTGTGTTTTGTTTTTTAAATAATCCCTGTCAGTGTCTCAGAACGGCAAGGAACAGATTTTGGAAGTGCCTTCTGTTTTCTTGTCTTATCCCTGGAAAGCCCCACTGTTTTCAGCAAGGTCAGGATGGTGTGCATTTAATCACTGCTCCCTCTTTTTATAGATCTAAGCCAGCTTTTTTGTGTGTGACCATTTTTACTAAGTCTTACTGACACAAAGACTGCCTTTGAACACCCCTAAAATGGCTGTATCGATCTGTCATGTTGTTGACAGTCTCTGAGGACTGTGTCATCTTGGCGACATTGCTTCCTTTTCGGTGCTTTCTTCTGACTTTTTGTGATACTTAAATTAGTCCCAGCCATTTAGTAAACGAAAGAAGGGCGCTGTACCTGACGCAAGTAGGCAATAAAATTCCAAACAGCTTTTTTGGCCGGTGAACGCAGCCAAAAGCAGCTTGTTTTATATCATGCCAGTGACGACAACAATAGGACAAACTATTTATAATCAGGCATGTCTGTGTGCCAGTCTTTTGGTTAAGCTATTTTGTGTCACCACAGGGTACCCATATTCATTTGGTAAATAATGAATAAGCAAATAAGGGGTCCTGTTGTGTTTTAAAAATCGCTAAACATACTGCAATTTAAAACTGCATCCTCCCAAGTCATACAAAATGGAAAGTAGCAGTCATAAGATCATACGTTAATGGAGTTGGAGGGCTCTGTATGACCATTGAGTCCAACTCCCCTCCTCAATGCAGAAACCAGATAAAACTATATTCAAGATATAGATGTTTAATTTCCTCTTGAATGCCTCCAGCTCTCAAGTAATTGGCTCCATTGCTGTACTGTTGTAACAGTTGGGACATTTTTCCTGATATTTGACCAAAATATGACTTCCTATAATGTGAGCCTTTTATCATGTGTCTCCCATTCTGGAATGGTTGAGAACAGATCCTGTCCCTCCTCTTTATGACAATGTTTCAAATACAGTGGACAAACAGTTTGTGTAACATAAAATCTGTACAACATAAAACATTCCAGAGATAGGGGAAATTTGCTTAACAGAATCACCTATGGGGCGAATCCATACAGCATAAACATGGTTGCGATTAGGGATTACTCTGTTTTCAATGCATTCCTGTGGGAAATTTGTATAAAGCAGGGCTGTCCAACTCTGAACAAGCAGAGGTCTACTTTTTCCAGACCAAAGTGCCTGAGGGCTACTACACTAAAACCTCTACTTATGAATTTTATCTGTTCTGAGCATATGCTCATAAGTAAAAAAAAAAATGTAAGTAGATCAGCAGTTTCCCATAGGAACACATTGAAAATCAATTAATCCTTTCTGGAGGTAACATATTTCCATGCATTCCTATAGTAAGGCTGACCATGCACATGCTTCCCTTACACCCGCTTGAGCCGGTGTGGACGGGTGCAAGGGAGGCGCGAGTATGCTTGCACAGATCGCCCCTTCTGCTTGCCTGGGTGTTGGAAGACTTTTTTTTAAAAAAGGTGCACTTTCCCTCCCAACCCGCCTGGGGCCTGACTTAACTCTACTTCTCCTCCTGTTTTCCCCCTTCTCCCTTCCAGCCCCCTTGCTGCCGCTGCTGTTGCTGCCCATAGCTCTCACTCACTTCTGCCATGTTCTCTGTGCAGCTGGGGCAGTGGTGGTCCTTGGGGTGGGGGAGGTAGGGGTGGAGAACTTATCCCCTCACATTTTTTATTGATGGCTGGCCGGCAACTTTTGAACACTTCATGGGCTACTGGTAGCCCCCGGTCTACCTGTTGGGCAGGCCTGGTATAAAGGAAAATTTACTTAACATAATTTCATTTGGAACGAATTAATTCCTTTATACAAGGTACCACTGTATTTGAAAAGTGCTATCATAACCCCCGAGAGTCTTCTTCTTTCAAGGCTAAATATGCCCATTTCTTTCAATTTTCAATTTTCCTTCAAAGGGCTTGGTTTCCAATCGTTCTTGTCCTCCTCTGAACTTGTTCCAGTTGGTCAGAATCCTTCTTAAAGTATGGTGTCCAAAACTGGACACAATACTCAAGATGAGGCCTAACCTGTGCCGAATAGATGACAGTTCTTCATGGGATTTGGTGACTATACTTTTGCAAATAAATTATCACTTACCCTTTATGCAGCTACATTGCACTGTAGGCTCAGATTCAGCTTGGGATCTGCTATAATTCCAAGATCCTTCTCAGAAGTATTATTGAGCCAAGTATCCCCCATTTTGTAGCTGT
>JAHTLZ010000204.1:89633403-89645795 GCA_023846285.1 Phrynocephalus versicolor | reverse complement strand
TTTCTTTCTTTCTTTCTTTCTTTCTTTCTTTCTTTCTTTCTTTCTTTTCAAGCCAAAGTGGTTTACAATAAAATTATAAAAGAAATGGAACAAATGGAGACGCTAAACCAATACTTTCTGCCCACGTGTGAAAAGAGAGGACGCAGTGCCCAAAGGTGAATTTCCACCTAATTGGGAAGTGTGATCTTTGTTCCTCTTCCTCTCCATTGAATGGTTTTGTGATTTCTTTTTTGCGCTTCAAATAGGTCATGGTCTGGGGCGAGTGTTGCTCCGCAGAAGAGAAGAAAGAGAAGGGCATGGATGCGATCCAGCTCTGTTCGTCTGTCCTGGACGTTGGGGATGCTGTCACTGCTGTTCGCGTTAGTCATGTGCTGGCTCCTGATGGCAGGTAAGTCACTCTTGTGTCCTTAGAGGGGCCATGTGTGCCTTTGCCAAATCAGGGCACGTAACTCGGGTTGATCTCTTAAGACAAAACCACCAAGTAGCATCTGTAATGGCCTCTCTTAAGGTGCCTCCACAAGGGCTTCACTCTGCTTCAGAGTTTATGATTTCACTTTCCATATTCGTGGGTGCCCCTGCCCCTTCCACAGGCTGGCCACAGTGCCTGCACGGTATAGAAGCTGCAGTGTCCACAGACCCAAGAGCAAGGGAGAAGTCTGACTGTAACTTGTATATATGCCATTTTAGATGTCATGTCACATCCCTGGAGGTAGAACGGAGGTTATCAGGATCACGACTTTGTGCAAATGCTTGTACAGTATATCCCTTTAGTTCCCATAGTGCTACGAATGCCCCATGAACAGGCCTTTCTTTTGTGTGACTGTATGCAATTTGGTTAAAGCCAGTCACAGTGCCTTGCATCTACAATGTCTTGGAGGTTTGGACAAGACAGTAACTTTTTGATTGCTTACCAAAAAAAAAAAAGATTCCAACATGATGTCAGGAGGGTTCAGCAAGTTATAAATCGGCTGAGAAAAATTCTGAATATGATAATTATCTGTCATGCATTTGTTTTGCTCAGTGTTACCAGTGTGGGTGAGACACAGATGGGCAGCTGCCATATGTTCCTGTCCTCCATAACTTCTGTTTCAAGATAAGATAGCCTTCCAGTTTTTTTTATCCCACACTGCTTTGTGTGTGTCATATCAATCACAGCAGTGCTTTTCCATGGCGGATGTTAACTTTTTAAATCAATCTCATTAAGCTTTAGCTGTGTCTGAGCAGGCCTAAATGCATGGGTTTGCAGAAGATGGGGGCATACAGCCAGCGTAGACATTGTAAGAGAAGAAAGGCGAGATCTCTTGTGAGTTGGGCCAGCGGCAAAGGTGGCGTGTGGCTTGGAGATTCATACTTAAGAATCCATATTGTCAGATCTTAACGACAGATCTTAACTTTGAACTACACAGACAATTGAAGCTTTCTTTAGTATTACCTTTGGCAGCCATACTTCTTGGGGCATTTGGTTTGCACTCAACGGTGTGCTCTCCTGTTTAGAATCAAGTGATGGAACATGTGTTTCAAGCGTTAAGTGTGCCTGGCTGGATAATGAAGTTGCTTTAATAACCACTGGAACTGCCGCTTTCCATAGGTATATCCTTGCAGTAGGGACAGAAGGTGGGAAGATTCACTTATACAAATGGAAGCCAGGAGACGACAAGACGCTGCCACTCTCGGACTGGACCAAATGTGCCGAGACGGACAACAGGTGACCTGCTTAAGTCTGGTGTAATGCTCAAAAGAGGCTCTAAGCAAAGTTGCTGTTTTGGAGACCCCTGGGGCAGATGCGTGTTCAGTGAGAGGTACCTGGTTCCGACTGCCCCCCTCTGCATAGTTGTCGAGGTGGCCCCTTCCGTTTCCAGCCCTGCCGCCACATTTCTGATACGATTCACTCACTACCAGGGTCAGCAAATCATTGCCGGTTGCATATTTGAAAATTTACACTTCCTTTCTTTGCTAGCAACAAATGTTGCGAACTGGTTATTTTTGCTGGTACATCTGTTGACCGCAGCCTCACAGGGACCACAGGCTTTCAAGTGGCAGCTGCACATAAAGTGTGGCAGAAAAAAAAATATAACTGCCTAGTAAATGAAGTCACTTGGCGAACGGATGAACAAACGAAACCCCAAAACAGGATAAATTCTGATTCCCCTAACAGAGGGCTTGGAAGGCTTCCAGATTAGTGCTGTGAATGCTTCAAAAATGTTATGTGAATGCCAGGCATTGCCATTCCCTATGATAGCTGTTGCTGTATTTAAAGAGAATGATTTACAAACCCTGGACGGTATCCAGTCCTGGAGTTGCACACGGGGTTCCCCATTACTATCACAAGCTGTGGTCCACTTCCCCAAAACTCTGCTCAAGGCTGAAGGGTCAGAAGGCAAGGTCTGGGATGTGAGAGGAGGAGCTGCAGTGGAAGAAGAGGAAGCTGGCATGGACAAAGCTGGCTGTAGTTGCATTTTCCTTGTCCTCCCACTTCACCTTTCACTTTGTCTTGCTTATTGTTCCTTGGTTCTCCCTCATTCCGTCTTGGGTCTGGGTATCTCACTTTTCTCCGGATGCACCTGGGCTGTTGCTTGGCTGCTCTTTTTCAACATGGTCATGTGATTGCAGGAGGTTTTGGTCTGCTGAACAAGAGCTCTTCCTGAGCTCAGGTGAATGAGCCTAAGGGTGACATTCAGAACAACATGCTTCTGGTTCAGGTCCAAGTCTCGTGAGAATTGTTCTGGTTCAGCCCATTATGAATTGGTTCTCTTTTAAACTTCTCATTACAGAATTATAGAGTGATATAATTACTTGTGCTTGTATCATGAGGATCCCGGTCACTGTACTGCATATGCTAAGCAAAGCCCAAGTATCCCAGATGATCCTTTGGAAGGAAATGTGCCTGGTTTTTTCCTCTACCTGGGCAATGTCTCTCTGCCTTCACTCTGTTGTGGGACTCCCCCATAATATCACTTCATGGGAAGTGGGTCCTCAAGGGTGCTCAGGAGAGCTGTCCTTTCCAGATGGTTTATCATCACAGTTTGCTACACAGTTAAGTTGAGACATACAAAATAATGCAGGGCATGAGTAAAGTGGATAGAGAGACATTCTTCTCCCTCTCATGAAATACCAGAACTAGGGGACATCCATTCAAATTGAGGGCTGGGAAAGTGGGAACAGACAAAAGAAAATATTTTTTCACTCAGCGCATTGGTTTTTCACCCAGCGCATCCCTGCCACAGGATGTGGTGATGGCATCTGGCCTGGATGCCTTTAAAAGGGAATTGGGCAGATTCCTGGAGGGAAAGTCCATCACAGGTTACAAACCATGACGGAGATGTATAATTTCCAGGCTTAAAACTAGGGTACTTCAAGGGCCAGATGCAGGGGAGTGGTAGCAGGAGACAGATATCTAGTCTTGTGCACTCCCAGATGCATTTGGTGGGGCCACTGTGAGATACAGGAAGCTGGACTAGATGGGCCTTTGGCCTGATCCAGCATGGCTCTTCTTATGTTCTTATGTAAGTTGCAGGAATTCAGCAGGAGTGCAGGCCTTCATTCTGCTCAACTCTCAGAGAAGGCAAAGTGTTAATATTAAATACCTCTACATAGCGCTGTAGGGAGTTAACATTACCTTGCAATAATCTTTCTAATGACCCTGGTCAGTGTTATCTCTTTAACCCCAATTGCTCCAGGAGAGGGCAGCTGGTGGAGGAGGAGGAGCACCAGAGCCAGGACCTTGTCTAAGGCCAGTGGGTTCATGGCCCTGGGATCTGACTCTCATATGAGAAACTAACACCAGATCCAGAATTATGTCTTCATAATTCCTTCCTCTGTGGCCTATTGTATGTACAGTACTACTGTATCACCCCCATTTTAAGATATGTGCTTAAATGGAATGAAGAACTTGTATTGTAATTCAGATTTATTTGAGACCTTACCATAAAAATGGAGTTAGAATTCAATCTGAGTTTATGGAATTTCTCTCTCTCTCTCTCTCTCTCTCTCTCTCTCTCTCTCTCACACACACACACACACACACACACACACACAGGTGTTTCTGGGGTTAATAGTATTTCCAGGGCTGCTGTTTACATTGCAAGGAAGGGTATGTGGTGAGTGTGCCTTGTCCGCAAAGCTAGCAGTATTTCCCAGATGCCATAGTAGCAAAAGGGGCAGTCGTGACTGAAGTACAGCTCCCATCTGTTCCAGAGGGGGGGGGGGTTCCCACTTGGTGTCCAGACTTTGAGATGAGGCCAACTGCGACAGGGAATGTTAAGCCTTTTCTGTTTCTTTTGCCCCTCGTTCACATGCGGAGGGATGTTTTCCATCGACTGCAATTCTAGCAAGCCAGTTGCAGGTATCATGTAGGCCTCTGAACAGATACGCTGCAGAAGATATTGTGCTTTTAAAGCACTTCATCTGTTCATTTGCAAGTCTTCAGCTACCAGCGACATCAAGGGCTATGCTTACAACAAATGTGGGCCAGCCGTTGCTTTAAAGCTGTTTACAGGATTTTCAAAATGCTGCAATCGGAAGGGCTTGTAGAGGAGAGGCATATGCGCACTGGTTTTAAGCTCTGTGCCTTTTGAGATCTGATTTGTAATTGCAGTTGCAAAGGCCCAGTGAGACCTTAAATGTTCACGTTTCTTCCCATGCCATTAACTTTTTCCATTCATCTCAATTGCCCCAACGGGCTTACTAGTGTACCAGCAGCATCTGTTCTGCCTTCAGAATGTTTGCCTGGTTCCACATACATTTCAGACACACAGTAAAAAGTCCACTGGGGCACCTAGCCCTGGCACAATATCTAGAATTTACATCGTTCCTTTGGCATCGTTTGGCTTTTGCACAGAACTGCTCCTCTTAGAGTTTGCTTGGCTGGAAAGGCATTACGTTCTACAGCAGCTCAGTGCTGCAGATGGGGAAATTTTAGCCACTTCCTTTTTGCTCTGCTTTTAATGGAGTCATGTCCTCTGAGTTAAGATCAACATGATGTGTCTATGAGCATGTGCTCAAGAGAGTGTCAATGAATAGCATATATAGTGTATTAATTTGTGGATCCAGCAGTCTTCACATGGCCTTCTAGGTGCAGCTGTCGATGCAGCCAGACATTGAAATCCTGTTCCTTTGTTAAACCTGTGGAAGGCAAAGGCATCCCCACTGGGATTGTCCAGCATGCCCCTTCCTGCCTGAATTGCAGCAGTGACTTTTTATTGCCAACTAGAAGCTAGTGAATGTCATGCCATTTGACTTCTGGAGGATTCCAGCTGTTGGCTTAATTTGGATGCAGGGGCCAACCGGTATTTTGACTGTTGGTAGAACCCTTAGAAGAGATTAGCAAAAAGCAAAGTGTTCTGCTTATATACCGCCCCATACCACTTCAAGTAGTCTCTGGGCGGTTTACAGTTTTTAATTACAAGTATCCAGGCCACACATTAGCACATGGATTTTCCCTTTCTCCCAAGTTTTCAGTAGTTACAGTGGACCCTCATAAAGCATACGGTTTGTATAGCATAAAATCTGTACAACATAAAAAATTCTGGAGATAGGGGAAATTTGCTTAACAGAATTGCCTCTGGTGCGAAATGCGAATGCATACAACATTTCAATGCATTCCTATGGGAAATTTGTACTGTATAAAGGAAAATTTGCTTAACAAATAGTAACACAAATTGGAATGAATTAATTCCTTTAAACATGGTACCACTGTACAGTAGGACCCCCATATCCACTGATTCATTATCCACGGTTGGCAGAGGGAAAAAAATTAAATATTTCAGCAGCCACAAAGCAAGCTATTGTCACAAATAGCATCTGTAAACAAGCTACTGTCTCAAAACAGCAGCGATAAAGCAAGCTATTGTCTCAAAACAGCAGTCATAAAGCAAGCTACTGTCAGGAAACAGCAGTTTGAGGGTGGGTGGGCAGGCGTTCTCTCTTATCCATGGTTTTCATTCTCCACGGGAAGGCCTGGAACCAATCCCCAGCAGATACCGGGGTCCTACTGTATTGTGATATTTGAATTGGATTCATACCACTGTTTAAAGATATGACTTGAAGTCGGTTTATAAGCTCTTTGCAGATGTGTGCCTCCTTGGAAACCCTGACTTCTGTCCTCATACCTTGTTGTTTTCTCTTCCCCACCATCTCTTCTTTCTCTTTTCTCCCCTCATCCCTTTTCTGTCTTGCTGGTCTTTCTGTCCCTCCACCCCATTGCTAATTTCGCGTTTTCTGCTCGTCACCCTCCTCTCCTCCCTTACTAGACGGCATTGTCCTTTTCTCTAACTGTTGAAAGAGTCTTGAGGTCCTGCAAAGGGAAGTATGACATAGAGTTGCTCAGAGGTCTGCTGGAACAGTAAAGACCCCATGCCTGACTTGGGCTTCCTCCTTCCAAGTCTGAAAAATATATGACTCAATGAAGGGACCACAGGTGCTGCTGCAAGATGCAAACAAATTTTAATTACTTAAATATAATGAATCTGTGTTTTTTTTTAAAGAAATTATTCAGGATGTGCACATTTTTAGAGTCAAATTATCATCCAGGTCAAGTTTCAAAAGTTTAGGTTACACACCCTTGGCAATAAGGTAGACAGTAACACAGAGAGAGATGCCCATCCTCTTACTACTATATGCGGCACAGAGTCACGGCATTAACCATAGATTGCCAATGGGGATATAAATAGTAAACTATGGTTATTGAAAACCAGGAGGGGAGAAGGTAAAATCTGAGCAGGATGCATAGGGGAGAGCTCGCAACACACTCTTGAGTGCCGTACCGTGGTTTGTCATTGTGTCTAAACAGAACCTTTGCTTTTTGCTGGCATATTCTCTGGCACTGTGTCTCCGACTTCCTAAGCATCACAATTCCCTGCTTGCCTTTAGTCCTGTCATTTCCTAATTGTGATGTATGATCTGAAATTACAGTGGAAATAAGTAGACTGCGGTTTGAATTATTGATGGGACTGAGTGAAGAAATGTCATTTGAACTGATAATAACCCTGGCATCTTTAATACCTACAGGCAGTGACCAGTTTAGTTTTCTCCAAGCTGGCAGGGCTGAAATTGAGTGTGCTAATTAGATAAATGCTGACGTTTAGCATTGACAATGTCCAGCTGAGTTTTGACATTTTGCAGTTGGAATAGATGAATTGGATTTCCTTCCGCTAATGGGTTCTGTCTTTGTTGCAGCCAAAGCCACACTCTTGTTGTCAAGCAGCTGTGCTGGAGAAGATGCGTGGGCAGAGCTGGGCAGGAGGACACCGCAGAGAGCAAAGAGTGGCTGCAGCTGGCGAGCGCCGGAGCCGACTCGAGCGTCAAGATCTTCAGTATTAATAGACACAACCTTTAAACCATGACTTTGGTCAGATGAGCTGACGGCTTGTCATGCCGGAATAACATCCATCCATTTTTCTCTCCTGGCTTATTTAAAGTCATCATTTTTTAAAAAAAAAAATACTTCCTCGTTCTGAAAGTTGTAGTATCTGACACATATCTGCATTGAGCTTATTTATTAAAGTGGTGTGAATAGATAAAATGTGTCTAAGGGTTTTTTTTAAAAATAAAGATGGGTATGAATTGGTTCGTCGCCATTTGTACCACTTTACCAAGGTGGCAGCACATTGTGTTGCTGAGCCCAACCACTGCCTCCTCACTCATTGGAGCCTGTGTGCCACCTGCCTCCTAACTCCTCGGCTAATCTCCCAGTCACCAGCAAGAGCACTGTCTGAGTGGGAGATCAGCCAAGAGGGTGGGGCAGAGAAGCCCGAGCTGTTGCCAGGAACTGGAAGGTCAGTTGAGGAGGTGCAGGAAGCTAGAGCACGCCAGGCCTGGTGAGTGGCTGGTTTAGCCAGAGGAGGTTGGAAAAAAGAAGCAGCAGCACTTGCATTGCTGCCTTTGTGAGCTGGGGTGAACCTGTTCGTACCTGTTTCTACCCATAAGCCATTGCTAATGACCTCCCCTTGAAGGGACTATGCCCCTTTCCTCCTCAAAATGCTGGGGCTAGCTCCCTCCCTCCTTGCTCCCTAAGCAGGAAAGCCCCCATGAGTTGAGTCTGTTTCTTTCTTTGGATGTCCTTCTGTCTGGAATAGAAGTGGGGGAAATGAGAAGGACCCTGCTGGGGAGAGGAGAGCTGCTTTTTTCAGCTTTGTTCCTGTTTTGTATATACAGTATAAACAAGGTGCATTTCTGTTTTGCTTATTTTCCTCTGGTCTACAATGTTTAACCCAGTTTTGTGCTTTGCCCAAGCAAATTTGTGGCTTTAGTTTCACCTGAGATCCAATCATTGCACATTTTTTTAATTCAAACAGCATTTTAAATTGATTTTCAATTAGAGAAGTGCTTTTTAAAGTTATGGCCTCATTGGCGAGTATGGGTTGGATTCCTTAACTGCTGGAACTTGCAAGAAGAAGGGACTTCCTGGAACTAACCTATCAGAGAACAGAGATTTCCCCCAATACACCCCCCTCTCGATACATTTAGCATTTTTAAAAGCTTTGATAAGCATTCCTGGGGGAGGAAAAGAGAAGTTTTCCTTTTCATAATGCGACTGGGATCTTCTCTAAACTCTTATAACTTCTTCCATTACGATCTTCGTTGAGGATCACTTTTGGGAAGCTTAATAGCAGCTAGGGGAGCCTTTCCAAGTTGGTCACGCCTTAGGAAGGGGTGGGCTCCTGAGCCAACAATACTGTGTGGTGTTGTTGCAGGCTGTCACATTGCTTCTATGTCAGTCCTGTGAATCAGAGATTCCCCCCCCCCAAATAAAATAAAATAAAGATCCTGTCAGCTACAGCTCTGCTCACTGCTTGCAAACAAGGTTGTGTGGTTTCCTTTCTGGAGTTATCTGGAAGTTGAGTCATGGCTACTGGACTTCTTTTTTGAGAGATAGAAACAGCGAAATGTTTTTATCTTTCAAAAAAGAAGTCCAGTAGCCATGACTCAACTTCCAGATAAACTCACCTGGATGACTGAGAATCTTCACAGACTTTCTGGAGTTAATACATACATTATTTGGTCTTCCTCTTTCCCTATTTCCTTCAGCTTTTCCTAGTATTTTTACCCTTTCTGGTCACTCTTCTCATGAGGTATAGTAGCCTCTCTTTAGTTAGTTTTGCTTCTAGAGAGATTTTAGACTTCATTTGGTATAGAACCCAACTATTCATCTTTCTGCCACTGCACGGTATCAGTCGTGCTCTCCTCCAGCACTGTGTTTCCAATGAGTTGTTTTTTCCCGTCACTGTCCAACATTCACATCCATGCCTAATTAATTATAAGGAATATCATGGTACAGAATGCCCCACCTTCTAGTGGGGCATTCTTTTATTTCAAGATGTTTTCTAGTTCCTTCCAAGTCTCGTCCTTCTTCTGATACCTTGGCTGAAGTCTCCATTGGGAATGGAGATCAAATTGAGGTACCAAAATGTTTAGCAATTTCAATGTCTTCACCGTCAGCATTTTAAGGCATGTAGTTCTTATGTGTGCCTGATGTTTGTCTTTCTAATGGTCAGCTGGAATCCTTGGTTTTGCATGTTCTTTTATCTTTATCATGAGTCATTTCAGGATTTATTGGCTGCATGTACGCATGGAGCTGCCGGATCTGTGTGTGGACTGAAGAAACAATACTTGCCTCAGCACACAATACTTTCCTCATTCTGCACAACACAAATGGAAGGTTGGAACATGTGAACTAACATGCTGTGGCATTTCACTATTGGGCTTGTGAACCCATGATGTAGCAACTCACTGCAAGCTGGTGACTGATGGATCACGGATCAGCTCCAGTCTGGGAACCACCATTTTCAGAATCTCTGTCTCACATCTTATATGCATCAAAGTGTGTATTTTTTATAACCACCTCAACCTCATGATGCAGTTGTTCATCATAATGTAATGAATAGTAAACCTTGGAAAACACTCCTGCAAGGACACGCTTGCACTAGTATAGATTTAGTGTCCAAGGGCATCATAGAATAGTTAGCAAGCAATAGTTAATATTGACAAATATGTGATTGTTTTTAATAAAGTTTTAATGGTACTTTCAAAACTCAGATCCTTGTATAGTTTAAATTGTTGTGAGGTGCCTTGGGTGTCCTATGGAGAGAATAGGGTGTAAATAATGTAAATGAATAAATTAATGCATATAAATAATGCAAACTAAACTAAATAAATGTCTTGATGAAACTACACATATCTTACTCTTGTCCATTTCTTGTACTGGCTAGTGCCCAGAAACACTGTATCAAAAGTACCATTCTATCTTAATTTTTCTTTTTATAATTTTTCTTTTAAGTGCCAGTTTTGATGCATTTGGAGTCGTGAATATTTGTATTACTATAACTCCTTCATTGAGAATGGGAATTTCAAGGGGAGGGGCATGTTTAGCCATTATCAGATTTTTTATCAGTTTATTCTGAGTTTAAAAGTAATATTCCAGAAACAGCTCCCACACAGTAAACTAGTCAACTCATCTAAAACCAACCAGTAGAATAACACTTTACTTTTAATCTTCTACAATCACAGAAGGAATTTTGCCTGGATCATTTTTTTTTGAAGCAGTGTGAACACAACAGCCAAACTCCATTGCATTTGCAGACCATAAATGGATGATTGGGCAAGTGGGCTGTGCGAGTTTCTGGGCTGTAGGTTGCCCACATAATGCCTCCTGATTGCACAATTGATTGATCAACCATGATTGTTCCTCATGTGAAGGCTAGTGGGGATACGGGGGGGGGGGTGTCCTTGCACAGCTGCCTGTATGTGCAACAGGATATTGGCCATTAGCTTTAAACAATAATATTTCCAGGCTTTGGTGCTCTTTCATCATGAAAGAGAGGGGTGATATATGAAACAAGGTGATGCTGAAATCAGAGATGATTTAGTTACTTCACCAGAAATCTTACCCTCTTTTCCTCTCCTGGGATGGTTTTTTTCTAAATAATTTCCTACAGCCTAAGCAAAGCTTCCAAGCAAACTGAGTGAACCCAGTCTACGTTGAATTAAAAAGCCACATTTGAGTGTATTAGACTTAAGCAGGGCCCTTAATCAGAGGCCAGGCGCTCAAGTGTGGATAATTGCTGTAATAGAGATCAATGTCTAATTCATGGCTTAACAGTACAATTGCCTCTAACCTTTCTCCCTCTTATGGGATGATGCATTTCCTTGCACAACTCCTGATTGGCCAGCGCCAGGGAGAAGGACAGATGAGGTCAGGAGAGTTCTTCTCGGAGTTTAGCCCGATGTGACCCCGCAGGAAGGTATGTGATTGGCTGTTTGCATTTCAGAGGCTTCCGAACAGCACCTGGGATTGCGTGGGGCGTTTCGAAAGCTTATCTGAAATGAACAGCCCATCTCTAATTGGCACAGTTGTTTTAATGTTGGTTGTAAACAAATATTAATCTGTTTTCAAGAACTGCCTTGTGTCACAAAGTGGAGAAAGATCTCAGGCAGACACCTTGCAGGCTACTTTGTTGCTATTTGTTGCCATGTCACTTCATCATCCTAGTAAGTGCTACTATGAATAAATAATCTCTCAAGAGGTCTCACTATTAATATCCCTTCTCAGGCCTTGCAAATAAATGAGTCAACCCCTCTCATGTTCAGTCTTCCTCTTTCCCTGCTATGTTCAGCTCTCCCCAGCCTTAATACAGGCATGTGCTGCTCAGAAAATACAGCAGGAGATGAGAAAATAGGTTTCACTCTTGAAGCATCGTTGATTCCTCTGATTATGAAGGAAAATAGGACATTTAGCTATGTAACATTCACAGGGGTAATATAAAAAGGCATAGAAGCTGTGATTATTGGTTTACCATGTTTCTAAGAGCAGAACATAAGTTAATCAAGATCATTTGAGACCTTTACTTGACATGAGGCTCTGCGGCTTGTTAGGAATATTGGGCTTGTATGTAGGAGCAGTTTCATACTTTTTCAACCTGTTTGTAAATACTGTACATCAAGAACTTGTTTACCAGCCTGTGCTAACTAACAAGATTTTTTTCCCATTAAAATCACAAGACAGGTAAGGCATAGAACTGTGGTGTGGGGATAGCGAGAGCGTCCAGATGAGCCCCAGTTTGTACATTGGAACCCTAAATGGGCAGCAGTGTGAAGAGTGGGTCTGTTTCCTTTGCAAGTAGACAGCAGTTAATTTGGTGCGTGAGCGCCGAAGAAAACGGCAGCGAAGAGACAACGGGTGAGTAGCTTCTGCTGTAAATGTACACTGGCACAAGAACATTCTCCAGCTTATGCATAATTTAAGCATACATCTTTGTTCAAGAGTTAGCTTGACTGTCTCATCGAGAAATCAGCGCTCATTAGTCTCCCTTGCCCCCCCCCAAATGGCCATCTATGGCACTTGCATTATACAAAGAAAGAAAGAAAGAAAGAAAGAAAGAAAGAAAGAAAGAAAGAAA
>JAHTLZ010000204.1:89618842-89633393 GCA_023846285.1 Phrynocephalus versicolor | reverse complement strand
AAAGAAAGAAAGAAAGAAAGAAAGAAAGAAAGAAAGAAAGAAAGAAAGAAACCTAATCCTACTCAAACTTGAATGTCTGTTTCCCCTCATGCTGTTTTCTCTGGGGTTCAGAAGGAAGTGCTAAACAAGGACAGCATGCGTGGCTTCAGACGCAGCGACGTGGTAGTTGAGGTCAGAGTGGCGATACCAAACGTCATCCACTTTGCAAGAGAACAGGGAAAATCCATTTGTGGATTTTTGGGAACCTGGGGTTGAAGCAATACACGGAAGACGTTTTGAAAGCAACATTGATTTATAAAGCCTTCATTTAGGCCATGACTAATGTCTGAAAACGTACATTTGCAGGCTTTAAAATTGCTCCCCCTCTAGTATATTAGGAAAACAAATGGGAATTTAATGAGCACATGCTTGACAGGGTAGCCCTATACCCAACCATGTTTTGAAGAAAGTCCCTTAAGCAAAGTAGGGCTTACTTTCAGGTATGTAGGGCTGTGATTGCAGCTGTGAAACTTCACTGATAAACAGCATTTAGGGAGTTATCATGTAACACTTATTACTGTGCTATATATAGTTTTCTAAACTAATTGTTCTTTTATATCGTAAGTACCATCAGTACGCTAACAAGAACTTGGTTGCACCATGATGCAAACAAAAAGCTGACTTTCCTCAAGAAGGACAGCAATTCTGTTATTATGCTATTATTTATCACTTATGATAGGTTGTCATTCCAGTAGCAATAAATCAAAACAAAAAGGATGGTTCCAGTGTTGGTTGAAAAAATACTGTTGAGTAGAAACATGGTGGCACCATACCATATCACACTGGCAGGATTACTAGGTCAGTGTTGGTGAACCTGTGTCATGGGTGCCAAAGGTGGCACTCAGAACCCTTTCTGTGGACACCCAACATTGCCTCTTCACAGCCACCTGTATTCAGGTTAAATTGCTGTATTGGCACTTGGCAAAAAATTAGTGGGTTCTGAATCGCAGTTTGGGCACTCGGTCTGTAAAAGGTTCACCATCACTGCACTAGGTGGTGTTTGAATGACAGTGAAATATTAGTCAGCAATGTACCCATACTTTCAAAGCAAAAACAATGTGATCTGCTTATATACCGCCCCATACCACTTCAAGTACTCTCTGGGCAGTTTACAGTTTTAATTATAGCATGCAGGCTACAGTCTATAAGACACCCCCATGTATAAGATGATCTTCACTTTTCTAACCCCAAATTGCAGTTGTGCTACTGCACAACTTTCTTTCCTTGGTTTACTTCCATGTATAAAACCACCCTCATTTTTTAGTCTAATAATTTTAGATAAAAATTTTGTACATTGTAAATCCCTGCTGTCTCATCTAGGTTACTTATGGATCTCTCTCCTTTTACCTGTTCAAGGACAAATAACAGAGCTAAGAAGTCTTGAGTGTATTAAAAACAAGACTACTGAAACATTTTATATTAGACACTTTTAGACTTAGTTTTAGTTTCACCTGAGTCCTGGTCCAACATCCCAGCCACTATATCCCTTCGCCTCTCTTTCATGTGATATCCCAGTCAACTATTCTTTTAGACACACTAGTGGGGCACAAGACATTTAGATTCAGAAAGAGGGCCAAAGAGGGCCCATACTATCTACCACTGGTGTGCAAAACTGCTTCTAATTCAAGATCCTGTTCAAAATTCATTGCTTTTAGTTTGGACCTCTCCCTTTTGTTCGCTTCTGGGTTGCTGTTTTGACTGGTCATGTGTTATTGGAGATGTACTCATTTGCTGGTCCAATATTCAGAAACTAAGGGACACCATCTTGGTTCTGAGGCCTAACTCTATTTCAGCCAAACAGCACCCGTGACAGCCTGGCAGAAGTAAGCACCTAGGAATTTTACCTGTTGATCATTGTTTGCTTAGCCAAGTTATTCAGTCACAACAGCTGCCTTTCCTTGTGAGATGTGCTCCTGTGCCAGAGATCTGGAAAGGTCATGCCTTAAGGTAGTCTGATTAAGTGCTAGATTCCTTCTGCATTACCAAGACTCCATGTATATGACTGAATTGGTCCATCGGTTCCATGACATAATGTCCTTTGGTATTCAATATAGAACCATAGAATGATTGAGATGGAGGAGCTTGTAAGGTCACTGAGTCCAACTCTCTGCTCAGTGCAGGCCACTTGCCACTCCTTTGGATGTTTTGGGCAGTGGCACTCTCCATGGAGACCCGACTGCTAGTTCGCTTGGAGGAGCATTCACTTTTAGGCAGTGAGTCTTATTTTTTCCCAATCTGTATTTTCTAAGCTGTTTTGTTTTGGGGATTTGTAATTTGGCCCACTGGATTTCCAAACCTTGCAGTAAAACATCAAGTCTTCGCTACAGCTGGTGTGGTTTACAATGTCTAGTCTTTTTTTTTTTTTTTTGGAGGGGGGGAGATCATTAACTTTGCTCTTTGGGTCATGTTTGCCACGTAAAATGTCTGAATTTTCCGGAGTTATTTCCTAAACAGAATCATGTGAAAAGTGGTTTAAGGCTTAGTTTTCTTCTAGCCTGAAATGGAGGCCTAGGTGTAGCAATGAATGGTATTGGGTTTGGCAGGATTGGTATCAATTCTGACCCATTGACCTTGAGATTCCTTTCTTTGTCAGTCGTGAGAGCCCTAGATGTTGCTTTGGTCCAGCCAGTGTTCATTCCCGGAGAGCAAGAACACGGAACTGTAAACAGTCCCTGGTTCCAATGTTTTTTGTATTTGTTTCAGTAGAATCACTGATGTTAAGTATGCAGGGCAATGTTCTTCCTTTCCCAATATTTCTGTAATTCGGAAGCGTCAGAAGCACCCACCTTCACACAGGGCATCCTCCCTGTCTTAAATGAAGACAGGATGCAGCACATTTTCTAACAATCAAGGGAAGCACCTTCACTGTAGTCCACAGATCCGTTATGGCTCCAGGGACCTTTTCACTTAAACAGGAGAAAATAGTTCTGAGCAAGTGGAGTGGTATGTGTACTTACCCCATTGAATGTCTTCTGTTGTTGCTTTTTTTTTTTTTAGTATTCGATTCATTTGAGTCTTGTAATATTCTTTTTTCCAGATGGTGACTTGCACTTTATTTTGGTATTTTTTTTTGTCTTTTAAATTTGTTTATTTTTCAAATCAGGCACTAAGGGGTAAGGGTAAGGGGGGTCTATAGGTGAAAAGGAAGCATTACATGGAAGCTCACGTACTTGTAATTTCCATTCCAATTTTGATATTCAAACCTACTTATCAATTATGTCCATTACTACAGTGCAATCAATTGCCAGCTTCTTTCTCATAATAAACGTATAGAGGTCTCCAATGTTATCTTGCCTCCTGTAAATCCTTCTCTCTAAGCAGTTCTGACAGTAGGTCCATCTCTGCTGTTTCTAAATATTGGTCCAACCAGTTCTTGATGCGCCTTTTAGAATTGTTTTTATAGGCTGTTGTTAGCTTAACTACTGTCTGTAAATTACAGTTTGCCTTTGGGCCTTTTTAAGGAGAATTGTAGATTCATTCATTCATACATACATACATACATACATACATACATACATACATACATACATACATACATACATACATACATACATACATACATACATACATATCGGTATCCTTCTCAGTTCAAACAAGAAGGGTCAGGAAGCTCAGGACTCAGAGCATTCCTGAAATGTCCTGTTTCTGCTGAAGTGAAACATAAAAGAAGCCATCAAATAGCCTTGCTCAGTTTCTTTCGAGTCCTTATTTCTACCCATCAGGTAGTCTGGCCAGGGACACGACATGCTCCCTCCTTCTCCCAGTATTGCCCACACAATAAAGCCCCTTTGCTCTTCACGGAGAAGGAAGAAACGCCATGGTTTGTATTTCACAGAGCTAGGAATGGGAAAAGCTACCTAGATGCCCTAAGCACATCCAATCTCACTTGATTTTGGAAGCTAAGCAGGGTCGACCCTGGTTAGTACTTGGATGGGAGACCACCAGGGAATACCAGGTGCTGTAGGCACCTGAAGTAGGAACTGGCAAGCCACTCCAGTACTCCTGCCAAGAAAACTCCATGTCTATGGAGTCACGAAGAGTCGGTCATGACTGTAACAACACAACACACTCACACACACAGTAATGGGAAAGAATGCTACCAAGCAAAAGCTGATTCAGTTTTCCCTATTTTATTAATAAAACAGATTTTGCAACAATTTATTAAAAATTGATTTTTCATGCAGTATAAGGGGTATACAAGAAATTCTCCGTATACTCTTTCTCTCCTTCTCTTGCTTTTTAATTCCCCAAAATATTTTTGACAGTTCCAGTCTAACTATGTTAAAGCATTTGTGCAGTAACATTGTTGGAAAATGCCGCAGGGGCTCAGCTTCATTTTTATTTTTACAGTACATTTTTGCTGCAGTAAAAAACAGAAACATTAAATAGATATAGTCACTTTGTGGGTCTTTTATTTTCTGCAGGAAATTTTTAAAAAATGTTGTGGGAGAAACTACAGTTGCATTTGAGACAAAGAATGTACTGCATGATTTAAACCTAAGAAACAGCACACAGTCAGTATTCACAAAGAGTTTTACACACACACACAGTCACCGCCAACAGTCCAATACTTCTGAATTTTTTTGTTTTTGTTTCCTGCTATGTTGGAATAATATTTTCTACAGAAATGTTTTGTGTATACATTATATACATTATTATTGTCCTTTTTTGAAAAGTAATAATTTGTATTAAATAAAGTCCTGATGAAGTTTATTAAGAAATTAAGAGAATACTGTCAACACACATACACACACATGCACGTGTGTGTGCACACCAGCCACACCCACACACCAGACAACACCTTCAGTGGTTAGTGCTCACACGGAGTAATGTGTTCTACGTCCTATGTGGTAGACTTACTCACTATTCTCCTAACACTGCCAGGCGCCTCCACAACTTTTCTGTGATGGATGTTTAGGAAGAGATTCTGTGATGCCCCCAGTGGATTAAGACGGGTGGGTATTCTGATCCAAGATGGCCGGATGAGTGGTCTCTGCTATGACTCAGTTGATACACCCTCTCTCTCATGCAGGTACGAAACGCTAGACTGGGGATACTGGTGGGGAAAAGAACTCCATCCCAGTAGGGTGAGAGGAAAAGGCAGTGATAACTGCTTGTCCCCTTTCCACCATGCCTTATTCACAAGCTTTAGCTCGTAATAATTATTAAAAAGGCAGTCAGTATCACTCACCTTCAGCAATATTGCGTGCCGAACGGATAACTAAAACACTTATTACACAAGAGGTTGTACGAGAGAAGCAATTCAATATTATGCACAGATATCTCCAGGTTGATAGATGCTGCTGTTTTGAGGAGCATTTAAAACAAATAAGAGAAATGTGAGTGGGATGAGTACATATACTGGAAATTTTGGAAAAGAATTGTCTGTCTCTAGCCCCCCTCCCCCTCTCTCAGCAAGGCCTTTAAAGTTTCTTTCTCTGCTTTCACCTAATTACAGCATGCGGTAGGAGTACGCCAGAGCGTACATGTGCAACCCCCCCCCCCCCCCGGAAAGGGTGGGGTTGACTCCGTCTCTGGGCAGATTCTGTCAGAGGAGCTTTCTCATCAATCAGTGCGTTCCAACGGTTGGCAATTCACGGTATGAATGCCAGCTGTTCAAAAGCACAGTCGTCAGCACCAGAATCCTGCCATGCAAGATGAAAAAAGAGTGGAGGAAGATTAAATCCGGTTTCTTTCTCGCATGCAATGGACAAGGTGACGCTGTGAGGGAACGAACCTCTTGGTACAGCAGTGGCAAGAGATTCGGTCAATGTGCTGGTGCTCAACACATCAGAACTTTGACCAGAGAGAGAGAGAGAGAGAGAGAGAGAGAGAGAGGTTTGATGGTTGCCCCTCTGGGTCATGCAATCTTAATCCCAGCAGGCATGCACAGAACCACTAGCACGCGCAAGCACGTGGTTGGATCAGACCTTATCAGTACATGATGGAAGCACCTGAACATTTCATTTGAGCTCTCATCGGTTGCTTCCGAATGACAGTTCAGTTGTTCTCAGGAAGGGAAGAGATTTAATCATAATTACTGGAAGCCCCCACCCCACCCCCAGCATTGAACCCCTGCTAGAGGTGGTGGAGGTTACGTTTATTCCTTTTCACCATTTGAAATCACCATGTGATGTGGAATTCAAACAGCAAAGGGTAGTTTCCCCGTATTGGCAAACTTAGTTCTGTCTTGATTCTTGGCTCTCGCTGTCACACACGCAAAGATATGAAGCAAAAGTTGTGTATATACTACCTGTGCCTCTGCAGCAGCAACAGTGTAGTGCTTATGCACCTCCCTCCCCCCCTTCGGCCAAATTATAACTGTATTGTAAATATGTTGTGGTTTAAATCAAGCAAACACTGGGGACCAAACCCAAACACAACCCACCCTGTAACGATTAAGATGTCGGTACCAACCCTCAGCCTTAAGCGCTGTCAGCCCTGGTTTTCTGCCTGCTTGCAGACAAGTCGCCCCTGGGACACAACCAAGCCCTGCATCTTAGCAGAAGGAAAGGGCTGGCTGAAAAGAATGGTTTCCTTTTTGACTCTTTACCTGGTAGCCACCATGAGATTTCTAACCCTGTCTCTACTTCTTCCTTGAAGCATCCCTTCTTCCCAAATGTGTCTCAAGAGAAGTGGAGCCAGGCCATGCTCATCTCAATGACACTGGGGGGGGGGGAAGTATTCCTCTCAAAATCTCCTCCCTTTGGAGCACAATCTCAGAATGCAATGCCAGCGTGACTCACTGGCACTTCCAGCTGCTGAGTGCAATTCCTGCCACACAATGTGTATCCGTTTCCCATCGATCGAGCTTTCTCTTTGACATGACTGTTATTGTTATTATTATTATTATTATTATTATTTGCACACAATTCCACATTTTTCGGTAGTTGTATAGAACTTAGTGATGCGTGAGTAGGGTCTTTTCACCCCCCCCACCCCTTTTCCCTTTCTTCTTCATGAAGTTTATATTTCCAGCTGCCTTGCCTCCAGCAGAAATTTGGGGAGAAACATGTTTTGGCGTTTTCCTTTGTGAAAAAATAGAAATGTCCACAAGTAAGGCTACAGATCAACCTCCAGCCAATCCGTCTCCACTTGGCATGCTTTTCCACAGCTTGTGAGGAGCTGGTCTTCCTTTTGACAATGGCCTTGTTAACACCAGTTCCTCTGTGAGAAGAGTAAGGAGTGTGTAGAAGGCAAGAGTTCGACACAAGACGTTCAGTCCAGCCACTGAGTACCAAAAGCAGTTCAGGAAGCCCCGATATCCTCCTACAGGCCAGAGACCATCACACGGAAAGATGGCGGCACATGTCTGTGCCGTGGACTGGCACTGGGGCTGACACATGGACTGGCACAGCTGGCGTCAACCCCTCCTATGGATGGCAAATAGGCATGGTGAAGAATTGGCAGTTGTAAAGAGAGACGGCGCTGTATGCTGTAAAGATGAGAAAGACAAAACAAGACAATTTAAGCTCACAAAAGCATCGTTGGGTGTGGTTTTTGCTGCAAATAAATAAATTCAAAGCACGAGTGGCTACCGGGATGGACAAGCAACGCACCCTCCTCCTCCTTGCAGGGGGCAGTATTGTTTCTTTTGGTTAGGACTCAAGCTCTCAGAAGTTACTAGGAATTCCCCCAGGAAGAATCTTGAGCACTGCAGCCCAAAAGCAGTAGTTGTAAGAGGAGCGTTCTCAATTCCATTGCTGTTTTTCTGGCCTTTCAAATAGAAGGAAACAGTTCCAGGGATTGGTCCAAGGTCTTATGCGAATATTGAGGGAAAACTTGACGAGTAGTTCTTTGAAACGTTCCCTCTAAAGAGTCTTATAAACAGTTTAACAAGCGTACTCCCTTGAGAGTCCCATAAGGGCCAATATAATGGTAATGGAGGCCTGCACAGAGGTGAAAAAAAGTAGTCTTTAACCTACTGCTTTTTGGGCTTTGGCTTTTTTGATTTTTCCTGGGGGGATGCCTGGTAGTTTTTGAGAACTGTAATCCAAAAGAAACAAAAGTACCAGGCCTACTTAAAATCCTTCATTTCCTCAATTAAGCCTTTACCTTGTCTTTCTTTTCTTTCCCTCAACTGCAGAACCAACACAGCACTTGCCTGCTATTCACCGAGGGAATCAGTGAGGTCAACATCATTAAAGACGTGCAAATCCTTCTATCACTAAGCATGATCATGGCTGTCAATTAGAATTCTTCTGCATTCTCACACCAGATTCGGCATTGTGTCAAACTACATACCTACCAGAACTATACATGCATTCAAGTAATAACATTTTTGTAAAAAAAAAAAAAAAAAAAAAAACATTTGAGCCATCATTTTGTATGTAGCAATTTGTAAATGTACACAACAAAGTGCTAGAAAGATCTTCAGGTTTGATCAGATGCAAGTTGAAAGCTGGCCAGCAGCACACAGGAAGAAAGAGCCAGGCCACTTACTGTTCGGGGGAGTTGATATCTTCTATAAAGTCTTTGCTTGTTCTAGAGGATTCTGTTGTATTCCATTGTGCTTGAGCATTTTGGTCAAGGTGGTTTTTGAGTACAGCTTTCTCACCATCTAGACAAAGAAGAACATTTAGGATGAAAAGCCAAGTAAACAGCAAGTGAAACCATTTGGACTCCCCCCTTTTTAAAATTAATTACCCATTTCTTAGTAAGTAGCCTGGTGTTCTGTACATTTGCTAGACTACAAATACCGTAAGCCCCAGTCGAAGCATCTAGCAATCTGTGACTGTAGGACTTGAATCCCAAATATCTTGTGGTCCTCTGTTTTTCCTCTTCTCCAAGAGGATTTCATTTCTGCTCCTGGAGATCTTGTTTATTATAATTGCCTAAGCTCCCTTGGTTGGATATACCTAGCTCTGTACAGTAATATCTTGGTTTAAGAGTAACTTGGTTTAAGAATGTTTTGCAAGGCAAGCAAAATTTGTCTTGATCGACAAGCAATGTCTTGCAATACAAGTAACTGGAGCAGGTCACATGATCACAAGCGAGCCAATGGTGGCACTTTCTCTCTCTCTCTCTCCTCTTGTTGGATTGTGGGTGATGGTCTGAAAAGTTCCACCTCAGGCAAGCCTCCAAAGCAGGGGGAGAAGAGAGGAAGAGAGGTTTCCCTTGCACCAGCAAGGAATATTTTCAAAGGGGAGTGCTGGTTAGAGGTTTGTTTAATTTTTCTTTATATTTTTCTTTAATTTGTTTTCAACATATTTTCTTCTTTTTCAAACCATTTCTAGTAATGGGGCAGCTAACTTCTAGTAATGGGGCAGCTAGCCAAGTGTGTATAGGGCTACAAACTGCACTTATTGTCGCATTAAAAACACAGAGTAAAATCCAGTTGTTATTCCCAAGAAAAGGAAATTCCACAGCTAGGTACCTAAACCATGGTGTAGACATGGACTTCTAGCCAACTTCTTTTGTGAGTTTTGGCATTTTGTGTGTACAGTATGCGGTCTATGGGCCCCCAAAATGAATCATCTGAGTTTCCATTATTTCTTATAGGGAAATTTGCTTTGATAAAAGAGTGTTTTGGCTTGCAAGCATATTTCCGAAATGAATTCTGCTCATAAACCAAGGTATTATCCATGTAATGGACTGAAGTTTTCTTCCATGAAGGGAGTTTTCTTGTAGAAAAATTAACTCTGTCTTGGCTTTTAAAAAATATTTTTACTTTTCCCCTTTCCATTCACTCACTGAAGTCAGTGAACATTTTCAAAACATTTCCATAGTATTCAATCTCTATATCCTTGAGATACAAAATATGAATAACAGCAACATAGGTGCCACGGTGGTCCAGTACCCTCCCTCCAGGACTGGACCCATGTAGAGTAGCAGCAGCCCTGCCAGCAATTTCACACCTTCTTGTTCAGCCAACCACTTCTCAGCAGAACAGAGAGATTCTCCGTCCTGCCCTTGGACATGAATAGCCCAAATGTAGCCTTGTTGTTTAAGAACACATGAAATGAAAACAAAATCAATTCTAGAATGTAGATTTAATTCCACTATCCGCTCCAAGAGTTCACCTACATTTCCCCCCCAAAATATTAAGGCTTTAACATCTTACAATAACAAATCAGCTGGAGACCCATCCAAACCTCACTGTTGACCATCAGTTGTACCTCTGAAACAGTTTACACACGCACGCACGCACGCACGCACGCACGCACGCACGCACACACACACACACACACACACACACACACACGGTAATTATTGCA
This sequence comes from Phrynocephalus versicolor, assembly GCA_023846285.1. NCBI lineage: Eukaryota > Metazoa > Chordata > Lepidosauria > Squamata > Agamidae > Phrynocephalus > Phrynocephalus versicolor. Next base: position 89,623,137 of record JAHTLZ010000204.1, on the reverse strand, counting down.
TTCCTAAAGGGTACTCTTAGGCTGATCAGAGGAACCTCCTTGAGTAAGGAATCTAACTGAAATGGTGCTATTTCTGCTCTTCCCCTTCTTCCAAATCAGCTGTCCTCAGTAAGCTGGTGGGGATCTAACTGCTAGCACCCAGAAATGTGCGGGGGGGGGGGAGTCCACATAGGGTAGGCAGCCTCTCCCAAGCACAACCGGAGCGGCAGCTGCAACAGGCAACCTGTCCTATGTGTCAGAAGATCTGTGCCTGAAGAACAGCCATATTTATCACAGCAGCTAGAATGTTGTATGCACAACTATGGAAGACAAATAAGATTCCGGACAAAAACCAGTTAATTATGAAGGTGTTAAACTGTGCAGAAATGGACAAGATCTCAGCATTAATGAAACCAGATGGATATTATGAAGACTTCGAAGAAAGATGGCATGATTTCTACAAATTTTTAGATCAATATTATAAGTCAAATTAAGTTGCCTGTTTAATTTATGAGTAATTGAAATAGTTAAAGATAATATATTGTTATGATGAGATGCAAATTTTGTTTGAGAAGATAAAAATCGTTCCAGTTTTTTTCTTTTTTCCCCTTGTTTTGATTTACAACTTTTTTGTTTGAAAACTATAAATAAATTGCAAAAAAAAAAAAAAGAGAGAGAGAACAGCTTCTTTTTCCTGTGACCTGAAAGGTTCGCAGTACCAGCAGATGCACGAAGTGTGCATAAAGAGTTGTCCACCCTCTTCTTAATCTTGCTTTGTGAATTTCTTTCTTTTTGTTGTTGTTGTTATGGGAGTTTTCCTTCTTTTTCTTAACAGCCTCTCTCTGACTGTTTCCAGTGGGAGAAAAAATTAACTCTGTCTGTCCTTGGGGCCAAACTTTCTTCCCTTGTTCTTGGCACACGGCCAGGAAGTCTTTGGGACTGTAGGATCTACAGCCTATTTGTCAGAACCAGTCATGAGTGTGGATTGTTCCACGCCCTGAGACTTTCAAGGTCAAATCTTCATCTCTGAGACAGATTCTCCTCCTCCCACACTCAATCTGAAAGATACTATGTTTGCTGGAATGCCCTCTGGGAACTGAGTACAGATTAAAACTCGGTCAGTTGCTGGATGGAGTAGGAAAAGAATGAGGTCCTTCTTCCTTAAACATCATGGTAGCTCCCCTTCTGATACCCCACTCACCAGGACTTTGGGTCATGCTTCTAGTTTTGAGAAAGAGATGCCCTGTACCAGTGTTGGTGAATTATGGCACACGTGCCAAAGGTGGCATATGGAACCCTTTCTGTGGGCATACAGCATCACCCCCTCACAGCCACAGCACTCCCCCATCCGCTTGGAGCATGCCACTGTGAAGACAGCCAGGCGAAGGGGAGGCAGTGATTTGTGGGCTCCTTCATAGCCCGAGTTTATGCTCCAGCCACGCCGCTTTTGGGGTGCCCCTCTATGGCTGGAGAGTAAACTGGGGATACGAACGAGCCCACAAGCTGTCACCACTCCCCACTGGCTTTCCTGACAGTGTAGCACCTCATCTGCCTCTGTGCCCAGGGCCTACTCTTCAATTTTTGCTTTCCCAAAAGGTGGCACCCCTGCTCTTTGATCCTTGCTTTCCTGAAGGATAGCACCCTTTGGGAAAGCGAGGATCGAAGAGCAGGTTTTTGGAATGTCCCATGGTCACAGCGAGTGTGCTGTTGGCCATGGGAAATTCAAAAACCTGCTCTTTGATTCTTTCTTTCCATAAGGTTAGCACCTGAAGCATTTGTAACCTGGTGTACTACTGTATTCATTCAGGTTAAATTGCCATACTGGCACTTTGTGAAAAATAAGTGGGTTTTTAATCAAAGTTTGGGTGCTTGGTCTCTAAAAGGTTCTCCGTCACTGCCCTATACAAAGTTCCACCAGCCTCGGGAGCGTCTTCACCCCTGGGACTACTAGGTCACACTACGAGAAAAATGCCCCAAAGCTTGGAAATCCGGCACCAGCATATAAATAATTGATTCCTATTTATTCTCATTCCCTCTTTGCCTTTCAGGAAATCCTGAACTGAAATTGTTCAAGAGTTTTGTTCATATAGAATGATGTGCTCCAAAGCCCTGGCTTTGTTCCTGAATATCTCCAACCAACCACCATCTGCTTACCTGACCCTTTGACACCCTTGTTTTTGAAGGCCTGCAACTAACATCTTTGGGCAGCGGGACAGCTATTTCTAGCTCTCTCTCAGTGGCCCCTTGTATAACAAACAGTTTGTATAACATAAAATCTGTACAACATAAAAAATTCTGGAGATAGGAGACATTTGCTTAACAGAATCACCTATGGGGCGAATCTGGTCAACATAAAAATGGTCACGATTAAGGATTACTCTGTTTTCAATGCTTCCTATGGGAAATTTGTATAAAGGAAAATTTGCTTAACAGAATTTCATTTGGAATGAATTAATTCCTTTATACAAGATACCACTGAACTATGAAAAGGTACATGGATATTGGTGGTGCTATAAGAAGAATATCTAATAAACATCACCATTCCAAGGGTTTTTTTTAAAAAATGAGAGAGGTGGATTGACATTCCTGCTCTGAAACCAGAGCGCCATCCATAGCAGATATGAACACTCTCCCTAAGCACTCATTAAGCATTGGTAGCTAGAAGAGGGACATTTTATTGGGGGAGGCTCTTCTTTCTTCAAAGGAGTGGTTTAGGAAATGGAGATGTATCTGGGAACTAAAGACAAATACAGTGGACTCTCATATAACAAGCAGTTTGTTTAACAGAAAATCTGCTTAAAGGAAAAAAAATTCTGGAGATAGGGGAAAATCATGTAACAGAATGGCCTCTGTACAACAGAAAAACGGTTGTGATTAAGGATTAATCCATTTTCAATGTATTCCTATGGGGAATTTATACAAAGGAAAATTTGCTTAACATAATTTCATTTGGAATGAATTAATTCCTTTGTAGAGGGTACAATTGTATGTCAGGAGTGGACAGTATCTCAAGTAATGTATTTGGAATATCCTGTACTTTCAATAAATGATATTCTGGAGTTTCAACTCCCTCACAGTTCATCTGGAAGCCAAACGAGGGTTTCTGGCGAATTAACAGAGGGGTTCTTGCTATTTTCTTGCATGTCAAGAGTTGGATTGCAATATTTTATTGGGAACAGTACTGTGTTAAAATCACAGTCACCTGAGACCTTCAGATCTATTTACAGTAGTGCTGTCTATTTTAATGCATGTTCAAAACAAATCCACAAAGAGAAAGATTCTTACCTGTCACTGACTTTTTTTTTAACACCGAAGAAAACGAGACACATAGACTTAACAATTCTTTTTCATGTGCCGTTGCACAAGAGAAAAACAAGGAAAGGGGCTGTATCAGCACTCTCTTCAACAGAGACTTGTGGAGGGCTTCATGCCGTGTCCCAAGGAAGGAAAGCAAAGCATGTGTTTGAGCCTGCGCCTGGGGTTCCTCTTGGCTACCTAAGGCCTTAGGCCTGGTTTCATACTTTGCTGAGACTGTTTTGGAAAATCAGGTCTTCTAGGAGGGGGTTGATTTTGTTCCAGGCATAGGACACAGTGAAATTATGTAACAGGCCTGTTCAGTAAAGCCCACATCAGTTATGAGATGATTGGAATTGGAATTGGAATTGGAATGGAATTTATTGTCATTGCATAAATACAACGAGATTAAAAGTGCCATCCAGTCAGCTCATTCACACACCCCAGTATAAAAATCCAAGACATAAAATCTATTATTAAGAACAAAACATCCATACACATACTTCTACATTCACACGCAGAACATCACTTATACTCGTTTAAAACTGACATAAAAAACAAACATACATACACAGCCCTACACTCTTTCACCGAAAAGACCATCTAAAAGAGTTATTGTGGTTTCTGAATTTTCCTAGCCAGTTGCTGACCTCTTTTTAAGAGGGTACTGTTGGTGACATACGGAGGCATGGAAACACTGCCCCCCAACATGTTTTCATGCAGACTTTCGTATGTTGTTCACTATGCAGGAAGCACAGTCTTAATGCACATAGGCACTACAGATTGTTGGGAATGAGTCAACAGAGAATGAGTTCTCCTGTGCAAGCAGTAACACTAGTGTGTAGTGCCATACAACTGAGCGCCACTCTGCCATTAACATCAAGATGGTAAATCACCTAATTGTTACTGTGCCATGAACCTATAATGTAATTAATACAGAAACACTATTAGCATTGAGTGATTCATGCATATCTCTTATTTATTTATTTATTTATTTATTTATTTATTTATTTATTTATTTA
>JAHTLZ010000204.1:89602930-89618832 GCA_023846285.1 Phrynocephalus versicolor | reverse complement strand
TTATTTATTTATTTATTTATTTATTTATTTATTTATTTATTTATTTATTTATTTATTTATGGATTTATATCCCGCACATCTTCCCTGGCGGGAACTCTGGGCAGCTCACAACATAAAAACGCATAAAATAAGCGAGGGAACCTCCGAGCAGTAAAGCGACGGAGGGCAAGATGGCGGCAAGTAGAATAGGAGGGGGAAGGGAAAAAAGAGCATTTTGTTCACTGATGGTATCTTAACATTAATGTGAATAACAGGTACATGGCTGGGAAAGCACTACAGCTCTGGAGTAGAGCACATAATTTAAAAGTTGATGATCCCAGCTACAAATCCATAAGGCTGCCATTCAGTGTAGCCATGGCTAGGCCTATCTAGATCAGTTGTTTTCTATGTTCTTGCTGACACTACCTTTAGACTCCTCTTTCTATCCTATTAGGGTTGATTGCATGGTTACCTACCATGTTGGTGTTGTCTGCCATGCTCTTGTGACATGCTGTTATGCCATGTGCTACAGTAGAAGCAAGCGTGGTACAAAGAGGTGTGGGAAGAACCACAGCATTGCAAAGGCATCATGGGTGAACACTGCAATCACAGCAACACAGCCAACCACACAAACCTTGCAAAATTAGCCTGTGATCACCCACGACATGAGGTCATACCCCAGGAGAAGTGGTTCCTGCCACTTACATGCATGCATGAAGAGAAGGGTAAAGAAGAAAAGTGCAGCTGACTAAAAGGTGGGAGCTGGCCCAGAACGAAAGGACATTGCTCTTGGTCAGGAAGTTATCAGCTTGGCAGCCCCTCTGGAAGAATTTGTTTAAAGGACAGGATTTCTCAGTTGAAAGAGGAAATTGGCTACATTGTGTGCATCACAGGAACGTCTTGTGTTTCCAAGTATTGGTTGTGCCATCTGTACTGCTGCACAGTCCAGTCCCTAAGAAAGTCTATCAGTATGGAAAATGACCAGGAGGAGCAGAGGGAAAGGAACCTGGTCATGTATCTTTACGAACATTTAAGCTTCCCATGGTGAAAATGCCACCTAATCAAAGTTGGAAGAAAGGACACACTAAAGGAAAGGGGCAGATTCCTTCTGAAAATAGGAAAGGTTTGGGTTTGGATACCATTGGCCATGGTATGCCAACTCTTAATCGAAATGCCAACATTTTCTGTGTACAGACACCCCTAGTTTTTGAACCCCAAATTAACAAATCAATGTTTTAAACACAAAACAGAACACATTCCGCATCTGTGCATGGCCTCCACCCTCTTCACCTCCAACGGGATGTGTTCCGGTTGGTTTGTTCAGCGTCAGCAGACATCAGTTACATAAGGCTTGTGATTGCAGAGACATGTTATTGGCAGTTTCTCTATGAGGTGAACATCAATTTTTAGGCTAATGATTTTGGGGGGGGGGAACTGTGTTATACATGCAAAAAGTCTGGGAGGTCAGTAGACAAGAATGGAGCCATCCTTGCAACAATAGTAGGGAACCCACCTCTGGCCTCAAACCAGGACTGGAAGTGTAATCTACATCCAAATGGGTGCCACTTCACTCAAAATGCGTAGGTGATACTCCATGAGGGCTAGACGCTTTCATCTGGCCCCAGTGATCCATGCCTTCTGAAATCGATTTTGCGTACTGCTTTAAACTTACCGTGCAGAATGCGCACTGTATATATGCATAGCATAGAAAAGTAAAGGGACTCCCGTCGGCTGAGCTGATGACATCCCACAGTTGAAATATCTAGGTATCATATTTCACTATAAGTTATCTTGGGCTGCTCATAGACAATCTGTAATCCAAGCAGCCCAGAATACACAAAGGGCAATTACTCGTTTTTTGTACCTGCTGCTATTCAAGTTTTCAAGGCCAAGATATTGCCTCAATTATTATATGGTATTCCAACCTGGATTCTAGGATTCCATCCTAGCATGGAGAGTGTCCTTTCAACATTTTTAAGATCTATCCTTGGAATGCCAAGATGTGTTCCTGCAGCAGGTCTTCGATTGGAGACTGGCATTGCATCACTAGAATGTGATGCTTGGATCTATGCTTTTAGATACTGGATTAAGGTATCACATGCCAATACCTCAATGGGATATCTGCATCTCTTACAAAATGATGTTTTTCCAACTAAACTGCATCTGTTAGGGCTATCTGTTGATTTTCTTAATGCCTATGAGCCCAAGACAGCTAAATCTATCATAGAAAAGCGGATTAGGGATATTGACTTTCAGCACTCTATCGCAAGTGCGCAGAAAACTTGCTCTATTCTGCATTTTGGACTAAACTTTAATTCCTCACAAAGTGCTCGATACCTGGACTGTGCCCAAATATCGGCATGTTTTCTCAAGAGCTCGATTTAACTGCCTTCAATCTGCAATTTTAGATGGGCGTTACTCTGGCGTCCCTTATGAAAACCAATTGTGTCCTTGTAATAACAAAGAAATTGAAACACTGAATCATGTCCTTTTTGTATGTGATTTTTATAGAAATGAGCGCACTAGATTACTCAAGCCCATAATGAGTGTCTTCCCAGGTAGGACGCTGGACTGGTATTTAAAATATTTATTAAGTGACACAAATAAGGGTACCACTGAATCTGTGGCCAAGTTTCTTTTCTTTGCCCAAAGAATACGGAAGACAATCTTGGCCTCTGTTAGCTCTTAATATAATTATAAATTGCACAATGTTTGTATAATTTACTTTTACTACCTAAACTGTTTTAACTATCTTAAAATTTTTGTAATGGTTTTACTCTTTTATCCTTTTAAAACTTCATGTATGTATTTTTACCTTATTGGTTGGGCCTGTGGCTGCAAATAAAGATTGTTGTTGTTATTCTGGAGCATGAGGCAGAACATCCCACAATCCCTTGTACTGTATCATACCAGGGTTTATTTAAAGCAGTGATTCTCAACCTGTGGGTTTGTTTCCAGATGTTCCTGGACTGCAACTCCCAGAAACCCCTTCCAGTATAGCGAGTGGTGGAGGCTTCTGGGAGTTGCAGTCCAGGAACATCTGGGGACCCACAGGTTGAGAACCGCTGATTTAAAGCATGCTGTTTGACTCAAAATGTGTAGCTGGATAGATGTGTAGATGGATAGATAGACCCCGCTAAGGCCACCTCTCTTCTTCTGAGTTGATATCTGTCAGTTTGCAATTACATGTCTCCCCCCAACACACACAATGGGATACCTACATTATAGTAACTCATCCAAATGTGGGACCACCCTTTTTAGTGCTGTGGTTGCCAGCCTGTTATGGCTATTATATAACACTGGTTTTGAATCATTTCAGCTGATTTTCAGTTTGTTTCTAAGTCCAGGCCACCATCTTGGTTCATACCTATAAAGCTGTAAATGGCTGGGGATCATAAACACTTGTCACTCCTTCCCTTATGAACTTGCTCTCGAACTCTGGATAACAGTTGAGTAGGTTGAATTCAACCCCATGACAGAACACCTTTTACATTAGGTTTGGAGGGACTGATCCATTCTCCTTGCCCCATTATCTCAACCTGTTTTGCAAAGAAGCATGTTTAGGAGAGGCTCTCTCCTTTCTAGGAGCAGGGGTATGTTTAATCTTGTCCTTCTTAGGCTGATCTACGAATGGTCCCATTCCTTTTCTCACGTGCACCAATCCATAAATCTTGATATGAAACAGTAGGAGGCCGTGACAACTATTTGTGAGACTCCCCAAATACAAGCTTGTGAAACAGATTGCTGGAAATGGGAAAGAGGGTGAAGAAGAAGGGAATTCAAATGTGGGGGACACCCAAGTTCAAGGCTGGAGAAACACTGTCCTAACAGATTGCTTTTACATCTAAGCATAAGATGTTGTTTTTTTAAGATGGTCATGTTGCATATAAATGCTGAATTAGCTGAATATTAGATACCAGACAAAAAGAGCCATACGGTCAATGCCATTCAAATATCAAAACCCATTATCGGGGCTTATAACTTAGTACCTTTGTTTTCTGTAAAGTTGCGTATACTGAGAATATCATTGAGCTCTTGATAGTGATTCTGTTTAATATATGTTGTCTTCTCAGGTGTGTCCTGAAGCTGCATAGTGACTTCTTCCAAAGCTTTGTCCAGCTGATAAGGGAAACAAATTTTAAAAAACAAACCGTAGCAGCATCTGTTATTTGACCATCGTTGTTCTTTCATCCATTCTGTTTATCCATCAAAATTTACCTCTCCCAAACATGCATAATGATAAATAGATAAATAGATATGTTATTTGTATGGTACCCAAAGTTACAGAATTCGAAAGATCTTGCATATGACACCAATATGCATGGTGTAATGTACCAAAACAAGCACTTCATTGGCTTAGCACATATACACCCAAAGACCCTTCATTACAATTCTACCATTTGATTGTGTGTCTGCGTTTCTGTAGTAAACATCCTGTCAGTGTAATACTAGTTGAGAATTCTAAGTCAACAAACTATAAACTCCACTATTCCATAGGATGGTGCCATGGTAAATGAAAGTGGAGTCAAACTGATGTATTGGTCTAAGATTTAAATTGATGAAAAGGTGGCACAAGTACTCAGACCAAAGATGATCAGTAGTAAAGGAAACAATAGATCGGACAACTGTATCCCAGGGAACTCTAGTGATCTGTCTCTGCTTCTGTTGCCCTCTATAGGCACATAGTTGCTTGTGCAGATTTCAGTGTGCACTAGCAATCATCAACAAAAAGAGGTCAGGTATAGTATTCAAACCCTGCAATTCTATTTTGGAACAATTAAGCAGGCAGTTTACTCCTTTCATGCAATACAGTCGTGTGATTCCCAGCCTCTTCATTCAAGATGTACCTTGCAATACTCAGGCTTGTCTTTCAACGCTACAGGTAGGTGTCAGAAGCCGGGGTAGCACAGTAACCATTCTAAGGGGACAATTCTACAGAACCGTGGAAGTTGAAGTTACTTTACAGGCCAGTTTGTGTTCGCGAAAACCAGGGAGCCAAGTAAAACAGAACTATAATTCCCATCTGGCTCCCGGTGAGAATGGGGAAAGATTGAGTGAGCTGGGAGAGGAGGGGGAATCAGTTCACTGTTGTGGCTGTCCACCGCAGTCACGTTCATTAGACCCTTGTCTTCTTTCTTATCATGGCAACAACAGTTGTAAATACAAAGCCTGAAAGAGTTGCTTTTTCAAAATTCCTACACGTCACTAAGAACTGGAGCTCCCATAAGCAACATTTGCAAGCCCCGAGTAAACACCAGTCACCGGATACATCTTTGCCCGCTTGCCTGCCTCCACGCTTGGTGCTGAACGCGCGGAACACAAGCAGGGAGCTGTCTTTCATATTTCAAGATGGCCTGCCAAGCAACTTTAAGCCAGCCCTGCTGAAATGCCTCACTTCCATGAAGAAATAAATTTAAAAAGATATCTTTTTCATAGAGGAATGATAAGGAGAAATGAACATCAAACATAACTTTGAAAGTAGGACAAAAATAAAGCACCCTGTAAACGGAGATGAAAGGGTTGAGGCCAACTCAAAACGTTTCTATTTCTTACAAGAGATAAAGCAATTTTTAATATCAAGCCCAGAGACTTCTAGTAGACAAATGCTAGTAAAAACCATTTGACAAGGGGCTTCATCCTGCCCCATTTCTCCTTGTACCCCAAAAAAACCACTGTCTAGTATTGCCAGAATGTACTTAAAATATAGTATTGAGATCTAGGGAGAGATTTAATAATGGGATCTAAACGTGCTTAGCTTCTTCAAATATGAAGCAATTATGTGAAATGGCAGAAGCCTGAGCTTAAGAATAAGGGGGATGGCAATGTACTTCTTCCCATACAAAAATGAGTGTAATAGATAACATGGGGTTGCTGAAGAAATTACTGAGACAAACCATATGAACCTTTAAGGCGACAGTGTCCTCACCCCCAATTTGCAATTAGCATGGGGCAAATTAAGGAAATGCATCCTACTGTTTTAGGGGTCACTGGAGAAAATGTGTTGCTTGTGGTTGAAAAAATGAGATGGGGTGCACCAAAACAATCTAATCAGAACTGGGTTATTTAAGAAGTACTGTAAATATATTGCTCTCAAAGCAACCCTGTATTTTGGAATAGGCAGGAAATGCAACTTTAACTGCTATTGTGATTACTACCATTACAGTTTCTAATTTCGTTCTGTAGCCAAAAAAAGTCTCAAAGAGAAGCTTATAATGATTGGTAACGTAAGAGGCTGCTCTCAGGCTTATGAACTAAAACATACAACGCAACAGGGAGAAAAACATATTTGAAGGGGCTCTCACCGCAGCTTTGCGTATCACAGAAATAAACTTCCAGATTCTTTCAGAGCAAAAGGGGCAACAGAAAATCAAGAGAAACAAGTGAATCAATGCATACTATCAAGAACTACAGAAGGGCCCTGTACTATTTTAAATACACATCATATGCAGTGATAAAAGTCTGGAACCCAAAGTTTTGTTTTGAGGAAACAATAAGGAAGCGGAACCACTACCACCACCAAACTCCTAAGAAAACTGAAGTCAATCTTCGAGTGTTTCAACATATCATTTGATTCAACGGAACACTTTAGGATAATTTTCTGTAGTTTCTTTATCAAGTGCATGTTTGCATGTTTGAGAAAAATGAAAAAGGCGGTACTTGACTTGAGGTGAAAGAATGAACACTTCAGGACACCTCAAATGCACCTGCTATTCAGCAACAGCTAGCGTGCTCTTGAGTGGAATGTGCCAGAATGCGAATTTCTGTCCCCAACCCCAAGAGGCTTTTGAAGTTTGACAAGATAGATTTAAACATTCTGAAAAAAGGGGGTTATTTAAGGTCCATGATTGCACCTCTGAATTTTTTAAACTGCTGAATCCTGGTGTTCACACAGCGCAGGACCGAAACACGTGCCGAAAGAGTGAGTGAATCTCATTAGCTGCATTTCCTTTTCGGCATCTTTCTACCCTCCCCCCCATGCCCTGGGTATGGGTAAAACTAGGAGAGAAGGGGGGAGTTATTTGTAGTCTGTAGTGAAACCATGTAGACATGTCTACATGTGGTAAAATGGGGCCATGAGCTACCCCCATGCCTGGGCAAGAGCAATGCTAGATGATAAATGCCAGCCCACCAGGGAAGCATACCAGTACAGGCTAGCTGGCAATGTTGTCTTTGCCTTGGGGGTCAACTTCAACCACTCCGTTTATTGCTGCCTGTGGGGCAGGTAAGAACACGGGTGCCCTTCCTCCTCTGCAAAGCTTGCTTGTCCTACAGGTGGCAGGATGGCAGAGGCTTGGGGCTGCATGCTGTTGGCTGGGGTTCTCCTGACCCTGCCACTGCTACAGGCTGCCCAACCAAACCAACCACTGCCATCCAGCTGCCCATGTGCCAACTTGGACTGGGAAGCCCTTTGAAAGAAGAAGGCCTCTCTTGCCTGGCTGAAAACTTACTTGGCTATATGATAGTGCAGTAAAGCAAATGTAATGTGAAGTGATGAAAGTGACAAAAGTCATTTCACATTGGCACTGGATTAAGGGAAACACATGGCCACGCCTTGGGGAAGAGGAAGTTTTCCATTTCTTTTTACACGACCCCTAAAATCCGAGGCAAAGGGCTCCCAGATCCAGAGCTTAAAAATGTTTTCCCACCAGCTCCGGACTTCAAAAAAAATTAAGTACGACCACGCCCACCTAAGCGCAGCCCAGCGCACTTTTCAAGTACCTGGCCTCCAGGAGGTAAAAAAATCTTCCAATGCGCATTGTAAAGTTGTGAATGCCGGGCTCCCTTGCCTTCTGTTTGTGTTTTTTGTCCCCGCCACCTCTTTAAGAGACAGGAATCACTACCGGGCGGCTCGGGGCTGCTTCGACCAGCAGACGGAGGTGAGCTTGTCTGCGTGAGCCTCCCCTCATGCAGACAGGAACAATGGAGTGTGGAGGGGTGGGAACACAGGAAGAGCAACAAGCCCCCACGATCTTTGGTCCGAATTTAATTGCCTCTGGATTTTAGGGGTCGTGTAAAAGCGCCCTTTAATAGTTGCTAGTGGATCAGCAATGCTTGGAAAGGGCTGTTGATGTGCCAGTTAGCAACAATTAAAAACAAATAGGTATCTTCTCACTTCCCTTTCACAGGCAAGTGGAAAGAAAGCTTCTCATTTCTCACAATATTAAGTGATGGAGGTAAGAGGAAGTTATTTTTGTTGCTGCTGCTGAAGGCCTCTGGGAGCTGCAGTCCTACCCTCTGAAGCCATGGAAAACAAGCCAGCCCCTCCTCGATATGACATCCTTTCAAATATTTAAACATGGATATCATATCCCCTCTCAGCCTTCTTTTTGTAAGACTAAACATTCCCAGCCCCATAAGTCGCTCCTTGTAAGACATTTGTTCCAGACCTTTAACCATCCTGGTTGCCCTCTTCTGGACCCGTTCAAGGTTGTCAACACAGAACTGGACACAGGACTCCAGGTGGGGTCTGACAGAGCAGAATAGAGTGGCACTATCACTTCCCTTGATTGCACTGGCTTTCTTGGCCACCGTGTCACACTGCTGACTCATGTTCAATTTGTGGTCCACCCAGACTCCTACATCCCTTTCACAGGTACTATCCTTCAGCCAGGTGTCTCCCATAATATATCTATGCAATTCATTTTTTTCTGCCTAGATGTAGGCACACCCTACATTTCTCTCTGTTGAAACACATTCTATTTGCTTTGGTCCAGCACTCTAATCTATCAAGGTCATTTTGGATTTTTATTCTATCCTCTAGGACAGTGTTGGCAAACCTATGGCATAGGTGCCAAAGGTGGCACTCAGAGCCCTTTCTGTGGGCACCAGACACCGCCCCTTCACAGCCACCTGTATTCAGGTTAAATTGCTGTATTGTCACTTTGCAAAAAATTAGTGGGTTTTGAATCACTGTTTGGGCACTTGGTCTCTAAAAGGTTCACCATCACTGCTCTAGGGAATTAGCCACCCCTCTCAATTTGGTATTATTGGCAAATTTAATCAGTCCACTCTCTATCCCTTTGTCCAAGTCATTAATAAAGATATTGAATAGCTCTGGACCCAGAACAGAACCCTGGGGCACCCCACTGGTCACCCCTCTCCAAGCTGAAGAGAAGCCATTTGCAATCACCCTTTGTATACGATCAGTCAACCAATTACAAACCCACCTAACAGAAGCACAATCTATCCCACATTCTACTAACTTCTTTGCAAGTATGTCGTCTTTTGGGCTTTTCCAAGAATTCACAAATCTTATCCCTTTGGAAAAGAGACATAATCTCTGCAGATTTAAACCTGTAGCATTATTCTTCCATTATTTCAAGTAGATATGGTTTTGATATGTGCCATGATGTATCAGGTAGCTGAACGTACTATATTTAGGGAATGGACTGTTCATAAGAACCAAACACAAAACAGGTTCTCTTTCATATAATTCATGTTCCTTCATCGACTGCTGAAAGAAATCCTCTTAAACATGAATGCAATTGTGTTTACAAAAGAGGGCTACATAAAACTTCTGTGTTTGTTTTGTGGTCTTTTGTGTCCCATCTTTTATGTAACCTTTCTTTCTCTTGAAGTTTCTCAAATTGACTGAGAAATTATCCATCCAATAAAATGGTTGCCAGCAGGCATCCAGAAGGTCTGAGAGGGAGCAGAAATTTTGAACATGTGTATTTATTTGGTTAAACGTATATTTTGATGGGGGGGGGGTTCAGGAGTGTTTTCTTTGGTGTATGAGGTATTTATTCGGTGGGGACATGAAGGTCAAGGAGGGAAGTTGGTCACCTAAATGCTTTCAAATAAAACCATTAGAAAGTCCAACTATGGACCTCCTACTACTACTTGAGTTGATTTTCTGACAGGTTCACCCTCAATGGGTCCAACAACTGAGAAGGCATGCAGTGCCAGCAAGACAGAACTCTCTGTTAGCAATACTGTACCTCTGTTATTTTCATTCTCAGCTGGTGGTTTTCTGACTGCAGTCCTTCTAACCTAGATGTGTTGGCCTGGTTGACACTGGTGACAGATGTTGACGTTTTTGAGTCATCTTTCTTCTGATTTTGAGTAAACTGGAGCCCTCTGTTCCGAGTGGCAGCATCTGGGTTTGTTCTTAGGGTGATTAACTGAAAGTGTTTAAGGCAATAGATAAAAATCAGAAGAATATTTTATTTCAAATGTTATTGTTATTACTTAAAATATGAAAAACAGTAAAAAAAAACACAAGATAAAGTCATTACAAACATTGACTGATATTACAGAGGCAAAATTTAACTGAAAACCTAAAGATAATTGAAATATCAGAGTAATGTGTATGTTGTTCCTAATATAGTATATAACATAAAATCTGTGCAACATAAAAATTCCAGAGATAGGGGAAATTGGCTTAACAGAATTGCCTATGGGGCGAATCCGTACAACATAAAAATGGTTGCAATTAGGGATAACTCTGTTTTCAATGCATTCCTATGGGAAAATTGTATAAAGGAAAATGTGCTTAACATAATTTCATTTGAAATGAATTAATTCCTTTATACAAGGTACTGCTGTATTGCCATTTTTGCAGCTCTTATGGTATTTTTTCAGAGATTTGCAGCTGGTGATAATTTTTTATAAAATTCCACAATGGGCCGGTAACTCTGGGGACCACTGAAATGTGTTTCATCCACAAGCAAGTTATTTCTATTACCAGATTACCAGGGTTCTATATTTTGTTGATTTTTCCATTTTTAATCTTTAACTCTGTCATCACTTAGATTCGCAATGTCAATTTTACAGACATTTCTTCATTCTATCACTGTTATGTCTAATGTGTTATTCTCAAAGTGTCTGTGCCACAAGATCTTGACGTGGTCTTTTTCTCACATTGTTACCACGGATTCGTGGATGCTAACAGATTATATTTTTTAACATAATGACCAGTGTATTAATTTTGCAAATCTATTTTGTCTAGCTTTGTAGTCTGTCTAAGCAATTTTTGAACTTTCACAAATGAGGTGTGACATAGTTTCATCTTTCTCTCAACAGAGCTGACATTTGCTGTTTATGCTAAATCCTTGAATTTTAGCTTTCCTGACATTAGTTTGAAGTGCTTGTTCTTTTGCAGAAAAGATCAAGCCTTCAGTTTCTTTTTTGATGCCTCCCAGTTTTAGCCTAGCTGACCATTAATAAAATGTTTCTGTACTTTCCTGCCCCCGCAAAAGGGGGGGGGGAGAGAGAAAAAGGAAAAGGAAAAGAAAACACCTCTGGAGAACAATATAGTATCAGAGGTTCCCAAAGTAGTCAATATGGACCCCCAGGGGTCAATTTTGACTTGTAGGCAGCTCTGTGATGCCCAGGGCGGCATGGCTGCAGAGTAAACTGGGACTACGAACAAGCCCACAAGCTGCCGCCACTGCCACTACAGAGACTCCGGCAAAAGGGAGAGCAGTGGAGGCATCAAACCTGGCTTTCCCCATGATATACCACCCATGGATCAGGTACTACAAGGCCAGTAAAGCCAGGCGGGGTTTTGAATTTTGCGTGCCCACAACCCAAGGGGGTTATAGGTGCATGAAATTCAAAAACCTGGTCTTCCATCCTGGCTTTCCTACCTATGTAGTACTCAATCCGTGGGTGATACACCATGGGGAAAGCCAGGATCGAAGCAGAATCCTGCTCCTGGCAGCCCGAGCTGTCAAAAACATCAGGCTGCCAGGAGCAACATTCATTTTATGAATTTTTCGCAAGGCATCCCATATGCAAAATGTCATCTTGCGAAACATGCCTATTCTAGGAAATTTCATTTGTCTTACAAAAAAATCAGGTACCACTGTATTTATGTATTGATTTTATGTAAGAATTTTAATAGGTTCTGATTTGTTTCATCCCCTATCCAAAAATTTACTTTCATCTTGTGTCTTTTCAATAAAGATATGAATAAAAATTATATGTGGTTTTCTTTTTTTACAATTGTTCGTGCGACAAGAAACCCTATCAAAGTGAGCAGCACTGTGGCAGCTGTCAAAAATACATTTGAAGATAATATGTTTAGGAGAATTCAGTATTAGGCAGGCAGGGGATCTACAGAAATCAAAAATATCGGCAAGTGGTCTACAGGGTGAAAAAGTTTGGGAACCTCTGATCTAGTTCAATATGAAACACTAAGTTTTGAGGAAAAGACTTGAACTATGTCTAGTTTCAACGTATACAACTCAAAAATTTCAGCCACTCATCTTCAATCAGCAACATGTTATTTAGCCAATTAGGCGGATTGTATATATTTTAGGAAAGTTCCATTTCATCGTTTAGGTTTTTCTTCTTTAGTTTACTAGATTCTGCTTAAAGATATCAGAAAATTCATTAAGCAGTGACTTTCCATGGCTGAAAGGGAAATGAACGCAGGTCCCCTACATCCTTGTCCGTCATTCTATCTATTACACCAGAGTACCCCTTAGATAAGATCTGCAGAAATCAATTGAGTTTGTAAGTCACTTGCAACTAACTTAAGTACCACTGCCGGTTGTTGTTGTTGTTGTTGTTGTGCCATACAGTCGTGACTGACTCTTTGTGACCCCATGCCCATGGAGTTTTCAATACTGGAGTGGTTTGCCAGTTCTTACTCCAGACGCCTACAGCACCTGGTATTCCCTGGTGGTCGTCCATCCAAGCACTAGCCAGGTTTGACCTTGCTTAGCTCCCGAGATCAGGCGAGATTGGATGCGCTCAGGGCATCTAGGCACTACTACTGCCGGTAGGATTTGTCAAAAATGTAACAGACTACTTTGGAAATCTGGAGGGCCATTTGTCAGAGTTGCTTTCCTGGGGGCTTGGGGAGGGGGCTTGGATGATGCTTCTGCAGGGAGCTGGCTCAATGACCCTTAGAGTTCCTCCCAGCTCTACAATTTTATGGCTCTGTATCAAGTCTATTAATGTTGGATTAACCTCATGGTACAACCAGGGATGCATTTATGTTCTTGGGAGGATTTATTTGTGTCAATGGGGCATGCGCAGGAGATATTTCCAGTGGCTTCTAGCAGAAGTGAATTGGGTTATTCTGTAAACATCACATGCAATCAGTAAAATTCACCATAACCCACTGTTACTTACCTTCGGTACAAAGACTAAGCAAAGGGTAATGGTGCTACAAAATATAATGACTAATGCCACGATGCAGAATTGTACATTTGGTTGGTCCCGTGTGAGAAAGGAAACTGCAGCTCCAATAATGCACATGATGCCAACATTATAAACACTCATGCCGATGTATTTACTGTCGTTCAGAGCTGGAATGCTCACATTTCGAGTCTCCCAAGCCAAGAAACAGCCGAATAGCTGAAATCAGAAAAAGAAAAGGAAGTAATGACTGTGACACAATAGGCACAAATTGTTCTGCGTATATCTGCATTACACTTCAAGGACTTTATGTCAGCAAATGGAAACATGCGGTATGACTCAGTCAAAGTTACACGTATTTGAGTCCAATTGACTGACTGGTCCCTTAGCTTTCATACTGGAGTCAGTAGGGCGTAAAGTTGCTTAACTCTGCTTGAACTGCACCTATTGAGAATTCTAGAAGCTTTCATTGTTGGTGTGGTATATATTTACATCAGGCATGTCCAGACTTCAGCCCTCCTGATGTTTTGGACCACAACTCCCAGAATTCCAAGCCTGTATTTCCATTGGCAAAGGACTGTGGGAGTTGTGGTCCAAAACATCTGGAGGGCTGATGTTTGGACATGCCTGATTTACATGATCTAAACTTAATCATGTGACACCTGTATATGTTAATGAGGACTAGCATGGACGTGAACATAGGGAAACCATGGCACACCAGGACAGTGGGAGTATACCCACTGGTCATCACATCTGGTCAGAAACTGGACAAGTTCCTTTTCAGACAGTAGTTCACAGGACCCCTCAATCCACTGGCTATACTGCCTGGGAGATTTAAAACAACAATTCTGCACAATGTATAACTGTTCTTGTGGTCAGCTGTGACATACAAGGATATGGCAATGACAGGGGACAGAAACTTGTTTGCAGCCATCCTTTAACATCCTTTAACTTACAAAATGCTCTTCTGTAAAATTGTGTTAGGATAGTTGGGTTGTGTTAGACTATTTGTAGCATTATTGTGTAGTGTCTTGCTACAGTACATTGATTTAGGAAGTGTGTGTACTGATAGGCATGGGTTCCTCATACTTTCATAGACTGGTGAGGCAGAGGGAAGAGCAGCAGAAGACGCCATTGCAGTAAATGGATTGGAAACATTTGTAGGTTGAGACAACTAGAGTTCAAAGCAGAGTGTGGGGCAGTAATGTCGGACCTGCAGACCTGCACCAAGCCACTCCCTGGAACCCACCTTGGCTTCCCTTATCAGGGAGCAATTGTGCAGAAAGAGGAAGCTGCAACCCATGAGAACAGGCACATGCGGGCTTAAAAGGAACTGCTGAAGGGTGAAATTCCAAGAGAATCCACTCACACACCTCACCTATTTTTGAGCTGCTGCTGCTTTTTCTTAAACTTGACGGGCCAATTTGGTCTTCATGTGGCCCCACTGCCGACAGACTAGTCAGGGGTTGGCAGATTTCAGAATTCTTCTGGTGCTTTTGCATGATTAGAATGGAGAAAGTGCTGAAATACATAACCCCAGGGCAACTGGTGGACCCAAAACAAATCTGCTAGATGAGGTGCAGGAAGCCTGGAGGTTGGCTCCTAACCAGCTAATTATGCATCTGATGTGGGGGAAGGAAATAAGAACACTGGAAAGGAAACCACTAGTGTATTTTCTGGTTTTTTATCATCAGGGTGGTGGTGGTTCAATCCTCTACATGCTTATTATAATCACCTGTAGGTAGCTTGGATCTTTTCCTCCGTTTACAAGTGCGTATCTATGCATTTAGAAATATTTTCAGCGGTTCTTAGTCACCTACAGGAATAATTGCCTAGCAGACCAATGGATCAAACAATCACTTTCAACTCTGCCACATTCAAAAGAAACAAACAAGAAAGACAGCTTCACAATTTTAACCAAGGAAAACTGAAAACTGAAGCGCGCGGGGGGGGGGGGGGACAGTAGAAAAAAGGGGCTGCTGTCTTTCAACAGTCCCTCCCAACAAAAGGAAGGCAGCAAAGCATATGGGGAATCTAGATCATGGAAACTGGGCAAGTTTTTAAAAATGGCATATTTATCAAATTGTACCAAAATCCTGCAATCTAGATAGATTTTTTTAAAAAAAGCATATTTCCTCTTTTTCTAGGGAGAAGTAGCATAGAGATAGAGGAGCTCAGCTAACAGCCTTCTCTGCTTATATTTCCCCCTATATAAATATAGCTAAATAAAAACCCTGTTAGCACCACCCCATAGTACAGTTTGCAGTACAGCACTAGTCCAACTTAGGAAACAGACACTACAGTACAAATCCAACAAGATATTTTGAGGACAGGATGCCAATCAAAGTGAAGGGAGCTGCCTACGGCAATCATTACAGTATTTTAAAATTTGCTCCTGTTATTGTGTGGGAGAACTCCAACCCCACTGTAAAAGCAATACACATCTAGCTGAAAATAACAGGGTGCAGCTTTTAAACTTCAGCAACTATGGTAGCAGGGCAGCTGAAAGGTGCATTGCTCCTCAATCCTGTTGTGTTTAATACTATTCACAGAATAATCTGCATGCAGAAATAGCCATTCAGGGCATGACAAGCTGCAAAAGCTTCAGCACAATTTTTTCCTAGAGAGGAAAAGTATGTACAACAGTATGATAGCATACTTCACACACGTAGCCCAAAACGCTACAGCACAGTATACAACCAGGTAATAAAGGTATATAAGATCATCTATCTATCTATCTATCTATCTATCTATCTATCTATCTATCTATCTATCTATCTATCTATCTATCTATCTATCTATCTATCTATCTATCTATCTATCTATCTATC
>JAHTLZ010000204.1:89589730-89602920 GCA_023846285.1 Phrynocephalus versicolor | reverse complement strand
ATCTATCTATCTATCTATCTATCTATCTATCTATCTATCTATCTATCCCACCCAACTTTCTGAAGGAACTCTGGGCGGTTCACAACAAGAAAATCCATATAATTCAGCTATACAAACATATCTAAAACAAATCCAATTGATCAAAACATTAAAATCAATAAAATACATGTGATATATGATGACAGCAAAAAAGAAGGGAAAAGAGAATAGGATAAACCACCATTTGTCGCCAAAAGCAGCCTGGAAGAGCCAGGTTTTTAATCTCTTCCTAAAGTCTGAGAGGGGCTCCATGGTCCTAATATGGCTGGGAAGCTGGTTGCACCAAATGGGACCCTCCACAGGGTAGAATTACCCCCACTACAGCTTTTGGCCACTGTCTGTTTCTACGCATGCCCAAAGTAAGATGAATAGAAAACCACAACATGGAACGGAATAGTAAGTTAAGAAGGTTACAGGCCACTTGCTTTCATTAATAGTAATCTGAAGGCAAGACGACTCAGTGGTATGGATGAGACATGACTACAGTGATGGATCCAGAAGAGCTGCTTTCTCGCGTTGGTGGACTATCATGTCCAAACTCTGTCCCTATTGGCCATGTTGCCTGAGACTTCTGGGTTGATTTCCTACAACATCTGATGACTCAAAGTTGGGCACCACTGCTCTAACCATGATACCACACTGGGTCTGAACTACACTTACCATTTAAAACTTACCATGAGTAGTCCTTTGTAGGCATAAACAATGCCAAGCCAAATGGTCATGTGAGTGTTTTCACAGTGCTCCAGAATAGGGAGAATAGAAATGTCTCGGCCTGCAGGATCCGGCTGCAAGGGGACAGAAGAGAAGAAAGGGTTTAAGGTATGGTTCTCTGAATCTAGGTGCAGAAGGAAAAGGAACCACGGTTGGGTCGGAGACCGCATGAGGGAGAATCGCTGCTACCTATGCAAACGGACTGGAAACAGGCCCTTGTTTCAGTGCTGAAGTAAGAGTTAAAAGTGAAAAATACACCCGTTAGTCACTTAAAATGCAGATGATCACTCCAACTGCTCTGACCCAAGTCATTTTGCTGTCTAAGGCCATTACTCCATGTCCACTTTGTACCGCAACAAATTAAAATGTGTAATATATCTTGTTGTGGTCACATAGTTCTGTTGCTGTTTCTGCATCCCCAAGGATGCACTTTATTGTGATGTAACTTCTGTGACCCCACGGATGGAGCCCACATCAAAGTGCATTTTGTTTTGTTTTCTCGCGGCACTATTTTTTAAAAAAATAAAAACTGATAGGTAGGTATATTGGTATATCGATTTCCATTTGTTGAACTTTGAATACTTCTTTTTTTGCTTCTTTCTGTGCATAGTGGCTTCTCGTACTGTGAATTTACTATCATGTGGCTGCTCCAAGTAGTGCCACTAGGTAGCCCTATGGCGACGGAACAGTTATGCTGCGGACTAGATGGTACCCCATGGTGCGTGTACCGGTTTAAAAGCCGCAATGGAACAGCGACAAGGATTCCACCACCCCGAGGCCAGGTACAAGGAAGATGCGCTAAGTTGCGCTTTGGGGGGCATGGTCACACTTTATTTTGCTTAAAGCACAATGGGCGTGGGGTAACAATGTTAAGATCTGCATCTCAGAGCAC
The DNA here is from genome assembly GCA_023846285.1 of Phrynocephalus versicolor. Taxonomy (NCBI): domain Eukaryota; kingdom Metazoa; phylum Chordata; class Lepidosauria; order Squamata; family Agamidae; genus Phrynocephalus; species Phrynocephalus versicolor. The sequence continues at coordinate 89,601,278 of JAHTLZ010000204.1, read as the reverse complement.
TTTCCAGAGCAACAAAGTGGACTTGGGGCAATGGCCTAAGATAAAGGAGAAGAGACAACCTCAGCCTTTAAGCAAGTACCAACTGGTAGGGAAGTCCGAGGCTAGGTCAGCCCTGACATCAAGTTAGTATCTGGCAAGAAAGGCAGCAGATTACCTCAGAGCAGGTAACATGGCACAATTGTGCCCTCCAACACCTCATCACCTGTCCTTGCATCCTAGCACCTACTGCCTGAAGGGGCCATTTCACGTAACCCGAAGGTGGGGCCAGCCCTGCATGACCCATCCAGTCATGAATTATAATTCCGTTAACTACAATAGTGGAAAATAATAATATTTAGTATTTACCTAGCACTTTTATTATGTTCACAGCTTTTCATATACATACTCTTCATTCATATGCAACTCTTAGGAGGCACCTGCAAAGTTGATTGGTTCTGTGTGAACCTCTGAGTATAGACGGTGGGATGGAAAGATGAGACTGAAGGGCAATGATTCACCTAACAGTTGATGGCTGAACAGTGAGGATATGTGAATAAGAGGACCTGCTGAAACGGATGGATGACCAACAAGATTTCTTGTTACAGCAGCAGAATTCAAGGTTAAAAATGAGAGACCCAGGTTGCAATCTGTGGCAACAGTACAGACTGAGTTGCTTCTCCAAACATCAGATCCACTGGATGGCAGCACTGGCCCCCTCTGCTGTTTTATTTTTCCTCAGGGCCATTCTGCTTTCTGCTTTGAGCCCCTCTAAACTGCCAAAATAGGAACGTTGAGTTTTCACATTTATCCTGCTCCAGCAGAGTCTTAAAACATTAAATACCTTTCAGTTGTCAAGTTCCCCAAAGGAAATCCACTTTGCTCAGAACTTTCAAATCCTCAGTGCGATGAAATATTTTTAGCCACTAGCATTCATCTACATTCAGGTGGGATCCCAACCTGCAATATTCAGCTGGCTGACATTATCCTGCAGTGATATCTGATGAAAAGAACAGAACTGTGTTCTTTAACCTACCAAGCTGATGACGACTTCTTTGAGATGACATTTGAAAACGTACAATTGTAGAAAATATTAGGGAAATTTAATGTCAGTATAAGTTTTTTTCCCCTCCCAATGATGAGGAGCCCAAAGCTAGTGCAGTGTTCAGATTTTGTGGCCTGGATATTTCTTTCCAATGAGTTTATTAACTTTTGTGGCTTGGTAGCAACACAGCTGGATAAAGCACAGGCTTGAAGGCCAAAGACTGCTCCAAAAATACCTGGACCCGAATCTTGTTAATAAAAATAATACGCAAAAGGGAAATTAATTGTGCAGTGTTTTCTCCCTCACTTTCCGCGGGCTCCCCTTTATGCTCGATTTTAATGTCTAGCAATCAGTCACGTGAGGACGACCCCTCTTGGGTTTGTTTTGTGGTTGTAGTTGGGCAGTCGCTGTTTGCCTGACGTGTTGTACACCGCCCAGAGTTCCCTATGGGAGAATCGGGCGGTCAAGACGTACAAGAATAAATAAATAAATAAATAAATAAGACCCCTCTTGGTTTGTGTGTGGTAGGGGAGAAAGAATAGCAAAATTGTCCTTCTATGAGCCCATGAACAGACATGATTTTGACCATGAGCTCAAACCCAGCTTCTGATGAAAATATGGAAGTGTGTGTCCATCAACATCATATGCATGGTTCCAAAGAGAGCACCAAACTAACTAGCTCATATCTCCAGTCCCCACATTTTATAAATGATGCCTGTTGCCTTTTTCCAGTTGTGTCCTTATTGGAGCAGCTTCCTAAGGCGGAATCATTCTTGGCTGCGCTTTACTGAGGCTGGGATATGAGACAATACTGTTGGAACTATTTATAGATTCATCTCTTGTGGGTGCACATTTCCCACAAACCACCACCACTAACTCATAACATTTTCCAACAGAATGTATCCATAATTTATCATTTTTCTCTTGCGTAGGCTTTTGTTTTAAATGCACTGATTTCTTAAGGTCTGGTGTATCGAGAGAAGCATAGTTGCTTGATCCTTTGGTTCCGTTACACTTTTCAAACTCAGTCACAGAGTTTTGCTTTAATTAGACAATGTGTGCTCTGAGGGGGAAAATTCCTTCTGATTCATTACATTTTATAAATAAGGGAAATTATTTGTGTGTGTGTGTGTGTGTGTGTGTGTGTGTGTGTGTGTGTGTGTGTGTGTGTGTGTGTGTGTGTGTGTGTGTGTGTGTGTGTGTGTGTGTGTGTGTGTGTGTGTGTGTGTTAAAAAAATCCCATACTATTATCCTGACAGTCAATAGCAGCTTGTTCCTATCCAGAAGGCAGGTTTTGACCAATGTTGTCCAGGAAAGCTGTACTGAAAAAGGAAAGATTTTCTCTTTCAGGTCATGGAATAATGTCATTCTCTATTAAAGAAACTGACAGTACAATCCTATAGAACTCTAGGCTGAAGTAAGACCTGGTGAGTTCAAAGGAGCTTTCTCTCTGACAAATATTTCTGTAATGGAAGTTACAGTGTGCCCCCCTGAGACTGCAAATTCTTACATGGGGCAAGAAGCAGGGTGAGGCCTCACATCGATAATTTCCCCAGACTTTCATCTCTACTTTGGAACTGGAGGGAAGTAGTTCTACAGAAACATTAAAGTAGGTATTTCTTAAGAAACAGACCAGTCTCTGATATGAATCCCATTTCCACCTGTAAGGCCAGGGATGGGGATGGGGGCAGCAGTTTTACAAGCAGTGCATCTTGTGTGTGCCTCTTATGTTAGAAGACACTGCTTCTACCAACTCTTTAATTCAGTTATCTGGAAATTGAGTCATGGCAACTGGACTTCTTTTCTTGTCAAATTGAAACATTTTGCTCCTCAACCACGCAGCTTCATCAGTTTGAGGAAAGTTAGTGGCAAGGCCTCCGATTTAACAGTACACTTTACCTTCACATCACCCTGGTCTGAATAGGCTCCTTAGGTGGGCAATGTTGTCATTTCTCCTGGTGCTCCCTGTCTTTCTCCCTAGATAGCAAAGTCTTTCTGAGCTTTCTCCATGGGCAATACAAGTTCTTTTAGGATATAATCTTGTCTAAATAAGCATCAGCAATGAGGAGGAGTGTAAAGCTGAACAGGGGTCAGCAATGATTGTGTACCTGCTTAAACCCCTCTGTAAGCTCTGCCTCTGCTACTGCCTTGTACACTTTGCATGGTCACCTGTCTCCTCCAAGCACACAGATAAGGGCCTTTTTACACGACCCCTAAGATCCGCTGGCCACTTAAATTCGGACCAGAGATCTTGGGGGGTTCGTTGCTCTTCCTGCGTCCCCACCCCTCCGCACTTCCTTGATCCTGTCTGTGTGAGGGGAGGGAGAAAAAAGGGGACAAAAGAATGCAGGCTCACCTCCGTTTGCCAGTCCAAGCCCCGTTGTCGTCCTTCCTTCTCTTAAAGGGGCGGGAGGCAAAAAAACCAACAAACAGAAGTGAGGAGAGCCCAGCACTCACTCCTTTACATCCGGATCTGGGATTTTTCACCTTCCAAGAGCAGGTACCTGAATAGTGCGCTGGGACACGCTTAGGTGGGTGTGGCCGCACTTAATTTTCTGCAAACTCCGGAGCTGGTGGGGAAACAATTTTAAGCTCCGGAGCTGGGAGCCATTTGCGGCGGAGTTTAGGGGTCGTGTACAAATACCCTAAGAGACAAGAGGAAGGACCAGCACTCTCTTTCTGGACTGAAGTTTGGGGTCAAGTGGGTGAGGGCAAGCAAGCAAGCATTGGCAACAAAAGCAAAGAAGGGGATCTCTTCAGCTGGCAGTGGGTGGGATGTAACACCCACCCCCACAATTTAAAGTCCTGGCACAAGTGACCATTTGAAGGACACGAGTTACAGTTAAGCAGCTTATGCTCGTTCATTCATAATAATAATGTGCATTGCTCACAGCCATAACAATACCATAAAAATAATTAACAGTAAAGAAGTGTGACTCCTGAGGGATCAGACCGGTGTCAGGAATTGGTCTCAGAGGTCTGGTATTGAACACGTTTACATGGTTCCCTGAGCAATTGGTGGAAAGGCAACTCATTAAGTGCAATAAAATAAGCTCCGTGTTGAGCACATGTGTGTGATGAAAAGTTTCGGGCATAACATCCTCCTGTCAATAGGACAATGAGTAAGAAGGGAGGCAATGCTTTCCAGGGGTTTGGGTTCAAACAGTAATTCCACCTAGTTCATGGTGCCAATGTACATCTTGATAAGCAGAATCCAGCCTTCCCAAACCGCTACCGTTCATGTGTTTTGGACATCAGCTCCCATCTGTGCCAGCCAGCATGACCAATCCAAAACATCGACACGATAGAGTGGGTTGGGGCAGACATTTGGAAATAGAATTTATTTCTGAAATCAGTACCCATCCTTGATTTATGCCAAGAATCAAGACAAACCAGGCTTTTGTCTCTCAGTCTATTAGATCAGACATGCTATTAAGGAATGCACACACTTTTCTCTAGGTGCTCACAAATTAATTTATGATCTGGTAAATTGAAGAGTGCAGCCAAATCTCTAACTTCTCTTTTGTATTCTGGAACTACTTTATTAATCCCCTTGAAAATATGATTCTGTTTGCCCTTTTCTAGTCCTCCAGGGCTTTGGCCATTGCCTGGTGAATCTGGGGGCAAGATTACCTTCTGGAGCATCCAAATCTAATTTGTCAGAGGCCCTTCCAATTTAAAAGCAATTAAAGGTTTTCCCCTCCTCCTACTCCTTTCATACTCTGTCACTCAACTTTTCTGGGACTGTCATTCATATTAAACATGGTTATCACCACACCCTCCTGTTGCCTTCTCAAACAAAGAATGAAGAGCAGCCAGAGAGCATTCAAACCACCAAATCACTTTCTGTCCCTCCCTTGCTCCATCTGGACCTTCCTCATTCTTAATGCTTGCCATTAAGCAGCATTTGCACACCCCCCAAGGGTGGTCACTGAGAGGACTATTAACTTTATGATGAAGGCTGAGGTTCATATACTGGGCTATCTGGACCTCAGAGAGGTTATGGGGGGGGGACCCAGTCATTCCTTTCATTCAAATAGGAACAAATAAACATATCATTTGCCGCCACCATTCACCAGTAATCTCATTTATTAGGTTTCATTTCTACCCTTCTAAAGAGGTACTTGGTCTCTCTTCTCTCATTATACTCTTCCCCAAGAGCTACCTTAGGATTATAAGGAATGGATGCTTTCACACAAAGCTTGTGTTTGAGCAACAGAATTGTCTTATTTCCTTTTTCTCAGGGGAAGCTGGCATGGTGGCATCTCTTTTAACATTCTGATAGTCAGCTAAAACCACATTGTTATGAAGGCCTTTTGGTCTCTAGGGCTAGCTTTTAAACTGACTTTCAGCAAAAAAAGTTTTGAATCTACTTGTAAACAATGTTTTTACTTCTTTGTCTTCTTTAGTTTGGAAACAACGCTTTAATCTTTTGATAATTTTAATTGCTTAGAGAGTCTCGACGGGCAGAACATTGACCAACAAATGTTATAAGCAAATAATGTTTTAAATAAACAACATTCCCAGGCTCACGTTGGTTAAGACAATGGAGTTATTGGGACCAGGGTGTTACAAGGTAGGTAGGGTGGAAAGATGAAGTGCTTACTCATCTTGGGCTCACAACTTTTTCTTTTTAACTCTGGTTCTTGAAATGTTCTCCTCAGTGGGCCTTACTTCCTGGTTTGAAGGTATAAGTGATGGCAGTCTGGTGATGGGCCTTGGTAAATTTGATCATATCGCCCCTGCCTTCAAACATCCCCATGCCACCTGTTGCCCCCTGGATCAGGTTCAACATTCTGTTTTGTCTATGATATACAAAGCAGTACATGGTTTAGGGCCATGATACCCATCAGAGTGCTTCACCCCAATATCCTCTGCTCATCTCACTAGGGCATCACAGTCTAAAATGTTCTGGGTGGCCATCTTGAGAGAGAAGCTCTCAACTCCACTACACAAAATAGAGCCTTCTCAGTGGTGGCCCCAATGTTGCAACCAACTCCTGGCAGAGCTTTGTCTAGCCCCCTCCCTTATAACCTTCTGCTGGCCTTATTGTGCAGGGAAGGTTTTGAGACCAGCAACAACAGCTGATCATTTCCCTTCCTTACCTGAATTTATTTGTTTTTGTTTCTGCATTTTTGTGGCACCATCTTGTTCTTTTTCTTGTTATATTGTATTACATTTTCCTTTAGAATAAGGAAGGAGGAGGATGAAAAAATTAACAACATACAGCACTCCTCCCAGATCTAAATATTCAGGTATAGGTTTATTATTTAAACAAATACTGTACAAAAAAACATGCAATTGCCACCAAATAAATAAAATGCCACTTTTTAAATTGAATGTATAGCCTAGATCAGGGCTGTTCAACTTTGAACAGGCCAAGGTCTACTTTTTCTGGCTGAAAGTGCCTGAGGGCTACTACACTAAAACCTCTACTTATGAATTTTATCTGTTCCGAGCACATGTTCATAAGTAAAAACTTTTGTAGGTACAGCAGTGGTTTCCTATAGGAATGCATTGAAAACCAATTAATCCATTCTGGAGGGAACAGATTTCACTGCGCCATGGCAACTGAACTGTCCCGCTCAGCTGAGACAGTGGGCTGGCAGACCCAGAACTTTGCTGGGGAAGTGGTGGTCCTTGGGATGGGGAAGAGAGGCGTAGAGAACTTATCCCCTCACTTTTTAAATTGATGGCTGGTGGGCTACTTTTGAACTCTTCGCAGGCTACCAGTAGCCCGCGGTCTACCTGTTTGGCAGGCCTGGCCTAGATGATTGATAGTCTGTATAATTACTGGTGGACCCAGAAGGAGTTGTCTCTGGTAAGGTCTCTCTGCAGAAGGCACAGCACAGACATTGGGTGAAGATGAATTTTACTAGTTTTTGATGGGAAACATCTTCCAACTGTATTTTTATAACAAAATTGATCTGGGAATTCACTCCAGTCCAGAGCACAAGGCAGGACCTTAAAGTGGTATGTTAGGAAGCATGAGGCGATATTTTATTGGAGTTTATAAAAATAATCTTAAAACTGCAGAGCTGGAAGGGACCTTATGGATCACTAAGACCAGCCCCTGCCAGGGGGCAGAATGGAGAACTGATTCCCCCAACCTTGGGGGGGGGGCAGATACTTAAACCATTCAGGTATATGTGTTTCTGATCTATCTGATAATAAGAACTATCCCTAGGAACAACACTTTCTGCATAACCTTATATAGTAATACCTTGGTTTATGAGCATAATCTGTTCCGGAAACATGCTTGTAAACCAAAACACTCGTAGATCAAAGCCAATTCCCCCATAAGAATTAATGGAAACTCAGATGATTCATTCTGGGCTCTCATAGACTACGTAGTCTGCACACAACATGTCAAAACTCACATGGTTTAGATACCAGAATTCTGCTCATAATCTGCTCTGCTTGGGACTAACAACTGGATTTTACTCTGTGTTTTTAATGTGACAATAATAAAAAGCAATTTGTAGCCCTATACCCACTTGACTAGCTGCCCTATGACTAGAAATGGTTTGAAAAATAGGAAAGGATGTTAAAAACAAATTAAAGAAAATATAAAGAAAAATATAACAAACCCTTACTTTGCACTATCCTTTGAAAATGTTCCTGGCTGGTGCAAAGGAAACCTCCCTTCTTCTCTCCTCCCTCTGCTTTGGAGGCTTGCCTGAAATGCAACGTTCCAGTCACCCACAATCCAGCAAGGAAAGAACCACCATTAGCTAACTTGTGATCATATAATCTACTCCAGTGCTCATACTGCAAGACACTGCTTGTTGATCAAGGCAAAATGTAGAAGAAATGTTTTCTTGTCTTGCAAAATGCTCTTAAACCAAGTTACTCTTAAACCAAAGTATTACTGTAGTTAAGCATCTTCAGGTTCAAACAAGCCAGATAATCCACAAGACTGACTAGAGTGCTGGGCCAAAGCTAACGAAATGGATTTCAACAGAGGGAAATGTAGGGTACTACATTTAGGTAAAAAAAATAAATTGCACAAATATAAGATGGGGGATACTTGGCTGGAGGACAGTACCTGTGAAAGGGATCTGGGAGTCTTGGTGGACCTCAAATTGAACATGAGTCAGCAGTGTGATGCAGCAGCCAGGAAAGCCAATTCGATTCTTGGTTGTATCAACAGAAGCATAGTGTCTAGATCAAGGGAAGTGATAGTACCACTCTATTCTGCTCTTGTCAGACCCCACCTGGAGTACTGTGTCCAGTTCTGTGCGCCTCAATTTAAAAAGGATGTTGACAACCTCGAGCGGGTGCAGAGGAGGGCTACCAGGATGGTTGAGGGTCTGGAGGAAATGTCTTATGAGGAACGGCTTAGGGAACTGCGAATGTTTAGCCTCTCTAAAAGAAGACTGAGAGGGGATATGATAGCTATGTTTAAATATTTGAAAGGATGTCATCTTGAAGAGGGAACAGGTTTGTTTTCCATGGTTTCAGAGACTAGGACTCGGGGCAATGGTTTCAAACTACAGGAAAAGAGATTCCATTTGAACATTAGGAAGAACTTCATGACAGTTAGAGCTATTCGGCAGTGGAATATGCTGCCGCAGAGGGTGGTTGAGTCTCCTTCTTTGGAGGTTTTTAAGCAGAGGCTGGATGGCCATCTGTCAGAAATATTGTAATGGGGGTTCCTGCATGGCAGGGGGTTGGACTAGATGGCCCTTGAGGTCTCTTCCAACTCTATGATTCTATGATTCTATGATTCTCGAAGACTGAATGAGCAACGCTGAAATAACAGACTAAGATATAGCCATCTCATCCAGGAATTAACAACACCATCAGCAGAAGAGAATACATAGTTCCAGTGGTGATCAGGACACAGATGTTCTGGAAGAGCAGCTAATGTGTGGGAGTAACAATAGTGAACAGTGAGACTAACAGAGGATTCATAGACAAGGGCAATGGAATTGAATCTAACTCTTGTCAACATGGTGCAGAATAAATAGAAAAGCAACTTGCATAATTCTGTAAAGCCCACAAATTGATGGTCAAAAACACATAATGTAGTAAACTGAACACATAACTGTGCACACAGGTGTCGATGGATAGTCAAAGCTATTAAATTAGGACTAGAAGAGTGAAACTCTATTCTCTCTTCAAAAACAAGAACAGAAACAAGCTATAGCATAGCCCATGAGCTATTAATATAAAAATAATAAAGTGGAAGATGAATGCTGACACAATCATAGTGCCAAAATATAATTTAAGCATCATTCTTGAATAATTTAAAGACTTGCAAGAATAGACTTGCATTACTAAATTCAATTAACTATGACACACAAGATCTAAGAGTTGAAGCCACGGATACTATCAAGGAAGAATACAAAAGAGATTATCCCTGTAGTCAAAACACAATAAAATACTCAGTAGATGACTGAAGTCGCTCTTAAAATTGCTAATGACAGACAAAAAATAAAGGTGAAATGTGAAACAGAATCTTGAATGCAACCTTTCAGTTATTTGCACATAGGATAAAAAGAACTTTAGAGCAAAGAGAAAAGAGACAACTATTACAGATTTTAGAACAAAGACTTTTTTTATTATCTATGAATGAGAAATACCAAATATTCAAGACAAACTAAGAAGTGGAAGAAGCATGTATTATAAATATATTTGACTATTGGAGTTTACAAAAAAAATCAGTTTTTGCTTTATCGGTCATGATTAAGATTTTGGCTGCATGAACAATGAAACACTATGGATATTCTAAACGGAATAATGTGCCACAACTTTTAATTGTCCAAATGCACAGCCTCTTCTCAGGGCAAGACATTTTTCTTAGAACAAAATAATGTGAAGCAGGATAGTTTTCTACAAAAGTGTCAAGCGAGAGTGTATTTTAATCTTCCTATCTGTTCCATCGCTATGCAGAACATATCGTAAGAAAAGATAAATTAGATTAAGCTAAATGAAGAGTGAACATCAGTGGGAAAAAACCCACCAAATACTTAAGAAGCGCTGGTATCATCATACCACGGGCAGAAAGGAGCAGTGCCTTGAAATGATTACGGATGAAGCTAAGAGAAGGAAAGCACCGAGGCAGAACTACTATTGAACGTTAAGGGGGGAAAAAACGAGTACAGAAAAATGGTTGTCAATTGAATGTTGACAATGAAGGAAATGAAGTCGCTAACATTGTTTTATAACTTGGTTCAATCATTGAAACTGTAGCCAAGAAATTGGAATAAGAGGTCGACAAGGGTATCAAGGAGGGAACTAGAAATATCCTTAAGCCCATCAAGATCCCCATGCTAATCATTACTGCTGTGTAAAGATCTGAAGCTTTTTACGTTGGTTTTTTTGCCACTCTTTTCACATGTCCTGCTTTAATGTTGTAAACATGAAGCCACTACTAGATGCCTCTCCCTGGCAAGAACAATGCCAGCCAGCCAGTACCAAAGGAGCTGAAAAGCCTCCCAGCGCTGGTTGCCTGGCAATGTTTTTCTTGCCTGTGGGGGTCAGATTCAGCAGCTCTGTTTGGATTGCACATGGAGTAAAAGCAAAGCAAAGCGTGCTGCTGATATACTGCCCTATAGCGCCTAAAGCACTTTCCGGACAGTTTACAACTAATTAGGCAGGCTACACATTGCTCCCACCACCCCCAGTGAGCCAGTTACTCATTTTACTGACTTTGGAAGGATAGAAGGCAGAGTGAACCTTGAGCATGCTAACTGGATTTGAACCCCAGGTTCTAAGCACAGCTGCTGCTATAGTACATCGTTTTAATCACTGCACCACAAGGATCATGATGTCGTTCCACCTCCACTTGGCTTATTTGTCCAGTTGGCAACAGGATACTGGCAAGATTAAAATGTGGAACTCCCTGCCACAGGATGTGGTGATGGCATCTGGCCTGGATGCCTTCAAAAGGGGGTTGGACAGATTCCTGGAGTAAAGGCCATCACAGGTTACAAACCATGAGGGAGATGTATCATCTCCAGGTCTAAAACCGGGGTACTTCAAGGGCCAGATGCAGGGAAGTGGTACCAGGAGCCAGAGATATAGTTTCGTCCGCTCCCTGGTGGGGCCAGTGTGAGATCCAGGAAGCTGGACTAGATGGGCCTCTGGCCTGATTCAGCATGGCTCTTCTTATATTCTTATGTTCTTATGTGTGTAGTTCATTGGCTGCCACATCATTAGAGTAGTATTTTGATCTTTTATGAGGAATGTATGTATTTGAAGGACTCTCATAGGACAGTCCTGCAGTTGAAATATAAACAGCCCAAAACAGCGTGACAAAAAGGAGTCATGAAGTTGCCTATCAACAGTTAGGACATGGACAATTAACTAACGTATTAACAAAACTGCTGAAGTACTCTTGTAAGTCACAACTAGATCAGGCCAGTTGAATCCATGGAACGTACAACGGAGTTGACTCACAAAATCCCCACAGATTCAATGGACCAACTCAAGGGCTGGATTGCAGCCACTCTCTCCCACCCCACCCCAATCCCTGAGGTGAGATTTATTGTTTTTCTCTTTAAATGACAGTAATTGCTT
>JAHTLZ010000204.1:89565811-89589690 GCA_023846285.1 Phrynocephalus versicolor | reverse complement strand
CCAGATTTCTACACGGGAAGAAACCCGAATCCACCCTAACATGCATATATATATATATATATATATATATATATATACATACATACATACACACACATGTTAAATGTATGATGTAAATGATCTTTTACCCATTGTTTTTGTGATGCATTTCCTCCTTGAAGGCAAAGCATAAGTAGCCACATTATTGTTTATGCTTATCCTGACCAAAGCGTTATGATCAGAATATTATGGCTTGTAGCTGATTTTTCAGACTGATTCAATAAAAGCCAAAAATATCCAGACAACAATTTATCCTTTTTGAGCCCTTCGTAATAGACCTAGAGAGGGGAGTAAATGGGTTGCTTCCCTCATATCTCCTCACAATTTAAATATACGCGTTGAAATGATCATTTTTAGTGTGAGAAAATTCAGGCAATTATGTTTTGTCACTGTTGCATAAATAATGCTGAGAGCCACCACAATAATCTTATACTGGCCATTTTAAAAAGTAATGGTCCAAAATAATTTTCAAAAGCCTCTTGGTTGTAAACTACAAAAAATACTGTACTTGTTCTACAGAAATCTCACTGGCACCGTTAGAAAAAAGCAGCACCAAAAAATCACAGCCAGGGACAGCATTTAAATTTCACTAAATTGTTATAAATTACTATGTGCCTTTAGTTAAATGGGATTGCAGACTTCACCAGTATTATTTGCCATAAAAATGTCTGTTTATTTTAGCAGTAATAGAGAAAAGAACCATATAGTGTTTTATTAGGGAGTGCAATTCTGCATTTTTAAAAAAGGAACTATTGCATATTTCGTGAAAAATAGGATAAACCTGTGCCCTATACAAGCATCTCTAGCAAGTCCCATTCTGCACTATGGGGCTTATTTCTGATTACACACACAGAGAGGTGTAAAATTTCTGGAAATTTTGAAGCTCAGGAAAAAAAAATCCCATTTGGAAAAAAACGTTTTTGGAAAAAATGAATAAATGCTACATTAGCACTCCCCATCCTCTTGAAAGTCAATCTGTTACTTTAGGAACATAAAATATGACTATGGGCAATTTGACTTGGCATAAAAACATCACAACTAGCATATTAAAATATAGTATATCCAAACAATTATTACAAACAGAAATTACTTTTAAAATATTTATTTGTAATTGTAAGTAACAAATGGAGTAAGAATCTCCTGAACTGTTTACTAGTTGATGTGCAATGAAAAACCTCTACAAAACAATATTTAAAAATCCAGAGTTAACCATTCTTCAGGTTTCAAGTTTCAAGTTTATTGCGGTCGTATGACACGTATAAACAAATATACAGTGAATCATAAAACAATGAAAAAGAGTAAAATTATGAATGAGTAAAAACATTAGGAAGATGGATGAATGGTTGAGGTAATCTCTGCTCTCTTGCGTATGGCGGCCTGAAAAAACTTTGCTACCTGGGCTGTAACATAAGAATTCTTATCTATTAAACAGTATTCGACTAACCATCTAGAAGGGTGGCCTTGGAACTTCTTCAGCAATGGAGCAATTAAGTTGTTTCTAATATGATCATAAAAAGGGAAAAATAAAAGCACGCGTTGGATAAATTCCGGGGACTGGTTTCCACACGGGCAGAATCTTTCTTGGCGCGGAATCCCCGTAAACCTACCCTGAAGGAGTGCTGATGGCAATACATTCATCCTGGCCAACAGGAAAGCTCTACAAGCCTGTGGTGAACAAAGTGAGGTTAAATATGCTGCGGGGGTCTTATACGTTGGAAACACACCTTGTGACAAAGGGGAGCAGGTTCTATGTGCCAGGGAGAAAAGTTCCTGCCTCTCTATGTCACTTAGCCTCTGGGTAAGAATTCTTAGAGCCTGTTTCTGCCTGAATGTCAAAATATGGTCAAGCGGGATGCCCTACAGACCTAATTTTTTGATTAATGAAGGATTGCCACTGGCTTTGGTAAGAGTCAGGCAGCATGTTAGACACGTACCCCAGTTGGTCTGCACAAAAAAGGATTCTAAGCCAGTACTTTAGGGTCTGAGTCCAGGCGTTAATTTCCAATCTACCCACTCCTGCCTCAAGGCACAACACTGCATAGGGTACGCAGTTTGGGACCCCCAGAATCTGACGCAAAAAAAAGCAGATTGAATTTTTTCAACCTCAGAGTTGAATGCTTTGATCCACACTGGGGTGCCGTATAATAACTGAGCTCTTGTTTTTGCTTGAAAGACCTGAATGGCTGATGGGACATGGCGATCTCCGCTTCTGTAGAAAAACCGAGCCACTGCTTGTGAACTACATTTAGCAAGGTTAAGGGCATGGCTTCAATGAGTTGACCAGCTCATGTTGTATCTAAAAGTAATCCCAAGATATTTATATTTCTTAACCTGCTCCAGAGTGTCATTGTATAGAGACCAACACAGTCTTTTCCACCTCTTTGAAAAAACTAAAATCTTTGATTTCTGGGTGTTGATGGACAGGCTGTTGTTATCGCAATAAGTTGCAAAAGCTGTTATGAGCCTCTTAAGACCCAATTGGGTTTGGGATAGAACTGCTGCATCATCTGCATAAAGGAGTAGTGAAATTTGCTGGGAACCTAACTTGGGGGGTGGCGGCCCTGAACTTGTTTCAAGGAGCCGCTCAAATCATTGATGAAAAGGTTAAATAAATAGGGTGCCAAAATGCAACCCTGTTTAACCCCCTTGTTATTTGGGATCCCACCCGACAGTTCCCCAGCAAGGCCATAGCACACCTGGCAGCTCGTATTGAGATATAGCTTTTGAATGAGAAACAGCAGTCTCCTATCAATTGAGGATTTTTCCAGTTTGGCCCACAGTAGAGTCCTTGAGATTGAATCGAAAGCCCCTTTTAGGTCGAAAAAAGCTACAAACAGTCTCCTCCCACCCATGACATTGTTCTTCTCTGCAAGATGGGCCAATACTGAACAGTGGTCTAGTGTATGTCTACCTTTACAAAAGCCAATTTGCTCCGGGCCCAAAGTCCTATAGTTGTCCATCCAGGTTGTCAGTTTTTTCACTAAATGGAGAGCATAAAGTTTCCCTATAATGGACAGCAAGCTGACTGGGCAGTAGTTTCCTGGGTCTTGGGGTTTTCCTTTTTTAAAAATAGGTACTATAATGTCTTTATTTAGTCCATGCTGCAGGTACCCTTCCGGACTGGTCTATTAATGTAAAAAGGGTGGCCAAAGGAGTGGCCCACCACTCCAAGTGCTTTTTTAGGAGTTCAGGAGGAATCCCATCTGGACCAGCCGCTTTTCGCAGTTTTAAATTAGAAATCAAAGTTTTGATTTCTAAAGTATTTACTGGGTCCCATTTAGGTAAGTTTGGAGGTGCTGGATGAGGGGGATCTAGATCCGGGGATTGAGGATCAAAGAAAATGTTGGTAAAGTGATCCTTCCATATTTGTGCAGGAATCTGGGCATCCAAGGAGCCTGACCTGCTTTTTAAGGCACCCCTGACCAACATCCAAAACTGTTTACTGTTGTTGGAACGAACAGAATGAATCATTAAGTTCCATCTTTCCTTGATGAAAGTGCTTCTTCTGAGCTATTACAAACTTATAATGTTTTTTTAATTTAATATATTCACTTGGGGGAGAAGAATCTTACTGGATTGATTGATAGGAGTGATACAGGCATCGTAACTGATTTTTCAAAAGAAGACAATCTCTATCAAACCAGGAATTTGGACTAAGTCTTGCATTTTTATAGGGTCTCTGGCAAGTTTGTTGACTTAAGATACTATTGATTTCAGCCATCAGGTTTTCATAATGAAAGATGGCCTCTGACGGGTCTAATGCCTCACACAAATTCTGTTTCATGTTTATAAAATGGTTGGAGTTTAATGCTAAATTTATCTTATCCTCTATTTTTGGGCACCATTTCTTTCTCATGCAATGAGGTGCCTTGCTTTCTTTATTATTAAGGTGATAGGATATGCTAGATGCTAGTTGGTTACATTTTACTTTAGTGATTAAGGGAAAATGGTCGCTGTCAATTTGTGATCCAACCTGGAAGTCGACTACCTTGTCGCTCAAGTTGGGGGAAACAATTACATAGTTGATGACACTGCTCCCCCTGTGGGAGCAGAAAGTAAATTCTCCAGGGTGGTCTGATACAGATGAACCATTTAAGATAATCTTTCCGGTCCCCATGGAGAGTCTGGCCAGATGGTGCCCCGCAGGATTAATCTGGAAATCTTTGGAACACCTTGGAAGCTTAAGCTGTTCCGGAAAACCATTCTTAATTCCTCTCCACAGTATTAAATAAAAATAAAATAAAAATCTCATTCTCATAAAACGAATTGAGGAGGGTCGAAATGTTTAGAAGGAAGTGGGACTAAGTTTTAATGAATGGACATGAAATTTAATCAGAATCATTTTTGTTGCTCTGTATTTTCTTCCAATGCTTTGAGCCTTAGGAAAGAGGACAGAACAGAACCAACACACCCACCCACATGCAAAAACAAAAGTGAAACCTTTTTCATTTTTTTGTGAAAATAGCAATACCTCCTAAAGCACGAAATGCATATTGTTCTTGTATTGGAGAGTCCAGTTTGTAACAGGGATGGGCACAAAACGAAAAACGAAATGCTGTTTTGTGTCATTAGGTAATGAAATGAAACAAAACAAAATGAGGAAGCAGCATTCCGTTACAGATGAAACAAAATGGTGTTTTTTTGTTGAAATGAACAATTTTGTTCTGTCTGTAAGCCACTTGGGAGAGGGAAAAGTTTTTTTTTTAAAAGCTCCCAGCTTTTAAAAAAAAACCTTTTCCCCTCCCCTAAGCCCCAACTGCTAGCTGATCAGTGCTGGGGTGGGGGTGGGGAACTCTCCCACCTCAGCGCTGATCAGCTGGCAGGAGGGGCTTGGGGGAGGGAAAAGGTTTTTTTAAAAGTCCAGGGCTTTTAAAAAAACTTTTTGCCCCTCCACCACTTTCCAGCCCCGTCAAATGAACCACTTTGTTAGTGGTTCATTTTGTACGATTTAAAAAAAAATCATATGAAACAAAATGAAAAAAATGTGGGGGGTGGGGGGTGAGGAAATGAAATGAAACAAAACATATCCCTAGTTTGTATCCTGGGACTTGCTTGTCCTTAGTTCACAGAAATTAGAATAATCTGATACTATGCATATTTTTTAGCCTTGAAATATTTTATTCATTATGTTAAAATAAAATATTCCATAATCATTTTTTTTCAATTTCTTCATTTTTTCAGGGGAAAAAAACCCCAAAGACTTCAAGGGGGGAAAAACAGGGGAAAGACCATTTCCCCTGAATTTTCCCAGTTTTTTCCCCAGGCCTTCACATCTCTAGACACACATAGAACAGAACTGTAAAACTGGTAGTCTGGCCTCAAGCTGTGATCAGTGAGTCTTCTATGCAGCAGTTCCCTTAAATAATTTATATATTTTTTCCACAGTAGATGTCATACCAGATTTCACTTAGCATAGTTCTAGTGGACATATTTGCACACTGACTGACTGCTTGTATCAGTTGTATAGAAGAGAATAATGTTAAGCTATTATCAGCTTTCCCTGCTCCTTACAAAGTGAAAAAAAGAAGAAAGATATATCAACAACAGGCATTAATGAACAGTAAAAATAAATTAAAATGGTTAGCTTGGGAGACAAGCATAAAACGAGTGTTTTCAAGCCATGGGTTTTCTCTGGGGCTCCAGAGTTATAAAAACTAGATCTCTTTTTGCTCCACTTGGCAGGGAATGGCTGAGAAGAGGCATTCATTCTGATTAAGTTCATGCATTACTGTAGCAGCACATAGGATAGATAGGCTGTCAAGAATGAGAGAACGTACCATGCCAGCCTCACAGAACTCTCCATTATGAAGCTTTGAGAAATGGGACAAAATTTACCTTTACGTCGACTAGTGCTTTCCTCTTTGGAGATGCACCATCCATATTATATTCTCATTTTTCTCATCCTCCTGTTTCTAGGCTTCCCATCTCAGTATCTATGGCAGCTAGTCTGGAATGGAGCTGGAGGTTTTTCTCACAAGCCTCAAATCCACACAAGACTCTCTCGGGAGCTAATTATCTAAATCGGACAGCATTTGTTTCGGCAGGTTTTGGGATGGTAATGGTCAAGGGCCTTGCCCTTCAGCTCATAAGAAGGATTTGCCCACACCTCACATGCCAACAAAAGCCTGCATCTGCTATTTGTGGCACGGTGACTGCCTGAAACAAAAGGGGAAACTATCACTATCAAGGCCTCACCACAGTGTCAGCTGTTATGACTAGCTTAGCTGTTCTAATGGACTGAATATGATTCTTTGTCACCACTGGCAACTAGATGATTGTGTGTGTGTGTGTGTGTGTGTGTGTGTGTGTGTTTTAAGCAGGCTGTTTTGTCACCTTGCCATTTTTACGTAGCTCTCAAGCAGCTTATCAACTGGAAACTAAAGCAAGCAGAACTGCTGTTTTGGCTAGCATATGGTAATTTCTTTCTTATTTATTTATTTATTTATTTAGCTACCATCACTTTTAGGCCACCTTTTCCCTGGTACCAGGGAAAAGGTAGTTCACACAAGTAATATTAGAAACACAGCAAGTTACTGATAAAAAAGCACTCAAATTACAATAATAATTTAAAAAAAACATTAAATAATTTTAAATATCAAACACTTTAAAAGCAGACATAGAAAAAGCAAAGCAAAACAAAAAACAAAACAACCCAACAAAGCAGCACCAAGGGACTCCGTCATACTTATTAAAAGCCTGCTAGAAGAGGCGGATCTTCAGTTGTTGATGGCAGAATAAAAGGGAGGAGGCCAATCTAACCTCCTGAGGGACAGCATTCAGTAACCTGGGAACAGCCACAGAGAAGGTCTTCTCTTTTGACCACATCAAACATGCCTGCAATGGCAATGGGACCATGAGAGTGTGACCCCTCTGTTCTCTCATCTGCCTTTTCATTAACCATGATCATCTCTGTCTTGCCTTTATTAATTTGTTTACCTTCATCCAGCCCGTTACTGACAGCAGACACTGGTTTAGAATCAAGACAGCTTCCATGGCATCAGATGGAGAGATGGAGTTGGGTTTCATCAGTATACTAATGACACTGAACCGCCAAACACTGGAAAACACACCCCAAGTGGTTTGATGCATATGTTACGTAGCATGGAGGGCAAAACAGAACCCCATGAGACCCCAGAGGCCAGGAAGAGTCCCTGAGCACCATCTTCTTGAGTTCTTCCCCAAAGAAAGGATCAGAGGAACTGTACAAAGTCCAAGTACCATACCAGAGAGACAGCCCAATAGGTCAATGGTATCAAAAGCCACTGAAATGACCAGCAGAGCCAACATGGTCATTCTTCTCTGGTCCAGTTCCTGGTGTAGATCATCCACCAAGGTGACCAAAGTTGTCTTTATCTCACACCTAAAACCAGAGTGAAATGGGTCTAGTGATAATCTGCTTCTAAGACTCTCTGGAGTTGAGAGACCATCACAAGCTTCAGCACCTTGCTCAGAAATGGAGCATTTAGTTATCTTGTAACATGGGATTCAATGAATACTTTTTCAATAATGGTATATCACTGTTTTCTTTAAACTTGCTGACACTCTGCTTTTCACAAGGAAGCACTGCACTGACTGAAGCCTATCCATTAGCATGGAACTAGCCGGGGCTAAAGTTGCATCCGTAGGACCTATGTCAACTACAGCATCCAGGCCAGAGTAGATCTGAGCAACTGTTCCTGAAAAATGTCAGGCAAATTCCTCATAGCAAGTTGCTATGTCACTTCTCTCTCACACTCCATTAGTATTAAAGAGTCTAGAAAGAAATATCATTCAAGGTATTCACAAACTGGAAGTACTCTATATGTAGCTACTTGGAAATTCTTGTGCATTAACTCATTAGGTGATTTTTGATGGGCCAGTATTCCTTCAGGTGCAGCCTTGAATAATTAACATAGTGTCTATAATCTCTATAGGGAGAAAAGAAGGGTAGAATTTAAGCAAGTAAGCACTACATTAATAAAACAGGACTAGGCCTGAAGGGATAGTGGCCTCCTTTGGACCACCTAATCCAGTGGTTCTCAACCTGTGGGTCCCCAGACGTTCCTGGACTGCAACTCCCAGAAGTCTTCATCACTAGCTGAGCTGGCTAGGATTTCCGGGAGTTGCAGTCCAGGAACATCTGAGAACCACTGACCTTAATGGCTTATTACCTGAAGGAGCTGGTATAGCTTAGTGGGTTAGAGTACCTGGCAGAGCCATGAATTGGGAATTCCAATCTCTACTGTGCCTCCCAGATCACTCAGAGTTTGTATGCTTGACTAGATTACATACATGCCTTACTACTTGTGTGGACTTGGGTACTCTTGCGCATGAACCAGGCTCCCACCAGAATTGCCAGTGGGGTTCATGTGGAGTTGCTGCCTAATCACATCAGCTTCCTCCTCTTCAAATAGTCATCCTTCAGTGCAAAATAGAGAGGGCAGGGCTAGTATATGTTCCCATCAATACACGTGGGCTCAACATCTTTTCCTAATGGCTGAATAGGACTATAATCTTCCCCTCTAGCAAATGATGAGTGCACCTTCCTTCAATATATCTAATCCTTTGTAACTGATGCAAACGTGCTATGCAAATGCTAAATATTTTTCGTAATAAAACAGGCAGTGTACATACTTTTATCTATGAAATATACACATTTGTCAACTTTTGTGATTTGTTAGCTTTCTGCACATTGGAAATTAACACAACACTGGTAATTAGGCTTGTGTTGTTTTCTGATTGTTGTTTTTACACTATTTCATAACAAACCCTTTATAAATTCAAAATAGGCTGTATTAGTAGATGAAGCCTGTAGATACTTCCTTGTGTTTTTTATGGTGCTAAACTGTCCCCCCCCCCATCTCACTCTTATCTGTATGCAGTAACATGTATGTACAGTATTGTGAGTATTAATTTGTATTTGTACAGTTTTGCTACTGAATACAAATGCTGTCAGGCAAATGGTCAACTGTTGGACACAATACTAAATATTTTCATCTAATAATGGCATATGCTATGTAATCTAATGAATTATTCATGGAAACATTGAGCTTGGAAAAGTTATTGTTTTGGATCCCAGCTCCCAAAATATCCAGGTTAGCACAGTTACCAGGATTCTGGGGAGAGTAGTACAACAATAATAATAATAATCAAAAATGCAAATTTTGCTGAAATGTCTTCAGTTTCAAAAGGAAAGTCACCTCTATTATTCCTCTCCCCAAATTGTAAGTGTAAATAAGCCAAAGTTCATGTACACCCCCTTTGCGAGTTCCCAAGGGCTGCATAAGGATGATTTGAGGAAGGCAGGGAAAGGCGATAGCTGAAGAGTTTGCAAATATCCTCCTTGTGCACAACAGCAGTACCTTAACTTTTTCTAATGCTGTGAAAGAATAACAGTATGAACAAATAGTATGAAAGTAAGATTAATTGTATGGTTACAGGATTGCATCATTTGCTGATAAAAAAAGGTCTTTCTCAGTGTGAAATTTTGCACAGTCCCCAAAATAGTGAGTGTTTTTAATATGTTAATTTCAGGGAAGGTGGACACAGAACAGATTAGTGGTGTGCATATTTTAATATATAAATAACCATACTAAAATCTTCACTGTAAAATTTGGCACTGGTTTCCCCCCTCTCAAACATGACAAAGAAGCTGCAAGAGCAGTTTGCACTAAGGAGTCGGTATAGAAATCTAAATGAATGAATGATTGATTGATTGAATGAATGAATAAAAGACTTGCAAGAGATGGAATGAATATTTGATGGTGTTGGGGTGGGTGGGAGAGATTACTTCCTGTCACCACCTCCCCTGAGATTCAGGCAGCAACTTCATATGCCTCGAGATACCTTCCTCTTGGTCCAAAAGAGAGAAGGTATACCGATATGGCTTTATGCTCATACGGACTCCAGGTGCTGAGATACCATCCACTTTACCCTCCAGGATGGCTTGTGGACACAGAGGTCCTGTGGATGCCACCTGTTCCAAAGCCTCACAATCTCTCCACATCTTAGGCAATGCCGTGGCCTCCATTGCAATTTGGGAACTCCCAGTGAATTGCCCGTCAGAGGCTGGGAAAAAGGAAGACAGAGCAGCAACAAAGGCAAAAGTCAGGTTGGATGTTGTCTGCAACAAGTAGAACAACTCGCTCTTCCTTCTTTTACGCTCACTCTGTTTGCTGCTCCTTCTACATCACTGTGCTGTGTTGCATGTTTTAACTTTCATCACTGACTTGCTTTTACATTGTTTAAATTAAAAGATGCTTTATATTTTGTTACTATAGCATTTTGCATTTTTATACTGCAAGCTGCATTAAAGACCACTCAGTAATAAGTTCCAAAACTGAATGGACAACAACGAAAAAAAAAAAATTAAACGTGATCTCCGGCTGTCATAAAATATGACTTTGCTATCTCCGAGCTTAGTACAGTCTAGTTTCCAGATTCTCCACATTTATTTAAGGATCCTATTATTATTTTCCTAAGGCATTCCAGTTCAGAAGGCCATGCATTTTTTATGATTATGATTACTTAAAACTTAAAAAAAATCAGTATACTTTTGGCATACCTGTTTTACTCTTTACATGTTAAGGAACTTGGGAACTTATTAGAAAGCTTATTGATCCTTTAAAAATCTTACTTGGGAGTATATTCCTGATTATATGCTTGTCAGATTTTTGCTTGCAACTTGTATACTGTCTGTGGTTATGTGTCAGGACGGTGAGATTGTCTACCTGTCCAGCACCAACCAATCATTCATTCTAGTGTGTATGTATGCAGTGAAGAAAGCAGTATACAGAGTCTGTAATTGTAAGTAAATACTGTAAATGTTTTCTATTCCTTCTTCTATTAATGTATTGGAGTGAGTTATTGAGACTTTAAGTGTCAGTTAATGAGAAAGGAGTGGACTTGGGGGAACTTCAAGCTATTCTCTGTACTTCTACAGTGTAGCAAAATTTTTTTTACTAGAAATTCAAAGCTCAGCAACAATACTAATTGAAATCCTATTTGTGTTCATGTGAAGTTTTTGTCACTTGCTAACTGATGAGGTGTCAGGATGCACCTTGGTCATGCAATGGGCATGTCACCAAGCAGATGATCAAGCTGCATCCTGGCACTTTATCAATCAAAAGCAATTGTTCCTAGCAGATTACACAAACCCTGTGCAAACACTACTAGGATTCTGGGCATCTAAGGAGCTATAGTGTATAACAGAAGCCTCACTCTGCTGACAGAACCATATTGTGCCTCTGAAATAAAGAGACACTGGCACAGCTGTGTAGACACATCAGTGTCATTCTATGGAGATGGAAATGTGCCAATAGGCAGTTGAAATTGAACCAAGATATGAGTGGGTGTGGGTGAGAAATGAGAAGGAAGACTTCTGATCCTAGACGGCAGCCCTGACAAGAACAGATCTTGATACCAACTGCAGCACCAGTGTAAAGTAAATCTCTCCCATTTGGGCTGAATTGGAAAAGCCAATAAACAAGCCAAAGATAAGTGAACAGACACCAAAAGCAGAATCCAGTCACATGTCCCTAAATGAACCCAGAAGAAAATCATTATTTTTTGTGTCCAGACCTTAATGCAAATAATCCCATCCTGGTTTTGCCACCCTTCCAAGTATCCAAGGGTCAATTAACATAACAATGCACAGGTAATTCACATCACTTTAAAATGGCTAGTCTTTGCTCACTGCTTTAGGAGCTGAAAGACTAAAACTAGGTCAGTGACAGAGTTCCTACCCACTTCTGTGTAGCCATTGGTGGCGGCTAAGTGAGGCAAGGAATCACGTCAGTTTCTTCTATCATGTGGTGACTCTGCAAACATTCACCAAAAGAAACCACAGGGAACCAGCCTGATAAACAAGTCTTCATGGAATCCTGCTGAAACTCAAGAGTCAAACCACACATTAACCCAAATGTGTTTTTTCTTCCTCAAATCGCATTATGCTTCCAAACATGGAAATCTTTTAGAGCTACATGCCTGAGATGTCAGACTTGCAAAAACAACCGGATGACAAACAAAGAAACAAGCCAAGCTAAAAACAAACAAACAAACAAACAAAACAAACAAACAATCCATCCCCCACTTCACCAATGATAAAGCAAAAGAGGGCTGTTTTTCAGCTGCAGTCCAAGGCAAGGTCACACTGGAGTAAACAGACTTTTCCCTTTTAGGGCACATGGGTTCTGTTTACAGAAATGTGTGTGTGTGTGTGTGTGTGTGTGTGTGTGCAGGATAACCATTAAAAATTAGCAAACTGGCTGAATTTTTAATGCAACATTCATTCATATTCCTGAAAAGATCTTCCTGGTCTGAAGGATGTTCATATGGAAGCAGGTTGTCTGCTCCCTACAATTATTATACCCACACCATCCTAGAGGGAAATTATACCCACACCATCCTAGAGGGAAATTGTTCATTTGGTGAATCATGATTCAAGTATGAAGGAGAGCTCCCTCTTTCCCTCTTTCAAGCAAACAGATGTGGCTATATTGGGTAACAATTCTGGACTTATAAGTGGCAGGTCTTGATTTCCAAATGAACCGGAAGAAAAAAGTGGTGCTTATATACTCCTGGCAGTTTACAATTTAATTATGGAGGCTATACATTCCCCCCTCCCCCCAGCAAGCTGGGTATTGATTTTAACGACCTTGGAAGGGAAGGAGGCTGGGTCAACCATGAGCTGGCTACCTGGAACTGAAACCTAGTTTTGGGGCACAGTTTGGCTGCAGTACAGCAGTTTAATCACTAAACCATAAGGCTTAGGTTAAATTATCTGAGGCTAGGTCAAGTCATCACCTTTTAGAGATTAAGAGTGAAATTAGATAGGATGTCGGCATTGCAATTGAAACCTGATAAAACATTTTCCAGGCCAAGATATAATTTTAAATGTTGTTATGTTTGCACAAACAACTTCCAGCCCCTGTTTTCCTCTAGATGACCCATCAGCAACCAAAAATAGGCTAATTTGTGATATGAGAAGTCTCAGAGTAGGATGAAGGGGTGGGGAATGAAGATCTTAAAGCAGTATTGATTATAACAGCAGTCTCATTGCAAAGTCTCTTTTGATTCTCAGGTCCCTATCTGTAAAGTGAAAATAAACAGGAGCGACATTCTTCAGCATGGAAAATATATTTTAAATCTCCAGACTCTTGTCTCCTTCTCTCCTTCACTCTCCTTCTCTCTTCCTCAATCCCCTCTCTTAATAGCCACAACTGAAAAAAATCAATTAATGCACCACAATTCCAAATCCTCCTTCCAAATTGTTTGTTAGGGCTGCATAAACGTTGCAACAAAACGTATTTTGACAGGAAACCTCAAATGTTCTGATCCAAGGGGCATTTAACAAGGAAGGTCAAGATATCATTCAGAATAATTGGATGACAGAAAGAATCAAAACACAACACAACCTCTTTCTGATTTACCACAATAAGTGGTTCCCTGAAAGACATATTATAAATAGAAAACTCGTTCTATGGCACTTTTACACACATTTGATTGAATTCAGACAACACTGGAGCGTGAGAAGAGAGGACAGAAAAGCAACATAAACGTTCATGTCAATTTAGTAATCTCATTCTCTAATAATAAATCAGAATGTGCACTGGTCTGTCAGAAGGATGGCCCCCAGACGTGAAACCTAAACGCCTCACATGTGGCATGTGAGGCATGTGCCCTGGGACTTTTGGGCTCCAATCAGAGCATGAGGTATTCCACATATTAATCCTTAATAACTGTGTGCCATCGGTTGACCACTTTCAGATCTTTCTAAGTAAAGACTACTCAGTAGCAGTTAACCGTTCTCTTATTTTGGGGTTGCTCTGGGACAGTGCGGCTTGCCCAAGACCATACAGGCTGGTTCTTCTTCAGGCAAAGCCTTCCATTCTTTGGCTCTGCAACCAGACACCTAACTCACTGAGCTATTCACCCATTAACACAGCAGAAAACCCAAATTACTCAAGAAACGTAATTACCAGGGGTGGGAGGAATCTATATGGTAATATGCAATTGTCACATTCAAACTGAATTGAATATTCTCAACTACAAATCCAATGTTCAGTTTTGTATCCCGTCTAAAATGCAGAGAGGTTTTTAAAAACCGCAATTGTCAATTAATAAAGGTATGGCAAATGGGAGGAAAATGGGCGTTTAATTCCCTTTTTGCTCTTGGGGCACACAGGATAAGCAGGAACCCTAAAGCTATGACAATTAAATGTTCCAAAAGCCTTTTGTTTAGTTAATTAAATGCAGTATTTCTGTCACTGTTGTGATCGTCCCTCACATTACTACATGGGAATCTCCACAAGCAGCGTTGTCATGGGAAAAAACTACCTGCTTTCCACACACCCCCATGAATACCTGTCAGAATTAAAATGAGATAATTCATCAATTCACCCGTTTTGCTTTCCTTTTCCAGCATCTGTTATTTACAGAAAGAGATATTTTATTTCCGCCTATCTGCTGGTCTTTGACAATGAAACACGGAATACTTTGGGGGAGTGGCAGTGTTACATAAAACCGAATGTCATGTTGAGTTATATCAAATCTGCCCACACATCTAGTTTTGAACCACCAAAGGAAGTACGGCCCGTGAGCCCCATACAGCGAGACATTTCAGCCCCTTTTGTTTTTACGACTCTAGTTAGGCTTCCGTTAAAAGCAGTTGGGTTGTCCTGAAGCCCATCAGAAGACTTGGTCTGCATCTGGCTTTGTGAGTAACAAGCTATGCAGCTGCCATTCGATTTTGGTAGGATATAGCTCCAAGTAAGCAATTCCAACTGCCTGTCCCATATTCCTGAGCCAAATACATGCAGAATTAGTTCTTCAACATTATTCTCTTTTTATTGTTGTCTGAAATCTTTCAAGAAAAAGTAATATGCTGTCAGATGCCCCTCAATACCCTGTTTCTCTAACTGATTGTGCCTTAATTGTAATGGACTGTACAGTCTCTCCTTACTTTTAAGCCACCTTGGGTCCTTTTCCAAGGAGAAAGGTGGGGTAAATATACTCAATAAATAAATAAAAATAAAATAAATATATGCAACAGCTATAAACTCAGTGCCAGCAACAACAGAGCAGAAGCATCTAATGTTTTCAGGTCAGCTGCAACATATGGTAACCCTAGTAGATTTTCCAAAGTATGGGGGATATTTAGGAATGGGTTTATCAGTGACATTCCCAACTGCATTTACATGACCAAGCAGGGATTTGAATCCAGTTATCCCGAGTCCTAGTCTGACACTTAATAAACTAAACTGGCTCTCAGTCTTCATTACCTTTCTGCCTTGTGCAAACTCTTGCATTCCTCAAGGCAACACTTACCATAACTCCTACCTAAGTTCCCAGAACACAGTGGAATAGAAAACAGAACAGATGTTTCTAGAAGGCCATAAAATCACAGACCCATAGAAACACATGTACAGTACACAAAAGGACAGAGTCGCAATGATCACCGAGTCCACCCCGCTGTCAAAGCGGGAACTGGAGTAAGAGGCATAACATCACAGCTTGGAAATTTTCCATTTGTGGAGTACAGCTTGCCTACCCACCCCATCAGGATTCATTGTTCTAGATTACCTGATTTCTATGCACTATTTGCAGGCAGTAACATTTACCCATCTGTCATCTATTTGCATACCTCTTGCATGCCTGTTACACTGT
Source organism: Phrynocephalus versicolor (assembly GCA_023846285.1). Lineage (NCBI taxonomy): Eukaryota > Metazoa > Chordata > Lepidosauria > Squamata > Agamidae > Phrynocephalus > Phrynocephalus versicolor. The sequence continues at coordinate 89,574,006 of JAHTLZ010000204.1, read as the reverse complement.
GGGTGGCTTTACTCCTTAGCGAACCACATGGAAACGTCTATTTCGTCTTGCAAAACAATTGGCCTGAACAGGCACATTTTGTCTTATATGCCTGGATCTATTAAAGCTAGAGAGAGATTTTAAAAACAAACAAGCAAGCAAGCAAGCAAAAAAACATAGGACACAAGCCAGCTGCTGAGCTAGCTACCAGGTAGCATGCTCCAAATTGGGGCAAAATCCAGCCAAATGGGAGATATAGCACCTCAAGGACGATGCCTCCTCTAGGATTTTTAGAATGCTCACAATGTCATCTGCTTTCAGGAAGGGGATTGGACAGATTCCTGGAGGAAAAGTCCATCACAGGTTACCAACCATGATGGAGATCTGTAATCTCCAGGCTTAAAACCGGGTTACTTCAAGGGCCAGATGCAGGGGAGTGGTATCAGGAGACAGATATCTATTCATGTGTGCGCCCAGAGGCAATTGGCAGGGGCCGTGAGATACAGGAAGCTGGACTAGATGGGCCCTTGGCCTGATCCAGCATGGCTCTTATGTTCTTATGTTCTTATAAAGGACTCTATGGATTGTTCTTTGCAGTTTGATTTATTATCACTAGATTCTGAAATGTTGCTGTTGATTTTGATGCTAATTACTATTGGCTAGATTTTAGACAGCTTACTGATTTTGCTTTGTGAGGCACCCTGAAGACTTTGGGAGCCAAGGGGCAGATATAAATTATACAAATGGTTGTTGTAAATGGCAACAAGAACAAGAAGCATCGACAGCAGCCTCTGGGCAGACAGAAAGCTAAATTATTATCCTGAAAATGTGGAAAATGAGTTGCAATGTAGGTTCAGTCATTTGCAAACAGGCAAAAGTCTGAGGTAAACAAAATGGCAAGCAGCTCTATTATTATTTTTTTTGACTGAGGAAGTAAAATAAATGCTCATTAAAGCAGGTTAGCAAAGTCCAAGAACAAGTGGCCACATTTTGTACTCTTAGAGGACCTTTTAATGTAGATGTTAAAATGTTAACATTAACAAGAATGCCAGTTTTCTTTCAGAGAGAGAGGGAAAACAAATAATCTTTCACACAATGGAGCTGCCTCGTGTCATAGATGGGACAGCATACACAGTACAGTGGATCCTCGTATAACAAACGGTTTGTATAACATAAAATCTGTACAACATAAAACAATCCAGAGATAGGGGGAATTTGCATACCATAATCGTCTATGGGGCGAATCCGTACAACATAAAAATGGTCATGATTAGGAATTACTCTGTTTTCAATGCATTCCTATGGGAAATTTGTATAAAGGAAAATTTGCTTAACATAATTTTATTTGGAATGAATTAATTCCTTTATACAAGGCACCACTGTATGTCCAAAGAGAGAGATAATAAAACAGAACAGAAACAGGTAACCCAGTAGGAATAAAACAGCAACATTAAAAAGAAACCACTAGCTGCTGGGGGGGGGGGGTGTATATAGAAAAAGGTTTCTCCTTCCCTTTGCTGCTGTGTTTTAAACATGCATATTTCCCATATGCAGGCCACCTTGTGTCCAGTTCATCAGCTGATGGTTGATCCCTGGCCCTGCTTCCTTAAGACAGTTCATTAAGCACTTGTCCTTTCTCCCTGGCCCCAACATATACATTTTAACCATTGAAGTGTATGTGTGTGGGAAATATCTCAGTAGGAAGTCTCCATCAAAATACCCAACAGAATTTCTGCTACGTAACTAAGGCAATACATTCCAAACCTTTTCTGCTGATATCCCCTGGGGAAAGATCAGGCAACAGCAGTATTGGCGGCTGATTAATCATTAAACACCGGCTTCGACGCCATGCCTGCTGCATGAGATTTAAAAGACCGTTATCATAAATCAGTCACAGGCTGCATTCTTGTCATTTCATTAAAAAGTGAATAACTCTGGGAGCCAATGAGATATGCTAATAGCAGAAGCAGGAAAGCCATAGCAAATCCGACTGCAAATATAAATTCATTTTCATATCTGAACCACTAGATGGTGTGAGAAGACTGTAAGCTGGCGACAAACTGTGGCTGATTGGGAGCACCCTGCTGTTTCTTATTAGTACAAAATTACTGTCATAATGACAGGCATGGGGTGTGTGAAAGGAGGGTCTGTAAATCAGAGGGTCCTCTGGGATGCTTGCATGTGCTCTGCTTTCAAAACTACTGAATAGAGCATGCAGGCAGGCCCTAGAATACCTGGGAAAGGTTGGCTTCTCTCTCTCTCTGTGTGTGTGTGTCTCTTGCATATAGAAAGAAAGAGAGAGAGAGAGAGAAGAGAGAGAGAGAGAGAGAGAGAGAAGAGAGAGAGCATTCTCCAAGCAGCTTTGATAGCCTTTGCCTGCAGCTGGTGCCCCATCCCGGTCTGCAGAACGGTCTGCACTGTGGTCTCAAAAGGGATGAATAGCACACCTAACCATGGGTGGGAAACCCGTGACCCTTCTAATCCTGCCAGCCATCGGACACTACCATCCTTGACAACTGGCCCCGCTTAGTCAGGTTGCAAACAGTCGGAGATCAGCAACATCTGGAATGCTGTACAATCGCCATCTCTGTTCCAGTATGTGCTCTAGTAACTTTAAATACTGTATGTGCATGCCTGGGTAAACAACCATTGTGGCAAAAATAGAATTTCAAAATAGAAATAAGTCGTTTGCTCTCAAGCATCCTGCAATTCTGTATGGTTTTTAAATTACAAAGGGGATTAATTTTTCAAGTTCATCTAACATTACTCAACACATCAGAATGACTATTAGTATTGGATTAATAGAATTAATAGAATTCATTCAACTAGTTTTTGTGGTTGTTCCTTCTGTGATTCTTCCTGGCTCATATCAAAAATATCATATACCATATCATTCTCATTGTATGGAAAATTCCACTCTCAGACAATGAACTACACCATTTAAATACTGGTGTGTTAATTGGGAATGAGTCAGTCTGGATTGGTTCTGTACTTGTGTGTATTTTAAAGCAACTCGCAAGAATATGCTAAATCTATTTAACTGTCAATGTTTGAGGCTGACTGCACAGGCGTTTTACCCCATGATTTGGAATACTGCAGGGATGTGCCCTTAAAGATGGCAGTCAGACAACATTTTTAGTTAGAGCACATCAGCCAAAACCCCCCCATAGTGTTCCTACGTGCATGATATTGGCAGCAGCCATTTTCATGTGAATGGTCAGGCATGATTAGATTGCTCTAATTAAGCTCAACCATTCCAAAATGACCCATGCTAGCCTGCTCCCTGCTGCTACTATGGGCTGCTCCCTTTAATGGATGGCATGAGGACTGGAGGACCGGTTATTTGAACCTCTCAAACAGAAGTCTTGCAGTACTATTTGGGCTTTAGAAAAGATACACTTTTCTCCTGCTATATAGTACTTGTATATTCAGAAACAGAGCCTTCTGCCAATCTTGATCCAATCTTTACCACTAGATAAACTGGAAGGATGGAGCACAATATGGGGTGCAGAGCTTTTTTAAACTTCATAATATCATCACTGTGCTCCTGATCCCCCCTCCTGCTTATTTGCTAGCTTTCACTTTTATACTGCTTTTTCCCTGATGAAGGGTTCTACCTTTAACACTCACCTCTAAGACACTTAGGGGCTGAAGCATACCAGTTCTCCATGCCACCAACTAGCATCTTCAATACCTAGACCAGTGATGGCGAACCTTTTAGAGACCGAGGGCCCAAACTGCAATTCAAAACCCACTAATTTTTTGCAAAGTGCCAATACAGCAATTTAACCTGAATACAGGTGACTATGGAGGTGCAATGCCAGGTGCCATAGAAACGGCTCCAATGCCACCTTTGGCACCTGTGCCATAGGTTTACCAACACTGACCTAGACTCTCACAAACTGACTTCCATCTCCTTCAGATTCCTCTGCCCACCTCCACCCTCATTCCAGGGACAGAAGGCAGAGCTACACATAAACCAATGGACTAGGGCAGTGGTGGTGAACCTTCAGCACTCCAGAGGTTTTGGACCACAACTCCAGCAGTCCTTTGTCATTGGCGATATAGGCTTGGATTCTGGGAACTGTAGTCCAAAACATCTGGAGTGCCGAAGGCTCGTGACCACTGGACTAGGGTATCTCTTCTCTCCCTAAGACAGCAAAATGTCGGAGTCAAGTGAGATCTTGGGAGCATAGTGGGAATCTAAGATCCCTCTCCAGTCAATGAGATGAGTTACTTAACACTTGTACTCTCAAGACCATGCTCCTGTGGGTTGATGCCTTTGTTTTCATTTGCAAAGATACACAGACGACCCCATTTTGAAGCGGATCCTTTTTGCCTCAAAGCTGATAAGCTGTTGACCACTCAACTACATGATTAGAGGAACTGATGTCATGACATGCGACTGAGCATAATACATCCCAAAGTATGTTGCTTTAAACTCTTCAACATTTCACCTGAACAACAGGTTACATTTCTGTTCTTAACACCCCTTTTCTCACACCAAGGATCATTGCTGACCATTGTTGTAGCTTGTACTTATTTGCTCCCCAATTGCTTGTCCCACAACAGCTTATAAAGAACAGCCCACAGAGTGAATTTAAAACAAAGAAACAAACTACCATTAATATCAACCCAAGAATCACTGGGAGAATGTCATTGTCCATTCTGATTGTACCCAACACTAACAAACTGAAGTGCACCAAGCAGTTGTCCCTGGAACACTAGATCAGTTAAGTGTTCTTCCCGTGACATGGCTCTGTACTTCCAGCTGTCTAAAACACATACAGAGAGGGTGGGTTCTGAATGTATGCATAGCCCCTGCTTCCCCTAAAAGTCTATACCAGTTAATTACAGTTTCAAAAGGAAAGACTCTACCCACTAACATCCAGCATGATTATTTCTGGTCATCTTAATTTAAAAAGACATCGACTTGAGAAAGAAGGAGAATCAAATTAAAAGTGAGCAAACACAGGCCGACGCACACACCCCAAGCTAGATTAATAGCATGATAACGCTCAATCTGCAGAGAACACAATTATTTCGGGGAAGTAATCTCTTACATAAGACCAAAGTTGAAAGAAACATTTTGTGAAGTTAATGTGCTTCGGTGGCTCAGATCAGAACACAAAGTGCCTCCTTGCTGGGCTTTGTGCATTAGGAAAGCTGTTCTCCACCTTTCTGAAAGCTCTACAGCCGTGGGTTTCTGAAGCGAGGAGCAACATGTTCACATGACCACCTTCCTGGATCTGTAACGGCTTCACCTTTTTGATAACACCATCCAAATCTATTTCATGGCTTTGCACTAAAACTCTTTGTGGCTTCGTGGTTACCAATTTGAGCGCTATATATTTCTCTTTCTTCTGCTTTGTCCATTCAGAATCAATACCGATGCAAAGACTTTGTGGTATCAACATGTCAAAAGCTTTTAAAAGCACCTGTGTCTTCCAAAACAAGGACAAATTGTTTTATTTTGGAGTATTATGTCACCTGTGTGGCTGCAGCTCCATCAACAACAACACAATTCCAGAAAAGGGCAGGGATTCACCTTCCTGGGATATTTTTCAGGGATGGTTCTTGGCACAATTGCAATACAGTGGAACCCCGGCTTACAATGCACACGACATATGGAAATCCCAACTTACGAGTGGGTTTCCATAAGGTTTTAAATCCCACTGCCTTACGAGCAAATGATAGGGTTTCCCTGATTTATGATTTTTTTTGGAACTGTTTCTCCCGTGGCGCTTTGCGTTTGGGGTTTTTTAAAATACCTGCACCATTTCCCTGTACTTCTCTACTGCGAGAAAGGTAGGTTGATTTTTCTTCCTATTTTTACATACTGTACTGTAATTTTTTGTGTGTGTTTGCTGGTGGGAGGTGTCTTTCTTGTTGCAATCTTAAAACAACCTGCACTTTCCACCTCAATCAGGCGGTTGCCTCGGTGGATTAAAGACATTTTAAACCACCCGTCGCTTCCCCCCCCACACCAGGTGCATTGGGGGGAGAAGCGGCTGGTGGTTTAAAATGTCTTTAGCCCTGGGACAAGTGGTTGCCTCAGTGGCTAAAGACATTTTAAACCAACCGCCGCTTCTCCCCCCAACACGCCCCATTTGTGGGGGGAGCTGAGGGTGGTTTAAAGCAGTTTCCCATAGGAATGCATTGAAATCCGTTTGTCCGGAACAGATTAATTGACTTTCAATGTATTCCTATGGGAAATCGCCACCGACTTACAAGCTAATCGACTTATGAGCGTACACTCGGAACAGATTAATTTTGTAAATCGGGGTACCACTGTATTGTTAAGAAATCTATGCGGACAGTATTTGGTTAGTTCTCCAAAAGGCAGAAAGAAATCCAGTGTCAATGTTTGAAACTCCCTATGTTTTACAGAGATTGAAAAAATAAAGATCACAACGGGGTTGTAGGAAACAAGGGCTGCTTTATATCAAAATGGCTCCCAAAAGCGACATTTTGACTTTATGAAACAGTGAACCAGTGCCACCAGATTTCTATGATGAAATTTAGGAAAACGCAACTTGGGAAAGATGATTTAAGTCTCTTCTACACTTCAGTGGTTTTGCATGCTTTCTTATTTAGAATGAGACAACATTCTAGACTGTTCAGTCAAGGCACCACTGAGAATGGGGGTAGAAGAGTCTTGACCGGCAGAATGTAGACAGAACTTTCATATACTACTCTGCGCTATTGGCTGAGAAATCTGCTGACACATGCTGAGCTGATGGAAGAAAACAAGCTAATACGCTGATAATTAGCAAAAGCATGGATATTGAGGCAGCAGCGTTATAGAAAAATTCAGTGGCAGACAATTCTAGAAGCTGTGGAAACTGCCACGCTGTGCAATAAATAAGCCACAGTGCCACCAGACAGACTCACACTCCATGCCTGAAAAACACCCTGCACAAATTCTGGTTCCCAATCAAACACCAAGTGTAGCAATCAAAGGAAACAGTGGTAGTGTGTCAATAGACTTTGTCCACCCAGCCCAAAATAAAGAGATGAGACACGTTGTTTGGGATTAATAATAGGCCACACTTTTATTAATGTTTCATCGGACTATTTCTCTTACCGTTGAGTCCTAAAAGGGGGACTTGAAAGGGCAAGTGGCACTCAATTACCTAATTACGCATTATCTAATTAGGGTGTTAAAACGTGGGGTAGTGACCCCCAGGAATGAAAAGTTGTGGGCAGCCCTTTGACGGGCTTATGTCAAGGGTCATAAATCACTATACACTGTCCTATCTATCTCTACGCCTAAGTTGGGATTTTAAGGGCTGCCCTTGTACAAAGCACTATTACCTACTATTACCATAAGGGGCTTTTCACCACTTGCACTCAAGATCGCCGGTGAACTCTGTGATGGAAAGTGCTGGCGAGACCAGGATGCCCGAAGTGGCAGCCGATCCCCGGGATCCGCGCCCCCTCGTTCGTTGGTGTTCGTTTCCCTGCAGCTTCACCAGGAATAATTTTTTCCCTTAAAGTATGCTTGGGAAGGCCAGGTAAGGACAATACCTCCTTGTGGCCAAAATGGAGGCACGAGGATGCTTATGAGCAGCAGAGTTCTTGTCCTGAGAGAGGCCAGGGAACAAAGACCCGAGAGACCCAGCTGCTAGCCCTTTACCTGGGGCTTTTCCTGGTGGTCAGTTGACCCAGTGGTCAGCCGTTGGCCAATCTGGCCAGGTGTGCTGGCAAAGCCCGATTGACTAGCCTGGCCACTAGCCAGCATGTCTCGGTCGGGCATGTAGACAAATTAGCCCCTCCCAGTACAGGCCTGGTCGGAGCCCCCTTAGTAAGGGGATGCTTACCAATCAGTGAATCAACCAACCAATCAATCAATCATCAATCAACCAATAAGCTTTCCATTTCTATTTCATTTAAATTTGTCAACATAGGGAATATAAGGAAAAGGCAAGGAGGCCTCTGCTTGTAAAGGCAGATCAAAGTAAAGTGGTCACATATAAAAAAGATCCTGTATCTTTGAAAGACATTGATCCTATCAATGTGCTGTGCGTACCCGTGTATCTTCAAAGATCATAAACCTTTCAACTATGTTAAAATTGATTGTAGCATCACTATCAGTTGCAAATGAATTGCTCATTACTGTCAACTGCTCAAAGTGGCCTTGTAGCAGATGGGCGGTATAGAAATGGAATAGATAGATAGATAGATAGATAGATAGATAGATAGATAGATAGATA
>JAHTLZ010000204.1:89540410-89565801 GCA_023846285.1 Phrynocephalus versicolor | reverse complement strand
AGATAGATAGATAGATAGATAGATAGATAGATAGATAGATAGATAGAAATAGACTTTCTGCAAGTAGAGTATGTTCCATCCCATGGAACTAGAATTGCTTTGCTGGATTGGATGAAATATCCTGCATTTTGTTTCCAACACTTGTCAGGCAGATACACCCTTCTTATGCCACTCCACTGGGAATGTCATAAGAAGGGCATAAAACTCACTAGAAAGGCCGAATACAGCCTCCTTTTGCTTCCAGCATCCAGTTCTCACAGGGACACCACTAGACCAGGGAAGGGCAAAGTGTGCAATTCTAAATGATGCAGGACCTCCCTCTGCTGATGAGAATTGCTGGGAGCTACAGCCTGACATTTTGTGACTTGCAGTAAAAAATAAAATCTGAAAGCTACCAGACTTAGTCAACAGAGTTTGGCAAATGCCTTTTTCAGTGCTGGTTCTGCTGTGACTAGATGTCTAGTTGAATTATGCTGTTTTCTAAGATAAATCAGTAATGTGAAATTGAAAGTTGCATGCCTGAATGTTTACTGCATTACCAAGAAACACCAGGCAGTATTGTATGAATCCCTCCAAGCTCACACACCTTCTGATGATGGTGGTGGTAAGCAGATACGACCCATACTACAACAGTGCTGAAATATAAAACACCTTAAAACAAGGAACACACCATGGCCCAATGCAGCAGCAAGTGGCATGGTAGTGTTCTGCTACACTTATTCAGCAGCTATTGGGTATTTATTGCCTCCAGATGGCATACCAAACTCCGCTTTGGGAAGAATCTCTGTGCAGAACTATCAACCAACCTCTCTGTAAGAACAACAGATCATGCAACTCCAGGGGAGTATTACTATACTTGTTGAATGCCTTAATGCTAGAAACAGTGACCCTGGGCAGCAGAAGAGTCAATTTGCCATGGGGCTTTTTGAGATTATCCGTCTAAAGCTTTTTATTGCTGGGAAACCCAATATTTAAGAAGGCATGGCTGATAACAGAACTATCAATTACAGTAAGACTAAACTCAGAGGTCCTGATTCCTGCCTGGTACTGTGAATTAAAGCTGGTCAATTCCGAAACCAAGCCTTTGATTTGAGCCATTATTTTTCTAGCTCTGCTGAAACAAAACTTAAAAACCATGTTCAGAAACACTGCTGGTTATCCTTATCCCCTCCCTGTCCTTTCTCTTTCATGCTATCAGATATATTTTTTTAAAAGTATCATCTTCTAAATCATTGATGCCAATGATAGGTATTAAATGCATACATCATTACATAAGTGTTGTGTGCATTTCTGGTTTCACTTCTGTTGCCAGAGGCTATACGAATAGGAACTGACTTGTTAGCTTAACAACCTCCCATTTAATTTTGGCCTCTCCATCTCTTCTCTGTTGCATTGTACACCATGCAATTCAAATCAGACTTGACATTCATGATACAGATTAGTGATATGTGCTATTAATTATGAACTAAATATCTTTTTTCTTTCAAAAAAGATTCAATAATTAACATTTACAAAATATGCAAAAGTTGAAACAAAGACGTTAACAACAGAAATTATCTATAATGCTGATTCGTACTTGTTTACTATGCTTTCTGTTCATTGATACAATCATGAAGAGGCTACAGTCTGTAACAGATACTATTATCATGGGAGAGTAACATTCTGAATAAAGAGGTACTGTTGCAGGCCCTTCTCTAGGACAGAAGGCGTGACTGATACACCAGGTTCAGCATTTCCTGTACAAAGAGATAGGCAGTTGCTGGGAGATGGACACAACACTGGACACCGCATTAATCCAGGGGATAGTGGGAGCCAACATATGCTACAAAAAGTGGAGTAAATTCCAGCATGTATGCATGTTTGTGTGCATATGCACACCCCTCCATGCACACTCCCTGGCTATAAATACAAATCAAGCAGGTAGAAATGTATAGATTTTTTTTTAGAAGTTTAAAGCAAAAAAGAACTAAAAAACCCCCAACAAACACCAGTTCTTGAAAGCACACCACGCAGGTCTAGACTCTGATTCAGATAATACAGTGACTAGGAACAAACAGAACGTTAAATTCTGGTTGCAAGCTTTGTCAAACCATTGTTCAGGCACAAGGTTAACCTGAATAGGGGGGAAAAGAGAAAAATAAGAAGGACAGTGCATGGTAAGTTGCAGTGCAAAACGTGGTGCTAAATTCAGAATCAGTGTACACTTTTCATGACTCATGAGACGGCACATATATATGGATTCACAGTTTGTGTGTGGGAGGGAGTCCAAGTTTCAGGTTTATATACCATGTGCTCAGAAATGATGCTTGAGCCCAGCTCTTGCTTTCCGTTAAGTTCTAGGGAAAAGCAGAAGCGCTGAGAATGTGTAATGCCAGCATAAGCATCAACAATGTAAAATACCTGTATAAACTCAAGAATAATACCGTACTCTGAAAAGGATGTAGTACCTACACACCTGCCCTCTTCCCTCCCTTCCTTCAAAGAATTCTGAAAGTTTTACAAATGCGTGCAAATGTATGTCTAAGACCACAAGCATTAGGAATATTTTAATATAAATCAATGCAAGGAAAATGGGGGGGGACCTTAACCAGCTTTCCCCAACGAAGTTCATTTTATTTGTTCATCTACAAAACAAAATGAAAGTGACCACTGGCAACCACTCTACTTAAACAATTTAAAAACAAAACAAAACAGATTATCAGTAACAGATTTGATGCAAGAATTTCTTCAGTGAATAGGAGTTTATATGATTGTCTTCACGAGATGATGCTAACGAAGAACTTGCCTAAAATGTGTGTGTGTGTGTGTGTGTGTGTGTGTGTGTGTTGTGTTGTGTTGTGTTGTGTTGTTACAGTCGTGACCGACTCTTCGTGACTCCATGTCCATGGAGTTTTCTTGGCAGGAATACTGGAGTGGTTGGCCAGTAACTACTCCAGGTGCCTACAGCCCCTGGTATTCCCTGGTGGTCCCCCATCCAAGTACTAACCAGGGCCGACCCTGCTTAGCTTCCAAAATCAGATGAGATTGGATGTGCTTAGAGCATCTAGGCAGCTTAAAATGGTGTATGCTAAGTAAATGCCTAACTGCCTTCTGGGCACAATGAATTGCCGTGGAGTTGAAAAATAATACATGATCCAATTCCTTGGAAATTGCTTTCCTTTTTTCTTGCTTAGTGTCAGTGTGTATTGTTTTCATCTGAAGAATAGTGCAGACCTTCACCTCCAGGAATGGGTCATAAGCACAATTGAAGACTTACTATTTCAGGGCAATTTTGTTCTTGGCTGCAATTCCGAAACACGAGACCAGCACCCTTTTGGAGACAATTTCCAGGCTATTTTTAACAATCTAGGGAGCTCTTGATATGTTAATGCATGAATTTTAAGTATTATACAATTGGGCATCCCTGTCCATCTGGGAGCCTCAGAAGAAAAGGTCAAAACAACATAGAGGCCCACACCATTTCACACCAACTGCTGTGTTGCTTTTGTCTATCACAGAACTGTAGCTGTTCAGTCTGGTCTATATACTATAAGTTACGCCACTTCCAAAAGCTGATACTCTTTTGCTTGCTTTTCTAATTTGATTATTGTTTTATCCTGCATTTTCCCTTCTTCCCTATAGAGCATCTTGGCACAGTGGTTAAGCTCCATTACCGCAGCCAAAACTTGGCTGATGAACTGGGGTTCAATCCCAGGTAGCTGGCTCAAGGTTGACTTAGCCTTTCATCCTTCTGAGGTGAGTAAATTGAGTTCCCAGCTTGCTGGGGAGCTATGCGTTGTGTGCATAATTACATTGTAAACCACCGAGAGAGTGCTTGAAGCTGTGGGGTGATGTATAAGCAGCACACTTTCCTTTTTGGCTTTGCTATAGGAAGTTGCTTTATACCAAGTCATCCATAACTGAACAGTGACAGGATGACACTCTGTTCCACCAAAAGAGAGACTAGCTGTTGTGTCATCTTATTTGCATGCTTGCCTTTCACTATCTATGCTACAGACTTGCGCGCCAATTTACCCAAGTATACAGATAAACAAGAAAAGGATGTCCAATCTGTTCATTAATTCCTTTGGAATGAAAAGAAGACTTAAAAATGCAGCATTTGAACAATTTCATTTTTCCTTGCCCAGATTTTTCTCTCCAGCATCTTCAAAACCAACATTTGTGTGTTATTTCTGATTTCGAGACTTAAATAAATTGTTGCCTCAGTTTCTGTGCTCCCACCAAGCTGCAAATATCCATTGCTATCTTGCCAAATAATGAAAAAGAAAACAATAAAGCAATACACATATCTTACATCCATAACTAAGCAAATAAGATAACACTTGCAGTGTACATTCTAGTCCATACAATATAGACTTGCTGCAGCATCTGAAATAATTGCAGAGCAATGAATGTGGATCTTCATTGGCTGAAGGAGACTGTGGTCAACCCTATTTCTAAGAAACCTGGTTTGGCTGCGGACGACATGTCAAACTGTTGTCCGATAGCCAATGTTCCCTTTTTGGTCCAGGTGGTGGAGCTGGTTGCTGTCGAACGGCTCCAGTTGTTCCTGGAGGAAGATTCTGTCCTGAACCCCTTCCAGTCTGGGTTAAGATCACATCACAGGACTGAGATTGCCCTGGTCGCATTGCATGATGACCTCTTGAGGGGGGCCTACAGGGGTTGCTCTATCTTGTTGGTGCTTCTCACCTTGTCTGGGGCCTTTGATTCTGTAGACCATGGCAATCTCCCTCATGCTCATCTGGAGTTGAGCTTGCAGTCATCAGTTGAGCTTGTGAACAGCTTGCTGTATATCAGTACACTGATGACACACAGCTCCCTCTTTCTCCACCTCTGCAATGGTGGCTGTCCAGACCCTCCATCGCTGCCTGGCTGTGTTTCTGGAGTGGATGAGGACTAACAGGATCAGACTCAACCCTGAGAAGACTGAGGTTCTGTTCTTGGGTGGGGGGGCAGATGGGTACAGTGGCCCTCTTCCCAGCCTGTGTGGGACTGTCCTCCAGCTGGTTGAAAGAGTGAGGAGTCTGGACGTTGTCTTGGATCTGGCATTGTCCCTGGAGTCCCAGGTGGCAGCTGTTTCCAAGTCGGCCTTTTACCAATTTTGCCCATACCCTCAGGGACTCCCTGAGGACTGTTGTGCAAGCGCTGGTCATCTCAGGGATAGATTATTGTAACACTCTCTACATGGGGCTTCCCTTGACCTTGTTCGGCAACTGCAATGGGTGCACAATGTGGCAGCCAAATTGGTGGTTGGTGAGGCAGATTTTACTGCATCAGCCCAATTCTGGCTCGCCTGCACTGTTTACCTGTTGCCTCCTGAATAATGTTCAGTAAGGTACTGGTTTGGTTTTACAAAACCCTCCATCTGGCAGAGTGGATCACTCAAAGTTCAAAATTGGCCCGGCCCACCAGAGCATCACTGGCACTCTTGCTTTAGGTGGCCACCCCTAGGGAGGCCCGTAAGGTCTCTACCCATAATAGGGCCTTTTCTGTGGCCAGCCTGGTCACGTGCCACAAACTGCCATGCGAGATTCACCAAGCTGAGTCCCTAACAGCATTTTTAAAAGCATTAAAAACTTGGCTTTTTAAATACGCATATGGTGATTGTTAATGTTTGTGTTGTTTTCCCCTGCTCCTTGTTGTAATTTCCACCACCCTTAAGGTCTTTTAGCCTCTTGCCGGGTTCCCTTGCTTGGTATTGATTCGCTATCAATTTGCTTATTGTTGTTCATTCTTGCTTATTCGTTTGGCTTTCGTGTAAACTGCCCAGAATTCCTGTGGGAAAACTGGTGCGGTCTAGAAATGCAATAATAAATAATAAATAATAAATAAATTCTATCTTAGAACTGCAGAACTGGAAGGGACATGGATCATCAAATCCAGTCCTAGCCAAAGAGGCACAGTGGGATCAAAATGCCAAGTCACATTTCTGGACACCAGAGACTGTTTCTGCCATCAGCTATATTGAGGCACAAACTCTATATGCAGTGGAATTAACATCTCATAGATCCTGTTTTGTGGCTGCCCAAGTTAAATGCTATTCTGAAAAGATGACACAGGGAAGGGGGCAATCAGATGAGCACATAGCTCACTATTTGGTTTGTTTTAGGTGCAGTTTAGTTTGCCCTACTTTCTATCAATCCTGTGTGTTTTAAGTAGGAATGAATGGGCACAAAACAGAAAAATATTTCCCCGTGATTCATTTTGTTTTATTAGAAATGATTTTTTTTTAAAAAATTGTACGAAATGAAACAGTAACAAACCAATTCGTTACTCTATAAAATGGGAACCTCTCCAAATTGGGGGTTCTTAAAGGGAAGAGCTTGAGGAAGCTCCGTTAGCTGCTGGGATCACTATTTTCAAGCACATAACATTGCAATTAGGAATTTTCTGGGGGGTATTCCCTTTGAGGTTGAATAACCCAGCCCCCTGAACCCCAAATTTCTTCAAATTTGGAGGGCTTAAAGGAGAGAGTCCAAGGAAGGTTCACACCTCTAGGACACAGGGGAGCTCTTTTACAGTGAAACAAATTGGTTCACTTTAAATGAAAAAAACTGCCCTTTCATTTCGTTACTAACGAAATGCTGCTTCCCCGTTTCGTTTTGTTTCATTAGCTAACGAAACAACAAAACAGCATTTCATTTTTCATTTGGTGCCCATCCCTAGTTTTAAGTAATAGTGATCAATTCCATTCCCTTTTGTGAACTGTTCTGCTCCCTTCAGGCACAGGGTTAGGCTTGCAGTATATCTGGTGCACTTGGAAACACTCCTGATTATCCCATTCCGCAGTCTGTGTGGTTGCTTACTTCTCTCTCAAACAGAGCTGTGGGTGGCATCCTCTGTAATTACAACCATGTGGTTTATGTAGTAGGTTGTGATAGTAGGAAGGGCAGCAGAGAAACCCTCTTCTCTATTTTTCTCTTCTCACAGTGTCTTATAAAATTAGCCTAAGCACTATTTCAGAAATGCTATGCTGATGTGTTGTTGTAGCGCCATGCTAATTACTAAATTAAACAACAACAACAACAACAACAACAACAACAACAACAACAACAACAACAACAACAAAAGGGAAATCACTGCAGCCTACAAAAGGTGAAGAAAGAAGAAGGGTGGGAGGCATTAATTATTGACAGAGGAAGAAACTGGAGGAATATGAAATATTGTCTGGATCCTTCTCATGGGAAAAGAAATGGATTGCTCGTGTGCAGGACAAAATAGATCACACTGAAGATAAGAGCTTTTGAATGTGACCCAAATTACTCCATGTAGTCATAACCTAAGTTTCTTGTCTAACTTGATCACTGAAATATGCCTCCAGCTGGCTGGATAGCAAGACTTAACTGGTGATCTTTCGGAGGCAATGGGAAACAAATGAAGCAGTTATAATTCTTCCTGCTTTCCCATTAAGTCAAGAAAGTTAATTATGCCACAGATGGCATGATGGTGAACAGGACCGATGCAGCCAGCCTGCCTAGAAAGCAGAATTTTCCACAACATATGTGATGAAATGAGACAGAAGGAGAAAGTTGGCAAAAATACATTCAGCTTTTGGATCGACTCAGACAAGAAGGTCAGAAATAAATCAGTGGCCTGCGCATACTCTGACACAAGCCAGCAACTTCTTGGAAAATATTTTTTATCCTGTGGGATAGGAAGACACAGTTTTACATAAAGAATAAGAATGAAGCTTTATGTACTTTTTATGACAAAAAAGGCAGTCTTCCATGACGTTTTCTTTCTATCTCCACCACTTTAATCAGAATGGACCTAGCTCTAGGATTCTCGGTTACCACTTGCCACTCTCGATGGGTAATGAATGACATCATTGTTATCATTATCCATTTAACATATTTCAGGAGTTATCAGCAGTCTTGAATCATGTGTCCAGCATGGCATATGGAAAGGGAAAATCTTATTTGCCATACTTTCTGAGTTTCACATGAAGCTGGAACAAGTTGTATCTTTGCGGCAATGTGTTCTCCTGATAGGAGGCTGGCTTGCCTTCTGACTTCATCTGAGAAGGAACAACCCTGCACTCATGCACTGACCTAGCTCCACCTCTGATGAATAAATTACTGGAACCCATGTGATGGCTATATATTCCAGCAGAGGTGGCTGAAAACCCTCCTTGGGAGCCTCTGTTGCTTCTCATTACCTGTCCTAAGGGGAGCCATCCCAGCCAAAGCACACCTTATTGAATCAGCAATGTTGAATTGTTCCTTTCTACGTTTGGGAGACTAGAGGGCATCTTTCCCTCAAAGATATAAGAAATCAGTAGGTCTCCAGTTATACCACGGGGCATTAATATGCTTTGAAGCACTTCTGAGCCTGTCTGACACGCAGGCTTTGCTGAAAAGAAAAGCGAGAAATGTTGTGGTGATTTTTGAAATTGTCTACAAAAGTGGCCACAGCTCTGTCTCTGAACCACTTCAGTACAGTCAAGACACCAGGCCCAATGTAGACAATTTATTACACAGAAACCAGACATCTCTGATCAACCTAAACCTTTAGCGATAAGCCATTACAACTCACCTACTCCCCTTCAAATTTGCACCCCTCTGTCTCCTTAACACATCTGAGACTGAGGTGTGGACTCAATAGGATTGAGATGAACAAAGCACATAACTTTTCAGCAGGAAGATGGATGTGGCCTAAGCAAAGACATCTTTGTGTAGTCTTACTGGCTGAACACACATGCATGTTTTTTATTGTCTGAATGTGCTTTCAGCTCAGCCATTCAGCTACTGCAAATGACACTAACCTAATACTGTATTTTAAGAATAGACTTTTCATGGGGACCTTGACTAAAGGTTAATAAGAATGGGTAATGGCTATCACCATAGCATACTGACAGCTGTTCCCTAGGACTTAGAAAGCAGTGGTGCCCAAGCTTGAGCTAGCAATGAAAGTCCCAGAAGCCTTCACCACTAGCTGTGTTGGTCAAGATGTGGGGAAGTTGTCATCCAGGAACGTATGGGGACACAAGATTGGGAACCACTGGTTTAGTCTGAAGGTCAGAGTAAATGTTAAAAAAGTATATTCTCTGCAATTATCACATTTTTATTCCTGAAAATGAGTTTTCCTTATAGATATATGTAAGGTATACACCTATAGTGAGGTGTGGTCAGACTTGGCAAATTAACTGCTCCCCTTTAATGTGCCATTACCCATGAAAGCAACAAATGGAAGTGAAGGAAAGCACTCATTATGAAAACAACAAGACAACAGGCTGGCTTTCCTGGATTGTGCAGTCATCATCAGACCCAACCATGGCCTGGGAGTAGATGTTTACAGGAAACCCACCCACACACATCAGTACTTGCTGTTTGTCTCCCACCATCCATTACAACACATATTAGGAGTCATTGGGACCCTAAACCACAGAGCAGAGAGCATCCCCACCTCCACAGAAGCCAAGAAGAAGGAAGACAGGCACCTGAAGACAGCACTTAAGGCCTCTGGTTTTCTAAAGTGGGCCTTCAACAAAGCAGTGCCGAACCAGAAGAACAATGGATCAGCCTGGACCCAGGCCCAACGGAAGAACCTGGTTATTCCCTTCATGGCTGGAGTGTCTGAGAAGCTTAAAATGATTTTTGGCAACCACCACATTCCTGTTTATTTCAAATCCACAAACACAATAAGGCAGAGACTTGTCCATCCAAAGGACCCGATACCAAAACACAAAAGGAGCCGTATAGTATATATGCAGTCCAGTGCAATGAGGAGTGTGCAGACCTCTACACTGGAGAAGCTAAACAGCCATTAAACAGGATGGCACAACACAGGAGGGGCAACAGCTCAGGACCAGCATCAGCAGTACACCTCCACTTGAAGGACGAAGGGCACTCATTCAAAGATGAGGATGTACACATATTAGACAGAGAAGAGAGGGGTCAGGGAAGCCATTCATGTGAGAGAAAACCCCTCTCTCAACAGAGATGGGGGGCTCAGGAACAGTTTATCTGCCACTTATCACACTGTGATTTCAACATAACAACACAATAAAAATACTTCACGCATTCACCACCAAGGACATAGCTTAACAACCCATATTTATGGGTTTCAGCACTTTAGTCCATTGTTCACCCCAAAGCTATTGAGACTGTTGTCTACCTAACAATCCTATATAGGCCATTGTTCATCTTATGAGCCTATTTCAGACCAGGATGACAAGAGGTCAAAGAGAACTATAAAATGGAGGACTCACAACTAGCATTCTTCAGACTGATGAAGCTGCTTGGATGAGCAGCAAAACGTTTCAATCACTCAAAAAAAGAAGTCTAGTTGCCAATACTCAGATTCCATATAAACTCACCTGGATGACTGAGAATCTTCACAGAAATTATGAAAAACAGATATAGTGGAACCTTGACTTACATGCTGCTTGACTTGCAGCATATCTGACTTGCAGCAAGAAGGGGCCTGTTTGACTTGAGTCGCAGGCTTTGACTTACAGCTTGGAGCCCCGGATGGCAGCCACGACCCAGCATCACAGATGCCGCCTCCAAACTGCTCCTGCCTTCTTCCTCTCCTCCAGCAGCAGGCGGCTTCAGCGAGGCCAGCTCCGAGCACCTGGAGCTGGTCCTCGGCCTCATCGAAGCCACCGCTGCTGCCGGAGGAGAAGAAGGGCCGGGAGCTCGGGGCTGGCCTTGCTGGTTCGACAGTCGGCTCAGTCTTGTAAAAAATCTGACTGCGGAATTCTGGTCCACAATGGAAGCATTTTAGCTGGGGAGCTGTACATTTGCGTGACTCTAATGGTAAGCATAGAGTTGTTCAGAACTTGGAACATCAGGTTAAAAATCAGTAAAACTTAAATGTTAGACATTGTTGCTATGAACATTAAAAAGTGGAGGCGTATAACTTGTGGACTATAATTCCACTGCCTCCTCTATTTGAAGAGACATTTCATTTACATCCCCGGAAGGAATCCCAGTCAAATTTGTGTTAAATTGCTGTCTTTGGGGGTCTTTTTCATAATCTGGAATGGATTAATCCACTTTCCCATTACTTTCTTTTTTTTTTTTTTTAAATTTTTTTTTTATTATTATTATAAATTTAATTACATACAATCAACATAAGAAATGAGGATAAAAAAAAAATGCAACAAACAATATAAGTGCACCCCCATCCCACGGGTCCATCCATGTGTTGTTCGTTGCTCCATCTTCTATTCTTCTAGTAGTCTTCTTAAAGTTCTCTTCTCCAGAATTGTTGTGAGATATTCGTGGACTCTTTCCCTTTTCCTTCAACTAATACATAATCTAAAAATTTACCCCAAATATCGTAGAAGATGTCTTTCTTCATTTCTCCTCGTTTCACCTTTAAACTGCAGGACAACTTATCATTTATAGCTATATCCCAAAGTTCATTATACCAATCATCCATCTTAAATTCTAATTTTGACTTCCAATTTTTTGCTATGATTAATCTAGCAGCTGTCATAAAATTTGCTATTAATTCCTTTGTTGTAACATCATAGTCTTTGCTTGTTAACAATGATAGTAATGCTATCTCTGGATTACAATCTATATCTATCTTAATCGTATTACTTAGCTCTAAAAACACTTTTTTCCAGAACCTTTGGATTATTTCACATTCCCACCAAAGATGCATATAAGTACCAAGCTCTTTTTCACATTTCCAACATAATTTGGAATAACCAGAATTCATTCTATTTAGTCTGACTGGGGTTAAATACCATCTGGAGACCAATTTAAAGTAGTTTTCTTTTATCCTGACCGATAATGATCTCAAAATTCTCATGTTCCAAATTTTCTTCCAGTCTTCTTTCTCTATTGGTACATTAAGATCTTGGTTCCAGACTTCTCTCAAGGTATTTAACTCCTTCATTTCTAATGAGTCACCTAGTATTTTATATATTTTACGTGTTATTCCTTTCTCTAGATTTTCCTGATGAGACTCAAGCAGTAATAAGAAATGTTCAAATTTTGTGCACTCTCTAATTTGATTATTTCTTTTTCCCCAGTCCTTAGTCCATTTTCCTAGTTGAATATAATTTAACCATGTTAAGTCACTGGGTTGCAAAATATTTTTTATATCATGAGTTGTTTTAATCTTAAGCATCCAATCCTTTAGTCTAGCTATTTTCTTAATTTTAAATAACTCCAGATATTGCTTCAAATTGACTGGGAAACTTTCCAAATCAGTAACTAAAGCCAGTGGGGATCCCTTCGGAGACAAGATTTTTCTGTATGTTCTCCATGTAACAATTAGACTATTCAGTAGGGGGTTGTCAATCTTTGCTTTATTTTTAACTTCCGTGAATAAAAATGTGTTTATTTCCCCCTTTATATCCAAAGATTCTTGCTCCCACCATATTAGCTTTTGTGGTTTAAAAAGAATTTCCCCCAAAGAACTGAGTTGATTGGCTATGTAGTAATTTCTTATATTGGGTATGCCTATTCCTCCTTCTTTCTGAGATCTATACCATAGGCTTTTATTTATTCTTGATTTTTTCCCTGCATTACAAAACCTATTTATCATGTCTTGTAGAGTTCTAATTTCCTTTTCTAAAAATTGAACCGGTAGCGTTTTAAAAATAAAATTAATTTTTGGAAGTATTTTCATTTTTATCAATGCAATTCTACCAAACCACGATAGTTTTAGTTTAGAGTAGGATGATAGTTTATTTTTCATCCCTTCTACTAATTTCGAAAAATTTCTTTCTTTAATTTTAGTAAATTCTTTATGGAGTTCTAATCCTAGATATTTAATGCTTTTTCCCGGCTTAAGTCCGGATTTTTCAATCATCTTTAAATCATGTTTTCCATAATTGAACAATAAACTCTCTGATTTTTGCCAGTTTACACATAATCCTGTTATTTCTCCAAATTCTTCTAAATGAGTTTTTATTCTTTGAATATTCTCTATTGGATTTACAATAGTCAAAAGAGCATCATCCGCGAATAAACTAATTTTAGTTGCCCCGTCTTTCCCTATACCTTTAATAGATTTATCGTCCCTTATAGCGTTAGCCAGGAGCTCTATAACAATGCAAAAGAGAACTGGAGAAAGAGGACATCCTTGTCTAGTTCCTCGGCCTAGGGTGATTTGTTCGGTTAATCCATCGTTAACTATTATTGAGGAAGTACCCTCTGAATATAATTGATTTATTACTCCCAAAAAGGCTTTCCCAAATCCCCATTTTTTTAACAAAATTTTTAGTGTGGGCCATTGAACACAATCAAAAGCTTTAAAAAGATCTAGAGATAGCATGCCGGCTTTAGTAGTACTCTTCCCCATTTCATAAAGAACATTCAAATTCCTTCTAATAATATTTGCCATTTGTCTACCTTTAATAAAACCACATTGATCCTCTTTAATATATTTAGCTATGAATTTATTCATTCTTTTAGCCAGAATTGCTGTGAAAATCTTGGCATCTTGGTTTAATAAGGATATTGGTCTATATGACCCAATATCCATTAAGTTTTTATTAGGTTTTGGAATTAAAATGGTTAAAGAATGGGTCCAGGATCTCGGAATTTGTTCTCCATCCAAAATTTCATTATATAGCTTCTTTAATTTAGGTAATAATACTGCTTTAAAGAGTTTGTAAAATTCAGGTCCCAGAGCGTCCACTCCGGGCGTTTTATTATTCTTTAATTTATCTATTACCTCGTTTATCTCTAGGTCTGTAATAGGCTTTTCCATTTCCAGCATATCTTCCTGTTCCAAGACCCCCTTTAGATTCTTGGTGATGTACCTTTCTATATCCTCCTTAGGTTTATTTTTTGCAGTATATAACGACTGATAAAACTCTTGTATAGCTTTTAACTTTTCCTTCATTTGAATGCATGTCTTGCCTGAGGAATCTTTTATAATCCCTATTGTATTTTTGTCTTGTCTTTTCTGTGCTAGCCTGGCTAAAAGTTTTGAGTTCTTATTGCTGTATTCAAAAAAATTTCTTCTTAGATACAAAAGATTTCTTTGTGTTTGTTGTAAATCTAGATCTTCTAACTCCTTTTTTCTTGCCTCAATCAATCTCAGTATCTTGTTATCCTTAGTAAGAAAGAATTGGGATTCTAAATCTGCTATTAATTTTTCTAAATTTCTTTTGTTGAGTTCTTCCTGTTTTTTGGTTTTGATATTTTCTTTTATAATAAGACCTCTAGCTACCGCTTTCAGGGTGTCCCATATAATTGGCGTTTGGCTACCTGCCCTTTCGTTTATATCCCAAATTTCCAACCAGTCTTTTTTAACCTTTTCCAATACTTCTGGATGTTACTTTCTATGGGAAAAGTTCATTTGACTTAAGTCATGTTTGACTTATGTTTAGACTTTCAGAACGGATTAATGGCGTAAGTCAAGGTTCCACTGTATCTTCAACCTTGGAGCTGTGCACTGCTTCTAAATGCCCGCACAGTTGATCTGTTTGATGTGAGGCATGAAGTTAAGCTAAGTACTAGGACTTAAAGTTTTCATTTACTGAAGTTAATGCAGACCTTGTACCTTGGTCCTTTGTTCAGGGAGTGCACTCTGCACCTGAAAACACATACAGCTGACATAAGTTAAATAGAATCCTTCAAAGCTCCCCTTAGGTTATCCCTGAGATAACCTCGACTGAGACTTTCATCAAACTAGGCAAAAGTAGTCACATTGGGACAGATAAAAGAAGAACCCTCTAGGAAGGTCCTGCTTATTGAGGGCAAAGTCTATGAAATATTCGGACAAGCTCTCTGGCCCTGACATGATATTCACAGCAACATAACTGCCCATAACTTGTTTTGAACATTTGGGCCTCATGGCACAGTGGTTAAACTGCTGTGCTGCAGCCAGGGCTCTTCTTAGAAGTGGCGTTCAATCCTGGGATCAGGTAGCCAGCTCAAGGTTGACTCAGACTTCCATCCTTCCTGGGTGTGTAGTCTGCACAAATGAACTGCCAACTGTCCTGAGGGCGCGTTAAGAACTATGGGATGGTATATAAGCAGCACACTTTGCTTTATAGCCCCTTTATCATCTCTCTGGAGAGGTCTGGAACATATTTCCCCAGGTCATGTCAAGGGCTACTTCTATTGTCAGGGATCCTGAGATTTCTTCCCCACGTTTAGGACAAAGCAGGAAGTACTTGAAGCAGTTATCTGTGATCTGACTGCAAGGATGAGGATTTGATTAGTATGCCATTCAGGTAAGAGGCTGTTCCTTGCATCCAAAGTCATCAGACCCGTCTTGGTAAATGCTCTGGGAATGGGCATCACCCCAAAATGCAAAGCTTTATACGGATCAGCTTTTCTGTAATACACAAAATCCTGCCTCCTCTCTGTCTATCATGGTCCACACCCCAGCTTTTGAGTAGCAAATTATTCCAAAATCTGTATCCAATAATCACAATTATCTGCTGCCAAAGCCTCAGAATTTGATTCATTTCAGAGTTGCTTTATTTGCCAGACATTTCCTCCAGGATGCCATTTCTCTTGTTTGCTATAGAAACCAAAACTGCAACTGGAGCATCAGTCTGGGGAACTTTTAGTGAGCCCTTTCTTTTATCAAGCAAGGGTGTTAATACTTGTTGGCTTATTGACCACCTTGAGCCCATCAAGATACACGCGGTCAACCTCAGCTAGTTTGTAAAAGGAAAGAAAAAGTGCTGGGAAAGTATTATGGATGTCTTCAGGGAGGCCCTTTGGGGACAATGCATTTGTCCCTTTGCCAGAGGGATAGCAGCTTCCATTTCTCCATTTACCTCTCCTTGTTGACCTATTTTAGATTGGCATGAGAGAGTGGGTGAGTAATCAAATCTCACGGGGGAGAAGTCACTCCACTTCCTGCTAACTTCAGCCGATTCATCTACCATTTTGTCTCAGATTCAGCTGGAGCAGGAGGCGATTCCGCAGTGCAGCATTGTAGAGTGCTGACAATGATGTGAGTCTATATCTTGATGCATTAAAAAGTTCCTCTTCATTTTCTGATGCCCCTCCCTGCAAAGGAGCACAGGAAGCTACCGGACCGGTTCATCTAACGTAGAATTGTCAACTTTGACGGCCAGGGGTTGTCCTGAGTGTTTCAAAGGTCTTTTCTTCAGCCCTATCTGGGGATCCCTGGTATCACTTGGCAGTCTCCCATCATAACCGAGTTTAGCTTCCAAAATTAGTCAATCTTAGGTATGTTTGGCATGCTATGAGGCAACAGTATGTATATATGAAGGCATATTTTTGTTTGCAATAAGTCATTGAGATTTAAAAATGCAGCAAAAATGAATAATAAAAACTACAGTAATGATGATGATGGGAATACAGCAACAACAGAAAGGACACCTTGGGCTTTATACACATATTCAAAGAACTGCGGCACAGGAATGTTGTAACAAGAGTATTGATTTTGCAATATGAGCTAAGAAAAACACAGCCTTTCCACTTGAATATTGTGACAAACAGGGAGATAGTTATGAATATTTATTAATGTGTATAAATATTTATTCATGTCTGTAGCTTAGCCAATCACCAAGCTTGTGGGAGGGGCTAGCAGTTATATAGATGTAGAACCCTGATGTGTGAGGGGAGTGCGTGATCAGTTAACTGAGAATCTGTTTAGTGTCAGTTGGTCTTGTGTTAGGTCCTGTAACTGACTAGGGTCTGGTAGAAAGAAGACACTGTGTTAATCATAAACAGTTCTATTAAAGCATGATTTATTAAAGCACATAATTAAATCAATCAATGGCATACCAAGAATGCCAAACATCTGATTGTAACACAATAAACTTTTCCTGTTTTATTTTAAAATCATAAAACTTGGTGTCTGACTCTCTCTTTAATATATAAGGGTTTAGTAAACTGGTAATGTGACAGTGTGCTGAGACCAGGAATTAATAAAAACTAACAGATTCAAATGAACCAAAGTGTATCCTTTATGGGGCTACATTAATTGGTGACAGTGTAAGAAAAAAACAGGATTGTCACAAATATGCTATGCAATTTTGTTTTATGTATCTATTTTGAAGGACCTATATATTTGCTCTTTAAGATGGGTGGGCATGGAAGATTAGTAAACCAAACAGATACCAAACACACCCGGTGTTAACACATCTGCCTGGGAAAGCAGATCACAGTCTAACATCTGATGTAGTTTCTGTAGGATCTATTTTTTTCAAGGCCATCAAGGATAAAGAGTTACTTCTAAAAAAACTGTCAGAGAATTCTAAACACAGACTAGACCTACTTCAGAGTCTCTTCCATGGCTGCAATGATGTAAAATTAATAAATAAATCCTCCACTAGTATCACACATGAACAGAATTAACCAGCAAGGTTGCATCCAAATTAAGGAAGTCTCTGCTGTCATCAAATTTCCTCATTAGAAACTGTCAACAGGCAACTCTTTTTTTTCTTATTGAAACAGAGAATTTGACTGGGGTGTTTTGCTCCATGTGGCTTTCTCTGATGCTCTGTTTTAATTTGCATATTTAATTTAATTTTGTATTTTAATTTTTTAACCTGATCCCATTTATTTTAATGTCTTCATTTGATTTATTTGCAGAACAGTTACCTTTAACTGTGGATTTTATTGTAAGTCAAGAGTCTTTTTATGACATGGTGGTCTATACAAGAGAAAAATATAAAGAAGTGACTTCCTTGAAACAACAAAGTAGATTTGTCTGGGCCGCTTGCCACAAACGTGGCTTATTTGATAATATAATTCTTTCCTCGCTATTTTGACGGCAAAGCCCAGCTTCTTGAAGGCTGAGTCCAAACCAGCACCTGTATGCAAGTCCAAGTCTTAGGTGAGATTTTTACATCTGTTGCTTTAACTGGTTCTGGTGGACTGAGAGGCTTTGTGTTGCCTTGTCAAAACTGTGGATCTGGACTGTGGAGTAACAGAGAAAACCTTGAAAACAATTCTTCTCTCATCTGACTGGGCTGGGAAGCTGTCTAAATTTGAATTTTTGGTATAAATAAAGTACTGTGCTATATTTTGTATAAATAAAATACTATATGAGCAAGAAATGTTACTATAGCATGGAAGTTTGAACAATAACACCTGGTAAAGGGTCCATACAGTGGCAGTTTGGTCAGATGGGCAGCAGAGAAATATAATAAATAATAAAAAAATAATGACAAAGGAAAGTGTAATAAATAGAGATGTAATCTTGAAAATACCAAAAAAGAAAATAGAAAAGAAAAGAAAAGAAAAGAACAGTTTAAGTAGCAGTATACTGAATATCCATAGAGAACACTGCAGAGCCGTGCACTATTGGGGTAGTAAACACACACACACACACACACACACACACACACACACACACACACACACACACACACAAACACAAACACAAACCTCCCATTTATTTCCATATAAATATGCAGGATTAGCAACGTCTATGAAATATCTATTGGGTCCACAATTGTATGAAGTCCCATTGTTTGTGCTACTGAAACAGAGTCAGTGAGATTTTGCAATGACTCAGCTGGCTTAGGACAGAGAAAAGATATAGATGAATTTTGCTGTTTCCACTCATCAGAGAAAGTTTGCTACTGTAGCACAATCAATTTTGCTGTTTCTACTCATCAGAGAAAGTTTGCTACTGTAGCACAATCTATGAGATTTAGCATTAGCCTTCTACTCATGGAATCTTCATGCTTGGCAAGAACAGTATGGAAACATAATAGATAAAGTATTTATAAAGACCTATACCTATAGAAGAGCTAGTATGTCTGTGAATATTCTAAGTCATCCAGGTGAGTTTATCTGGAAGTTGAGTCATGGCAACTGGACTTCTTTTTCCTGAGAGATTGAAACATTTTGCTGCTCATCCAAACAGCTTTGTTAGTCTAAAGAAACCTAGTTGTCAGTCCTCCATTTTATAGTTCACTTTGACCTCATGTCACACTGTTCTGAAATGGGCTCATAAGATGAACAATGTCCTGAAAAGGCTAGTTAGATAGACAACAGTCTCAATAGGCCTTTAGGTGAACAATGACCTAAGGTGCTGAAACCCAGAAAGTATGGGTCATCAGCTATGGCCTTGGTGGTGAAGGCATGAAGTATTTTTTATTTGTCTAGGTATTGTTGAAATCACAGCCTGCTAAGTGGCAGATAAACTGTGCCTGAGGGCCCTCCCACACTGTTGAGAGATGGGTTTTCAATACTCACATGAATGGCTTCCCTGACCACTCCATCAAACCACCTATATTCTCTGTCTAATATGTGTACATCCCTATCTTTGAATGAGTGCCCTTAGTCTTCCAAGTAGAGGTGTACTGCTTATTCTGGTCCTGAGCTGTTACCTCTTCTATGTTGGGCCATCCTTCTCTTTAAGGGCTATTTAGTTTCTCCAATGTACAGTAGAGGTCTGCACATTCCTCACTGCATTGGACCTCATATACTATATTGCTCCTACAAGATTTCTACAGAGTTAGAAAGCTAGCAATCCAGTGGGAAAGCATTGACGAGGACAATTTTCTGTATACCATGTACAGTATGTTTGCTTATAAAAGCAAATTTGTTGTGCTTCTAAACATTACCTTAAATCATTGTTTCCCAACCTTGGGTTCGCATGTATTTTTGGACTACAATCCTGAGAAATCATTGCTAGTGTCATGACCCACAGACTCACACACACAGGTAAGTTCAGGCTTTTACTGGAAACTCAGAGCCAAACCCCAATACAGCAAATCAGACGTAAATCAGAGACCAAGAAACCTATAGCAAGGTCTTGCCTATTCGGAGAGCAAAGCAGAGTCCAAGATAAAGAGTCCAGGGGTCAAAGCCAGAATGCAAATGATAGCTTACGCCAGGTCCACAAAGAGAAACAAAGTCCAGAGCCAAGAGAGACGAGGTCCAGGGTCACACCAAGCAGGAACAAGGTTCAAGCAGGAAGGCAGTAGCAAGTCATCATATCAATGCATTGCTCCCACAATTTGCCTC
Source organism: Phrynocephalus versicolor (assembly GCA_023846285.1). Lineage (NCBI taxonomy): Eukaryota > Metazoa > Chordata > Lepidosauria > Squamata > Agamidae > Phrynocephalus > Phrynocephalus versicolor. The sequence continues at coordinate 89,545,918 of JAHTLZ010000204.1, read as the reverse complement.
AGTCCTGAAAGCTTAATTTATGTCTCCAGAGAGCAACATAACTTCCTCAGAAAAGAACCCTGTCAAAACTCAGGACTCCCTAAATGTAGATGTCGATGGCTCAGATATAGCTTGTCTCTGCTTCTCCTGGTTGTAAGTCTTCACTGCCTTCGACAAGCAGCCATCTGTGGGGGTGGAGAATCCCCTGAAGATGCTGAGTCACTCTCCTGTGCAGCTGCTGGAGGAACCGACAGCTCAGAAACCCAATCAGGGGTGTCTTCAAGCATTAACTCTTTAGTCTCTGGAATAGGTTATGGCAGGGGCCTGACAGCTAGTGGCCAGGATATCTGGGAGTTATAGTCCAATAACATCTGGGGACCCAAGGTTGGGAACCATTGTATTTTCTTGTCATGGGTGGATGAGTGAGGGGTGTCTGCTTCCCTTTACCATTATGAGGTGAGTCTTCCCTGGGTCAAACTATAGTGATGGAGATTGAAAGCAGAGCCAGACCAAAAGCAAAATCAGAGAGTTTTCCATCAGTACTTATATATTTCCCTTCAAAGTGATCCACAACATGAATCCCATAAAATCGAAATAAATCACTACAAGATAATGGCACAATTGAACAATAGTAACAAGAAACAATTCAACCTTTATATATTTTTAATGTGTTGATTTGTTTGCCTAAAAAAAGTGAGTTGAATGCTAGCAGAAGCTGGGGTAGAGTTGAATGGCTTATCCTTGTCACCCTATGGCTATATTTGCATGTTTGCTCAACTCAAAGAGAGGGTTCACTCCTTTTAACTCGATGCATCCTCATTGGAGCCCTCCTGGGGTTCAGCAGCTCAGGCATATTAAGAATGATTATCTTACTTTGGCAGTTGATGAGGAGGTGTTGGCTATGACTGGGAAGAACCTGCTTGCTTAGATCCATCTTGTGCTTTTGTGGCTGAGGCAAGATGAAAAATGAAGATTTTGAAGGACTTTTCTAGGTGATAATTTTCAGAGGTGATTTGTAAGCCTGCTGTCTAAGAATCTTGGCTGAGCTGTGATGTGAATTTTAATGGACCCTCACATTACCCAACTTTCCCTTGATTATAGATGAGTAGTAAAAGTCTCCTTGCCACAGACAGGTGGCCTTTACATTGCCGCATACTGTACAGGGTCACTTGCCATTTTGCCTCTGGGCAGAATCCTTTGAACTTCAGTTGCCCTTATATTTGCACTGGCACAGAAGCTTACATTTGCAACTTCATCTAACAATCATCAAAATGTTTTCCTAGCACAAACAAATTTATGAGCTGCCTTGTTTCATTCAGAACCAGAGTGCCTAAAATAAAAATTAAAAACCACCGAAAGATGAGTGGAATTGAACTTTTCCAACGACAGCTTGAATAAAAGAAAACAGAGCTGTGACGCGTACAGGCAGATGGCTGTTGCGGGTGGAGTTTGCCCTTAATGGGATGCAAATCAGAATTTAAAAATAAAAATAGCATTTTAACTGAAAAAAATATATTGTATAATAAAATATTAGTGACGAGTTACAGATTATTAGTTTTATATTCAGTGCTCGAGAAGAAGAGTTCCACATATCACTCTTAAAACCTCACTGTGGATTTGGAGAGTTTAGGAAGTGCAAATTATGTAATACATAAAGCTACATAATGTTACTCAGTAGCTTTATGTATAAAAATACATAAAGCTACTGAGTATTTCTTGGGACAGTTTCTCTGTAAGAAGAAAAGGTTGGTTGTTGTACAACTGTGTACGTCAAAAAAGCACATTTCCCATTGGGGGACTCAACAGTCAAACTTTGGACCTCAAGACACGAGACCAAACCCTATTCTTTCCTATACTACTTCTGACTCTGAAAGGCCTCTCATCCTGTTCTCTCTGTAGCTTGAACCTTCACCTCTGCTGTTCCTATCTGCATTTCCCACTTTCCCCTGCCGCCCAAGGGCCCCAGACATTTTACATCCATATGACACCTGCCTTTGTGCAGCATGATGGGTTCTGGTGGCCTCTCAGCCCATCAGAAACATGGCAACACCTTCCAGTATTGATGCTTTGGGGTCTTCCTTGGCACCGCTTGCTTGGAGTTTGTGCCTGTTAGAAGACCTTGCTTTAATTAAAATGATGTTTATTGTTTTGTTAAATGATTGTATTTTATTTTACTGGATTATTTATTTATTGTACTGCATGTTGGGTATGTTATGTATTTTGGTATTTGTTCGATTTTGTAAACCTGTGTAGCTGTGTAGATAAATGGAGCGATGTATAAATTTAGTAAATAAATAAATAATAAATATAGAGGATTTTCTGTACATTGTAAGAGTATTCATGTTTGCCACTAACGCAACTAGTTAGGGAACAGCTGTGCCACTGATTGTGCCCTTATACTGTACAGTTATGGAAGGCACCAGTTGTCGGATAGCTGTGATCCCAATGTACGCGACTGTTTCTAGGCCCTCCAGAATAAGAAGCATAATTGGAAGGGCCCCTGGTCCTTTCTTTCTGGGCACATGCTCACATACATTTAAACCAACTGAAGTACCAGATTAAAAGAAAAAAATCTGTTTAGAGACTGTGATATGCAGAAAACGCACAAATCATGGGGGCAGGAGGGGGATCTCATTTACCCAACAGAAAAGGCAGGACATTTCTTTTCAGATGTTTTTCAGGTAGCAGTTGATAAGATATTGCTCCTTAGTCTCTGTACGAATGCTTTGTGATGGCCCGTGTATGTCTAACATGCGGTCCTGCTCAAAAGTGAGCTCCCCATGGTGCTTAGCAGGCTTTTGAAGAGGCTGCTTGCTCATGTACTCAGAATGTGTGCAAATATTGGCACTTTCCAACACCCCTGCAGCTTCCCCAATACTTGTTAAAACAACTGGAACCAGGGATTGTGGTTCTAGCTGAGCGGTAGGCACCGGCGCAGAGCATACAGATGCCTGGCAGGCTTCATTGGCAATCAGCCCTTGTGAGTAATGACACAAGCCCTCCAATATAGGGAACTGGAAAGTGGCCAGCAGGCCTTTTTTGCTAAAAGCAGGGGGGTTAAAAATTAATGTGATAACAAGACTGTAGCTATAATAGAAAATATTTGTCTTTAATGGCACCAAACATGGATAAGCTGCCCCCTTCCCCATTGTATCTGTGCAGAATGCTTAGAATGAGTCATGACTTTGAAGTGTAAATGCACCTTAAGAGGGATGTTTAATATTTCAAGTAATTGGTATGAACACGAAATCTCTCATTAATGACTCATAGCCTTCTGCAAAATGCAGATAAGAAGAGGAAACAGGCTTGTGAAGGGGGGGGGAGCTCAAAAGTTTGGGAGCAAACATGCACCTCCCTTTGACTTCCCTCCCTGTGTGGGGCTTGGATCTATTGCAAAAAAAAAGTAATAAACTATAAAATTAAAGCAATGGTGTATATATTATTCCCCCTGACACAAAAGCAGAACTAAATGCTAACATGACATGAGGGACCACACCAGCAAACCAAGCGACTGTTTCTCTACCTGCTCCGATGCTGACCTTTTAGAATCGTGTTCATTTTGAAATAAAATCTGATTGATTCTGAACGGTTTTTTTAAACAACATTAATTGATGTCCATTTTGAAATTGATTTGACCGGCTTAAAACAAAATGACAACAGTAATTAACATCCTCTTTCATAGTCAATTAAGGGGAATTACACACTGAAAATACAAACGTCGGCGCACAGAGGTAATTATTTAGGATAGATTGTCATTTAAGCACAATCTACAATAGCCATTATAAAAGCTGTGCGCAGCACTCCAAAAGCTTCCATGTATTTTCCCAGTGATGCCTCTTCCTGTGACATGGAGCAAAGGAGAGCACTAGACTACCATTGTCCAGTAGTGGACAGCTGGCATTGCGGAGCATAATGTCCAGAAGTGCCCAGTGAAATGTTTTGATGCACAACTGTGCTATGTGCAAAACAACAAACTGTCTGTTGAAAACAAAGGGCGCTTTTACACGACCCTTAAAATCCGAGCCAAAGGGCTCCCAGATCCAGAGCTTTAAAATGTTTTCCAAACAGCTCCGGACTTTAAAAAAAATCAAGTACGACCATGCCCGCCTAAGCATGTCCCAGCGCACTTTTCAAGTACCTGGTCTCCGAAGGTGAAAAATTTCTGATGCAGATGTAAAGCAGTGAGTGCCGGGGCGGCTTCCACCGGCAGACAGAGGTGAGCCTGCGTTTTTCCTCCCTTTTTTTCCCTTTTGGAAAAACCATAGCTTTAACTATCCTGACCTTAGTTGGCAAAGTGATGTCTCTGCTATTTAGGATGCTACCTAGGTTTGCCATTGCTTTCCTCCCAAGAAGCATGCGTCTTTTAATTTCGTTGCTGCAGTCGCCATCTGCAGTGATCAAGGAGCCCAAGAAAATAAACTCTGTCATTGCCTCCATTTCTTCCCCTTCTATTTGCCAGGAGGTGATGGGACCGGTGACCATGATCTTAGTTTTTTTGATGTTGAGCTTCAGCCCATTTTTTTTCACTCTCCTCTTTCACCTTCATTAAGAGGTTCTTTAATTCCTCCTCACTTTCTGCTATCAGAGTAGTATCATCTGCATATCTGAGGACGTTGGTATTTCTTCCAGCAATCTTAATTCCGGCTTGTGATTCATCCACACCTGCCTTTCGCATGATGTACTCTGCATATAAGTTAAATACGGACAGGGCTAGGAATCTGGGCGTGGTCCTGGACTCAGCCCTCTCCCTGGAAGCCCAGGTGATGGCTGCTTCCAGGTCCGCTTTTATCCATCTCCACAGGATCGCCCAGATCTGCCAGTTCCTCGATGAGTCCTCCCTGAGGACAGTAGTGCAGGCCCTGGTGATCTCGAGGATCGACTACTGCAACGCCCTCTACGTGCGGTTGCCCTTGACCCTGGTCCAGAGGTTACAGCGGGCTCAGAACGTGGCAGCCAGGCTGGTGGTGGGTGCTCGGAGATTTGAGCACATCACCCCAGTCCTGGCCCGCTTGCACTGGCTCCCCGTTGTCTTCCGGATTAGGTTCAAGGTCTTGGTTTTGACTTTCAAAGCCCTCCACGGCTTGGGACCAGAGTACCTGGCGGAGCGTATCTCTCAAAGGTCAACTGGGATCAGACCCACAAGATCGGCGCAGGCGCGCTCACTAAGGGTGGCCACACCCAGAGAGGTGCGGAAATCATGTACGCGAGACCGCGCCTTCTTTGTGGTGGGGCCTTTGCTCTGGAACCATCTACCCAGTGAGCTGCGCCTGATTGAATCCCTGCCCACCTTTAAAAAAGCCCTGAAGACTCACCTCTTCAGGGAGGCGTTTGGCGACCTTTTTAGTTAGTTTCCCCCCCTGCCATCCTGCTCCTTGCTCCATTACTTTGTTCTGAGTTTGTTTGATATTTGCTTTTGCTATTATTATTTTTATTGTAAGCTGCCCAGAGTTCCCTTTGGGAAGATGGGCGGGGCATAAGATAAATAAATAAATAAATAAATAAATAAATAAATAAATAAATAAATAAATA
>JAHTLZ010000204.1:89530318-89540400 GCA_023846285.1 Phrynocephalus versicolor | reverse complement strand
ATAAATAAATAAATAAATAAATAAATAAATAAATAAATAAATAAATAGGCAAGGTGACAGTATACAGCCTTGTCATACTCCTTTCCCAATTTTAAACCAGTCATTGCTACTAGGCACACACAAATCGTAACAACACTTCAAAGCTGTTGAAAGCATGTAACCCTCAAAGCCATTTTTATAGCTATGACAAAGCTGTAGGTGCATTTGTTTACAAATATATGAAGACTGAACTTAAGCTGCAGGCAAATACTTAAGTCAAATAAATACATTTCAGTTGTAAGTACTCAGCTAAAAAAGGTTACAGACAAGAAGCTTACTCTTATCTCAGTCCCACAATACAAGAGCTTATAGCAGGGGTGTCCAAACTTTTTGAAAGAAGGGCCAGATTTGGTGAGGTGAAAATGTGTGTGGGCCAATCATTCAGCCGCATTTGGCCCCCGGGCTGGACTTTGGACACATGCAAGGAGGTGTGGAGGAAGCTGTAGCAATGGAGCCAGGGGACAGGTAAGCTGGGCAGGTGGCTGGGGGGAGGGAGAGGGGGTGGACAGAGGCAGGGAGGGCAGGCAAACCATAAAACTGCAAGCTGACGCCTCCATCCAGTATGGGGAGAGGCCAGCTGGTGGGTATGTGTGACAGGCTGAGCCAGCGGGGAGAAGAGGCCGTGGGCCACTCGAAATTTGAAAATGGGCTGCATTTGGCTCCTGAGCCTGACTTTGGACATGCCTGGCTTATAGCTTTTAAAAGCTTGTATCCTTTTCAAAGTTAAAATCAATATAGGTAAAAGTATATTTCTTAGCCTTTCAGCACATTTGAACATACATGTGGAAAAATACTACGTGTTTGTACATGCTGACCATCACATTTGGCAATTTAAATCTATGGAGGAAACTCGATTTCTGTGTATTGCCTGGGTGCTGCTGTCTGCAGCTGCCATTATATTATTTCTCATAGCTCCTTGGCTAGGCTTGAGTTAGTTCCAATGACTCTTTCTGGCTGGTTGGCAGCTTGATTGCATTATATCAGCCCTTATCTGGAAGTTGAGTCATGGCAACTGGATTTCTTTTTCTTGAGTGATTGAAAAGTTTTGCTGCTTATCCAAGCAGCTTTGTGAAGAAAGCTAGTTGCGAGTCCTCCATTTTATAGTTCACCTTGACCTCTTGTCACCTTGGTCTGAAATAGACTCAGAAGATGAACAATGGCCTGTTGAGGCTCATTAGGAAGACAATGGCCTCAATAGTCTTAAGGTGAGCAATGGCCTAAAGCGCTGATATCCATAGTCATCAGCTATGGTCTTGGTGGTGAAGGCGTGAAGTATTTTTGATTTCATGTGATTAGAAAAGAGCTCTGGATCAGAGGCATAGCTAGGGTTTTCAGTGCCTGGGGACACCGTCAGTTTTGTGCCCCCCACTGACCTTTGGAAAAGGATGCACCCTGCCAACTGGCCAGGAAGGTGAGGGTTTCTCAGCTTCCATGATAGACCCCTTTTCTACCCCATCCAGCCTCTCTGTGAAGCAGGATCTTGGAGGAAACAGGAAGGATGCCAACCACACTTCTTTGGGCGTAAAGATGGGTGCTTCTTACCTGCACTCTCCCCTCCATGCCCCCCTCATGTCAGCTATCAAAGAAAAGTTAGTGTATGGGCTACATGAACCCTCCCTTCCCGGGGGGGGGGGAAGGGGCCCACCTGCCGGCCCTGGACTGCCCAGAAGGATCCTGAGGAGGCACAAGCCTTCAGTGTCAATCTGGCCTTCCTGTGGTGGCAAGTCCAGAAATGTGCAAGGATGCCGGGGCCGCGTGCAGCCCCCACACCAACTCGCAAGTCCAGAAGGGAAGAAAGTAAAAGGTGAAGGAGTGGGCCCAGGATGTGTTCAAAGGCAGTCTTTGTGTCAGTAAGACTTAGTAAAATTAAAAGAAGAGATGAAAAATAGAATACAAAGTTATACTAAATTGAACTTATCTTGGTTTGGTAGAATAGCATTGGTAAAAATGAAGATACTGCCCAAAATCAATTTTATCTTTAGAATGTTACCTGTTCAGTTTTTAGAAAAGGATCTTAAAACTCTCCAAGACATAATAAGTAGGTACTGTAATGGTGGGAAAAATCAAGAATAAATAAAAGTTTGTGGTATAGATCCCAAAAAGAAGGAGGATTGGGTATACCCAATCTAAGAAATTATTATATAGCTAATCAAATTAGTTGTTTGGGGGAAATTTTATTCAAACCGGAGAAGGTAATATGGTTGGGAGCAGGAGTCATTGGATATAAAGGGGGAAATAAATAAATTTTTGTTTAGTGATTTTAAAAATAAGGTAAAGATTAAGAATCCCCTCCTGAATGGTTTAATGACTACATGGAGAACATATAGAAAAATTTTATCACCGAAGGGTTCCCCATTATGTTTAGTAACAGACTTGGAAAATTTTCCTACGACCTTGAAGCAGTATTTAGGGTTATTTAAAGCTAAGAAAATAGCTAGATTAAAAGACTGGTCGGCCAAAATTAGAACAATCCAGGATATAAAAAATATTCTGCAATCTAGTGATTTAATATGGATAAACTATATCCAGTTAGGAAAATGGACAAAGGACTGGGTCAGAAGAAACAGTCAAGTTAGAGAATGTACAAAGTTTGAACAGTTTTTATTATCGCTTGAATCTGACCAGGATAATATAGAGAAAGGATTAGTACGTAAAATATACAAAATAATAGGGGACTCATTGGAAGTGAAGGAGTTAGATTCTCTGAGAGAGGTCTGGAAACAAGATCTTAATGTAGAGATAAAAGAAGAAGACTGGGCGAAAATCTGGAATATGAGAATCTTGAGATCATTATTGGTCAGGATAAAAGAAAATTATTTTAAATTGGTTTCTACATGGTACTTGACACCAATTAGGTTGAATAGAATGAATGCTGAATACTCTAAGATGTGCTGGAAATGCGAAAAAAAAGATAGGTACATATATGCATCTTTGGTGGGAATGTGAAATAGTTCAAAAGTTTTGGAAAAGGGTTTTCCTAGAGCTAAGTGACATGATTAAAGTAGATATTGATTGTAATCCAGAAACAGCACTGTTATCATTGTTAACTAGTAAAGATTATGATGTTACAACAAAGGAACTAATAGCAAATCTTATGACAGCCGCCAGATTAATTGTAGCAAGAAACTGGAAATCTAAACTAGATCTCAAGATGGAAGATTGGTATAACGAGCTTTGGGATATAGCCATAAACGATAAATTGTCTTGTAGTTTAAAAGTTAAACGAGGAGAAATGAAAAAAGACATTTTTTATGACATTTGGGGAAAATTTATAGACTTTGTATTAGTAGAAGGGAAGGGGAAAGAGCCGTCAAATATTTCAAGACAGTTCTGGAGAAGAGGACTTTAAGAAGAATATTAGAACAACAGACGTTGGAGTAATAAAGAAGAACTCATGGAAGAAATGGATGGTCCCGGGGCGTGGGGATGCACTTGTATTGTTATTTGTTTGTATGTCTTAATTATTAGAAATAAAATTTATATAAAAAAAGAAAGTAAAAGGTGGATTTTTACAGATCCTCTTGATTTCATATGACTTTTGCATGAGATCCTTTTGCAAATCAACATCAGATCATACATCTCATTAATGTCCAAATACTACACAATAATAATCATGGGTCCTCCTGCACATGGCTCTGCAGTGAGTCAGAAACATGGATCCAAGGCACAGATCCTCAAGGATCTAACTGATTTTTTTTCTAAGATCACCTCCAAACCACTCTCCCATCGTAGGCCCCATCTCTGCACACAGATTGCACTCCAAATACCAGGGGTCCATCAGGGATTCACTCCATAGTGGTGCAAAAACATGGATCCAAGGTACAGATCCACACAAATCTACCTATTTTTTATCCAGGATCACCCTCCCCCCCCACCACCAAACAACAGTCCCATGCTAGGCCCATCTCTGCCCACAGAATGCATGCAAAAAATCAAGTGTATGACCTGACAGTGGTGCAAATACAAAACTGATCTTTTATCCATGATTGCCCCCAAACCACTCTCACATCATAGGCCTCCATCTCACCCACAGATTGCACACCAAGAATCACGGGTCCATTAGCACACAGATCTGCATTTAATAAGGTAGACCAGAACCTACTTCTTCATAAGATAAAACAATGTGGGATAGACAATGAAACTACCAAATGGATTTGCAGCTGGCTGACCAATCCCACCCAATGTATGATCCTCAATGGAAACACATCTACATGGAGGGAGGTGTGCAGTGGGGTTCCACAAGGTTCTGTCTTGGGCCCAGCATTCTTCAACATCTTCATAAATGACTTTGATGAGGGAATTGTAGGAAAACTCATCAAATTTTGCAGATGTCACAAAGCTGGGGAGGGGGGGGGATTGCCAATACTGTACTTTGGAAGAGACGCTCAACATTCAGAAGGATCTTGACAGTCTTGTATATTGGGCCCTGTCCAACAAAATGGTGAGAAAAGTAAGACTCGGCACTTAGGCAGGAGAAACTGGATGCATAGGTATAGGATAGGTGATACCTAGCTCAACAGTACTACCAGTGAGAGGGATTAAGGTGTCCTGGTAGACCACCTCCTAAGGATGAGGTAGCAGTGTGTTGTAACTGCCAAAAAAGTGAACACGGCCCTAGGCTGCATCAAGAGGGGGAGAGCATCAAGATCACAGGAAATGATAATGCCACTTTATACTGCCCCAGTGAGGCCACATTTGGAATACAGTGGAACCTTGACTTGCGTCATTAATCCGTTCCAGTTGTCTAGACTTAAGTCAAACATGACTAAAGTCAAACGTTTCCCATAGAAAGTAATGGGAAAGCGGATTAATCCGTTCCAGATGATGAAAAAGACCCCCGAAAACAGCAATTTAACACAAATTTGACTGGGATAGGAGATTTCTTCTGGGGATGTAAATGAAATGTCTCTTCAAAGAGAGGAGGAGGCAGTGGAATTATAGTCCACAAGTTATATGCCTCCACTTTTTAATGTTCATAGCAACAATGTCTAACATTTAAGTTTTACTGATTTTTAACCTGACGTTCCAAGTTTTGAACAACTCTATGCTTACCATTAGAGTCCCGCAAATGTACAGCTCCCCAACTAAAATGCTTCCATTGTGGACCAGACTTCTGCAGCCAGATTTTTTACAAGACTGAGCCGACTGTCTAACCAGCAAGGCCAGCCCCGAGCTCCCGGCCCTTCTCCTCCGGCAGCAGCGGTGGCTTCGGTGAGGCCGAGGACCAGCTCCAGGTGCTCGGAGCTGGCCTCGCTGAAGCCGCCTGCTGGCAGAGGAGGGGAAGAAGGCAGGAGCAGTTTGGAGGTGGCATCCATGATGCTGGGTCATGGCTGTCATCCGATTCCGGTGCCTTGCGCCGGGGCTCCGAGATGTAAGTCAAAGCCTGCGACTCAAGTCAAACAGGCCCCTTCTTGCTGCAAATCAAATATGCTGCAAGTCAAGCAGTATGTAAGTCAAGGTTCCACTGTACAGTGTCCAGTTCTGATCACCAAAATAGAAACAAGACACAGAGACCCTAAAATGGCTGACTGAGTCTACGTGATCTACTTCACATGGTGGTTCTGAAGGCAATGTGGGAAAAAGAAAGAAAGCCCCATGCAGTCTTGGGCGGAACATAATGAGATGATCAGGAGAGGAGGAGGAGTCAACACAGATGTTGAAACAACATATCTGAGAAGATTGGGGCATGCGTGTGTGTACTGGTGTGGCCACAAATCTGCCCTCCCAGCTTGTCTCCCCCACCAACCCACATAAATCTTACACGTGCATGTGTGTGCGTACATACACACAGCCTGACCATCTGTCCCAGCCTTAGTGGTCGCCTGTCTCTTTTTCCTCCTACCCTCCCCTCCCCTGTCCCTCCCCTTCCTCTTCTGAGGGATGGAGGGCTCACATTCCTCTAACATCAATTTGGCGCCCTCAGAACATGGTGCCCCGGGGCATTTGCCCCTGTTTGACCCTCCCTAGTTACATGACTGTTCTGGATATAGTTTATGCATCATGCTGTTATTCTTGACATGCTAAGAAACTCTTGTCAATATATTCCACCCATATGTTATGCACCTTTCTGCTGCAACCACTCAGAAGTCTGTAAAGGAATAGGTACTATTATGTTGGTCTTACTCTATAGCCAAGAGAAACACAAAAAAAACCTTTCTGTCAACAGTGAGAGATTTCAAGGAGCCACTATGTTGTTGTTGTTTTTTGAAGCCTTTTGCTTCCATGGAAAGAATGGCAGCAGATGTACAACTGTGGTTATATATGTGACTGAACCACAAAGCATCCAGGTGCAGTTTAACTTGAATATTATCTGATATGTTCAGTTGACATTTCCTCTTACTTTCCACTGAAAATATATTGAAATAAATAAGCCAAAGGGACAATATCTGATGCATTACCTCCAACCTTAGAATGCTTTTCATGGTTGTTGTTCTTTTGAATGTGGGGAGGATGGCCTTCGAAAGGCATCTGTTGAATAAGAGGAATAAGCAGGAGGAGAAGAAAAGCATTGAGGAGCACAATGTGTCTCCAGCTGCAATTAATTTATCTTGCATGTTATCTTCTAAGTTCCTGTGGTTACCAGTCTAAACCCATGGTGTTCTCTGAGGAGGTATGTGCAGTTGCTAAGGAAGACACACAATCTTTACCAGAATTGTCCCCTTTCTTTTTTTCCTTTCCTTCCCAATCCCTTTTTTTTAAATCAAGAGGAGTAGTTCATTTCCATTTCCATTTTTATTATTATTTAAGTTCTTTTAAATAATGGAAAATGAAGGAAGAATTGAACTTCAAACTTGTAAATGAGTCTCCTCAAAATAAAGCATTGGCCTATAAATGCAGTTGAAAACAAACTGAAACTTTAACAGTAGGAACATAAAAGTATTGAACCACTATCAAGTACAGAATATTTGCAGCTATAGCATGGGAAATCCTGTAATCCCTTAGAGCCTTTTCACACGACCCCTAAGATCCGCTGGCCACTTAAATTCGGACCAGAGATCTTAGGGGTACGTTGCTCTTCCTGCGTTCCCACCCCTCAGCACTTCCTTGCTCCTGTCTGCGTGAGGGGTGGGAGAAAAAAAGAGAGGGAAAAATGCAGCTCACCTCTGAAGCCACCCGGCTTCCTGATTCCTTCTCTTCCTGATTCCGCCCGGCTTCCTGGTTCCTTCTCTTAAAGGGGCGGCAGGCAAAAAAACCAACAAACAGACGTGAGGAGAGCCGACACTCACTCCCTTAAAACCGCATCAGGGATTTTCACCACGGGAGAGCAGGTACATGAAAAGTGCGCTGGGATGCACTTAGGTGGGCGTGGTCGCACTTAATTTTCTTCAAACTCCGGAGCTGGTGGAGAAACATTTTTAAGCTCCGGAGCTTGCAGCCATTTGCGGCGGAGTTTAGGGGTCATGTATAAACGCCCTCAGATGACTGTTCATTGGATTCTGGTGAAAGTACTGAAGATGTTGGTCAGGGTGCCTAAATCTTTGGCATATTCTACAGGAAACTCAAGAATGCAACTCAAATTAGGCTAGTAGTAGTAAAAAAAATTATGGTCAAAGACCAACATTGTCAAGCTTTGTGATCAATTTTAGTTTTTATGAATGATTCTGCATAAGAAGGTGCTTTTTTGACTTCTACTCTGACCATGGCAAGAGCTTAGGACAGCGTGATATTTTTCATTTTTCTATCACCTTGCAGTCACGGCGGGAGTCTGAGTATGCATTTGTATTTCTTAGGGCCTCTCTCAAGCAATACTGCTGATCAGTGTTGCATTCTCCCTTCCCTGAAGGTTAATCTATCTGCGTGCAGAGCTCAGATGAGTATGAAAACTGGGCTAAACATATTTGTTCACTTCAACAAGACACATTGCTTAAATGCCTCACTTGTGAATCAGAGAAGTCTCAGTAGAAAAGTCTGAGATATCTTGACATCTAATCCTTTGAATTTCCTCAGTACATTCAGCTCATTGTAAACGTGGTAGCTTGCATTATCTGGATAGGATTGCATTATCCTGGAAGATTTCTTCTTGTTTTACCCTTTCTCCAGACTCTCTCCCCTCCAACCTTTTCAGTAAACAGCATGGCACTAGAGGCTTGCCTGTAAGTGTTGCCTTGCAACACAAAACCCAGGAGATCCCATCCTCTGGGAGTATTTTGATATGATTTTAAGATAGGTATCCTCCTCCTTTCATTGTGCCTCAAGCGAACACAAACACATACTATTTGAAACTCAGGAAATGTTGTACTATATACTTTGCCTTATTTTGACAATAAAGAGAGTCAGATAAAAAATTCAGTTGTAAACATATACTGCTACACCCCTCTTCTGTATACAATACTCTTGAAGTGTATTCTTCTAGGCAGAAGAATATCCCCCCTGGGAATATGTCTGAAAGTTTAGAGTGGGAGTAGAGAAAATTTAGCATGCACACACATGCTGAGAATTGTGCAGCACTGTCTCACTCAGCTGTAATGTGATTTAATTATGCAGAGTTAGGGCCATCTCTACCATTTTGCGGACTGAGACGGTTTTCTCAGGAGGCACGGCACAGGAGATGAGAAATCTATTGCTTCCCACCCAGACAAGGCTCTTGCCATTCTGAAAAGCCAACTTGATTCCATTGTAATTCCCCAGAACCACAGCCCAGCTGTGAATGCCACTGACATCCTTCTTCGGGGTGGAACAGAAATGATGGGTATAAATATAGGCAGTGGTGGAAACTGAAGTCCCTGATTCCCCACCAGCAGCAGCTGTAAAGGAGAAGGACATGTTGATTGCAATGGAAGAGTCCTCCATCCATCCACCGACCCTCCCACCTACAGAAGCAGCAATAGCAGAGACAGAGGAGACAGCTACAGCAATTAGCTCCCACTACCAAAGGTTGGCTCTGGCCTCCGAAACATGACTTGGAAAATTGCCTTCACTACTGACAGAACTGGCTACATTTTTAAACCACCAAAGCAGAAGGGAAAGACTCACAGAGTCATTATACCCCATCATATGCTTATGATACTCCTCGATTGGAAGGGACAGCATCTCTCTTGATAAATAAATATACCATTCTAAACCAGGGGTTCTCAACCTTCCTAATGCCACAACCCTTTAATACAGTTCCTCATGTTGTGGTGACCCCTTGACCTGCTTGGAAGAGGCCACAAGCCCCCTTTGGCAGGCCACTGCCGCAGGTGCCATCGAGAACTTCCCTCTACAGGCACCCTCAGCCAATCGCAGCCTCCGGTGCCATTGACTGACATCCCCTCCAACCTATCAAGCTGTAACTCATTCTTTCCCCACCCCTTCTCCCCCCCTCCTCCAGACCCAAACCGTTTGTGCCTTTTTCTTCACTGGCTCATGGCGACCCCCGTGAAATGGTCGTTTGACCCCCATTGGGCTCCCGACCCCCAGGTTGGGAACCACTGTCTAAAACCTATGTCTTCTATGGATGTGATGGCAGGATTTTATCCAAATGATCCAGTGATCTGATTAACAAAGCAGGAGTGCCACCTATCCAGAACAGAGATTGGCATGGATCTAGAAATGATTCAGGAAGTTCACTAAAAATCACTTTGTTGGTTTGGATCAGTTTGCAGAACTGGAGAATGTCCAAAGTGGAGAACCAGAACTTTCCTGAACCAACACATTTTTGGTGACGCAACAAACTTCCTGGTATGTTGCCTCCCACCCTGCCACCCGCCACCTTCCCACTGCCCCACCTCCTTCCCATTGTTACGTCGCCTCCCTGCACTTTCCTACCACTGTCTCCTTCGCTGTTTCCATCTGGAGAGGCAGCCAAGCTTGCAGCCTCTCTGTGCAGTGTCCCTGCCTGTCAGCTAAGGGTCAGCAGGTGCAAGCGCACAGGGAAGCAGCCAAGAGTCACCAGATGGGGGAATTTTTTTACAAAAATAAAGTGGGTGCTTGTGCACAGGGAGCTGGCTGGGAGCCAGCTAGGAGCAATAAATAAATAAATAAATATACATATACATACATACACACACACACACATATCTATCTATCTATCTATCTATCTATCTATCTATCTATCTATCTAT
>JAHTLZ010000204.1:89491169-89530308 GCA_023846285.1 Phrynocephalus versicolor | reverse complement strand
TATCTATCTATCTATCTATCTATCTATCTATCTATCTATCTATCTATATTCTCACAGCTAGCCTCTCAGCTAAGAGGCCGATGTTTGTGCACAGTGAGCTGGCCAGGAAAATAAATAAATAAATAAATAAATAAGAGTGAGAAATTTTAAAAATTAACTCCTCAACAAGCTATTGTTTTGTTACTGCCCAGGTAGCAAAGTTTTTTCTGGCCGCCATACGCAAGAGAGCAGAGATTACCTCGACCATTCATCCATCCTCCTGATGTTTTTACCCATTCGTAGTTTTATTTTTTTTCATTGTTTTTATGATTTACTGTGTATTTGTTTATACGGGTCATATGACCGCAATAAACTTAAACTTGATTACTTGTTTATAGATGCAACACAATAACACAATTATGGTGACCACAGCAGGCTTTCCTAGGTAGATGAAGTCTTTATGGAACCTTTTTAATGTTGCCACTCCCTCGTCTGCCATGAGTGTCTTTTACTCCATATATGTGACTAAAGATGACTAAATAGTCATTTGAACCTAGGTCTTCTGAATCCTAGTTGTCACTCTGGCTCTACACTATACTGACTCTCAAACAATTTCTTAAAATAACACCACTTGCAATTCTTTAAATAACATTTTGGGGGAAAGGGTAAAAATGTAAAGTAAAAACACAAACTCTGCTACAGTAATCGTTCCATTTTAAGGAATGCTGCTATAAAAGCTACAGCTGATAATGGCAGTATTAAAAAGCAATGCAACTTATCCAGGAAGTCATAAGATCATTTAAATACATAATGATGGTGTATTACACAATATTCACAGGTCCCCAATGCCCTTTTAAAGTTGATTTCGAAACTGCTTTGGTAGGATCTGTTATGTACTTTTTATTCATTGGCCCTATTTCCACTAGAACAATTTCCTTTTTGCATATATTAAATATCGTATTTGAATGCCTATGATGGAGATACATTAAATGAGCTCAGTTTTTCTGGCCTGTGGTGAAAATGTTTGCAAATTTTAGACATTTGAAGATTTGTTTTTTTCTTCTTTTTTTAAAAAAAGAGGAAATCCTCCCATTGGATATATGGTGCAAAACCACAAACCTCATTCTGAAATTTTATTTTGTTATTTTTTGTTTGATTTTATTATTTTAAAAAAATCAGCAATGCACAGTGACTACCATGTTACATGAAGGCACTGCATAGAAAATGGCAATATTAGCCATTGGCTATAAATAGCAATTATTCAATTTATTCCTTGTAAACTGGCTTCTTTTTCCCTTCCCCTGGAATCTCCCACTCTCCACAGGGCTAGGGTTCTTTCCTGTTTCTTGAATCCATTTACAATTCTGGGTTTCTAAGTTCTTCACGAAACTATTTGCAAGCTTCATTGCTTTGAATTTTCTGCTTCGTTGTCTCCTGTAACATAGCAACAAAGTAAAATTAGTAGTACAGAAGAAATTGTGGACAGCATGTGCTGCATGGATCCTTGGAAGAAGATTAACTTTTGAACCTATTGAAAAGGGCAGTGGTGCAGACGTGTGATTGCAACTACTGCTAGCAAAACTAACATGCTGGTAAACAAGAGTGCAACAATTCTTGCACCTCAGTGCTTGTGTAGCACTAAGACGTTTTCAACAAGAGCCAGCAGAGAAGAAATTAAGAGCTAGCTATTGTCAAAAACAAAGACAGATTTACTTCCTGAGAAAGATATCTTTGCAGAAATCAGAACAGCCCTTAGATGCAAGGAAGCCTACAATTTCCAGAATCTGACACATTATATATCACAGTATATTAAAAAAGGCCCCCTGGGGTAAGGGGGAAAGTGCCTCGCAGGCCTCAGAAATGATTTTTGGTGATCTGGAAGCCACTTCCAGTTTTCTGGAAGTCACTTTGGGGCCCTCCAGAAGTCCCAGGAAGGCCCTCGCAGACCCGTTCAGGGCAGCGCCAGGCTGGGGGTAAGTTCAAGAGCCCCCAGCTAGACCCCCCAGGCCTGACCCAACCTGCATCCGCATATCGTGGATTTTCAATTATCACAGGTTGGCTCGGGTCCCTAACCACCGTGATAGGTGGGGGGGGTCACTGTACAGCATTCCCTTCTTCATGGGGTTCTCCGGGGTGGGTTGCAGCTTTGTCCAAACTCACACAAGCTGGCTTTCCTCCTGGAAGTCACAGTGAAGAATCAAATCCAACTATACAGATAATTTGAGTTCCTGAAAGTTTCACTGCCATACTTGGCAATGGAAGAGTGAAGATGAAATCAATGTCACAGATTTAAACCTACTGTGCAGGGTATATTTATCATTTCAAGCAGGATAACTTCTTCTCCTTAATATGTTCTAATGTTATAAGGAAGTAAATGGAATTATGAATATGAGTCAACTTTATGGTATCAATCAAATATCTTATCTAAAAGTAAACTTTACTTAGCCAAGAACAACCGAAAATGCCATCTTTATTAGTTTTGAGTACAAGCATTTGAACTTAAATGCTAACACTAGGCTTCTGTTTCTTACCTAGCTTTCCCCCCACAATTGCAAACTGCTTACAAATTTATGTATTTATGTATTTATTTAATTTGTATCCCACCCTACTAGCCTGAAAGGCCTCTCTCTCTCTCTCTCTCTGTGTGTGTGTGTGTGTGTTGCGTCATTACATTCGTGATTGACTCTTCGTGACCCCATGTCTATTGAATTTTCTTGGCAGGAATACTGGAGTAGTTTGCTAGTTCCTACTCCAGGCGCCTGTAGCACCTGGTATGTACAAGAAGATAATAAACTGAAAAGCTAGAATTGAATAAAAATCATAATTTAAATAAGATATATTGGGCACTTATACTCATTGTTTATGTTAAATATAGTACAGTATGTTAAATTATTAATCACTTTCTATTTTTCAAGGCATTGAACTCTCTTTCCCTGACAAAAGCATTTAAATGTTGAGCCTGTGATTAATGAAAATTGTTCTCAGCTATAAAGAACTGTTCCGAGAAAAGAGCACCCAAGATCCTTCATGGGAATTGAAGATGTTACACTTACCATAGCTTTTCAGAACAACTTGATATTGTAAGCTAACAAACGCAGATTAATTAGAGAAGGATTTCCCTGTTATTTCAAGGATTTAATGGCTAAAGGCCTTTTGAAAATGGTGACCTATTTGAAGACAGCCATCTTCAGACTGCTTTATTTATACTGTTATGTTCCAAGTGTTGGGCTCTGAGGGCTTGGAAATGCTAAATAATTGATGATCTCCTAACCAAATGGGATATACATCAAAGTAAGAAGCTACAGTTTCAGTGCACTTGAAGGAGTTGGACAGACAGTCAAAACATGTGGGTAAGGATGGAAATACTGTACGTAAGGGAAACACACATGTGAAGCACAAATAGAATTTCAGCCTGCTATGGCATATTTATCGTGACTTCCATGTGTCATCGATCAATAAATCATGAACTGGTAGTCAAAATTATATAAAATTCATAATGAGGCAGCTTTCTCAAGTGTCCCCACTCTAAATATCACTGTTCAACTCATATACTACCCAGTCCGCAACTCATTTGGAGGCTTACCAAATTTTAATACCTGAAGCAACAAACATTGAAGGTTGATCCACACAGCATCCTTGAAGCACAGAAGATGAGGAATTATCAGCATAGTGAACATGCTACTGTCCCATTTGCAATTTCCTTTAAAACTTATAGTTTCATCTGAGTCTCTTTTCCTGCCTCTATACTTCTTAGAGCCTTTTCACATGACCCCTAAGATCCGCTGGCCACTTAAATTCGGACCAGAGATCTTGGGGGTTCGTCGCTCTTCCTGTGTTCCCACCCCCTCCACACTTCCTTGCTCCTGTCTGCGTGAGGGGAGGGAGAAAAAAAGGGAGAAAAACGCAGGCTCACCTCCATCTGCCAGTGGAAGCCGCCCCGAGCCCCGTCGTCGTCATGATTCCTGTCTCTTAAAGGGGCGGCGGGGACAAAAAAACAAACACAAGGCGAGGAGAGCCCGGCACTCACTACTTTACATCCGCATCAGAAATTTTTCAGCTCCGGAGACCAGGTACCTGAAAAGTGCACTGGGACGCGCTTAGGTGGGCATGGTCGCACTTAATTTTTTGTAAACTCCGGAGCTGGTGGGGAAACAATTTTAAGCTCCGGATCTGGGAGCCATTTGCCGCGGATTTTAGGGGTCGTGTGAAAAGGCCCTTAGTTAAAAGCGGATAGAATATAAGGTTCTTCCTTGCTTGTAAATATTTTGGCGCATGAGTCAAGCCAAACCACTAGTTGTTTCCTTCTTTCTCCTGGGTAATTCTTGCAATCTTCAGAAATCCCAGCTGGTTCGCAGATGGATGAGTTGTATTTTGCAGAGCTGCCTGCAACCCGTATGTGGAAATCAGCAACACCACACAAGTGGAGGGGAGAGGAGAAAAGTACCCAAAAAATTGCCCATGCAAACCAGGGTAAATGCTGCAAGTAGCATAATAAAATTATCATCATTTCAGGTATCACAGACTCCTGTGCTCGCTGCAATAGACTTAACTTGTAAATATGCATTCAGGAGGGGTGGTGGAGGAAATAAACTTCCATTTTATCTTCCACGTCTTTCCAGGAGCCAAAGCAGGTGCTACTGAGAGGACAAGAAGAGTTTGGGAGAAGAGATGATAAAATTAGTGGTGCTGGTTTGAGCCTTGGACAAATGCTATTTTTCTCTTGATCTTCTGGCAGGAAGATAAATTTCAAGGCAAGCAGGGTTGGTGAAAATTTTGTAAATGAAGTGGGGCTTGATTTTCACCCTTCAGATGGTAAGAGTTGGGCATGCTGTACCATTTCATGCTATATATGGAATGGAGTACCTTGGGCCCATTTCTGGAACCATTTGGCCCAAAAGCAGTTCTGCCTCACTTCCCACCCCCTGCCTGCCCTTCCTCTGTGACATCACAAGGACCCACAAGGCTTTGGCTCTGAAATCCCAGGGAATGGGACCCTGCTGCCCTGGCAACCCTAGAAAGAGAAGATGTTTTCTGAGGCAAGTTGTCACTATGAATCTCAGATTTGGGCAAAAAGACTTCAACTAGTAATAAAGAAAGGATATTGAATCACATTCCAGAGTTTCAGACCTTAAGTTCTTCAAGATCTCTTAAGATTTTGTGCGGAGGGTGACTCCAACAAGTAATTATTCAAATGCAATCTGAAATCTTGAACTCTGAAAAACGATATCATCCCATGCCTCTAATTCATCCCGGCAAGTGTGTGTTTGGAGGCGGGGGCAGAACCAGTGCTCTTGAATACGTTTTAGAAGAAAGGGCCTTAATTGGAAATCAAGTTTTAGGGCTTGTGGGCCACAACTTAACCCCAAAGTATAAGATACATTGTGTTAGATTTGTAGCCCCTAATAGTCTTGCTGGCAGTATTCTTCATTTTACTGAATGGGGAAGGAGGCAACCAGGTACCGAAGGAAAAGAAAGCACTCTTTCTAGGTACAACAGAAAATGTTGTCTAGTATGCAGCTGGCACCACCTATGCTGGGCTTTGGCCATTCATGCAGCATGCTCTAAGAAGCAACCTCTGTGCTTTCTTAGGGGCGACCACATGGCCTTTCCATGACCACCTGACAATGCAGGAGCCCACGCAGGAAGGCGTTATCAAACACTACCAAATTGTTCATTTTCACACAGTTTAGTCCAATGGCTTTCATTGGCGCAACACTCTAGTTTGGCTAGAGATTTGGTGGTGTGGAAGGAATAGCCAAGTAGCAGACTTTAGATTACTACTGCAAACTGACATTTGTGTCAAGCATATACAGTAATCTGTTAACCTCAACACAATGTGTCAGAGGAGGTGGGGCTCTGCCTCTCCACAGTTGCATGAAGGTTAACCATACTTCTGTCAGAATTTGTGTGGCAGAATCAAAACCAAGTTGCTATCAACAACTTCACAAGAGCTGCCAACACTGCATATGGTAATCTTTCAGTAATATACTCCGGGTTGTTAAGTACTTATGGTAATAAGGTTCTGAAAGGCAGGCATGTTATCGAGAAAAGCAACTCTTCTGGTTGCACTGACATGAGCCAATTCTGCGTGAAATATTCTTGTCATGGCTCATGGGGCTCTGTCAGCTGATTCCTCTGGGACATGAATGCAAGAACGGTCTTTTGGGGAAACAATATTAAAATTATGTTTAGAGAAGAATGTTGCTTATTTGTTTGAACCTTTGTGTTTTGTCTAGTTCAGGAAACCAGTTACTAGGAAGAAGTAGTGGGACCCTTGTATAACAAACAGCTTGTATAAGATAAAATGTGTAAAAAGGGGAAATTTGCTTAACATAATTGCCTATGGGGAAAATCCATACAACATAAAAATGGGATCACTCCATTTTCAATGCATTCCTATGGGAATTTGTATAAAGGAAAATTTGCTTAACATAATTTCATTTGGAACGAATTAATTCCTTTATACAAGGTACCACTGTATATTCTATGAATGTGCGAAAACATGTCTGGAAAGGGAAGAAGAGAGATTACGTTAAAGCCCAATCCAAAAAACAAGGGCCAGCAATACCTTGATTAGACTCATTCTTGTTTCTAGATTATGAGCACCCAGCCTTTTTATTTCTTAGTTAAACTCCACTGATCTCGAAGAAAACTATTAAGATCTAGTTTCTCCAGAAAAAAAGTTCATTTTAACTTTTAACTTCCAATATACTGATGACACCCAGCTCTATATCTGCTTTTTCCATCTGCAGTAGATGCTGTTTCATCCCTTGACACCTGTTTGGATGTGATACTGATGAGGGCAGGATGAGGGCAAACAGACTGAGGTTCAACCCAGGCAAGACGGAGGTCCTCCGAGTGGGAGCACTGGTGGTTGGCTGTTTGGGAAGCTCCCTCAGGTTTTTTTTTTTGTGGGGGTGGCTCTCTCTGTGTAGGATGAGGTGTGTCATCTGAGCGTAATATTGGACCCTACGCTTTTCATGGAGGTCCAGGTGGTGTCAGTGGTCTGTGCTGCCCATTTTCATCTCAGGCGGCTTGCTCATCTACATGCCTTCCTGGACCCCGGTGCACTCGCCACGTTGATCCAGGCACTCGTAGTCTCAAGATTAGACTACTGCAATGAACTTTATGTGGGGCTGCCTTGTAGGTTAATGCGGAGGCTCCAGCTAGTGTAGAATTCTGTGGCTAGACTAGTTATGGGGATAAGGAAATATCAACATATCACCCCCGAGCTGGCCACGCTGCACTGGCTGCCGATTCGCTTCCGCATTGATTTCAAGGTTTTAATGGTGACATACAAAGCCCTAAACGGTTTAGGACCCAGCTATCTGGCAGAACGGCTCCTGTCGCAAAATACTGTCTATAACAACCAATCATCTCAGGCAGGGCATCTGAGGGTGCCATCGCTGAAGGAGGCTTGTAAATCTTTGACAAGAAATCGGGCATTCTCAGTGTTAGCTCCCTCGCCTCTGGAACCAACTTCCCCTTGAGATTTATTTGGCATCTTCCCTCCCGGTCTTTAAGAAACATCTAAAGACATGGCTATTTAAAAAGGCTTTCCCTGGGTATTAATATATGATATTAAATGCTACTTATGCACTTTATTTTTTGCTTGTTTGTTTTTAGGCCATCTTGCTCCTGTTTGGTGCTCTGATATATATGGTTTTATTACTTATTATATTTTTATTGTTGGGTTGTTATTTATTGTGTGTCTAGATTGATATTTGTTCAACCTTGTAAACCACCCAGAGTAGCCGTGCGGCAAGATGGAACAGTATGCAAATTTAATGAATGAATAAATAAATAAAATAAACACATGCACTGTGGGATGCCAGAATGATTTGGCTTTTGGGGGAAATTTGAGTAAAAATAAATAAATGCTCTCTGTCCTGCACGTCAGTGGTCTGGATGACAGCTGGAGGCAGGGTTGCCACCTCTCAGATTGCCAGCTGAAGCTCTGCTGCAGAACTGCAGTACTTCTCTGAGTCTCTAAGTGAGAAGAAAAGTCTCAGGGTGAGCAGCATTTCTGGAGGAGAAAGTTTGGTCTTTGTGTGTGAGGCTTCTTTAAAGTCTGGACACCCATTCTCCATCCCTTTCTAGCTGGCAGCACACGCACTAGTTCAGTGTAGACATTTGCACGCACTTTGCACCTGCTTCCCTCTCAAATGTGGTCTGCCCTCCTTCTGTGGTATTGTGAGGATCCCCTACCTTAACATTATAGGCATTTCCCCTGGGGCTTCCTGATGCACCCTTTAGTTTGAAAATGGGATGCTGTTGCTTCGAGTCTGGTGGAAATGCAGCCAGGCTGCTCTGCCTGGTGATATCTTTCTTGGATATTTGCAGAGGTTATTGAAATGGAGGATGGGGACAGATCCTGTAGAACAGCCATTCTCAGTAGGAGGATCACATGTTCTCCTGGGGGTGGTTCAGGTCTCAAGATGTAAAATTCCTCAATGTTTGAAGCCATGGGGGGAAAATGTACAAAAATTGGGGGGAATGGGTGTGTGGGTAGGAATGTGTGTGTGTTCTGTCCCCCCCCCCCTCAAAGTTTATTTTTAAAAAATCATCCTTAGTTCTGGCATATTTGAAGAGGTCCACAGACTGGAAACAATTCTTCACACACCACCTTATAAGGTTCATTATGCAACTTATACAATTTACATTATGAAACTTATTCCGATTTGGTTTCTATTTCTTCATATAGTGCAGTATTTATGGCTGTGGCTAGTAAACAAACAAACAAACAAACAAAGGTTGAGAATGACTGCTGTAGAACATGGGGTTAATTATTTGGTTTCCACATTTCATGGAAACCCTAAGGCAGATTAAAAAGAAATGCCAGTTGGATAACTGTCATATCCTACTATATGATTTTTCCATGGCTTTGGGTTACAAGAAAATGTACTGAGGAAAGAAAGAAGGAACACTTTAGCTGTGAATCTGGATAAAGATGCACTTTTTCCATGCAAAGATTAGATATATTTCAATTACAGTTAGTTTGTGAAAATATTTATATAAGATGTTCAGGATGTTTGATGTATAAAGGTTTGAAGAGCTCTCCTGTATATTAACAGGAATAGTTTAATACACTACCACTTAAACAGAAACCACAACTTAATTATAGAAAGCAACGGCAATAAATAGTAGTGTAAGCATGGAAGCAACCAGTAAGTAAGTAAGTAAGTAAGTAAGTACATTGATACCTTGTATAAAGGAATTAGTTCATTCCAAATGAAATTCTGTTAAGCAAATTTTCCTTTATACAAATTTCCCATAGGAATGCATTAAAAACAGAGTGATCCCTAAATGCAACCATTTTTATGTTGTACAGATTCACCCCATAGGCGATTCTGCTAAGCAAATTTTCCCTGTCTCTGGAATTTTTTATGTTGTACAGATTTTATGTTATATAAATCATTTGTTATACAAGGGTCTACTGTATTGTAAATACAATTTGAGTTTAAAGGTGCAGTGTGTGAATCATTCTTTACTTAAAAAATGTTTCATGTGATAAGACAGACTTCCCTAGAACATCTATTGCTCTGCCTCCTTGTACAGCTTTTTGCTTTCACGGCCTGTCCATCGCCAGCCACCTGCTCTTTCATTTCTTCAAAGTAGGTCAGCAGTGAGCCAATCAATCTTTCATCTTCATTACTATGAAATCCAAAAACCTAAGGCGAAGGAACCATTTGAAAGGAGATGCAGCGATAGCGGTGGCATTTCTCTGTCTTGCGTGTTAGCCATTTACATCTGGAGAGTAGAAGGTAATGTTCATCCTTCAGTGAGAAATTGTGACAGGCGTCCTATTAATAAGCTTGCACCACTGCAAACAGAATATCAGGTAGCTCATAAAGCACCATTTCTGTATGATTTATTGACCCAAGGTGGCCCTGTTCATTGTTCTGCCGCCAGGAGCTAAAGAATTAAACTGAAAGATCCACTCTTTTTACATTTAAATAGTTTAACTAGTACATAGGCACTAGATGTGATTAGAGATGGGCACGAATAAAAAAAAATGGCATTTCGTTTGTCGTTTGTCGTGTCCATTTTGGTTTGTTTCCGTTTTTTGTGAATTTTTGCAAAAAATCGTTTTTGTTTTCGTTCATTTCGTTACCATTTTGTTACCATTTCGTTACCATTTATTTTAATTTTTTGTGATTTTTTAAAGGATTTTAAGCCATTCACTCATATTGCAGTAACGGAAACGAAACGCACGACAAAATTTCCGGTGTGTCTGTTCGTTTCGTTTCATTTTAAAGACAAAATTTGTTTGTCGTTTCATTAGCTAACGAAACAAAAAACGAAAACGGAAACAAAAAATTGTTCGTTTCATGCCCATCTCTAGATGTGATGTGATGCTGGAACATCTGTAATAGGGTCACAAATGTGTTGCATGTTTGGTGAACAGCTAGTAACTACACAGGCTCCCCACATCAACCACCCACTTTCAAAATGAAACTCTGATGCAAGAGATATTTAAGTCCACTCATTATGCTATAGTCCTGGTCCCACTCCTCCCAGTATTGTTACTTGTCACTGCGGGGGGGGGGCGGATTTCCAAATACTGTACAGTACTATGTTTCCATGATGCAGCAAACAGTAACTTTGTTGTGTATGTGTACACATGTATGTAAGAGAGAGAGATTTAAACTTCCACTGCCATGGTTCCTATAGGACCCATGCTGGAAGGTTTGTTCTGTTTTTAATCTTCTGGTATTTTTCAATGCAGACTAAGGCCAGAAACATAAAGAAGGGACAGTCTGGAATGAAGAACTAATATTATCTTATGTTTAAGCATCATCACATGAGCTTTTCTCACCCACACCATTATGCAGATTAGCTTGTTTTGTTTAATGACTGCTCTTCACGACTTCAGCATGGGGTTTCTCTGGAGTCCAATTTCACAAGCACAAGAAGACCAACTCAGCCATCTCTCCACAATATTAAAACATTTTCACCTCTGTCTCTAATATCTGCACCTCCTGGCTATGGCATGGTTCCTGAGGGTCTGGGGCCAGGCTCTCCTTTCACCCCACTCACCCCATGAGTAATTTGCCCTGGAACACCTTGTCCATGGAAAGCAGCCATGTCCGCCAATAGGATGGTGCCAACGCCATCAGAATATCCAGTGGAAGTGTTGGAGGAGCAGCTATTAGAGGGATCTGGCTCAGAAGGGTTTGAAGAGGGGGAGCTATGGAGAAAATGTGAGGGTCAGGAGGTGGGGGCACTGCTCAAAGGTTCTTGAAAAGTAGAGGAAGGTCTGAAGTACACAAAAGAGGAAGGAGAAGGAAGTGGAGAAGAACTGGTTTGGCAGTAGCAGGTGGAGGAGAAAGAGGTCTGGGAGGAAGGAGAGGAAAAATAATAGACCTGGAGTGGACATGCTGGAGTGGCCTCAAACAGGGTTGTCAAGGTGTCTAGCTTTGCAGAAGAAAATAAATAGAGCCATGCTAGATCAGGCCAAAGGCCCATCTAGTCCAGCTTCCTCTATCTCACAGTGGCCCCACCAAATGTGTCTGGGAGCACACAAGACTAGATATCTGTCTCCTGATGCCACTCCTCTGCATCTGGCTCTTGAAATACACTGGTTTTAAGCCTGGAGATTACACATATCCATCATGGTTGGTAACCTGTGATGGACTTTTCCTCCAGGAATCTGTCCAAACCCCTTTTGAAGGCATCCAGGCCAGATGCCATCACCACATCCTTTGGCAGAGAGTTCCACAGACTAACAACACGATGGGTAAAAAAATATTTTCTTTTGTGTGTTCTCACTCTCCCAACCCTCAGTTTGAGTGGATGTCCCCTAGTTCTGGTATTTTGTAAGAGGGAGAAGAGCATCCCTTTATCCACTTTACTCCAGGGATGCCATCACACACAGAAAACAACAACAGCCACCTAAGGAGCCAGCCAAACAACCCCCACTTCTGCCCAGCTCAGTTGTTCTAAGAGGCAGAGATAATTTAACTGCCTTTGACAATTAGAAGCAGAAATACATGCTATGCTATGCAAAGTATTATTGCTTCTTCTCGAGGCAAAGCAACTGTGAGGGACATTCTGAACTGAAAGGACATAAGAGAGGAGGGTGAAGAAACTGCTCCCCCACACACCGTTTGGACTGAAGGACTATGCAAGAATGAACTGACCGAGGTGGATTATTTACGTTTGCACAGTTACTACGGCTTGCAGTTACTTTATTCAATACAGTTGAGTTGGAAAAGAATTCTGGATCCTGACTGATGGACCCTGTTTGGTGCCCCCTTTTTCCATGGAGGACCTGGGGGTTTGTATGCTGGCCATAGCTTCTACACAGCACTGCCTCTCAAGTTCAAACGGGACAGGGCTTTCCTCCTTTTCAAATCTTCTTTTGCACCTCTTCCCAAAGTTTTTGGAAGTTTCTGCCTGTACTGTCAGAAAGGGCCAGGGTTATCGCGAGAAATCAAGTCAGCACCCCAGTTACTTAAAGCTGTGTCCCGCCTTTGGAGGAGCTATCCTGCCTGCCTTTGAAGGAGACACCCTACCTCTTACCTGTGGTCCACATTCCCCGTAAGAATGAGACAGCAGGCAGTAATAGTGCAGGGAGTGGACACATAAAATCAAAACAGGGGATGAGTCTCACCCCTCTTGATTGACCTGGTATAAATCAAAGCAGAGGGTTGCATGTGGACACGTGTGGTTTCAGAACACCTCTTGTCCTTGTTCCCAGCACTACCAAGACAGTGGAAAGAATGATCTGGGACCTTGGAGAACTCAAATAAAGCTTTCAAATAAAAAGATTTGTAAAACATTTTAATTGAAATTTGGAAGGAACACAAGATTAGATTGGAGTTTCAATTACTTTTTGGGGTGAGCGAAGAGATGTCTGTGCCTGTTTAACCAGGAACTCGCATAATCTATTGCAAGCTGATCTATTAATAGGTAAAACAACAACCACAACCACATAATCTTCTCCTCTGTACTGTATTTATGAAGAGAGCATGCAAGCTTTAAACCAGCAAGTTCATCATGCAAATAATGGTTCATGCAGCCAAGAACTTATTTATTCATTGGGAGTCAATTATCCACAAGAGGGGGAAATAGTACTGAGATCTTATAGGGCCAGTGAAAAGGTTATTTGCTCCCTGTTCAAGACAGATTAATTTAATTACATTATAATAGGCAAAAAAAATTAGCTCGTATTGAAGGAATATCTCTTCCCAATATTTTTTTTTAGAGGAATGCCCTGGTCATTTCACTTCTGTCACAGATACACACCCCAGAACCATATGCAGCTCACCAAAGTTTTTGTGTGGTATGTCATGGAAGTCCACGCTTGTTTCCCCAACTTCCCTGAGAGACTGCCACTGTATCTTAGAAGCTAGAAGGAACGGATGTGTCATAGAATCATAGAGTTGGAAGAGGCCTATAAGGCCATCAAATCCACACACACACACCCGCCCAATGCAAGGATCCCAATCAAAGTGTATCTTGCAGACAGTGGTCTACCTTTCTCTTGAATGCCCCCAGCATTGTACTGCTCAGACAGCTAAGTTGTTTTTCCTGGTATTCAACGTAATCTGGCTTCCTGTAGCATGTCTGGGATGAGTACAGGACATATAATAATGTCCACGTGCTTTCCTTCCCAGGACAATCATGCCCCTGGGAGCCTACCCTACCCAATACTTCTTTATTGGGATGTTGGGAATTATCCTAAGAAATATGCATGAGGGAACTCTCATGCAAACAATCTCAAGCACAATCTTCAACAGGATGGAAAGGGCAAGAAAAGAGCTAAAATCTTCTGGTGCCTCTCCCAGGCAGCCTGATGAAGAATGCTGTATCTGATCAGCTTAATCCAGTGGAGGAATGTCAATCTTTCCTCCAATGGGATCACTGGGAACAGAAAATAAGATTAAAGCCTCCCCTCCCTCCTACAGTAATCTTCTCTGCAGTAGGACTGCTGGTGAGAAGGGGAAGGAGGTTAAAATATCTCCCTTTCTGATGAAGGCTAGATCTTCACTGCTATTTCTGTGTTATCTCCCCCTACATGTTGATAAAACAACTTCCCACTTTGCTTCCATGTTCAAGGTTTAGGGTCAGGGGAAAAAGACTGAATCCTCCCCAATCAATGGACCTGGAATTTCTGATCTTGAAAGTAGGCCCTGCTATAATATCTTTCCAACCACCACCACCACCACCACCACCGAGTTCTCTTTAACATCACCTCAATTATTGTAGAATTCCTTCTCAACAGAGTAGTTCCATCCAGCAAATACTCAGTGTGGTGTAGCGCACAGGGTGATGGACTAGGACAGTGGTTCCCAACCTGGGGGTCGGGACCCCTTTGGGGGGTCGAATGATCATTTCACAGGGGTATCCATGAACCAGTGGGAAAAAAGGCACAAACGGCTTGGGTCTGGAGGAGGAAGGGGAGGAAGCGGGGAAAGAGTGAATTACAGCTTGATAGGCTGGAGGCAATGTCAGTCAATGGCACTGGAGGCTGCGATTAGTTGAGGGTGCCTGTAGAGGGAAGTTCTCTATGGCACCTGCGGCAGTGGTCTGCCAAAGGGGGTTTGTGGCCTCTTCTGAGCAGGGCAAGGGGTCACCACAACATGAGGAACTGTGTTAAAGGGTCGCAGCATTAGAAAGATTGGAAACTACTGGACTAGGACTCTGGGGACCAGGGTTCAAATCCTCACTGGGGAAGTGAAACTAGCAAAACCAGTCCCCAAATACCTTGAAAGCCTTACTGGGGCCACTATAAGTCAGTTCTGACTTGAGAGCACATAACTAACTATAGCTTCCAGCAAACAGTCAAATTGCCTTGTTCTAAATGACCTTGAGTCTTTAGAGATGATTTTCAAAAACGGCTTTTAAAGAATGTTTAAACCTTGTTTTCAATAGGATTCTTAATCTGTTTTTAAATGATGGCCAGGATTCTAATGCTTTTTTAAAAATTAAATCGTTTGATCTTTCTGTGGCATACTGCTTTCAAAGACATCCTTTAAGGCTGAAATGTAATCAGGAGTACTATATACAAACAAATAAATGCACATGGCTTAATGCTTTAGAGCTGACCCACCAGTTTGTATAGTCCCAGAATGTGCCCCCTCAACTCCACGAAAGTTGCCTTTCTCAAGCTAGGCTGAGATCATCTGCCATACCCTTTGGATGGATAGGATCCATGTACAGTAACCTTCCATGTATAAGATTATATTATGTCTAAATTTGTTGGACTGAAAATTGAGGGTCGTGTTATACACGGAAGTAAGCTGAGGAGAGAACTGCATGTTTGCAAAACTGTAATTTTGGGTTGGAAAAGTGGAGGGTCATCTTATACATGGGGGCATCTTATAGACGGAAAAAATACGCTAATCAGTTGTCAGAAATGTAAACTAGAGATGGGCACGAAACGAGCGATTTTTCGTTTTCGTTTTTGTTTTTTTGTTTCGTTACGTAATGAAACGAAAAATGAATTTTGACTCCAAAATGAAATGAAACGACCCGAAACACGAAAAAATTTGTCAACCGCTTCGTTTTCGTTACGGCAAATGCATTAAATTATGCTAAATGGTAACGAAACAGCAATTTTTCATTTTCATTTTCATTTTTTTGTTTCATTACGTAACGAAACGAAAACAAAAATTTTTTTGCAAAAAACCTCACGAAAACGGAAACGAACCGAAACGCCCCCCTAAACGACCAAACGACAAACGAAACACCATTTTTTTGAGTCGTGCCCATCTCTAATGTAAACCACTGTTGGGCCCCCTTCTCAAGACTACATCCCCAGAAAGGAGAGTTGTGTTAAAGGTATTTTTGTATTTAATGTTGAGCCGGTCTACACAGTTGGAATCATTAGATGGTTTGTGTATTTGGAAGTTATACCATATTAGGCTGTCGGTGAGGAACTGCAGGTGAAAACTGGTAGCCCCCTTCTTGTTCAGAGAAATCTAGGTCATAAAAAAGGCTATGATGTCTGATGTACTAATGTTCTTCATGAGGGCACTCAAGCATGGAATCCCTAACTTGCATTCTGAAGCAACAGAATCAACCATGATGTGACATACCGTGATTCTGAATGTGAAGACTGGCTGTCATTTTATTACTTGAATGTGTACAACATATAGGTCAGAAAACTGGTAGTACACAACTGTAATTTTCAAAGCCCAAAGGCCTTGGTTCTGTTCTGCCTGTTCTTATTGAAGCTAGAGTCTTTGTCCATGAAACCAGATGAGAAACAAGTAAATCAATAAGATGCCCCAAACTGCCAACTCAGTGCTGTCATTATAATACAACTTTACTCAAATTAAACCAATTAGCTTCTCTTTTTAGATTAAATTGAGGAAACAAGCCCATGATCATTTCACAGCAAAGGTCAATTTGCTAATTGAGTTTTGTTTATCTAAACATTGCCTATAATTCCATTTACATGGCTAATTCAAGTGAGGCAATAATTACAGAAATATGGGATCACTTTCCTAACAGGCAGAAAATTTATCTTCCTGTCTATAAGATGAAATGCAGAAAGGAATATGTAGACATTGTGTGTACCTTATTACCCTGTCAGAGCTTTGTATAGGACAACTCTGCATAACTGTGATGATCTGAAGAGTTAAAAAAAACAAGCTGAAAGGACCTCCCTACCACTTTTCATGGAGCTTCAATGATTTATATAAGTAGGCTGATGGTATTAGTTTTTCTGGCTAGGGCTTACCCTTCAAATTAGTGGTAACAGTCCCAAATTTTTAGAGTGATTGAGGGGGTGGAGATTTACCTTTAAACAACTGCTCTGAGCAGCTTCCAAGTTCTTTTCTTGCAGAGCAGTAGAAAGAGGGGAGGCTTGCAGAACAACAGAGCGAGCACACGGCGGGGGCGATGGCGGCGGGGGCGGGGGCAGCGACAATGTTGGTGGGGGCTGCAGGGGTGATGGCGACAATGGTGATGGGGGTGGCAGGGGCGGCAGCTGTGGTGGGGTGGTAGTGGGGGTGGCGGCAGCAATGGTGGCAGCCTCGGGGGTGGGGTCGTGGCGGCAGCAATTGTGGCAGCGGCTCCTGCAGCGGGCGGTGGCCATGGAGGCAGGCTCAGGCCGGCTTGCTGGGCCCGTTCGGGTGTCTCTGGCAAGTGGACCCAGCAAGCCAGCCTGGGTCCACCTCTGCGGCCACCACGCGCGCTGCCGGAAACCCAAACAAGTTGAGCAGGCCGGCATGGGCCCGCCGCCGCCATTGGAGATGCTGCCACCACTGGAGAAAGTGAGTATTCCCCCCCAACACAGGAACCTGGCGGGCAACCCCTGAAGGCGCTGCAGGTGACTGGTCACCCACGGTTGATATATTGTGCAGGCCTGATGTAGAAGTAGGAGCAATTAGCAAGATAACTACATTTACTGACGACACTAAAATATACAGGGTAGTAAAAGCTGAGAGAGACTGTGTGAGAGCTCCAGAGAGGTATCTTGACACTGGGGGAGTGGGCAAACCAGTGACAAATGAGCTTCAACATGAGTAAGTGCAGAGTGGTGCACATTGGAGCAAAAAAGCCCAATTACATTTAATAACTGATGGGGTCTGAACTCTCTGCAACAAACCAGAAAACGGACCTTGGTGTCCTGGTGGACAGCTCAATGATGGTGTCAGCCCAGTGTGCCACAGCAGTGAAAAAAGCAAACTCAATGCTAGGGATCATTAGGAAGGGTATAGAAAATAAGTCAGAAAGTGTCATTCCGCCTCTTTATAAATCTATGGTGAGGCCCCATCTGGAGTACTTTGTATAGTTCTGGTCACCATACTATAGAAGGGTATTATGGAAATGGAGTAAGTGCAGAGTAGGGCAACCAGAATGATTAGGGGATTGGAACACCATGAAACACTCCATGAAACTTTTGGGTGCTAGATCTCAAACAAAGAAGAGAAAGTACTTTTTCACCCAGAGGATCACTGGTCTACGGAACTCCCCGCCAGAAGAAGTGGTGACAGCTGTCAGCCTTAACAGCTTTAAGAAAGGATTAGACAAGTTCATGGAGAACAAGGATATCAATGTGATCATTATGGATGCCTAAGGACACCTCTGGGCTGGAGAGAGAGGCAGGGTATCTCTCAATGCCACTTGCAGGGAATCGTAAGCAGCTGAAGACACCTGCTTGGGAATACCCTGAAGCAAATGGTGAGCCACTATGTGAGATAGAAGGCTGGACTGGATGGGCTGTGTCCTATTCCAGCAAGGCTGCTCTTATGTAATTTTTATTCTTGTTTAATCTAAATAGCAAGCAGTGGGAAAAGATGCTTCAGTTGCTGGTCTTGTGGCCACTGCCGCTCTTCAAAACAACTCAGTTGAAAAATGTTATGTCACATATTGCATCTGTTTAGAGTTACATTTTTTGGGGGAAATATTACTACTGTTGTTATATTACATTTATACTCTGCCTTTCAGCTATAAAGTCCTGCTGCCTTCAACCTTTCCCATTATTATTTTTTCCAGAGAAACTTGCCTTCACATGATTTGCCCAAAGCATGACTGTCTTTGCTTTGTCATTTTGGCCTCCAAGGCTTGATTTGCTCTAGGGCCCATTCATTGATCTTTCTGGCAGACTCTGAGTATCTGTAAAGCTTGCCTTCAACACCATATTTTGACTGAAGCATCTTTTCCCCTGTCACCTTTCTTCACTGTCTGCCCATACATGGAGATTAGAGATGGGCACGAATAAAAAAAATGGCATTTCGTTTGTCGTTTGTTGTTTGGGGGGTCCGTTTCAGTTCGTTTCCATTTTTTGCGAATTTTTGCAAAAAATTCATTTTTGTTTTCGTTTGTTTGTTACCATTTCATTACCATTAATTTCAATTTTTTGTGATTTTTTTTAGCATTTAAAGCAGATCACTTGTATTGCTGTAATGAAAACGAAACGCACGACAAAATTTCTGGTGTTTCTGTTTGTTTCATTTCATTTTAGAGACAAAATTCATTTGTTGTTTCGTTTTGTTGTGTAACGAAATGAAAAACCGAAAACAGAAACGAAAAATTGTTCTTTTCGTGCCCATCTCTAATGGAGATCACAAATGCAATAGCATGGACCATCTTGGCTCTTGCCTTCTAGGGACACATCCTTACATTTGATGATGTTTCCTAATTTCTTCTTTTCTGCTCTTTCGATTTTCAGTCTTCTGATGACTTGGCTACCGTCTAGTTTAGTTTTAGTTTAGTTTAGTTTAGTTTAGTGACACCATTTTGATTGATAATTAAACCAAAGCATACAAATCTTCAAAAATTTCACTGTCAACACTGAAGTCGTGTAACTGTTCTGTGGTCACAACTATTGTCTTCTTAACTTTCAATTGCAATCCTTCTTGAAAGTTGTTTCAAGTTGCTGCTGCTTTCGGACTGTACAATAGCATTATCTGCATATCTTAAATTATTGAGTTTTTCCTATCAGTTTTCACTCCTCCTCCTCCTGAATCTTGTCCAACTTGATGGCATATCCCCATACAGGTTGAACAGATAGGGACAGAAAATGCAGCCTTCTCAGAAACAACATATTCTCTCCATATTCTGCCCTAGCAGCTTCTTGTCTACAACTTAGGTTACACATCAGGACAATCAAGTGCTTGTATTTCATTCAGAACAATCCATAGTTTCTCATAATCCACAAAGTCAAAGGCTTTGGTGTAGTCTTCAAAGCATAGTCTGATGTTCTTTGGAAACTCTTTGCTGCACTCCAGCAGCCAGCAGATATTTGCAAAATGATCTCGAGTGCCCCTCCCTTTTCAGAATCTAGCTTGAACATCAGATATTCCTCAGTTCATATACAGTAAAAGCCTTTGTTGCAACACCTTGAGCACCACTTCGCTTGCATGAAAAATTAGAGCAAAGGTCCTACAGTTATTGCACTCCTTGGTATCTCCTTTCTTGGGAACTGTAATGTATACTGAGTGTTTCCAGTAATGTAATGTGTACTGAGTGTTTTCATATTTTTTGGCATATTCTGTTAGGATTTTGACAGATTTAGCCTCTGTGTCTTGAAATGGTTCTACTGGTATCCCATCCATCCTTGGTGATTTATTTTTTCCTAATGCTTTCAGATAAGTTTTACTATCATTTTCTAGAATTGTCATAGTGTCCACTTCAAGGAATCTGCCATTCTTTTATCTCTTCCAGATAGGTCTTCAGTATACTGTTTCCACATTCTCTTTATTTTGTCCTCATTTGATAGTGAGTTTCTGTTTTGTTCATTCAGCATTACTAATCTGGGCTTAAATTTCTCTTTGATTTCTTGGATCTTCTGTCACAGATGTCTTGTTTTTCCACTTTTATTTCTTTTCTATTTCTTTTACTGGCCCTTATAATAGTTATGTTTGTCTCTAAGTGATACTTAGTTACTGAAAAGCTGCGGTCAGGATTCTGACACCCCTTCTGTCACCCTTTCCTTTTGCTTTTCGCCTGCCCTTTACAATTTTAAATGTTGCTTTCATCATCCATCAAGGTTTTCCTTTTTTTACTACAAGAATTGTCTTTTTACATTCCCCCCCTACATTCGTGTTCCAGTCACTTATGATTATAATCATGTCTTGTTTTGGTGTGAGAGCAATTTTCTCTTGTATGCTTGTATGCTTTCAGTTTCATCTTCTGCAGCCCCAGTAATTGCAGCATTGACTGTAATGATGGTTATGTTGATGGATTTTCCTAGAAGTCATATTTATATTATTTGGCCAGACCTTGCATTTCGTTTAGGGACACTAAACACTGCAATGTTTCAACATTGTACTTCTTGCTTTATAGTTTCCAGTTTAACTTCATTCATACTTCTCACATTCCATGTTTCAATTGTATGTGTTGTAGCTGTGCCATTAACAACACTGCTAGTTATACTTGTGCTTTGTTTTCCCCCAGTAGCTGATTGCATGACCTTGGAGTCTCATCTTCCAGCACTACCTTGTGTTTCATTTTGGACTGCCTCATCATGACATAGCATCATTTCAACTAAGACCTTATAGGAAAACATGGCAGCCATTGCTGGGGCACCCCAAACACCCCTACATGTACACATATGTAACCAGTATTATTGTAACCAGTATTATTCTTCATATATTAATTATTTATTTATTTACTAAATAAATATGTAACCAGTATTATTCTTCATATATGCAATCAATATACAGCTCATCACATATGTAATCAAAGGCACAAGTATTATTCACACGTCATGTACCACACACTTCAATACACTTCCCCTTTGCATAGTTTATGTCCACATATGTAGTTTATATGTATTGTTTTCAGGTAGCTGACACAGCTGCTAATTGCATTTCTGCACATATATAATTCCAGGACCTCACACACCTGTCTAGCAGTAGATCTAATATGCTCATTATCTGTGGCCTTCAAGAAAGGAACATAAGAGGGAAACGGGTACACACTGGTCTCTCGGTAGTTATTTTTAATCCTAATAGGCTCCATTGTTTGTTTCAACTTACTTCTAAGAAGCATACCCAGATAACGAAGTCTGAGAAATTAAGGGAATACCCCCAGCATAAAGAGGCTCCAAGGTTACAGGTGGCCGGGATAGGATGAGGTAATGTGTCCCCTTGAAGATGGATAAGGGTGG
This sequence comes from Phrynocephalus versicolor, assembly GCA_023846285.1. Taxonomy (NCBI): domain Eukaryota; kingdom Metazoa; phylum Chordata; class Lepidosauria; order Squamata; family Agamidae; genus Phrynocephalus; species Phrynocephalus versicolor. The sequence goes on along the minus strand of JAHTLZ010000204.1, from coordinate 89,508,758 downwards.
AGTGTGTTCCTTCAAAGTAAGGGGTGAAGAATTTGGAAATGATTGGGTCAAGCTTGGTAGGGGTGGAGAGATGAGCATTGATTGGACACAATGTTTTGGGACCAGAATGATGTCTTGCTCCAATTTAACAATGTAACCTATACAACAGTGATGGCGAACCTATGGCACGGGTGCCAAAGGTGGCACTCGGAGCCCTTTCTGTGGGCAACCGACATCGCCCCTTCATAGCTACCTGTATACAGGTTAAATTACTGTATTGGCACTTTGCAAACAAATTAGTGGGTTTTGAACTGCAGTTTGGGTACTCAGTCTCTAAAAGGTTCGCCATCACTGCTATATGATATACTGTACTGTCTTTCATTTATGGTTTGACTGACTTCTTCCTAGTTCCATTGGGAGTGTTAGTCCTTGGTTGTTTTCTTCAGCTGAATAAAATATCAAAATGGATCTCCCTTTGCAATTTGCTTGATTGGAAAACTAAGACAATTGCCAGGCAAAAGGGGACAGATTAGCTGGAGTGCAACACCATGGGACCACCCACTGCAGAAGCACCGCAACTGCTTGCAGTTTAATGGAAGCATGGGAGGGAAAGAATAGATTGCTATAGCTATCAGGTTTGAACATAAGCCTCTACCTCACCCACATATTGTATATGGATGGGGTTTCTCCTGTCCATTTTACCCAAGCCTGCTTTTCATCTGGACAACATGTTCTTTCAAGGCATAAAAAGATAACATAGCTGTGTCCTACCATGAAATCTGAGCAGCTTTACAATTTGCAAATCACCTTGATTCCGTTCAGTGAATGGTCACTGACACATGAGCACAGGATGCAATGGCATGTAGATTGTAGAAATGGGAAAGCTTTTGAAGCGAAGGACATTTGGACAAAGGCCATTTATCATCTTCTAATTGCGAACCTGCTGTCTGGTCTGCTTCTGTCCTCAGCGATGTCCTCCAAATATAGTGGGACTACAGCTCTTATCCTCTCTCGCCCTGGTTTTGCTAGACAGAGTGAATGGTGGTTGTAGCCCCATGTCATCTGTAGGGCCACAAGTTCCCAAGTGGTCTAGAGTCTATGTTCAGGGGTGAGGGACTGCGCCTGAGATTCTATTTCTGGTATAAAAATATTTTAAAGGATATTTCAAAAATACATAATATTCAGAAGATCACTCATTTAAGGTATGAAATTACTGTATTTTGCTTTGTGTGGTTGTGAACGATCTACTTCAGTGTTAGTGGGGCTTGGGGGCCTATTCCACCCATCTTGCCACTAAGCCATTCTATAGTGAGCAGAAGACGGTACCCAGTAGACTATCTTGACTGCAGCCATTGGTGTTATCAACATCCAGGTTGCTCTTTGATATGGTACCCATGGCAATGCAGGCAAGGTATTGTACAGCAATACTGGGCTATTTCCTGGCTTTTCAAACTGTGGGTACAGAAATATTCCATATTCATAAACCTGAGGGTTTTTTTTTTGTAGAATAGAGGATTAGTATAACATCTAGTTCTATCCAAGGTTTCTGCCCGTGTTGCTCTGAGGACAAATTAACACACACACACCATTGCTTTGAATGGAAAGCCTCACCTATCAAAGTGAACCAATAAAAAGTGACATTGATTTTAATGGAGCTGGTCTGTAGCAACATCATTTTGCCAAGAACTTTCTCTAAAATGACACAGAGCTGCCCATTGTTGGAGGACTCAACTTATTATGATCGTAAGCCCATTTGATTAGTCCCAGGCAATGTCTCCTAAGGAACGCTGCCCAGGTAAGTGACTGGGAAAAGATGTGTGTCCACCCGTCTTAGAACTATCTCGGTGTTGTGGATGTATTTATGCCTATTTCAAATCTGTTTCCATGGAGACAGAAACAAAACTGGCCACCCGCTGAGTCAGCTTCTATGGTTGGCTTCCATTTAACACAATGTCATCTGTTTCCCCAGAAACTGATGCACAATGATTAAAGCGAATAGTAATAATAATAAAGCAAAGTGATTATTTTTATAAGAACACAGTGTGTATCTTTGAACTGGGTAGATGCCAACCTCTATTTAAGCAACGGTGGTTTCTGCAAGGGCTTTTTGCAGAAGCAAGACCAAGGCTTCGTTCTCACCCGCCATGGAATGGCTGCCAGCCGCCAGGAGGCAGGAAGAGCAGCTGAAAATGGAGAGCTATCACTTTCAGCTACTGGCTGCCTGCCCCTCTCCTGAGCTCTAGAATGGCTTGGTTTGCAAATGTGTCCTGCCAATGGAGAAGCATTTGGCTCCTAAAGGGACTACAGTGATTCAAAAAAAGAATTCTCTCTGTGTGTGTGTTGTGTATGTGCATGTGTGAAAATTGACTACAGAAATGGGTGCATGCAATGATGTTCAAGGAACAATCAGACTTAACAAGCTCTGACCCACAGTGAGCTGAGCACCCTCAGAAACTACCTCAACCACAATTACATGTTTCATTTCATAATGCACTGTTTTATACTCTCTGTAATCCAGCTGTTAGTTGATTGAATTGCCTGGCAAGCACCCTCTCTTCACACACACACACACACACACACACACACACACACACACACACAGAGCGAGCGAGAGAGCTATTTTTAGTTTGATTTTAACATGAATATATTGCATCAGCAATTTTATTTACAACTAAAAACGGTTTTGAAACTTTCTGATCATCTTTAGCAGAACATAATTATTATGTATACACAATGTGTTAAATAAACCAGCAAAACCTTTCAAACTGCTAGGCTGAGTTGGTGTGACGGTACAGAATGCTATTGATGAAATATTATTACTTCCCAGGGAACAAAAACTGTCAGTTTGCTTGCAGTTCACCTTCTGTGAGAAGAAAGCCACTGAATTTTCCCCCCCTGGGACTGAAACCTCACACAGCTTCTAAGGGCAGAAGCTTGGAGCAAGGAGGAAGGTTTAATAGCAGGGTGAGGTTGAGAGTCAGGGAACCAGAGATAAATGCCTTCAACTCACTGACATTGGGAAGGAGAGAGAGGAACAGACCACTGTCAGGCAGCACTTGCAGGCTGCAGCTCAGTCCTGATGTTAGAGGGTCCCTGCTGTGAATCTCGGTAGGCTAGATAGGGAGAATTTATTTCCAGGCTTAAAACCAGGGTACTTCAAATGCCAGATGGAGGGGGGTGGTATAAGGAGACAGATATCTAGTCACGTGCTCTCCCAGAGGCATTTGGTGGGGCCACTGTGAGATACAGGAAACTGGACTAGATGGGCCCTTGGCCTGATCCAGCATGGCTCTCTTATGTTCTTATAAGTGTCCCTGACTCAGAGATTCTTTTCTTGTGATCTAGCTTCTGACAGGGTGATTTAAGAATTGTGCAGACATGCTATGGCCACTTGCCACTTCTGATGCTTGGCAGCATTGTGACAAAGTAAAGAGACATATACCATTCTTTTTGTCCTCAAATCAAGATATATATAAACTAGCTACTCGTCTCTCAATACTTGAATAAAATGCTGCCACATTCTCTGTCCCTCACAGATCCATCATCAAATGTACTAATAACAAACAAAGGTTCTGAATATGGATTGTAGTGTAGCCAAAATGGCACCATCTACTCACAAGAGGGAGCTATGAACCTGATCAGAGAACCTCAAGGTTTAAAGGGAAAAAAATTATGATGAGATCTCCCCCTTCTCCAAAAGGAGACTACCTGTAGATGTCTCCATGATTCTTTGGACTTTGCATGTGGCAGCTTTGTTTATTATTTATTTACTTAAGATATTTACATGCTGCTTTTCTCCTAAAGGTTCCAAGATGGCTTACAGTACTAAAAGAAACAAAGCTGAAAGTTAAATAATGTATTATTATATTTTTGAAAAGCATTCAACGGGAATCATAGCAATACTCATAATATGGGGAACTTTAATAACACAAGTAAAATGACAAAATAAAGTAAAAAAATCCCTTTTAAAATCCCCCTTTCCAGCCAGTCATTTAAAGAAAAGCCTACCTGCAGAGGGAGGTCTTTCTCAGCTTGTAAAAGGACAGAAAATATGGGACAGTCTGGCCTTGCATGGGAGTGATGACCTTTATATCTGGTAGGCTCATAAAGGGAGATATGGACTTTTAGATAGCTTGAACCAAAGCCGTTTGGGTTCAAAGAAGTCAGGAAGGGTTGGCACTAATTGGAAATTACTTGACAATATCTAATAATTATTAGGAGCAGACAGTACAGACTTATTTGGTCCGAAATATTGAAAAATTGGGTTTTTAAAATCAAAAGGTTTTTTTTTGGATTTTGCTTTGTTTTCTACTTTTTCTATCCCATGGACATCTTTTGCTACCATTTTTGGGTGCTCAGCATCATTCATTAGCATTACTTTCTGAAAATGAAAATGATCCCCTCTACAAGCTTTTCCTTCCTGTCATTTAGAACATACATGAACTTTAATATGCTTGCTTTACACAAGAAACATGAAGTATTCCCCAGCAATTGCCCCTACTTTCTGCCAGTACTTGAGAAAACAGAATCCAAGGAATAAGGTGAGATGAAAGGCACTGACCTCTGGGCGCAAAGATGGAAGAGACATGGGCTAGTATAATCTGCCATTTAGATTGATTTTTGCATCCACGTGTAAGCACTAGGTGCTTTTGGGACAAGAAACTCCTTCATACCCTATAAGCAACCCTATTGAGTGTACGTATTCTTTGGCTTCAAATTCCTGGCGTATGCCTCTGCCCCTGATGAGAAACAAAGGATTTGTGCCATGTTGCTGATAACTATCCATCTTCCTCCTCCTCCTCCTCCTCCTCTTCCCCCCTCAAATTTCTTTCACAATGTGGGAGGTTGAAATTCAGAAACAGGGAGGCCATTACTCCCCCCCCTCCGAAAGCCTCAAGAGAACACCCCAGTTCTAGATGTTCAAGAGAATGAGAAAGCTTTTTGTCAGGAGTTCCGTGGAGAGGGCGGGGGCAAAGGAAGAGGTCTCCCTTCTTTGTTCCCACCTCCATGAAGAACTCTCCCTCTCTCACCTGATAACTGGTAGGTAAGTAGCATCAGAACCTGACTTGGGGTAGCTGTTACTACAGCTGTCATTTTTGAACCTGAAATGCTGTTCAATTTGTGCCAAACACAAGGAGATAATTCATAAATTGCTGTCTGAGAGAGGAAGTCAGGGGAACAGTTTCATTATTTGCTGTTCCACACGTCTTTCCACGGAACAGAGAAGGGCAGTTCAAGGAGGTGGGGAAAGTGCAACCTTGATGTCTACATGGACGTGGATTTTGCAGTGGTCAAATCACAGATAATCACATACCTTAATTCGGACCATTTCATTTCCCTTCCAGGGGATAAAGTAAAGCCCCACTAAGTGTCCTTTTGCAAAGGCATGTACCTGAGAGTGATTTACAACCAGAGGTTTTTGCACAAATGTCTATACCATTCCTTTAGCCCTTTCTCTAAAGCTAGATGTCTTGTGTCCCACAGTATTGTCTGAAAAAACATTTGACCTGAATACAGCAGTGTTGTGTAGTGGATAGAGTATCAGATTAGAATTCAGATGGGGATAGCACATATTCTAACTGAAAACCACACGTCTTCTAGTAATTCACATTATTTTGCACTCCAGTATTTTGAGAACTTGTTGAAAAACAGCCATGACCATTGAGTTGTGTTTGGGTGAGAAAAGGTTAACTGTTGCAAAAGGAATCAGGTAGCGAGATTTCCCCTTGCTTGGTGTCTCTTTGTGAATGACAGTGAACATAAGAAGGCATTCTGTAGATCACCCTGACTGCTGATTTTGGTGTCATCAACGTTCAGGCTAGCCTTTGATATGTAAAACATGAAGATGTGGACACAGTGTAGCAATGTTCCTGGAGAACTGGGAGTTGAGTCATAGCTACTGGACTTCTCTTTTGAGAGATAGAAACGTTTCACTGTTCATCCAAACAGCTTCATCGGTCTGAATACTGTTTGGATGAACAGCGAAACGTTTCTATCTCTCAAAAAAGAAGTCCAGTAGCCATGACTCAACTCCCAGTTAAACGAACCTGGATGACTGAGAATCTTCACAAATGTTCCTGGAGGTTTCTGAAGGACTGAATTATTTTCAGGAGACCCAACACTGGGCAGTACACCACCTGTAGATAGTATCAGGTTCAGTCTTTGGAACATCCAGTTAAAAAAAAAATCAGCAAGTTTACAAAATACCCTTCTTATAGACCTTATTTAGTGGGTCACTACCAGACTAAGTAGAAACCTCTGGGCCAGAGGAATCCATGGCTTGATTCAATATAAGTACGTTTCATGGCTTCAGAACTGACAAATCACTGCAATGCCCTCACATGCAAAGCTCAAATGGTTGCATTCAGCTGTACATTGATTAACCTGATATGAGAAAAACAAATCTGAGTGAAACAGCCAAGGGCTAATGCAGATGATAGCAATGTTTGGTCCCCTGAAGACCCAGCTAATTGGGACTCTGGTAGAGAGGAGCAATACAAATTGAAAAGCAGAATGAGCTATTCCTGTAGCAGCTATCTCTAATTCATAACAGAGGCAACTTGTAGCCACTAACACAAAAATATCCTTGGGAGTATATATAACCATACATGATTATTTTCTAAAGTACTGTATCTGGTATGGAGCAACCCTTTCTTTGCTTAATTGAAATATATTCACTGCAAGTGAAAAACTGCAATATTTTTAATTAGATGGTGGCATTAATTTGCTGATAAGTCAGAATCCTGTCATAGATCTACTCCACTGGAAGTGTAATAATACGTATAAATTTCAGTAACTGGCAAGTGAATAAGAAGGAGAAATTTTGCTTCTTAATTTGTGCCAACCTGGTATGTGATTTACTCCATTATACCAGTGTACTCCTACATCTATTCTGCAAGATGCTGAAAAAACTTTTCAAATGTTTTCCAGTGTTGGAATAATTATTTTATTTTTTTCTATCCTGCATTTTGTTTTTGGAACTGGAACTCAAGGGAATCCAATGAGAGGTATTGAATTAGGATGTGATTCAGTATGAATTTCATAAGGAGATTATCATTCTTTGCAGGAAGAAATAGGGACTAGTATAAAACTGTCCTTCAATAGACATTCTGTTTACCTAAAAATTGGGTGGCTTCCATATATGAAAAGAAATGGTGGCTCACAACTACACTGTGTTTGAAAATGAAAGATAAGGGTTTAATGAAATAAGGAAATACTGATCTGTCTTTTCATACACCAACCTCAACAAAAGAATAGTACGAGTCTCTCTGTATGGGCGTTTATACACGACCCCTAAACTCTGCCGCAAATGGCTGCAAACTCCGGAGCTTAAAAATGTTTCCCCACCAGCTCCAGAGTTTGCAGACAATTAAGTGTGACCCCGTCCACCTAAGCGCGACCCAGCGCACTTTTCTTGTACCTGCCCTTGGGAGGTGAAAAATATTTGATGCGGATGTGCTGGGCTCTCCTCACTTCTTTTTGTTTTTGTTTTTTGCCTCCCGCCCCTTTAAGAGGAACCAGGAAGTGACCAGGGCTCCCCCGGCAGCTTCCACCGGCACCGGGGAGGTAAGGCTTTATTCTTTAAAAAGAAAATGGAAAAATGCACATTAAACTGCAATAATCAGTTCCCACTTACACTTTAGTCTACTCTAGAGAGTATTTTTTGTGGGGAACAACTAAAAAATCATCTCCCCTCCTTCCACAGAAGGCTGGAATAGGAAAACTCAACCATAGATCTATCTCATGGTATGTATTTGGAAATTTTCAGGCTGCCGTCATTGGCATGCGTATTAGGAGGAGGAAGCTTATTGGGTGAGCTTACAGTATTTTGACCAAGTATGCTATGCCAGACTGTTCAATTTATTTTCAAAGATCCCAATATGGCCTCCCAAGTTGTGTGAAGAATTTATCTAGCTGGTGAATCAGCTCAGATTATCCTGAACAACTGGCCTTTAAAAAGATATCTTTTTGAGAAGTATGGTTAAGTGGGCTTGATAGGGTAACAACTAAAGGAAATTAAATTTGTGAATGTTATGCAACACATCAGAACAGATTATTTCAACAGTCTCTCCTGACCTTAAAATCTAACTATGCTAGGGACACTTTGAAGAACTGGAAGGAAGGATAAGTAAGAGCATGAAGCTTCCATCATTACTTGCCCTATCTTGCTCTCCACGATCTCCTGCAAGTCCTCTTCTATAACTCCCAAGAGCAAATTGGGGGAAAGGTGTAGGACAGGCATGTCCAATCTTTGGTCCTCCTGATGTTTTGGACCACGACTCCCAGAATTCCAAGCCTGTATTTCCAATGGCAAAGGACGGTGGGAGTTTTGGTCCTAAACATCTGGAGGGCCAAAGTTTGGACATGCCTGGTGTAGGAGAAAAGGATGACATGAGATAAGTGCTCAAACAGCTATTGTGTCTTTTATATGACTCGACCATACATGGCTACACAAACTTTGTGTTTATAACCACTTATAACTTTGTGTTTATACCTCTCCTTGTGTGATTACATTGACACTATGTTATCAATTGTTAGTTCCTATCCCTCATAACTTTTAGATCAGTGGTTCTCAATCTGAGGGTCAGGACCCTGGGGGGGGTGTCGAACGACCCTTTCACAGGGGTCGCCACAAGCTACTAGAACCCTGCCTGCCTGCCAGCTTTGAGCTGCCACTTTCCTTTCTTCCTATGCCTTTCCTTTAAGGTTGGCTGCGTGGCCGGGCTGAGGGGGGGGCAGTGGTGGTGCCAAGGTGGGTGGCTCTCTGTCTCTATGGCTCCCAGACACAGAGGAACAAGGCTGCCTCTTCTCCAACTGCCCTGCTTTCAAGTGGCCCTCATCCTTTTTCCAGGCAGGTGCTCACGGTAGATAGCCTCAGTCAGCTGCTGCCTGCTGGTTGCCATGGCTTTGTCCCGAAGCTTCCCTTGGTCTGCTTGCTGGGCCTCTGCCTCCACATCGCCCAGCTGGCCGGCAGGGACCCACGTCACCATGATCACCTCCACCAGTGAGCCAGCCACAGGTGCCCTCCTGGCCTTTCTGCTGAGTCAGGACAGTTGCCTCTCAGGCAGCCCCGCCGGTGGCATCGATGCCCACTTGCCAGTCCCTCCAGTTCCTCTTGTTGGCTCCCTTCCTGAGGGCCCTCCTCCCTCACCCTTTCCCCCGGGGCTTCCTGGGATCTGGTGTTGGGGAAAAAGCTCCCCGTCCACTGGTTCTTGGTGGTGTCTCCTGTCCATGCCTTCACAGGAGCAGCCCTGGAGACTGGCAACAACCCAAGGAAGGGCTCGCCAGTGATGGCAGAAACCTCGGGTGAGCCCGGAGAGGGGCACTGCTATTGCTAATGCCAGTTATTGTGGCCAAGCCCTCTTCCTCAGAGGCAGGAGGAAGTCCCCTCCCAGGCACCTCTCCTAGATGAGGAAGGGGCCGCGACCCATGGGAGCTCACATTCAGCAGTTTAAGCCTTTCCAGTGCCACAAGGTTTTGGTCCTTAATGTTCCTTTTTCATTGGTTTCTACCTGATAACCTAGCACAGATGGAGACTCCTGCCTGCCTGCCTGCCTGCCTGCCTGCCTGCCTGCCTGTCTGTCTGTCTGTCTGTCTATCTATCTATCTATCTATCTATCTATCTATCTATCTATCTATCTATCTATCTATCTATCTATCTATCTATCTATCTATCTATCTATCTATCTATCTATCTATTTCAGGAAAAAATCAAAGAAAAACAAAACAAAACAAAACAAAACAAACAAAAGACACAAACATTTATGTTTCAGCTCATATCCCACAGCTCATTCTGCTGCTATGTTTTGAAGAAGTGCACATGTGCACGAAACATCACATTAAAATATGAAAGTTAGTCTTTAAGGTTCCACATGTCTGTGTCTTTTGTTTTGTTTTTCTTTGATTTTTGCCTGAAATTCTTGAAAAGACTAACATGGCTATCCTCTCTGAAACTACTTGCCTACATATTTCTGTCTGTTTTTTCTGTATGACTAAGAGAGCCCAGGTTTTGGCTGAATATCAGGAAAAACTTCCTAACTGTTACAGCAGTAGGACAGTGGTGAGCACTCTAACGCTGGAGGCCTTCAAGAGAAATTTAGACAACTCCCTGGCAGATATCCTTTAATATGGATGCCTGCCTGGAGCCAAGTGTTGCACTTCATTGCCTTGTTGTCCTCTTCAATGATTCTATGACTAATTTCTGTACTGCCCATCTAACCAGTGGTTCATGGCAGTGACCATAACATAATCAGTGCAATAACATGAAACTAAATTATCATACCCTCTCAAAACAGAGGGGAAAGGGTGGCATTTAGATATAAAAGGGTAATGCTCTCAGCAGCTCTTCTGTTGTTTGGCTTTGAAAAGCATGCCAGAGTAAAAATGTTTTTATTTGTTTTTATGAGACCTCTCGAAAGATCGCAGGGGAGAGGGGACAGGTGGATTCAGAGGTCTAGTAAACCATGACTTAAGGGGGAAAGGACATACCCACATGAAACAATTCTGGACGGTTTTCCAAGGGAGGGGTCAGCCCCTTCCTGTCTCTCTCACCTAGGGTTTTGTGTTAAAATGCCAACATGAGTAGTACGGCCCCCTACAGATGATTCATGTGGGACAGAGCTGTTTCTGGATGGACATAATGCGGCAAATGAATAATGTATCAACCTAGCACAACAGATATCTACACAGGCAGTTGTTGTCGCTGGTTGGGGGTTACCACAATGGTCAGCGTTAGGAAGGTTGAGAATCACTGCTTTAGATGGTCTACCGTACATGATGACATAGAATTTATACTCTTTTCTTAACTGCTCGTGTTCTCTTTTAGCTTTAATGTTGCCTTCTAATGCTGTAAGATACCCTCCAATTCCCTGTTCCTGAACATGTCTTAATTGTACTGGACTGTATATTGTCCCGTATTACTGCAAGCTGCCTTGGGTCCTTTTCCAAGGAGAAAGACTGTATATTGTCCCGTATTACTGCAAGCTCCCTTGGGTCCTTTTCCAAGGAGAAAGGCGGGGTAAAAATACTCAAAAATAAAAAATAAATTAACAACACATTCACCAGTACAAGCCACACTTGATCCCAGCAAGAATACTAGCAGGAGAATTCTGCCGCATAAACTGGATGTAAATTCTTCTGTGTCTTGGATGTGGTATAGTCAGACTGGTATAATCGCACACACACACCCAATATTTTCTCCTCACCTTCTTTCTCTTGTATGTCCAGTCTTGGTAAAACAAAGGGAACAGTCTCTGTCTTGATTCATGTTACGGGGTCTAGCTATTATAGGGTCTCTAATAATACAGTATTCACTATGTCTTTATGAATCAGCAAAAAAGGATGCTTTAAAAACTTTTTAAGTTGATCTTTATAAAAGAAAAGCAAATCTAAATTAAATAATCTGATTATAAAATGCCATAAACATATGCTATTAAATGACCTTGGTATATACATATGAAAGAACCTGTTGTCAAATTCAACATGAGTTCCATGACACTCATGCATTTCTAAATGCAAGCCATTTACTTTGGTGTGTTTCATGAACCAGGTCAAGAACCAACATGAAATTAAGATTTTCTAGGCTGGTGAAATTTCAGAAGGCAATGTCCACATACTTTGATACAACTATGGACTGTAGCTTAAAACCCCAGAATGTTTTGTTTTGGGGCAGTGATGATCAGGGAGCATACATAATGATGTCACAATGTGCCAGCTATGACATACATAATGATGTCATCATGTGCCATCTATGCCTGTGGAGTATGCACTCCAACAATGTATAGTCCTTGATGCTAGGTACTGTCACTATTATTGCACAGACTGATTATAATAGGAAGCATGAAGCATGTTTCTGTGGTAAAGACACACTTGACCACTGTTTGGAGAAGTTATCCATGAGAAATTTTAGTAGCAGATCATCTTTAATACAGCTGTGATTGTGATCCGGCATGCAGTAGGCACAGGCAAATACAATTCACAGCAAGTCCAGGTATTTAACTTCTTTCTCAGTCCTAGAAAATTATTAGAAAAAGTATCACACATCTTTCACACAGTTTCTCAAGTCAACAATATGAGCTGTCACCCAAAGAGTACAGTGTAGATTCCCAGATTGTGTCACGACCTCTTACAAGTACTGAAACAGTCATCATCTCTCACAACAATTACAATTTTCAAAAACTAGGCAGAAATGTCTCCAGTCTTAGAAAATGCTCCTATTCCCATGAGTTTTCTGCCTATAAAACAAATACACCTGAGCAGGGCTCGTTTGGATACCGCACAACAGAAAATACAACATGGTAGATCAGAGGAAGCAGAAGGCATTTCTAGATGGAATTCATACTAATTTAAAACAAACCCTCAGACAAATTGTTTTCTTAGCAGTAGGCAAACTGGATGGAAAACAAATTCCATTTTACATCATTTCATCAAATGTTTCGCTTTGACACAAATAACTCAGTCATTCAGCAATTGCACACAGATAATGTTTTTGCTAACAATGTGGCAGTTTCTTTTGCTTCCAAGACATTCTATTTCCCAAACATTTTATTTTTTATAAAATGGTATCACACACAACTGGAAAGGTGTGTCATGCAAATACAATGCTGTGCATTCTGTCATCGTTGATCTTTGTATTTCAAAACTGATTTATTTTTTTTTGGAATGACATTAAAATAATGAACTAGACAGGGTAAAATAACAAATACCGGCATTATAATGCCTAAAAGTCCACCAAAGCCATAGGAACTAAGGTGTAGATGTAGTGATGGTTTGAGCAGATGACTATTCTATTTTAGGTATTTATTTTGCATCTATCTTGAATCAGTTCCCCATGAATTCTGCTAATGGAGTCTAAAAATCTATTATTTATTGCAACACTGTCTCTCATATACTGTTAGCAGACAGTTCCCTAGTGTTTACAATATTACTGCCTCTAAAGCCTCTTAAGGACAGCAAAGATGCAGGGCTGTTTTTAGACTGAAGATGCAATTTTCTTTTGTCATGTATTTTTTTTACTGCACAGTCCACTAGAAACATCCATACCCGAGCTTTTCTAATGGATTGTCATTCATTGCCTTGCATCATAATCCCCACCCACAAATGGGAAGGTAGTAGCGGTTGCAATGACATACCTCCATATTGTATTTTTCCACTGTCCTCCTTAACGGATCAACAACTTGCCAGCAAATCAAGATGCAAAGATCTATCAGCAGCATCCCTCCTACTATCACCATCAGTTTTTGGTCTTTAATGATCTAGGGAGAGAAAGAAGAAAGCATTGGAGGCCATTCTCATAGAAGTCTATGATTCCTGTGGAGCCTTTCTTAAGTGCCATAAATAAAGCAATATACCACTGCGAATAAGGCTTTTTAATTATGCATATAAAAGATCTACATGATACTAGAAGACAAGAAAATATCATCTTGCAAGCTACATTTGCTTGGTTTCCTGCTTGCCTACATTGTCTGAACTGCACAAATATCTAAAGAAAGCAAAATAAAGATAATGGGACATGCAATAATATTTTATAATATTCAGCACACATACACAACCCCAAGCAAAGGATGCTGCTTATGATCTTATTCATGCTTAAATAATTGGTTACTGTTTCTGCCAGAAATGATAGCAGTTCAATTTCCTTAGAAAATCTTGGCAGGAACATGTTTCAGATAACCCACAGTATATTTTTTTAAAATGCAGCAGTAGCTGAACTGCAGAAAATAAATAGTGACATCATTCCTGTTCCCTCACCATGAAATAAAGAAGGGCTTTCAGTTTGTGAAAGAAACCACTCCTGTTTCACTCAAGGTATTGGTATCATGTACAAAGTTGAGGGAATGGAAGAGAACTTTCCCTTGTGTCAGCTGTTTGTGATATACTGCTCACTCAATCTCCTGGAGCACTAAAACCAACAAAGAATGCACATCCTCATTTGAGACCACAGGTTATTAACCGGAACCATCAAGCAGTATCCTGGTACCTTAAGGAGTAACAAGTTTTATTTGGTACCGGCTTTCATGTACTATATTATGGCCTGCTTCCTCAGATGCAGAGGGGGCAAACAAATACAATTCATAATGTCACATCTGAAGTAATTCACAAAAGCTTCTGCCGGATAAAATTTGTTACCCTTCAAGATATACAAGGTTTGGTTGTTTTTGCTGTTCTGCTTCCACATAAATAACACACCTAGCCCTCTGGAAATGCTATCTGCTAAGAATTATTAGAGAGACTCAACTCAAGGAGCAAGAATAATACTGTTGTGCTTGTGATAAGGTGAGGCTTTTCCAAGTGTCTGGGGCCTACGAAATGTTCAGTTTTGCCCCTTCTGTCATTGTTTGTGAACAATTTCCACGTGAGCTGTTGGGTTTTCTGGAAGAAAATTGTAATGGAAAAATATCTGGGGAATTCTCCTGTGCTCTAAGAGTCTGAAGTAATTTTGCAAATTTATTTCACTTATAATCATGAAACTTTTTTTAAAAAAAATGTCTGAACATTTCCTAACTACTGGAAATAAAAAAATGTAATACATAAGTTAAATTATCAGAGTGGAACTAGAGAGTCCTGGGTTCAAATCCCTATCAGCCATGTCGTAGCTTCACTTCCCTTAACATCACCTCTCACGCCATTCTTGCCTTTTAAATCAAAAACACATTGATCAGGCAAAATTGTAACTGAAGAGCCACTGTGATACAGCAGTTAAAAACTTAGTTATTGTGAAAAAAACCCAATGCTCAATAAAAGAAATCACACACTAATGAATCAACTGAGAGTGAAACAAAATTTAATACGTTTTATTTTTGGTTTGATTTTAACCTAAACTAGGTAAATATTCAGGATGATTAAAAATATTAAGTATATTTGTGATTTTTATTTACAATAAACTCCTCCTTTCACAAATCAACAAAATAAATACGTACTCTTTCACACACCTAACAGAACTATCACATGATGAGCATTAATTTTGTAACAGCTAGAGCACAAGTACTATAGATTTCGACTTAAGAAAAGATCCGAAAAATTTCCACCCCACATCATTTGTCAGATATCCGATTTCCCATTGATTATGGAAATTCTCCCTCTTTAGATTCCAGACTAGGGATGAATCGGAAATATTGTGATATGTTTCAATTCATGATTTGTGATGAATCACAAACTTACAATTTTTTTTCTTATGAATCAAATTGATTTATTGGTTCATTTTTTACTTTGAGTCCCTATAAAATGGCCACTATAGAACTTCAGAAGACCCCAGAATGAACACATCAAACCCTAATATCTCAAGGTAAGGTTGAAAAGATTATTTGGTGGAATGTGGGGACTGCCAATACAAATGTGAGCAGACAATATAAAGAATTGAGTTTTGCCTACTCAATAGCACATAGATGGATCAACAGTGTGACCCCAGTATATGGCAGGAGTATATGCTCAAGTTTACCCAAAGATCTTGAACTACAAGAAACGAGGAGGATTATTTTGCCATGGGAGGGTGGCTTTTTAACTAGCAAATATTTTTTACCATCTAGAAGGGGATTTAGAGGGAGATTGGGAACACACACTTCTTAAGTAACCCTTGAGGTCTGACTCCGATTACAATGCTACCTCTGGTAGAATGACTATTTCAATAATTATGATTGTTTCATTGGACTAAACTCAGGATTATGCTGTATGTCATATAGCTCTGCCCATTTATGGCCACAATTAAGAATAACATATGGATATTTTTTGGTACCACTGCCCTTATAATAATAAAGGCAACTTCATATGATGGATCAGAAAAGGAGTCTTCATGTTCTAAAGTCATTTTGTTCACATTATCAGTTATTATTGATTAAAGAGTGTAATTGCGAAGTACTTAAGAGTGATTATCTTTGACAGGAAAGGAACAAGGCTTGGGGAGGGCCTCAGGTTTTGGAAGGTCTGGACTATTTAGTTTACGTTTTATGTCCTCATCAGACACTTCTAAAAGCACACACTTTAAAATGCATTTCAATCATGCTAAACTCAATGCAATCCCAGGAGTATTTCAATGTGTAACTGCCCACTCATTCAATCTTAAGAGCTCTGTTTTTGAAGGAGCAGCTGTGTTACTCTGTGCAAGCATATCAGAGAGAACAAAGTAAAAAACAAACAAACCCCAAGTCACAAAGTTTTTGTCTCTTATTTTTTGTTTCTCTTTTGCTTTGTTTTTTGTCTGACTATCGTTAAGGGGTGAGAGATGCTGGTGGCTAGATCTACATTTCGGTCACATGATCCTCTCTTTCTCTCTGCCACCCATCTTCTCTCTCCCCTTTTACTTCTTCCCTGATTAAATAGGGAGGGACAGTTCCTATCTGTCACTGATACAGACTGTTCATTTGCTGACGGTTTTTGAAATCACAACTAAATGCAATAAACCTACAGCACAATCCTGTATGTGGTTACTCTGAAGTAAGACTCTCTGACTTGAATGAGACTTCAGATGGACCTACTCCCAAATAACCAATCATAAAATCACAGCATTGGTCCTGATTCAACCCATGTTATCTACTTGATAATGCAATGTCAATTGTGAAAACATTACAGTATTCAACATTATAAACATTGCATTAAAGAAAAGTAAGTAACTTGACCTGGACGTTGAGTAATGGCAAAAGATAATTTTAATTTCAGGATCAATGGGTAATGTCCAGTTACTTATGTCTGTGAAGATTCTCAGTCATCCAGGTGAGTTTATCTGGAGGTTGAGTCATGGCAACTGGACTTCTTTTCTTGAAAGTTTGAAACATTTCGCTGCTCATCCAAACAGTTTCGTCAGTCTGAAGAAAGCTAGTTGCAAGTCCTCCATTTTATAGTTCACTTTGACCTCTTGTCACCCTGGTCTGAAATAGGCCCATAAGATGAACAATGGCCTGAAGAGGCAACAATGGCCTGAAGACAACAGTCTCAATAGCCTCGGGGTGAACAATGGACTAAAGTGCTGAAATCTATAAAGTATGGGTAGTTAGCTATGGCCTTGGTGGTGGAGGCGTGAAGTATTTTTGATTTATCTGGGTATTGTTGAAAATTTGAATTCACTGCCTGACAGTAGCAGACAGACTGTGCCTGAGCCCCCCCTCCCTCTGTTGAGAGAAGGGTTTTCAATACTCACATGAATGGCTTCCCTGACTCCTCCCTCAAACCACCTATCTTTTCTCTCTAATATGTGCACCTCTTCATCTTTGAATGAGTGTTCTTTGTCCTTCAAGTGGCCATAGCTAACAGCCCATACTTTATGAGTTTCAGTATCTTAGACCACTTTTCATCTAAAGGCCTATTGAGACTATTGTCTACCTAAACAAGCCCATGACCAGGGTGACATGAGGTCAAAGTCAACTATAAAATAGAGGACTCGCAACTAGCTTTCTTCAGACTGACGAAGCTGTTTGGATGAGCAGCGAAATGTTTCAAACTTTCAAGAAAAGAAGTCCAGTTGCCATGACTCAACCTCCAAATAAACTCACCTGGATGACTGAGAATCTTCACAGACATAAGTAACTGGACATTACTCATTGATCCTGAAATTAAAATTATCTTTTCCTAACCATGTTGTTGTTGTTGTTGTTGTTGTTGTTGTTGTTGTTGTTGTTGTTG
>JAHTLZ010000204.1:89438836-89489233 GCA_023846285.1 Phrynocephalus versicolor | reverse complement strand
TGTGTGTGTGTGTGTGTGTGTGTGTGTGTGTGTGTGTGTGTGTGTGTGTTGTTGTTGTTGTTGTTAGAGAGAGAGAGTTTAGGCACACAACTCTAAAAATACTCAACAGTTTAGGTAAAGATACAGATTACTTTATTGAAGAGCCTACTTGTTTTCCTTCCAGAATCAAAGCAATACAGCAGTCCTACGTTCACCTTATGTCTAGTCTAATCAAAAGCAGTGATGGCCTATGGGTCAAGTGTGGGGTGTGGGGTGGCTGGCAGACAGGCTGAGTAAGTCTTCTATCACACCACAAAGCCCATATTTTAAGGGTTGCTAAATGTTCCATATTTTGAAGGGCAACCTCTTTTTGCACAACATAAAAGCACAAGTTTTTAATTTCTCACTAGAACATTAAGAGACCATAGAACCCTAGATTCATCAGTGGTGGGAATGGGGAAGCTTGGTCACCACAGGACCGATATACAATTGTACAGTATATTGTTCCTCATTACTGTAATCTGCCTTGGGTCCTTTTCCAAGCAGAAAAGTGAGGTAAAAATACTCAAAAATAACAAACAAACAAACAAACATGGCTGTCAGAATGCTGCAGCTCCAGAACTGGAACTAAAGAAGATATTCTGATGCTTCCGCCTCAGCAGGATTCCTTGCTCTTTCTTTCTCCTACGGAGGAGCATGGACTCTGTAAGCTGCAGCTGGATGAAGAAACTGTTCAGATTTTGGCCTCGGAGTCTACTGCTCAAGAAGATGAGCAAGAAACTAGAGGTGAAAGGTAGGGTTAGCGAATCACCTAATTAAACTGCCTTGCAATCACTTCAGAACTGACAAAAGGAAGCATTTAATCATAAAATGTGAATAACTTGATGGGACTGACTGCCACAGGATATATAGGTGACCTCTACCTTAAATTACATTTAAAGATTGGGGTAATGATGAAGAAAAGGTATTGTTAACCATGATAGCTAAATGAAGGCTGCATGTTCTGAACTTGCCTCTTGGAGCACAAGTCACAGACAAAGCAAAACAAAATGAATACTGGTTTTTCAGGCAACTGGAGCCCAAGAAGCAACATTTCCAAGCTCTGATTCTGTGACAGCAATACTCTGATCATCAGATGCTGGACATAAACATGAAGGGAGAGCTGATTCCTTGCATGACGGACTTGTGGAATTCTCAGACACACGCCACCTGTTGTTAGGGTAGAATGGCCCTCACAGAGCTTTTCTGAATAAGGATGAAGTACACCTTCATATTCTTTCTCCTTGTGCCCCAGCTATGTGGAAGAAAAAGCAAATGTGTACATTTGGCTGCACATTTGTGTACCGTACTGAAGATCGACTATGAAGGTACAGTGGTACTAAAAGGCTTCAAAGTGGAGCATAAATTAAATGTCAGATGCTTGAGAGAATAGAGTAAGATGAAAAGTCGTACAATGCAACATACCCTTTTTCAAAAATAAAGAGCTTGAAGCTCTTTTTTCTGCTTATATACAGTTCTGCCACACTTTCTGGGTTTTTGCTTTTGTTATTGTTATGTGTTGAATTTGGTTTTTTAAATTAATTTGGAAGTACTCTGTGAAGCTCCAAAATTATAAGTATGATATATAAGCATGTAAAGAAACAACAGACCTTTGTTTCTTTCCTCACGCGACTTCAGCATGTTCTGTTACCAGCATCCCCCAGAGAGGAACCATAGTTCCTCCACCTATGACCTGATGGCAGTAACACTTTCCTCTTGGTTAAAATCCAGATGCTCTCATTGCCATCCATGGCAACAAATATAATGCCAACCAGTTAAATGAAAGGGAACAAAGGCTCTTGGCAATCTATATATTAGGCTTTGTCTCAAAGGAGACAGACAGCATGATGGAAAAATGAAGACAATTGCAACATGTCCAGGACAAAGCTCTCTCTCATACATTATACCCACAATGGCAGAACATATTATTTCAGATCTAGAATTGATTACAATTGTTCATCATATCCAGACCCAGTGGTTCTACTTTAGAATTCTTCACAGCTCCCCAGAATTACAGAAGTATATGACTACTGCTGTTAACCACAAGAAAAGGACAAGCACACTAATTTGGGCAGCATAATAGTAGTTTCGTGATCATTGCATCTCCCCTACTAGGTTACTAGTACTGTATATCCTGGTTGAGAATCCTGGCTGATTGCTCTGTCAACAAGCCAGAATTGGAAATGACAGTTAGTTATTGGCTTATGCTTCCTGACTTGTTTGGATCCTCATTACAGATACAATCCTAAACCACTCCCATTGACAAAACAAACCAAGTGGGAGTTGATCAGGCTGTGTACAGCAGCATGCTGCTCAAAATGTTTCATTAGAATTCACTGGATTAGTGAAGAATAAATTCTAAATTATTCCTTATTTGAATTGAATGGATAGAAAATGCATAGGCTTATGCACGAGAGAATTTAGAAAGTATACAAAACATAAATAAGACATCGTTTTGCATTGACATACAGTATCTTACCAGAAAACCTTTAACACAGAGACTAAAGTGTGTTAATCTGCACTTTGGTATGCAGATTAATGCTCTTAAATCTGTTATCTCCCCCCCGTCCCCCAACAGAGATAACCTTTTTCATATTCTGGGTTTCTACATCTATTTGGTTTATGAGCTTATATGTCTTTAGAAAAGAGGTCAAAGAAACAAACAGAAAAGTGAGAACATGGAATTTATCTTTAGACTCACCTTCTTCTTCATTTTCACATTTTTGAAAATTGCGTGAACTCTCCATGTCTTTGCAAACATTGCCCCAAATGCAGTTGTGTAGCCTACTGTAAGTATCCATGTCCGGACCTGAAACATAAGGGGAGAAAAAGGATTTTGCTTAGGCTGAGGGACAAACAGTATGACTACATGAAGTGAAAAAATGTGAATGGGTTCACTGCGAAGTTGCGTCTGGGAAGATGGGTTTTCCCAGGCTAATTTGCTTCCGTTGACCACAACGGAGGTTGCAGAGAGAGGGGAGGAAATTTGTACTCGTAAGTCTTGGCAGCTTGTTAAGGCAGCTCTGCTCCGGCCTTCCAAGTTTGAAGGAGCAAAGCTACCTTAACAAGCGGAAAGGAGCTTGATTTCCCTTCTCTCTCTTTCTGCCATGTTTTGCTCTGCTTCCCCTTTGATCACCAAGCTGCCCTAGCACTAGAAACAGAAAATGCAAGGGAAGGGGAAGGGACGGGAAGAGGAAAGCAGAACCAGGTGCCATGTTTCAGGAAGAGAGAATTCAAATAGCAGTTTCCCCACTATCCTACCTGTCTCTCTCACTGCTGCGGTCCCTGGCTAGAATGGCCTCAAATACAAGGGCTACAAACTCCTCCATATCAGCTTCACCAATTACACCACCTGAACTGATATGTTTCCAGCAAGAGAGGGGTGGAAATATAGACTGGGAGGGAAACCCCAAGATGATTCACATTCATTTGTACATCATGTAATCAATGGAAATAATGAGATTCTGACAGCCCCAATTCCAGAGCATTTTCCACACTACAGTACTACTCAATGCAGTTGCCCTTGAACTCTTTCTTACATCAAGTTAGTAAATGGTTACCAGTCAAATCTGATGCATAAGAAATACCCACACTCCTTTTAAATAAGCTTTCACAATCTGGAAAAAAACCCTATCAACTACATATGTATGGATTTGATAAGACATAAGGAGGCACAAACCCCATGGGAAAGTAGTGAATTTTTAGATGTATTTTTGCATCTAAAATTTCTGG
Source organism: Phrynocephalus versicolor (assembly GCA_023846285.1). Taxonomy (NCBI): domain Eukaryota; kingdom Metazoa; phylum Chordata; class Lepidosauria; order Squamata; family Agamidae; genus Phrynocephalus; species Phrynocephalus versicolor. The sequence continues at coordinate 89,485,483 of JAHTLZ010000204.1, read as the reverse complement.
GATTTCAGTGAAATGTGGATATTCTAAAATATCAATGCCATGTTAAATTCATAATTCCTACTCATTTTAACTTGATTTCTAAGAAGTAATATCTTTAAAAAGATGAAATAAAATGTAAGTAAAGAAGGGTTGTTCAAAATAAAACATATACATTAGACAATAAAAGGGACAAAATGGAGGATAGGAACGTAAATTGTAGAGGATGAATCTGTTTTTTTATCCAGCAATCTAGAATGCAGAACGAAGTTTTCAGCAGGCAATGTTGATGATGCAGTTAAAAAAAAAATTGTCCATCATGAGCATTTATACTATAAGTTTTGTGCTCCGTTTTCCATTAGGTGCACATTATCACGAACCGCCCTATTGTTTTAAGTAGGAAAAAACTATGCCTTGAATGAACATGAGAGATGAACAGTAAGAATCAGACATAAACATCATCTTAATCAGGTTAATAAGAGCAAATGTTTCATTCTTGAGGAGCAGACTTCGTTCACACTGGGGTAACTATTTTCAGCTCAGCTGAGGTAGTTTTCATTTTAGCATTTGCAATCGCATTGCTTTTCTTCTCTTCAGATTTGGCCTATCATTTCATAATTACAATACACAATGGCATCTTAAAATTAAAAATAGCATCCTAAACACAGAGCCAAGCATCTTGAGACTAATCAGAAAGAGGCCAAATTTGTTCACAGTCATTCATGCTTGAAACTTGTTCTAACTGTCTGGAAATGAATCCCAAACATCACAATTAGTGCCAAAGGGTTCGAGGGTGGGGGGAGAAGAAGACACTGGAAACCAAAGAAGAAGAGATCATCTTCAATTTTAGAAAAAACACCATCACTCCAGGGGTGGGGTTATATAAATGTAAGTCCAATTGTATGCTTAAGTGAGTGAGTGCAGGACTGACCACTGACTGATTCAACCTCACCTAGCAGCAGCCTCCTCATCAAAAACACTGAAGTTATAATCACAATATAATTCCAATATGTTTAGAAATTCTTCAGTAACACCCAGCAAATACAGTAACCTTAATCTAGCAAGGATCAGCAACATGAATAATGTAACCTTCTACATGGGAAGCTGTTGTGGATGCAAAAATATTTCTAGTTATATATATATATTAAAAAGTAAAAGCAAAGTGTTCTGCTTATATATCTGCTTATAGCACTTAAAAGCATTCTCTGGGCGATTTACAAGATAATTATGCAGACTACACGCTACACCCCCAGCGAGCTGGGTACTCATTTTACCGACCTTGGAAGGATAGAAGGCTGAGGTAACCACCAGCTGGCTACCTGGGACTGGACCCCGGGTCATCAGCAGAGCTTTGGTTGCAGTAGTACAGAAGTTGAACTGCTGCATCACAAGGCTCTCTATGCATCATGGTACCTCTGCTATGACAGGGCTATTGGAATGGATGGACATGTGTTCTTAAAGCAGGCAGAAATACATACTCTCATGTTGAGCCCCTAGACCAGTGTTGGCGAACCTATGGCACGGGTGCCAAAGATGGCACTCAGAGCCCTTTCTGTGGGGACTCGACATCGCCCTTTCACAGCCACCTGTATTCAGGTTAAATGGCTGTATTGGCACTTTGTGAATTTGCACCATGTTAAGACTAACATGAATTCTTTGGCACAAGCTTCTACGGGTTGTAATCCACTTCTTTCTGTTGCAGATGCATTAGTTTGAAAAATTAGGCACTACAACTTATGCAAACTTTACGGGAAACACAAATAGGATTCTGGACACCTCTAAATATATGCTAATGCTAACTTGCCTCTCACTTTCACCCTTTTTTCTATAATTGCTGCCATAATTTGAAACCTGAATTCACTTGTAGTATATCCGGTTGAAAAACATAGCTTGTTCCGGTACAGAATATTAAAGCTGCTAACTGTGCAATCCTACAAGTGTACTCAAAAGCGAATTCCTTGCAGGCAGAGAAGGAGTAATACAGGCACATCACACAAAGCAGACTTGTCAAAAGGACTGTGATAATCTTATCTGTAAGGAATACATCAGCTGAGAAAACACAACTGATTTCCAAAATATTGCTCTCTGCAAAGGCAGGCACCTCCAAATTTACATATAACCAGGCGGCAGGAACTTTGCAGAACTAAGGGTAAAAAAGTTTTAATGCCCAAGAGCAAGAGAATGAAGACTGACAGATCCTGGCCTCATTGCCAAGTTTCTAGGCACATAAAATAGTAATCCCATTCATTCAGTGGGCACTACTTTCAAAGTTCACAGACGATTAAATAACAATCATTTTAAAAGTATAGGATTTCTCATTTCCTAGGCCCTCGTATTCAAATATCAAGCATACCTATGCCATTTGTACTGTTTGTATTTTCTTCTGATTGTTAGGCAGGTGGTCCCCTTTTAAATCTGTTGAGTTCACCATTCCTTTGAAATCTCATGTCACCCCATACAGTGGAGGCCACTGAGGGCATCAATTGCTCTGTTTTGCCATTTAGATATGTACTTTGCTTTGGCATTTCATCTGTCTAACCTTTTAGCCCTACACTTTAATGGATTTCTTCCACATTTTAAAAATGACATTAATGGCACATGGGCGCACTGAAGTCATGCATTGCTGGGTGATATATGCCAGCTAAGTATCTCTTGACCAAATACCCTGTCATTTTAGACACACTTTTCATATTTCACATCCTTCCTAGCAGCCTGTCACTTCCCCATTGGCTACTTTCGTTGCTCTTGGTTATGTATGACCTATGAGACACACTGCCGCCTTCCAGGAAACTATTTTTATAGGTACCACTTACAAGAAACATTTCTCAAGCAATCTCTCCCATCTCTATATCCACATCAATCCTGCCAATCAAATGAACACTAGACTCTTAGCAGGTAGCAATGTCTAAAGTCTCAAGAATGAGTGGGGGCAGAGAGGGATAAATCATGCCTTCCTTCTAGGCAATACTATTTTATGCCTCATACTTCATTTTAACTTTTACTAGCTTTACTAGCATCAAAAACTGTCTATTTCCCCCATTGACTTCTACCATAGGCCTTACAAAATATACTTGGGTTCTTATTCGTGATAGATGTCCATTGAAATAAATGCTAGCTTTTAGCTATTCCAAAAGGGATCAGCCATTGCTTCTTTTGTCCTAATGAAACTTTGTGCAAGGTAGGTAATGTCTTTTAGGTACAACCTAATTAATCTGCAAAGCATATAGTCTCTTACTGTCTTAAGGTACCAAGAACAAATACCATGAAACCCAAATGCTAGTTCATCACTTAGATGGTTTTCTTTAATAAATGTCTTAAGACTTAAAAATTATTATGACTTTTAATTCTTAAGACATTTAAGCTATTTCTGAGCTTTTCGTCATGCTGACCTAGTATTAGGACCATCACGTATTAAGACGGAGTATTGGTATCTTCAGGCCATCTGCCTTTTATTGTGCAATGGCTAGTAGGTAAAATATTTACAGCTTAATCGAAATGGTTATATATGATGCTAAGGATGGTTTAACATTAACAAGCTGCATTATGCAAAACTCATGAGACACAGCAGCAAGGAACACAGGGGTCTTTACATCTGCCCAGCAAACACCCCTTCTTCAAGATGCTGGTATACAGTAAACCCCCACCTATTGCAGGGGTTAGGGACCTGACCCGACCCACAATAACTGAAAATCCGCAATATGCAGATGCGGGGTCACGTCGGAACTGGGCGGGCTCTCTGGGGGCTCTTGTACTTAGCCCAGGCCTGGCACTGCCCCAAACGGGCCTGCACGGGGCTTTCCAGTCCCCCAGAGGCCCCAAAAGTGCTTCCGGTTTGCAGGGAAGCACTTTTGGGGCCTCCGACGGGCCTGGGAAGGCCTTTCCTCCTTACCCCAGGGGGGGCTTTTTTCATATACTGCAGACCCACGATATACCGGGACCGCAGTATCTGAACCGTGAAAGGGCGGGGGACAACTGTACTCCAGATTTTAATCAAAGGTACATACATCCACAGTGTGTGTGTGTGTGTTGTGTTGTTACAGTTGTGACCGACTCTTCGTGACTCCATGTCCATGGAGTTTTCTTGGCAGGAATATTGGAGTGGTTTGCCAGTTCCTCAAGTCCATTTAAAAGGGCAGAACCCCCCCCCAAAGGAATGATCCCAATCCCCCATTTCTTCTTCATTCAAGTTTAAAACAGTTTGCCAGGTCAACTAAAGTTGTCTAAGTCCCAAAACCAGATCACAAACTACACCAAAAGGTTGCAGAGAAAAATGTTTGTATTTTTTTTACAACGAAAGCCAGAAACTTGGCTTTTCCAGATTCAGTTTTCTGCTCAATTAAGTATTACTCAAATACAATGAATGACCATTGTTTGTGCTGGAGATCTTAGTCTGCTTGGCCCAATTACCACCCCCCCCCCACAGAGCAAGTTAAGAGTCAGAGATTGAATTAATTCATAATAATTTCGGAAAAGGTTTTATTATTACAGACTTTGTTATTTCAGCAGTAATGAGTCAAAACCATAACATAAGAGTAAAAAAGAAAATAATGATTTATCTTACATATTTCGTGTTAAATCTAATTTATCTTTAAAAATGTACTAAGTAAACCATCCCCTAGAGCTAGATGGCATAATTCCAGTGTGAGTCTTCATCTAGGAAGATATCAGGAGTGGAAAACGGACACTTCTGAACTTTAAAAACCAACTCACTAGCTAGAGAGGAGGGTCAGAAAAGAGCAAAGTACAGAAAGATCAATAGCAAGCCAGAACAAGGTGATTGACAGATAACCCCACTGCATACTGGGACACTATTGATCTGCATATTCTAACAGTTTGGAATGACTTCCTTTAACACCATGTTGCATTCTTAGCAGTATAAACCCACGTTTTCAATGAACGATTGCTACTGTGCTTCATATTTTTCCAAATTAAAATTTGGACTTTTGGGACACCAAAAAGCCCAAGCGGCTGTAGATAAGAATTCCAAGAACCTTTGCAGAAACCCCAAGTATAATATATGTATTGCTTTGTGTTTTGCAGAACATGAAGAGCCCTCTCGGTGAGTGAATTACTTACAGTACAAAGGGTTTCAAACGTCTTTTCTGAGACAAAAGATCCATCAAGGCCAAAAAGGAATATAGATGCATAGGACAGCATTCCTCCAAGGATAATGAGGTTGTTCATATAAGGACTTGACATTTTTATTAACCTATGGAGAGAAGACATAGGTTAATACCTGAAGTTAATCACTGTGATGCGAGCCAAAGTGAAAATACAGTGGGCCTATAACACCATCAAGTCTAACCCCCCTACCCAGTGCAGGAGGAATTCAAATCAAAGTACAGTGGTACCTTGTATAACAGACAGCTTGTATAACAGAAAATTTGTACAACATAAAAAATTCCAGAGATAGGGGAAATTTGCTTAACATAATTGCCTATGGGGAAAATCCGTACAACATAAAATGGGATTACTCTGCTTTCAATGCATTCCTATGGGAATTTGTATAAAGGAAAATTTGCTTAACATAATTTCATTTGGAACGAATTAATTCCTTTATACAAGGTACCACTGTATATAGGACAGATGGCTTTCCCAATTGCCCCTTGAATGCCTCCAGCACTGGGGCTATCACCACTTCCAAGGTAATTGGTTTGTCCCGTTGTTGTACTGCTCCAACAGTTAAGAAATTGTTCCTGATATGCAACCCTAATCCATCTTACTGTTAGCTGAGTCCATTGTTACATACCCTGCTCTTTAGGATGATCGAGAACAGATCCTGGCTCTCCTCTAGATGACTGCCTTTCAAGTATTTGAAAAATTTTATATCTCCCCTCAGTCTTCTTTTCTCATGCCCAATTCTTTCCATCTTTTCTCAAGACAGCTTGGTTTCCAGTCCCCTGATCATTCTTACTGTCCTCCTCTGAAACTTGGTCTGATCAGCCTCCTTCTTAATGTTCAGTGTCTAGAACTGGACCGTACTCAAGATGAAGCCTGACCAGTGCTGAATAGATGGGGAGTAGTACCTCAAGGGATTTGAGAATATATTTCTATTAAGGCAAACCTAAAACAGCACTTGCCTGTTTTGCAGCCACATTGCACTTTTGGTTAATATTCGGCTTGTCATCTACAGTAGTTCCAAGATCTTTTTCACTCACAGTGTTACTGAGCCAAATATTCCCCACCTTGTAACTGTGTGTTTGTTATTTTCTCCCTAAGTGTAGAACTTGACAATAATTCCTGTTAAATTTCATTATGTTGTCTTTAGCCCTCTGGTCAAGCGTATCAAGGTTGTTTTGAGTTTTATTTCTATCTCCCTGGGTGTTAGCTGTTCCACTCAGTTTTGTGTTATCTGCCAATTTAATAAGCAATAGGAAATCTGTGGTCTTCCAGGAGTTGTTAGATGAAATTCTGTGGGATTCTCTGTTCTTATTAGGATCAGCCACCGTGGCCAGTGGTTGAGATAATGAGAGTTGTACCTAACAATGTCTGCACCGTCATAGGTTCCTCAGCTTGGTTCTAAGTAGTTTAGACCTGCCCTAGCAAGCAGCCTGGGACAAGAAACTTCAGAGGACAAAACTAGGGTTGAAACAACGTGTGTGGTGCGTGCATGCATGTACACACAGTTCTGCCAATGGGGTGGGGGAGCTTTTTGTCATAGCAAAGAGCAGCAGAGCATCCCCCATGATAAAAAAAAATCTAGAAACAAATGATTGTGGGACATGGAAAATTACATCTACACACTTGCATACATACTCTCACATACACAATCCCAAGGCGCACATACACGTGAAGGCTACCTAGACTGTCCCTGTTTGACTTAGAACTGCTGGGTGGCCTTTCAGCCCACTGACATGACACCTGAAAAGGATTGTAGAGAAGCAACCTAAAGGTTACCCAGAAGTCTTTATCAGGATCACTGAAGCAGCTTTTTGCAGAGAATTGTAGAAATATGCAAATCTATGTGCCTGCTTTATAAATAAGTTTAGATGAGCATTATTATGGCTAAATGTCTTTGATCTCCTATACTAAATATGTTACACAGTGGTTTAATTAGCTGGGGATTATGCTAATAATACACAGTGGAAAACACTAATTTTGATCTAACAGAATGAAAGGATTTAATAAAATGTTTCAACACAAAGATATTATACAGTAACATCAATTAAGCAGAATATTTAAAAAAATTGGGCATGATCCAGCCAAAGTTAAATACTTCAAAGACGCACTGTTTCAATGGGAGAGATTTAAGGATGTGCCCAGTTTTTTCACTGAAATCAACCTGCAGCCCATTCCAATCCACACTGATTCAGAAATAAGTCTCTGAAATAGAACGGCCACCCTCTATAGTAAACCAAGACTGCCATTTTAGAAGTGATTAATTTTGACTGGTTCACGCCTACTGTCTTTACAAGCTGGTATGACATGACCTCTTGAATGCTAGCCATCCTAATTTATAGGATTTGCACAAGGAAGGTGGGAGTGGGAAGCAGATAAAACGTAGCCATTTTTTAAAAAGGTGGGAAATCAGCATGGGTCTAACGTCTTCTCCATAAGAATTAATACATACCACTGACAAGAGTGATCAGTGTTAGGAGGAACAGCCAGGGGTGGGGGAGATAGATCTGGTGGCCCTACTTATTCTGTCTTCTCCTTTGCCCACTGGTGTCATGGAATCTCCCACCCCCACCCACCCCTGCATCCGACAAGCTATCTCTTGACAGAATGAGGCCTTAAAGAAAAAATACTCCTCATTGCACCTCTCAAATTTAAAGGACACAACTTACTTCTGGTTACGGTTCTTGATGTTAAAGAATAAAAAAGCACTGGCCATGATCATTCCCAGGATCGTGAGTGCCGAGAGAATACTGTAGAGGGGAAGAGAGATCTTGCGAAGCTGCCTTTGGACAATGGTTCTATCCTTTGGTGGTCCTATTCCTATAATATCCGTGGGAGGAAAGAGAGTTATCATTACATCAGCACAGTCTGTTTATGGGAAATAAACAAGCAAAACGCTAATATCCTATCAGTCCATCTCTGTACCTCTATTTTCTCTGTTAATGCCTTTGCCTTCCATAGAATTACAAGGCAGACACAAAAGGGATATGTGCCCCATTGGATCAAGGCCCTTGTCCTTTGGAGTCTAGGGATATTCTATACTTTGACGGTGGTGTCTCATTGAGGTCATGCCAGAAAACCTTTCTGGGACCTTTTCTTCAAAATCTGTATATTAAAACCATTTGTTTTCTACAAAACAACAGTGCATCACAACACCTACAAAACCACAGGCTGCATCATAACACTTCTGCATAGATAAAAAAAGGCTAGGACCCTTTAACTGGAGGTGGTAGTGATAATGACTTTTATTTTATTCTATTTGCATTTCCACTGCACCTTTCCACTGAAATACGGCACTGAAAGTGACTTACAGACATTATTAGAAAAGCTAAAGTAAGGGGAAAATGAAATAATGGAACAATTAAATTAAAATATAATACCCCTAAAACCAGTAAAATCGATCCAGCATTCAGTAAAAACAACAGAAAGCAATGGCTCAGTGACTGAATCTGGAAAGGTATTCTCAATCTTCTGAACAGCTTATGGACCTAAATGTATTTTCTTTTCCAGTCATTCGGAGATGGAAAACTGCCATGGTCAAGTGCAGTCCTCAGTAAGAGTCATAAGTTTAAATTAAATGCTTATTCTATTTACTCTAATGAACCCATCCACAACATCACCTTCTTTATTGAATGATTATGAAATTTCCTTCCCAGATGGTAGGACCAGACACTTAAATGCCAGATTTCAATACCAGATGTACTTTTCATACTTGCCCAGAAAGAACCGTTGTGCTCATTCCCTAGTGCTGCTACAGCTGAAGAGACTGCAGCCTCTCAAAGTGTTATATGTATGGAGCTATTATAAACTGGCTGGATAGCTCAGTCAGTTAGGTGTCTGGCTACAGATCCAGAGGTTGGGAGTTTGATTCCCTACTGTGCATCCTTAGAGGAGAGTCAGCTTAGATGGTTGCTTCACGTCCTTCCTCGTTCCGAGATTACATTCATTTCGTGATAATGTTGTTTGCGGTCACATGGTCTTGTCCAGGTTCTGTTCCTATTTCTGTTTACTCGCGGGTGTGATTGATGGTATCGTGACAACTGTTACTTCACGTCCTTGTTTCGTGACAGTTACTGAATTTTCCTGGCTTCATTTACTCTTTTTTTTTTTTGGCCTGGACTTCCGTTTTTCGATATTTCGAATCTCTACAACTTTGCCTTTCATGTGTTAAATGGCAACACTCCTGGTTTCATGCCTTCTTCCCTCTCTGCGATGCAATGTTTATGCCATTGGGATTGTACTGGAGAATGCAACTTCGCACTCCTGCCACTAGATGGAGAATGCACGCATTGTGTGACAAGCGTTACTTCACGGGTACTTGTCTCGAAACAAGAACCGAGACAAGACAATTCCTGAGGCCAGGCAGAGGTATGTCTCATCACGCTCTGTTCCCGGTTCAGGGGGCGTGGTCGGGATGAACTCCCACCGTCATGCAATGGACATGGAGTAACCTTTTTTCGTACCGGTCCCAAGCGGGACAGTAAACCGCAATGAGAGGGACATGAAGTAACCATCTTATATAGCCTTGGGCAGGCTGCACAGACCCAAGGAACCCCAGAAGAAGGGACAGGTCAAATATGTCTGAGTATTCCTTAACTAGAAAGCCTTGAACAGGGGTGCCATAAGATGGAATTGACCTGATGGCATCTAATTATTATATATAAATGGGATCTTCTGGAGGTGGCGTCAAAGGAGGGCAACAAGACTGACCCATGAACCAGAAGGCATTAGTGCAGATTGAGTGCTTACAAACTTTCCATCTTGTAAAGCTCTCTCTGTACATTTGAAACATGTTATGTAAATGCTGAATATGTATTACTTGATTGAAAATGGCCGTTGTATGGAGTGATGCATGTGCCCAAAGCAGCAACATTTGAAATTCATTGGCCTACTCTCTTCAAGATGAAAGTCATGGCTCACAAGACAGAGGATTACGGCATGGGTTTTAATGGTTACAAACTGCAATCAGACAGTGCTGGAGGCCTTAACTGAACAGTACAGAATGCATTCAAAGGAATCTACATATAAATGATTGCTCTGTCATCCTGTCACATGTGATACTTGCACCTTTGGTGGCAAGGGCTTAGAACTGAAGATGGGGAAGGTTACTTTTTTGTGGACCACAACTCCCAGAATTTGCTGGCTGTGCAAGCTGTCAGATTTGTGAAGTTGTTGTCCAAAAAAAGTTACTACCCTATTTCTGCTTGGGCCTATATGATAATTGTTTTCCATACATTTATGGAAAATTTTGAGCGTGGGGACATTATAAATGATCATTCTACTTGCACCAATTGAATCATCTCCTTTTTAGCCTCTGAATGAGAGGAGATTTTTTTTGTGGGGGGGGGGAAGAGAGGCACTAAACCATTTTGCATAGTGGCTGAGTCTGATTAAGGCCCCACACACTCATTTTTAAGTAACAAAATAAAGGGATGCTTAACTGCATGTTGCGTTTTTTTAATAGTGGGTCGCTTAGACTTTGGTTTGGCAGAATGAGCTACTGAAGAAGAGAAAAATCCTAGAGCAGTGAGAGCAACAGCATTTCCTTGTTTTAGACAGACAGACAGACAGACAGACAGACAGACAGACAGACAGACAGACAGACAGACAGACAACTTGGTGTCTTGCAATTTAGGGCTGTAAATTTACATAAATATGTTTGTTAGCTATTGTGACAAACAGGATGTTTTGTATGTTATTGTTTATGCATTTGTAGTCATGTATGTTGCCTAGCCAATCCGTAAGCTGTGGACATGGTTGTAGATATAAAGATGCTCTCTGAAAAGAGAAGGGGTTCTCTCCTCTGTGATCCAAAGGTGGTCTAGGGAGTTAACCAATGTAAGCAGCAGAGTTCAGCTGGTCTGTCTGAAGTGTCATTTAGTCAGGCATGACAGTCTATAACTGTCAAGCAGTCTTATTTAATTGATGAAAAGAACTGTTAGAGTAATAAGTCATTAAAGTAATATCTACGAACATTGGTTAAGCTATCATACCAATAACACTGAACATCAGTTTGTACATCAATAAAAGTTACCAGTACATGTTTTATTTTTAAATCATAAACACTGATGTCAGAATCCATTCTTCATAAAAAGTGGTAACTTGCTGCTATTTTGGTGGGGATACCTGGATCGAGGAACGGTTATTAATTAATGTGAAATGTGGCATCGTAATAGATCCAGGTTCATCACAGCTATCATAATTAAAGGGTCAACTTTCTGTCTACTTTATTGGAAAGGGTCAACTCTCTGTCTACTTTTAAGGAGGAACAGTCAGAAATCAAACTCTCAAAATTTGGCTCTCCAGACAGACACTTATAATTATGCAGAAAAATATAAAGTTGTTGCTGTTTGCAAAAAAAATAATTAAATTATTGTTCATCCATTGTGATTTGGACAGATTCTGTTTGTATGGTGCTATTTTCAAGGATAACAACTTTTCCAAACAGCAACCAAGGTACGTTTATATTTTAAGGACACTGGCTTGATTAAACACAAGCTAACCGCCAGAGGTTCATTGTTACAAAGTAAACATATTTAGTACACTTCTGCCCTCAAGGAACTTCCAGCTGAAACTCCATGGTTTCTCTCCAGTCAAAATAGGATTTGGTTGACAGGGGTGTTCCAAGACTTATAAATCTTAGAAGCTCTGAAATAAATCAGCTGTGCTTTTATTGCATTGAGAAAGAAAGGGAAAATAAGGTATACAACAAACCCTGTTCCTAGGTATCTGCAAAGTAGTATAGTAGACCCTCTCAAATGAGGAACTCTAACCACCAGTAACACTGAGACATACTACACCTGGGGAATAATATGCCTGATGCTGGGAGCATGATAGTAGCATGACCCTACTTCTAATACTCATGTAATGTTCCCCACAAAACATCCACATGAAGGAGATGTTTGCTGTTGGTTTCATTGCATCTTTTAAGACATATTTACCTATGGCGAGCATTAATTCATTTAATCCATTTGTTTTTTTGGTATTTTATCCACTGCCTTTGTTTGTGTTGAACTGTTTGATTTGCTTTCTGCCAATTCATACGATTAGCTACACTCTGGGCAACTTTCAGATGGGAAGGTGGGATGGAAGATTGCCAAAAGAATGAATAAACAGGAGGCCAGTCATTATGATGGAAGTACCCAGAGAAGGCTGAACAGAGAGCCAAATTTAGTTCTAGCATGGGATCATCATCACGAGCTTTTAAAACATACTAGTTATTGAATGCTGTTCTCAGAATATGATGAAAGGAAATAAAGACAATACTTGATTCATATATTTCAGCTTCCTCCTATTTAGTAGGAATGATCCCTGTTTTGTGATTCTTTCTAAGCTCTTCCTCCTGTTTTGTTCCTACCTTTGGAGGAGATTTCAGGGATAATTTTTTTAAAGTTTTTATTTTAAGTTACTAGAACTTCTGTTCTTTAGATTTCTATCTCCTCCTTGTTGAATAAAATTTTGAATCAATAACAAAAAAAATATACAAAAGGTTATGCATTAAAATTATGTAACAAAAGGGTGTTAAATATGAATAAATATGCTCAGGACGGCACTCCTAGGCTTGACTAGCATTGGGTAGGGAAGCAATAAATTACAATTACTAGGATTAATTGTCATTTTGTTATTTTGGGAGCAATGACATTACCTATGTTGTCACTTTTGAAAATGTAACAATAGCAACATTTCTGGCTTTTGTTCTTGCATCTAGTAGTAACTATAAATAGGTTTTTTTGTGTATCATTTTGGGGTGATCTGTGGACATTTTTTTGCATTTAAAATGTATATTCTAATACAAATAATTTAAGACCATTCAAATACCCTTGCAATAAGTGATCTGATAAGTCATCTTTCGACTTACTGAGCCATGGCAATGTATTACAAAGAAACATTCCAGAATAGTACACAGCTTGGAATTTCATATTATAGGTAGAGATGGGCACGAAATGGAAAAACGGTGTTTCGTTTCGTTCCATTTCATCCCCACCCTGCATTTCGTTTCGTTCTGTTTTGTACAAATTTCTGCATAAAAATTCGTACAAAATGAAACAATAATGATATGTTTCATTTTTCACCAGCTGATGACAGGTCGGCAGGAGACTGAAAATGGTCAGGACAAGAGCGGGAGAGCTCCAAATGGACCCCCCGACCATTTTCAGATGTCTCCTGCCGATCTGTCATCAGCTGGAACCCCTTTAAAAAATGGCCCAGTGAGCACTAGGGGGTCCCCCTGGTACCGATTGGGCCATTTTATAGGGGTTCCAGCTGATTTTCAGAGGATCCCTCTGAAAACGGCTCCATTGCCAGCGCAGAGCTCCTGCATTTGCAATGGGGCCATTTTCATTTTCTACCGTCAGCTGGACCCCTTTAACAATGGTCCAGTCGGCACCAGTGGGATGTCTGGAAATGGTCGGGACCTCAATGCGGAGCTCCTGCATTGACAACAGGGCCATTTTCAGAGGGATCTTGCTGACCTGCCATCGGCTGGACCCCTTTAAAAATAGCCCAGTCGGCACCGGGGGGATGCCTTGGTGCTGACTGGAGCATTTTTAAAGTGATCCAGCTATTGACAGGTAGGCAGGATCCCTGTGAAAATGGTCGGGACGCCAGTTTGGAGCTCTCCTGCTGGTGTCCTGACCATTTCCAGATGTCTCCTGCTGACCTGTCCTCAGCTGGACCCCTTTGAAAATGGCCCGGTCGGCACCAGGGAGACTCTCTGGTGCCGACTGGGCCATTTTTAAAGGGGTCCAGCTGAAGACAGGTAGGCGCCGGGAAAGCAGGCTTTTAAATTTCCTCCTCCTGCCGAAGCCTGTGCTGCAGCTGATCGGTGGTGGCTTCAGCGGGGAAAAAAGCCCACCCTTTCCTGGCACCAATGGGGCAGTTGGGGGGATCTGCCAGCTTTTCCCCATAGAAATGCATTGCTTCAATGCATTCCTATGGGAAAACGAAAAACGAAGCGAACGAAAGAGAAATTTCTGTTTCATTTCATTTTTCTTTGATGGGTCCCTTTGTTATTTGTTTTGTTCCCTAAAGAAACAAATAACGAATAACAAAATGAATAAAAAAATTCATTTTGTGCGCATCTCTAATTATAGATGAAGGTGTTCATTTAGAAAAATAAGATAATTAAAATTGTTCTTTGAATGCTGGAGTCCATCATCATCAGAGGTACAGATTTCTAAAGCATTTGTGCATGTGCAGAGTGAATTTCATCATTGAGGCACAACAATATCACATATGTGAAATTTTGTGTGCAATGGTATCCAGGTAAGAGGACTTGACATTTTATTTCAGGACTGAATTCAAGGGAACAGAAATCCTGGTGATACAGACTTGGAAGTTGAGTCATGGCAACTGGATTTCTTTTGTTCAGAGATTAGAATGTTTCGCTGCTCATCCAAACAGCTTCATCAGTCTGAGAAAAGGTAGTTGCAAGTCCTCCATTTTATAGTTCACTTTGACCTCATGTCACCCTGGTCTGAAATAGGCTCATAAGATAGACAATGGCATGAAAAGGCTCGTTAGGTGGACAAAAGTATGAATAGACTCATTAGGGGGACAATGGCCTAAGCTGCGTGAAAGTCCCATATTTAACCTTCCTAACAGCCATTAAGTATGGTTTGTTAGCAATGGCCTTGCTGATGCTGGTGTGAAGTATTTTTTATTTGTGTGAGATTGTTGAAATCACAGCCTGATAAGTAGCAGATAGAATGTACCTGAGCGCCCCCCCCCCCCCCGTGGAGAGGGGGGATTTCAATGCTAACATGAATGCCTTCCCTGATTGCTCTCTCAAAACACCTATCCTCTCTGTCTAGTATGTGTACATCCTCATCTTTGAATGAGTGAGCTTTGTCCTTCAAGTGGAGGTGTACTGCTGATTCTGGTCCTGAGCTGTTGCCCATTCTATGCTGGGCCATCAATGGTTGTTTAGTTTCTCCAATGTAGAGGTCGGCACAGTTGGCACTGCATTGGACCGCATATACTATATTGCTCCTTTTTTGTTTTGGTGTCGCATCATTTGAGTGGACGAGTTTCTGCCTTAGAGTGTTTGTGGGTTTGATGTAAATAGGGATGTGGAGTTTGCCAAACATTCTTTTAAGCTTTTCAGACACTCCATCCAAAGAATGGTGATAGGAACATGACATACAACTAACTATACTTGGCATGTCTGAACCCCAACTACATATTGGGATTGTACAGGAACGAAGAGGTAGGAAGGCCAAGGAAAGGATTTAAAATTCAAGTAATACAGAGTTCTAATGACATGTAGAAACATCCCTCTTCTTGTCCAAAAGATCTCCTTGCCTACTGAAGCCAGAAGACTGCCTCTGCCTTCAGACTCGGAGGTGGTGTTAGAATGATCTATGAGAAAGGGAAAGGCTGGTGATTGTGGTGGAGATGGATACCTATAAGATCAAGACAGTGTTCGTGGGAGAGAAAGACCAAGAATAATTGAAGGGGAAATGGCAATGGCCATTTATTGAGTAACTTTCTGGCCACTTCTTATTTGGTGTCATATCACTGGGGACAAGTGGGTGGGCAGAACTTCCCTGTTGGTAAAGCACATTATAAGCCACAATCAATGGATTCCATTTGCCCCACCCCTGAAAAATCTGCATTTGTTACACTGTATGTGATTTAAAAAAAAACTATACAAAACTATGCAACATAATTTCTGTCCACATTCCCATCTTACCTTGGAATTTTATGGAGTTATTGACAATTTCCAGCGAATCAAGTATAGCATTAAATTCTCCCACCTTCACTTCTTTTTTGTCTGCAGGGAAACAAAGAAATTGGATTGTTTATGTTAGTTCATATATTATTCATTTCCAATAGCCACTATATTTACTTTTCTGCCTCATGTGTTTTTGCTCTGTTCACAAGCAATGTAACATATGACATTGTTCCCCGCCAGGCCAGAATAAAGACGCAAGACTCTTGCGCTGGAATGTCAAATGGGCCAAGGTTTATTAGCTGTTTGTAGCAAAGCAGATCACCACCAGGAGGGGGCTGCCGTAGTGTGGAAACCAAGGCTGATACTTTACGTCCCTCTCGCTGCAGTTCGCGGCCCCGCTGGAGACCGGTTCGAAGGAATGGAACCTCACGTCCTTGTGGGGTCAATCCGAGTTCAAAGGAACGGAACCTCACATCCTTGTGGGGTCAATTCGAATTCACCCCGACCACACCCCCTGAACTGCGCTCCAAGCGGGGTGAGAGATTCCCATCCTGGAACTCGGGAATCTTTTCAATCCGCTTCTCGATCCGATTTCAACACGGAGGCAAGTTCACCTTGGCTTGAGGAAGGACATGAAGTAACCACCCAAGAGGGACCAGAATGTCTACCACAGACTTCCCCCACAGCATTCTCCATTTGGGTGAGTCCATAGCCCCTCGGGGGCATTGTTCCCTAGGTGGCACCCCCTCGGCTGGCTGATGCTACGTGGTCTTCCCCCAGGTAGAAGGGTGCCATCACCTGGCCATTCCCATTCCCCGGAGGCCCTCCCATGTGGTTCTAGCCTCTCGCAATATTCCCTGGCTGTGCATACAAGAGACGGAAACTGACTCACAGAAGCTATATAGAACTTGAATTGTGGCAAGATTTTAAAGCACCATCAGTACCATGTTGCTCAGTTACTACAATGCAGAACATCAGGGTGTCACAATGATCCCGAACATTATTTAAAACATCATCACTTATGGCTGAAATAATCCATCGTTCTCTGAGTCACAGCCATGTCTTTTCTAATAATGTACAATGATGATAGCAATTGACAGGATAATTTGTACACACAGACAGACACACACACAAACAACCACCACCACCTCCTCCTCCTCCACCACGACCACCACCAACAACAATAACAGCAACAGTAACAGCAGGAGGAGGAGGAGGAGCAGGGCTGCTAAGATGTTACCTGTAGAGATGAGCACGACTTTGCGGTATTCCCGTTTCCGTTTCCGTTACTCGTTTCCGTTACTCAACGGAAACGGTAACGGGAATTACTCCGCCAGAACTCGGACTCGAACCAACGAACGAACAATTTGGTCTGCTTGCGATGCCAAGCGGCACAGAAAAAAAGTTTTTAAAAGTAAAAAAAAAACCCGATTCCCGGCCAAAAAGCAGGCGGAAATATGCCTGCCGTGCCTCAGGGCACCTACCAGAGGGGTGGTTTCTGGAGGGGGGTCCCCGTCCTGTCCTGGGCTGCTCTGGTGGGACTCGCCGCAGGCTCGCAGCAACAAGCCGGACGAGTCTCGCCGCCGGCCGCCGCAATTCAAGCGGAAGCGGCACGGCACAGAAAAAAAGTTTTAAACTCCCCCCTCCATTCCCGGGCCAAAAAGCAGGCGGAAATATGCCTGCCTGACTAAGGGCGCAGGGCACCTACCAGAGGGGTGGTTTCTGGAGGGGGGGGGTCCCGGCTTCCCCCCCCCTCTCCTGTCCTGGGCAGCCGGACTTGAGTCGCCATGCCATGCGGTGCAGGCGGGGGATCCAGAATGGGGCGGCGACCGCAATATTTTTTTTGAAACCGTGGTCCAAAAACACACAAGCACCACAGAAACATGCGAAAATTGCTATAAACTGCCAGATTTTTTACAGTAGCAGTGGGTTTTTTCTTGCAACAAAATGTCTCTCCTCTCCTCCTCTGTCCTCCATTTATTTTATTTTATTTTATTTTATTTACACCTGCGCAATGATGGGCTGGCCGAATGGTCATGTGGGAGTGGACCATGCAAATTTTTGGAGCCATCCCACCAATCGCATGGCCACTTGGCCACTGAGACTTCTGGGATGTGCCAAAGAGCCCACTAAACCCTGCCCTAGCCCCCTAACCCTAACCCTAATCCTTGACTCCTTACCCATACGTCACAGTACACTGTCTTCTTAGTGGGTCAGAGAGGCACCCAGAGGTGCAACCCACTAGCCCACCCTAACCTCACCCGTCACTAGCCTAACCCTAGCCTTGCACTAACCCATCTTAACCCTAAGCCGGATCTACTTGCATTGCACTACACAAGTACGATTCCCTTCTTTGTGGGACATGGCGGCTACAAGAGCATTAGGTATGACCCTATGGCTCAGGGTTCTGCCTGTCCACACTGGTCTCATAGTCTGCAACTGGTATGCATATCCATATGGCTATGCATGCCCTTTTGCAGCAGCAGGTGAGGAAAGGAGACCCCCATGTTGAGGGGTCTCTTGGAGCCTGCTTTCCCTTCCTAGTGGGTGAGGATAGGAGGCACCCATGGGTGCCTCCAGGAGCCCGCTTTCCCTTCCTAGCGGGCCAGAGGAGGCACCCACCCCACAGAGGTGCCTCCAGGAGCCCGCAACCCCCCCAAAACCAGTACTAATGAAAACGAAAAAACGAAAAAACGAACCGACTAATTTTTGCGAATTTTCGCGAAAAAAGGAAACGAGCCGAAACAGACCCGTCCCGAAAAACAACTTGAAAAAAAAATTTCCAAGTCGTGCCCATCTCTAGTTACCTGCTTGCTTTCTCATTTTCCCCTCTCTTTGTGTGTTCTTAATTCTTTTTTACATTAATTTTTTCAGCCCATTGTTTGCTGGCATTTTGCCAGAAATTTCAGTCTTGAACAAAAGCTTGTCAGTCAATATTAAATTCCTTCAATGAATCCTTAAATTGTTTCTTTTGTCTATCACACAAACTAGTACTCGCAGCAAGCTCTTTGTAGAAAATGCAGAGACAGTCATCTAACATGGCCAGGCCACCAAAGTTGTGTTTGTTTCAAAACTGTAAGGACCCTTGCCATTTATATTCCAGAGTTTCATTTTCAGGGATTTTATCCTGTCCCTTGATGCTGAGAATTATCTGAAGACACGTACGATAAAAGTGACTGAACTTTCTTGAATGCTACTAATAGTCTTAATGTCTTTGCTCTATAAAGTGCACATACATTCCTTCATATATGAGGCATTAAAGTGATCCAGGAAGAAACTTATTTAAACATAGGGTGTGTCAGTTATTGTGGTGACTTAATCCACCAGCTAAAAGCACCAAATGCCAGGTTAGAGTCTCTTTTTTCAGCTTTTCCACGTAGCCTCCTAACATGTAAACTATGAGGAAAGAACAAGAAGGCCCTTCCTTTTATGGCAGATCTTCTTCTTGATAAGGGGAAGCTTTTGTATTGATGTGGAATTAAAACTGATAGTATTCCAGTGTTTTTAAATATAAAGATCCTTCTGGATATCATTGTATAAATGCTTTATCCTTCTTCTGGGCATAAGAGTAAGTTGTATATCATGGAAGGTGAAACAGTTGGATCTCTCTTCAGTCATTTGTCTTTCAGACACTTTCCTTTTTATTCTAGTATTTCTAAGTAGAAATTTATTTATTTATTTATGAGACTTGTATACCGCACCATCTGGCAACAAAGGCCACTCTGGGCAGTTTACGGGGTTAAACAAGAGGTACAACCTTTATAACATAATAATATATTATGAATGTATTTAACATAATAATATATTAAAAGTTAAAATATAGAACAAAATAACAGCACTAAGTCAGTCAAAATCAATAAGAGCAGAGGGAGACCAGAATAGACAAGAAGGAAATGAGCAGCGAGACATAATGGGATAAACTAATAACCAAGGAAAGCTTTCCTAAATGGCCATGTCTTAAGATGTTTCTTAAAAACAGACAGCGAGGGGGCCAAACAAATCTCAGGTGGAAGTTGATTCCAAAGTTGGGGGGCTGCCACTGAGAAAGTCTGGTTCCTTGCCAATGATTTACGAACCTCCTTCAGCAACAGCGCCCTCAAGTGTCCTGCCTGAGACAATCAAGTATAATGGGCAGTACTCTGTGGTAGGAGCCACTCTGACAGATAGCAACGTCCCAAACCATTTAGGGCTTAAGCGCATCCAATCTCTCCTGATTTTGGAAGCTAAGCAGGGACGGCCCTGGTTAATACTTGGATGGGAGACCACCAGGGATAATACCAGGTGCTATAAGCACCTGGAGTAGGAACTGGCAAGACACTCCAGTATTCCTGCCAAGAAAACTCCATGGACATGGGGTCACGAAGAATCGGCCATGACTGTAATGACACAACACATACACATGTCACTATTAGAACCTTGAAGTTGATACTGTAATGGATTGGCAGCCAGTGCAGAGCAGCCAGTATGGGAGTAATATGATGGAATTTACTCAAGCCAGTAACTATCTGGCCGCCAAATTCTTCACCAGCTGGAGCCTTCACATCAACGTCCAAAGCAGCCCCACATAGAGAGCATTGTGGTAGTCTAATCTTGAGATGATGAGTGCACGGACCAACATAGCGAGAGCACTGGGGTCCAGAGAGGCATGGAGCTGGGTGATCCACCTAAGGTGATAATGTTCGGAATGGACCACTAACACCACCTGATACCAGCATTACAGCCAATCTCTGCACCTCATCCTGCATGGGGACAGTCACCCTCCCAAAACTGAGGGAGTTTCCCAACCCACCAACACCCGGTGGACCCACCCAGAGGATTTCCATCTTGCCAAGGTTCAATCTCAGTCTATTCGCCGCCATCCAATCCAGTACAACCTCCAGGCATTTATCCAGAGAGGAAATGGCTTCCACTGCAGATGGGGAAAAGGAGATATAGAGCTGATGACATGAAACCCCATACCTCATAACAACCTCCCCCGGCGGGCTCATATAGATGTTAAAGAGCATGGGGGAGATGACCGACCCTTGTGGCACCCCACAATTGAGGGACCAAGGGGCAGAGGCCATCTCCTCCAGTTGTACTTTCTGGGGATGGTCCTCCAAGAAGGAGCGGAACCATTGCAAAGCAGTGCCCTTGATCCCCAACACAGAGAGCCTCCCCAGGAGGATACCATGGTCAATGGTATCAAAGGCTGCTGAGATGTCGAGGAGGACCAACAAGGATGATTTGCCCCCATCAGCCTCCCTCCACAGGTCATCATGCAGGATGACCAATGCTGATTCCATCCCATGGAGCAGCCTAAAGCCCAACTGGAATGGATTGGGGGCATTCGTTTCATCTAGGAGCCCCGTTTTTTTCTGAATAGAAATGTGAATCAGCCAAACTCATGTTATTTTATATGCTTCTATTCAATCCTTATTTCATATACAAGAAAACAATCATTAAAATATCAACACTCATAAACTTAAAGAGTACAACTAGTAAAATTTATTTTCAGCTACATTCTAAAATGTTACACATATGTTCCTTTAAAAAATGTAATATACTGCATATTCTTATGCAAAATTGCCTCACACTAGGGATACAAAATTGAGACTATTTTTCCTATGCCAACATGAAACTCATGAGCTGTAGGCCATATTGTCAATTTTCCCCTCTCCCTGTCGAAAACGGGACATACTTACTGTATATACTCGAATATAAGCTTAGTTTTTCAGCACTAATTTTGGACTGAAAAAGGGGGCCCTCGGCTTATATTCGGGTCAATACTTTTAGCCACTGAGCCAAGTGCTTGAGTTGGTAGCTAAAAGTCATTTTAAACATTGTGTGCTGCTTCTCATACCCCGCCCCACGTCGTGGGGGAGCAGCGTGCAATGTTTAAAATTACTTTTAGCCACCGAGGCAAGCGCTTGCTTGGTGGCTAAAAGTCATTTTAAACATCACATACCACTCCCCTAGATCACAAAGGAGGAGCTGCCAGGCCCTGCTGCATTTCCCACCCTAGACTTATACTCAAGTCAATAAGTTTCCCCAGTTTTGGGGGGTTAAATTAGGGGCCTCGACTTATACTTGGGTCGACTTATACTCGAGTATATATGGTAGATGGTTTTCTTTTATCAACAAAATGAACCTTTCCTACTACTATTACTGCCTTCTGTCAACATCATGCTACTGCTGACCCCAAGGTGCTTGTCTAGCAGAAACTTCTAAACAGTTTTAAATGTTGTGGATCAAAATATCCTTATTTTGCTTGAACATTATCTGACCTTACATGGTGTCCTACTGTAACAGAATTAAACATTACTTATCAGAGATTTTGGTCAAGACGTGCAAATTATCTCTAAATGATTACTAGGCATATGCAACACACACACACACACACACACACACACACACACACACACACACACACTTTATGCATTCATATTTTTAGGCTCATGTACATACAGTAGGGAGGGGCATGGTGGCTCAGCAGACTAAGGTTCCAAAAACTGTCAGCTGCAAGGTCGGCAGCTCGGTGGTTTGAATCCTGGGTGCCACACAGCGGAGCGACCGCTCCTGCCAACCTAGCAACTCGAAAGCATGTAAATGCAAGTAGATAAATAGGTACCACTGCAAAAAGTGGGAAGGTAAAACAGTGTTTCCTTGCAGCCATGCCGGCCATGTGGCCATTGACTTGCACAACAATGGCACTTCAGCTTGAATACGGAGATGAGCACTGCCCCTGGAGTTGGACACGACTAGGATGCATGTGCAGGGGGAAACCTTTACCTTTACCTTACACACAATAGGCAGCCTACATGCCCTAAGTCAGTGTTGGCAAACCTATGACACGGGTGCCAAAGGTGGCACCCAGAGCCCTTTCTGTGGGCACCTGACATTACCCCTTCACTGCCACATGTATTCAGGTTAAATTGCTGTATTGGCACTTTGCAAAAAATTAGTGAGTTTTGAATTGCAGTTTGGGCACTCGGTCTCTAAAAGGTTCGCCATCACTGCCCTAGTAAGCACATCCAATCTTGCCTGATTTTGAAGCTAAGCAGGGTCAGGCCTGGCTAGTACTTGGATGGGCATCCTCCAGGGAATATCAGGTGCCGTAGGCACCTGGAGTAAAAACTGGCAAACCAGTATTCCTGCCAAGAAAACTCCATGGACATGGGGTCATGAAGAGTTGGTCACGAATGTAACAACACAACACAACACAAACACACACACACATATACAATAAGAAAACATTCATTGCCATCTAATTGGAGTCTTTTCACTTGCAAAATCCAACTTTGACAGGCAAAGGTTCAGGATGAACCCCAAGCATGCAGAAATTTTATTTTGGAATTGTCTTTTTTCACTTCCAAGTTGACAGTCAAATGTTACTGTTAGAGGGGATGACTGACTGATTGACTGATGATGATGAGACTTTTATGGCACGGCAATGAATATGTCGTTCAAGTGGGATTGATCTGCAGCTAACTAGAGGAACCAGTATCCAGGTAAAAAGGATGACATTAAAGGGACACATAGCTGCTTCTTTTAAAATCATTTATGCTTCCCGATATACATTTGAAAATGTTTAATTTATCTGAAAAGTAGCAAATTTTACCTGATGAGACCTAACAAATATTATCAATATCTTCCATCACTCTAGCCAAGACATTCTCCCTCCCAGAAACGATCCATTAATAATACTTTAAAGGGAGAAAATTATGCATGATAAAAATGGGTAAAAAGTATAGTTTCTTCCTGCCAGACAACTGATAAGAGGGATTAAAAATATCAATGAGACAACCGTGGAATAAAGTAGAATAAAACATAATAAGAATTTTTAAATAGATCAAGACTAAATAAAGTTCCTTCAATGCACTAGTTACTAGATAAAGATAGCAAAGCTGTCAGGAATGATACAGTGCTGGGGGAGACAGTGTTGATGGCAATGAAGTACTTGTTCTCCATAGTTTTAGCTGGAAATGGGGAGAAAATTCAACAAACATCAGCAAGTTCATACCGGAATCACATTACTCTGTGTGCTGAAAATAAAAGTAATTCTAAAAATCAGTTTGAAATGCTTTTGTGAATTTTTCACTTCAATAGCATAGCCACAATCTGGCCAAAATTAAGCACTGTTGAAATCCAATGACTCCAGTGGGAGAAATTAGAGCCAAATGTTTCTGTCAACTAAATTATACAGCATGACAGATTGCTTCCTTTCTAATATGCACCTTTTCTGCATTTGCAAGAGCTGAACATGAAGCACTGTTTGTCTTCTCTCCCCGGACCTGGTCTTATTGTTGGAAAAAAAAAAGTGAGATGACTGACTTAGATGGCAATATTGGGGTGTGAGGAAAGGGCAGCAGCATGCTAATTATCAAAATTAGTTTAATTTTATTTGGGCTGCCAAGGATGAAAAGGAGTGCTTTAGTAATTTTCAGCCTATGTGTTAATGCAACTTTATTGTCATGGTTACTGTGGACTAGGGGCAGGGGTCGAGTCAAAATCATGAGGGGTGAACAGGCAATGCGTTGACAAATGTGGTTCATTTATATGTGTGCAAATACTGCACATTGGAACAAATGAGTAAAGCTTCATACACAAATACTGATAAAGTAATGAGTTGTTAGCCACAGATCTGAAAAGGAATTTTGAGATCACAGTGGATGGCTCAATAAAAATGTCAATGTCATTGTTATGGTAATTACAGTGATACCTTGTATAAAGGAATTAATTTGTTCCAAATGAAATTATGTTAAACAAATTTTCCTTTATACAAATTCCCCATAGGAATGCATTGAAAACAGAGTAATCCCTAATTGCGACCATTTTTATTTTGTACAGATTCGCCCCATAGACAATTCTGTTAAGCAAATTTCCCCCATCTCCCGAATTTTTTATATTCTACAGATTTTATGTTATACAAACCGTTTGTTATACGAGGCCCCACTGTAATTCTTATACACTCCAATAAATGTCATTAACAATTTTTTTCAAGATGACAAAAATGCTGTTTTTCCAAAACCAAAACAGAACAAAATAAAAAACAATTTTGCTCTGAGATGCTGCAGAAGGAAAAAAAAAGGTGAACTCTGCAGTGAGGGAAGGTGATTAAAATAAAACTTTTCAACCTCTTTCTTCTTCTGTTTAAGTTAACTCTCTATCCCAAATGCTTCCACAGGGCTCCACAGAGAGCTGAATCAGTAACCTCTGCAAGCCCAGAGAGAACTATTTGAGCAGAGAAGTCTGCTGTCTTGTTGCAGTGTTCAGTCTGTTTGCCTACTACACATTTATGCAGCCATTTTATTTGTAAACAGACAGACAAAGAGGAAAGCATTTTAGGGAAACACCGAAACGTTCTCCCAAAAGAGACAATTCAGTCCCATCACCACTTCTAGGGCAAGAACTGACTGCCTAACAAATTCACTTCTGTCCACAAGAAAGGTATTTTAATGGTCAGCTTCATCACAGCTGGAGACATGCTTGTTTTTCCATCTTGTCAGTGATTGCAGTTTCCTTTGGTACAGCAACCATTTTTCCTTTCTAAAGTGCAGCTCAATTATGGAGATTTTTCTCCTTGCTGTATATTTCGTTAACAGCAACCCCAAGAAAGTAGGCATACACACATGAATCCAAATAATTTGGTCATAAACTAAGAGGCCAGCCAGAAGCAACTTCTCTACTGGGTTTATTTGACAATTTTGGAGAATAAATGAACAACTCTCTACTCAGCTGTCTAAGAACTGCAGCGAAGTACCACACATTGTCCTACAATGCAGTACAAAGTAGGACTCCCGTATCCACTGCTTGATTATCCACTGATTCAGTTATCCATGGTTGGCAGGGGGAAAACGAAATAATTCAGCAGCCATAAAGCAAGCTATTGCCACAAACAGCAGCTGTAAAGCAAGCTACTGTCACAAACAGCAGCCATAACGCAAGCTACTGTCTCAAAACAGCAGTCATAAAGCAAGCTACTGTCAGGAAACAGCAGTTTGGGGGTGGATGGGCAGGTGTTCTCTCTTATCCACGGTTTTCATTATCCACGGGAAGGCCTGGAACCAATCACCAGCGGATATGGGGTCCTACTGTAATCAAATCTACAAAGGGCTCCTAATGGTGCCCTCTAAAAATTGTGCACCAAAGAACTATACAAGAATAAGTAATTTCTTGGAGTGTCACCTCTGCTATTGATAGGACAACAATAACACATTTTTAAAACTATTTTTACCATTGGATCAACAATTTGAAATACCCTGGCATCAGAGCTAGGGGAACTAAATATTAATACTGAAGCAATAAAAAAGCATCTCTTTAAAAATGCAAATCAAAATGGGAAGTTATGTGGGAGACATTGAAAAGGATCTTGCCTTAACTTCTGAAAAGCTGTTGTCTTTTCAGAATTCAACAGCTCTGCACAACACAAGCTCTTTTCATCTGTAAACAAATTAGCTATTCTTTACCGCTTCAACAGCAACTTTGCCATTGTTGATTTCCCACTGGCATCAAAGATTAAATAAGTGCAGATGATGGATTTAGAAGAGAAGATTCTTGTGATCAAAAGGATTAGTTATGAGAGGGTGTTTGATGGATGAGCAGCAGCAGGCAGAAACATAGAATCATAGAATAATTCTGCCGCAGAAATATTTCTGGCTCTAGCCAACTGGATTAAGGAATTTACAATATGTAAAAAAATTAGGAGCAAACTAGCCTCTTCCCAGTACTTCTGCTTTACAGACCAAGGGGGCAGGTGTGTGTGCGTGCGTGTGTCAGATCCTCTGATCTTTTATACATACCGGTAGGTTGTTTTAAATTAACTCCTGAAGCAAGATCAACCAGCCTGTTCATGTTACCCACTGGCCTCGGAATACATAATCTGTTATCATGGGACCATATGTGGCCTCTGAGTTCTGTATAGCCCCCAAACTAGCAGGGCCTATGCACTTTTCACCACAGCACAGCTGGCCCCAGACTTCTAACATTGCTGTTTCAATGTTGTGGCAGGAAAACAAAATCTGAGTACAGTTATTTGAGGGACAGGAGTGTGTTGAATTGAGTCTGTGACGTGTGTGCCTGTGGATGCACTGCTTGTGAGTGCACCTTCCAGCACATGCCAACTGTAGTTCGAAGGGGTTATCAATGTTACGGATTCTTTGCTCTTGCATCTTGGCTGACAGTGGGACTAGAAATAGATTGGCTCCACGAGTGAGTGGTCTGCAAATGGCTGAGACTGGGGCACATAAAAAAGACATGCCCTTCCAACATAGCAGTTCATGCTCCACACCCCCAGTTCAGAAACTTAATGTGGCAACATTATATATTAGCAAGTTTACAGCACAACCCTTTTAAAAATGAAGGATTACACAGCTACCTGCAGTTGCCTGGGGACACAAGTGTGTACCTGCAATGCCTTCCCACTTTTCAAGGAGGTTCGTTTTTATGGCCCAAATTTTCTGTGACTATGGAGAAATTCAATCTACGTAGCACTTATGTACATGCAACGTACGCCCCACCACCTGTACAAAAGAAAATCTAACAAGTGGCAAAGATAAGGCTGTGGAAGCAGCCCACTTCTAGTAAAAAGTGGTCTAATTACTGTATTTTAACATTTTAATCTGTTTTTAATTTTATCTCTATTTCACATATATAGAGTATATCCATAAACTTTGACTATGCAGCACTCTGATATGAAGGAAGGAAGGAAACACATAGGCAGATATACAGGATTTAGATTGTGCAAACACTTCAGTGGAATTGCAAGCAAGACTTTTTACCAGTTAAAATTTGTTAGTAGTTCTTTGGACCAGATGAAATTGTCTCATGTGCTACATAAAACTACGCCATGCCTAAAGACATTAACACTGTCCTGTTACACCTCAGCAAGCTAATTCTTTAGAAAACGCAACCACATTGGTGCAGATCACGGTTCACTAGGTACAGCAGAAGATTAAGTTTGTAAACCGCCTAGAGTAACCATGTAGCTAGATGGAGTGGTATATAAATTTAATAAATAAATAAATAAATAAAATTAACATGCAAACGGTCCCATGTTCAATCCCCTGCATTTTCTGAGCAGGGCCAATAATGACTCTTGCCTGCAATCAAGGAGATTTGTTGTCAATGAATATAAATCAACCTTCCTCCCCAACCTGGCACCGTGTAGATGTTGTGTAATATCATGGTACCCATCATTCCTAAACAACATGGCATCCTGCAATGTGTGCCCTAAACAGAGTGTAGTACAGTTTCCATCATCTTAAATTAAGTTTGGCTAGGAATGATGATGGATATTATAGTGCAATACATGTAGAACCAGGTTAGAGACAGCTTGAATGCACCTGTGGTTTTCTGTTGGTACTAGACTCATTAAGGCTGCTGAGAAAATTGCACAGTCAGGGGATAAAAGGGCAGGTCCTCTTATGGATCGAGAACTGGTTGAGATCCCGGAAACACAGAGTAGGTGTCAATGGGAAATTTTCACAATGGAGAGAAGTGAAAAGTGGTGTGCCCCAGGGCTCGGTCCTGGGACCGGTGCTTTTCAATCTGTTCATAAATGACCTGGAGACAGGGATAAACAGTGAGGTGGCCAAGTTTGCAGATGACACAAAACTTTTCCGTGTGGTAAAAACCAGAGAAGATTGTGAAGAGCTCCAGAAGGATGTCTCCAAACTGGGGGAATGGGCTGAGAAATGGCAAATGTGTTTTAATGTAACCAAATGTAAAGTAATGCATATGGGGCAAAAAATCCAAACTTCATCTATCAACTCATGGGCTGTGAGTTATCCGTGACGGATCAGGAAAGAGATCTTGGTGTGTTGGTGGACAGCTCCATGAAGGTATCTCCCCAATGTGTGGCAGCGGTGAAGAAGGCCAATTCCATGCTAGGGATTATCAAAAAGGGGATTGAAAATAAAACAGCCAACATTATAATGCCATTATACAAAGCAATAGTAAGGCCGCACCTGGAGTATTGTGTACAATTCTGGTCACCGCATCTCAAGAAAGACATAGTGGAACTGGAAAAGGTGCAGAAGAGAGCGACTAAAATGATTACCGGGCTGGGGCACCTCCCTTATGAGGAAACGCTAAAACATTTGGGCCTCTTTAGTCTGGAAAAAAGGCGCTTGAGGGGGGATATGATTGAGACATACAAAATAATGCAGGGTATGAGTAAAGTGGATAGAGGGAAGCCCTTCTCTCTCTCCCAAAATACCAGAACTAGGAGACATACACTCAGATTGAGGGCTGGGAGAGTAAGAACTGACAAAAGAAAATATTTTTTCACCCAGCGCGTTGTAAGTCTATGGAACTCCCTGCCACAGGATGTGGTGATGGCATCTGGCCTGGATGCCTTCAAAAGCGGATTGGACAGATTCCTGGAGGAAAAGTCCATCACAGGTTACAAACCATGATGGAGATGTGTAGTCTCCAGGCTTTAAACCGGGGTACTTCAAGGCCCAGATGCAGGGGAGTGGTATCAGGAGACAGATATCTAGTCTTATGCACTCCCAAACGCATCTGGTGGGGCCGCTGTGAGATATAGGAAGCTGGACTAGATGGGCCTTTGGCCTGATCCAGCATGGCTCTTCTTATGTTCTTATGTTCTTATGTTCTTAATGCTGGTGTTCTCAACCAGTGGAACTGATTGCATGGTTTTCACAATCTCTTTTTCCAATTGTTGTTTTGGGCTGTCATTTCAAAACTGTCCTACAAGTGACCCAAAAAAGCACTTACAAGGTAACTGATATATTTAAGGAGTGGTTTTATCAGTTTCACTCCCTCAATTAGTTTCCATAACTGGGCAGGAATTTAGACCCAGACATCCTGAGTATTTGTCCATTACACTGGGTACCTTTTCCAAAAATACTACTGAATTTTTATTTATTATCTCTGCTCAGGATCTGTTGGGTAGAAGTGGAGCAGAAAGCCCTGCTGGAAAAGTAATGCAGGATCTTTCAAATGTGTAAGCACTGCCTTTATGCAAAAATAAAGGTCCCTGTTCAAAATTCCAAACATATACTGTACTGTGCAATCAAGTCCTGGACATCTCCTTGAGCAAATGGCAAAAAAGTCAAACTGTCTGCACTGCATCCTACTGCATGAGTGATCTGAATGTAACAGAAATCTAGCCTGTGTTTCTCAGAGTAAGCACCAAGTGCTCAAAACCCAACTGGTTTACCTAAGCACAGGATGAACCACTGAAGATGCTAATTAAGAGAATTCTAGTTGTGTCTTGGTTATGTGGCTGATTATGTGCCCAGCATGTTGTCAATTAGATACGATCAACTACATCCCTCTTTTGTATGCATAAATATTGAACAGAGCTTAGGCCAGTGCAATTTATACTAAACAGAATTATTATGACTTCCAAGCACTAATGGAATTGTTTTTATTTAATCAGTGTTCCATCCAGAGAATACTTGTGCAATTCTAAAACTTAGCATAAAATGACATTTATAATATCGGAATGCCATCAAGCATACAAATATCCTTCTTGGGGAAAATGGCCTTTTTCTCTTTATTATGGTCCTCTAAGAGAATGATTGTCGGAACACAAGAGAGTGGAATATTGAGAACTACTGATGTAGACAATAAATGCAAGATGGGCCAATGAGCCGGGTTTTCTACATTCATCAGGCAAAGTGTATATTTCTACAGTAGACTCACTTTTTGCCATGACAGCTCATGAGACATAAGGAGCACCCTGCCTCATATGAGCTTTTCCTTTCTTGGCTATAGGGAGCATCTTGAGCTCACAAACCCTTTTTGTTTTCCATAGCTCACAATTAGTATTAGTTAGTGAAATATATGCTGCCTAGATGCCCTAAGCACATCCGATCTCGCCTGATTTTGGAAGCTACGCAGGGTCAGCCCTGGTTAGTACTTGGATGGGAGACCACCAGGGAATACCAGGTACTGTAGGCGCCTGGAGTAGGAACTGGCAAACCACTCCAGTATTCCTGCCAAGAAAACCCCATGGACATGGGTTCACAAAGAGTCGGTCACGACTGTAATGACACAAAACACACAGAGTGAAATATATGCATTAGACAGGATGTTCTACATGTATTTGATATGTATTTAATTGATTTAAAAATGGAGTCTGTAAGAAGTTCAAAGACACAGTGACTCGGTGTATAGTTTTTTTCTAATGGAGTGCAGGTTTCAAGAATGGACATAATGAATTTTGGATGATGCAAGAGGTTGCAATACCTGTGATGTAACGTAATTTGTGATTGGACAGACACGTGTATAAAGGATGCTCTGTAAATCACTGTTCACTGGGCCTTCCATGAGTAAAGGCACCCACTTTGTTCCTCTGTTATATATTTTGCCTAAGTACTGTTATGCTGTTGAATTTTGTATCCATGAACTGTGATTTTTCCCATCTATGCTTTGTTGAAATTTATTGAAGTTCTGTGATGCTGTGATATACTTTGTACATTTGCAATATAGCTGTTTGGTTTAAGAAAACTACTCTGCCTCCGTCTTTAAGAATTTATTCATCAAGTATTTCTTCTGCTGGCTGACTAAATAGCTTATACTCTCACAGCATTTGTGTTTTTCAGGAATAAACAGCAACAAAACACTGACAAACACCCATGAATACACACATTCATTGTGTGTGTGTGTGTGTGTGTGTGTGTGTGTGTAAATCTCCTTCTGACCTACATTTGTAGCACAGGGTAGAAAAACTTTTATAATTCAGCATAATGCTTACTGTTTGGAGCACTCTGCACTCAGCAGTCAAGTTAATTGCCTAAAGCTACAAAGATTTAATTTTGATCATTCCATCCTGTCAGAAAAATGCAAGGATGCTTGCCTACAAGTATGATACATTATATAATGTAAGGAAAGGATTCCTTGCCAAGCTGATTAAAACTTGAGAAGTAAAATTCTGTCCGTGTTCATTTTTGAGGGAAGCTTGTAACTAGTCGTATAGTCCTGAGGCCACGCAGGAGAATCATATGACCTACTTTAGGGATATTAGTCCTCTATCTCAGGCCTGCCCAACAGGTAGACCGTGGGCTACTGGTAGCCCACGAAGGGTTCAAAAGTAGCCCTCCGGCCGTCAATAAAAAATTGAGGGGATAAGTTCTCTACCCTTCCCTCCCCCATCCCAAGGACCACCACTGGCCCAGCAAAGTTCTTGGTCAGTCCCCTGTTCCCCCCACCAGCCAGATGATTGGTGTGCCACTGTCTTGTGACCAGCTGAGTCGCTGGTGCGGAGTGGAGGGAGGAGAGGGGAGGAGAGGGGTGAGAGGTGGGGTTGCAGGTGTGCCCATATCCTTTGTGCAGTGACATCCCCCTTCTTCTTCCCACCTGGACAATTCCCTCCATAATGGAATAATTGATTTTCAATGCATTCCTATGGAAAACCGCTGCTCTGCTTACATTTTTTTTACTAATGACCATGTGCTCGGAAGGAATGGATAAAATTTGTAAGTAGAGGTTTTAGTGTAGTAGCCCTCAGGCACTTTGGTCCGGAAAAAGTAGACCCTGGCCTGTTCAAAGTTGGACAGCCCTGCTCTATCTGAAGTGCTATCAGAAGGTGATCCTCTATGATGTGAAGGTATCCCATGTTTCAGGGAAAGAGCAGATTTTAGGCTTAGAGAGCACATGTGGTTCTGCAGCTAGATGCAAAACCTATTCTGAAGAGTACTGATATAGGCATGAAGACCAAGGTGCACCTCTGTATATATTTAGCCCAAGGAATTTAGCAGAAGAAACGGGTTTCTCTCCATCCCTATGGATTGAATATACATCATCCAGAGATCTTCCAATTAATTCTGATCTACTTTGTACACACATCTACCTTATCTGAAGGGGTGACCAGTCCAAGTCTAGTTTATAGATGAAGAGCTCTAAAAAAGGAAAGGTGTGCCCATGCATTTGTTCATCAACAGTGAACATATGGACAGCAGTTCATCTTGTCTCACTCCTCCCTACTATCACAAGATTTCTAGTTAACTTACATTGTTTACTGTTATGGGAATTATATGTTACAGTACCATCCTTGGTCCTGTTGAGGATAAAGGCAGATTCTATATATTATAAATAATTAGGTTGTCTAAATCCATGGGGGGGGGGTAATATGTAGCCTGCATAATTAAACTGTAAACCACCCAGAGAGTACCTGAAGTGCTATGGGGTGGTATATAAGCAGGACACTTTGCTTTTTGTTTTGTCTCTGCTTATGATGACCCTATGAACTGGCTGAATGGCTCAGTGACTCAGAACATCTGGCTGAAGGACAAGACACTGGAATAGGGTGTGTTGTTCCATTTTTTTAACTGAAACCCTCAGAATCCTCCAGGAATTTGTCAGCAAAATTATGGGAAGTGCAGTCCGGATACAGAACTCTGTAGACCAGCTTTCATTTGATGTACCCCAATCACTGCCTTCTCCACCCTGTTCCTCCTTTTAAAACACAATGATGATGCCCTCTGGTGTCACCTGAGAGTCATAGGTCATCCTGGGAGTTGTAGCTGTTCAGGAAGCATATCCCTAGTTTTGAGTTTGATTCCATGTTGTATCTTATTGAAGAATCAGCTGGTGTGGCCATGGGCAAGCTATGTAGTGCCAGAGCACCAACAAAATAAAGGAAAGGTAGACCACATCTGAGTACTTTATACCTATGAAACCTTAGAAGGAATCTTCAAAAGTCAGAATTGATGACATATAATTAAATTAATCATGAATTAATGATTGCCAAAAATGTTGATTGTTGACATCCCTGCTCAGGTCTTGTAACAAAATGATGTTGCTTTTCTCAAATGAATCTATCACATATCACATCTTCCTCTTTTCTTACAGCGTTCCATTGTCCCTAGATTTATTTTATTTTCCAGTCGAGTTTTCTCTTTTCATGATCTATCCAAAAGTAATAGCCTTAGTTTGGTTTTCTGGAAGTTGAGTCATGGCAACTCGACTTCTTTTCCTTGAGAGAGAGAAATGTTTCACTGCCCATCCAAACAACTTCATCAGTCTGAAGAAAGCTAGATGCTAGTCCTCCATCTTATAGTCTGCTTCGCCCTCTTGTCACCCTGGTCTGAAATAGGCTCATAAGATGAACAATGGCCTGAATAGGATCGTTAGGTAGACAACAGTATCAATAGTCTTAAGGTGAACAATGGCCTAAAGGGCTGAAACCTATAGTATGGGTCGTTAGCTATGGCCTTGGTGGTAAAGGCTTTTTGATTTGTCTGGGTATTGTTGAAAGCACACCCTGATAAGTAGCAGATAGACTGTGCCTGAGGCCCCCACCTCTGTTGACTCAACTTATTTATTTATTTATTTATTTATTTATTTATTTATTTATTTATTTATTTATTTATATACCCCCCATCTTCCGGACGGAACTCTGGGCGGTTTACAATAATGATAGCAATAAAAACAACAGGGAAGAAAACAAGAAAACAAAAGTAAAGGAGGAAGGGCCCTCCATAAGAGGCAATGCGGTCAGCAATAGAGAAAAATAAAATAAAAATAAAATAAAATAAAATAAAAAATAAAAAATAAAAATAAAAAAATAAAAAAATTAAGTAGTAAGGTTGCCATATGCCTCTCCAAAAAGGAAGGTTTTCAGAGCCTTTTTAAAGGCGGGCAGGGACTGTGCTAGGCGCAACTCACTAGGGAGATGATTCCACAGTGTGGGGCCAACCACAGAGAAGGCGCGGTTACATGAAAGCGATTTTCGCACCTCCCTGGGTGTGGCCACCCTAAGTGAGTGTGCCTGCGCCATTCTAGTGGGCCTGACCCCAGTTGACCTCTGGGAGATACGCTCCAACAGGTACTCTGGTCCCAAGCCGTGGAGGGTTTTGAAAATCAAAACCAGGACCTTGAACCTTATCTGGAGGGCAACGGGTAGCCAATGCAGGTGAGCCAGAACTGGGGTGATGCGATCGACTCTACGAGCACCCACCACCAGTCTGGCTGCCACATTCTGCACTCGCTGGAGCTTCCAGACAAGGGTCAAGGGCAACCCCACGTAGAGGGCATTGCAGTAGTCGATCCTCGAGATCACGAGGGCCTGCACAACTTCCAGATAAACTCACTGGGATGACTGAAAATCTTCACAGACTTTAGTTTGGTTGTTTTATACTCTAATGCAGGCATGTCCAAACTTCGGCCCTCCTGATGTTTTGGACCTCAACTCCCAGAATTCTAAGCTTAGATTGCAAATAGCAAAGGACTGAGTTGTGGTCCAAAATATCTGTAGGGCCGAAGTTTGGGCATGCCTGCTCTAATGAGAGTTTAGGCCTCTTCTGATCCAGAGCCCATTTATTTTTCAGGCAGCTGATGGTATCTATAAAACTCTTCTCCAATAGCACCATTTTCATGAATCAGCCCCACCTGACCCATGAGCTTTCTCCTCTGTCCAGCTTTCACACTGGTGCATTGTAATCGGGAATAGTATAGTATGGATGATCCTGGCTTTAGTCTCCAACGACACATTTAAATATCTTTTCTAACTATTTCATACCTTCCCTTCTAAGTCTCAGTCTTCTTTTTGTTTCTTGGGCTGGAATCTCCATTTGGACTGATGACTGAACTCAGGTATACAAAGGCTTTAATAGCTTTCAGTTTCTTTGTTGTCAATTTTAAAGTTATATAACTTTAATGCAGTCATTATTTCTATCTTCTTACTTTTTAACTGTAAAGATAACACTGTAATTCTTCATTTCTTCTTTCACCTTCTTCAATAAGTAATTTGCATTCTTTGCTTTTTCCTTCCAGTAATATATCATCCACATATCCCTGATGACTGCTTTTCCATTAGTTTTCACCACTCCTTCACCTGAATCTAATCCAGCATTTTTTACTTTCTGCAAATAAATTGAATAGGGAAATAAAACACACTGTTGTTTTTGCCAGTTGAAACAATTCTGCTTTGTAGTATTGTCTTAATAGAAGGTTCAGGACCATCAAATACTGGCTGAAAACCAGTAGTAAATCATAATTAGAGTGGGTCATTGAATCAGTGGGGATTTGGTAAGTCAACACCTGCACAAGTTCCACTGATTTCTTGGGCCTAATCAAGTTGCAAGTCACTACCAGATTTCAGCCGCTGTGACACACTCATAAATAAATGCATATCTTAGCTTTTGATAAGGTACAAAGTTTTTAGAAGAGATAGTTGTGTTATCTATGCATGCAGTGCAGGCAAAACCAAAAGAAAGGTTTAAAAAAAAGAACAAATAAAAAGGAAAGTTTATTTAGTCATTCAATTATTTATTGGATTTAAACCCACAATGACTGAAAATCCGTGATATGTGGATGCGGGTCGGGTGGGGCCTGGGGGGTGGGGAGTGATCAGATTCCCCCATGGCACTTGCTTGGGCTGCTCCAAAACTTCTCGAAGCAACGCGGATGAGCGGCGGTGGGGGATCTGATCCCCCACGGTGCTCAACCGTGCCGCCCAGAGACTTCTTGCAGCGGCATGGGCGGGTGGTGTTGGGGGATCTGAGTCCCCGCCACTGGCCGACCATGCCACCCGGAGGCTTCTCGCAGCGGCATGAGCCGGCAGCATTACGGGATCTGAGCCCCCGCCGCCGCCCGACCGCTCCATGCTGAGACTTCTTGCAGTGGCACGGTCGGGCGGCATTGGGGGATCTGAGTCCCCGCCGCCGCCCAGAGACTTCTTGCAGGGGTGCGGGCCGGCAGCATTGGGGGATCTTATCCCCTGCTGCCACCTGACTGCACTGCCTGGAGACTTCTCTCAGCAGCGTGGGCCAGCAGCATTAGGGGATCTGAGTCCCCACCGCCACCCAAATGCTCTGCCCGAAGACTTCTTGCAGTGGCGCGGTCGGGCGGCGTTGGGGGATCTGAGCCCCTGCCACTGTCCAGAGACTTCTCACAGCAGCGTGAGCCAGAAACGTTAGGGGATCTGAGCTGCCGCCGCTACCTGACTATACCACCCGGAGACACTCGCAGAGGCGCGGCCGGCCGGCATTGGGGGATCTGAGTCCCCGCCACTGCCCAGAGACTTCTCACAGCAGTGCGGGCCAGCAGCATTGGGGGATCTGATCCCACGCTGCCACCCGACTGCGTCACCTGGAGACTTCTCACAGTGGCGTGGGCCGGCAGCGTTAGGGGATCTGAGTCCCTGCCACCACCCAACTGCTCCGCCCAGACACTTCTTGCAGTGGCGCAGTCGGGTGGCATTGGGGATCTGAGACCCCACCGCTGCCCAGAGACTTCTCACAGCAGCGTGGGCCAGCAACATTGGGGGATCTGATCCTCCACCACCACCTGACTGCGCCACCCCGAGACTTCTCGCAGGTACTGCCCCGAGACTTCTCACCCGGGCAGGTACTGCGATCCCACAATATAGTGGGAACGCAGTACCTGAACCACAAAATGGTGGGGAATTACTGTACAACTCATCTGGCAACAAGGCCACTCTGGGTGGTTTATATGTTTATATCAATACAAAGAAACAAACAATAATTCAGTACACATCAAACACATATATAAATTAAGAACAATTACCAATTACCAATTACAATTAATCTACAGATTTAAAAGAAAGCAGATGGCAGAAGTGAGTTCTTAGGTGAAAAATAACACTGCATTAAGCTTTCAAGGGCTGTGGGAAAGCCTGCTTGATCAACCATGTTTTTAAGTACCATTTAAAGGTTCCCAGGGAGGAGGCCAGGCATTTTTCTGACAGTAAACAGTTCCTGAAACAAGGGACAACTGCTGGGGAAGCTCAGTCCCTGGTCTTTTCTTTCCGGGTTTCTCTCAGGGTCAGGATTCTCAACTCTCCTGCTTGGGCAATTGAGGGAAGGCATTCTGTCAGGTACCTAAGTTCCAAACCATTTAGGACTTTGTTGGTATCATCACCTTGAAGCTGATGCAGAAGCAAACAGGTAAGTAATGTGTCTGAGGAAGTGGATTTTATAAATGAAAACTCACATAAAAATATAAGTCCTTAAGGTACCATATTTTTGTTCTTTTTATTTTTGTTCTTTATTATTTATTTATTCATTTTGTCTTTGTCAATGACAGTTAAGAGTTTTCCTGATATTTATACAGTATAATGTGCAAATGAATGTGTTAACATTAAAGGTAAAGGTAATGGTTCACCCCACACATGAGTGCTAGTCATGTCTAACTCTAGGGGTGGCACTCATCTCCATTTCTAAGCCAAAGAGCCAGTGTTGTGCAAGTCCGTGGTCATGTGGCTGTTATGGCTGAACACATTTCTGCACATGGGACACTATTTACCTTCCTGCTTTTTATGGCAATACTTATTTATCTACTTGCATTTCCATGGTTTTGAACTGCTAGGTTCAATTATGAAATACACAGACAATGAGAGACAAAAGTTTCAGGATGCAAAAATAATAATAATGTAGATTTCTTACAATTTAAAAGCTATCCAGTGTTTTGGCCTGAAGAATTTATGGTCAACTTCAGGGGCTAAAATTTGTGATATCTCCCTATCTATTCATTATATATTTCACAGACCAAAACTACAGTAGTGTAATGGAACTGTGAACTTTTCATAATCAAATCTATATAGAACAGTTTTTCCCTGAAATTCTTTGGTGTGTGCCAGTAGCCCAAATTTATTTACAATATAATCTTTAGTGCCACTTCCTTTCTGAAATTCTGGCATGGAAGGTAAAAATATTTCCTGCTAAAATTTCAGTGTTACTTTGCTTGGCATCTCTTCTCTATGAGACTGGAGAGTATAGTGGGCATTTCTAGTTTGTGGTCTGATATTCTGTTTTCCACATTTGTTGGCATATTTTGTTAGACTTTTGATAGATTCAGTTTCAATGGTTTGAAGTAACTTGACTAACTGCTCACATGTTCCACCTATTCCTATGATTTATTTCATCCTAGTCTTTTGACAGCAACTACTACTTCAATGCAGGTTCTTCATCCAAGAGTGCTCTCTTAAGGAATCTATCATCATCACTGCATCTCTTTTGTACAATTCTTCAGTATACTATCAGATGCTTCTTCTTCTTTTTTTTAAAGAATGAGGAAATCACACCCAAATAAGTTATTCATAAAAAATGAATAACTGAGGATCTTTGTCACTTTACAAATACAAATCAAATGTAGGTACAAACGAAGGCACAAAAGATGCAAAGACAAGGATGTGCTGCACAAATAACCTGAATGAAACACTGGACAAGCAAAGGGAAGTTTTTCTTCTTCTTTCTTTTTAAAATAAGATTTTACTTAGAGATGGGCACAGAATGGAAAAAGTGTTTCCTTTTATTTCATTGCTCACTGTGTTTTGTTTTGTTTTGTAATTAATGAATTTTTAAATAGAATTTTGATAAGGAAACAAAACAATTCAGAAACTGCCGCCAACCAGCTGGGTTTTTTTTTTTACAGGTCGGCCTGTGGGGTCAGCTCCATCCCCACAGGGTGATCTGTCAAAAAACACAGTTTTTTGCTGGATGCTGGTGGTGCCAACAGGAGAACGAGCAACCAGCACCAAATTCAAAACCCTGTCCCACTTTCCCATTGTTGCCCCTGCCCCTGGCCCCTAGCTGGTGTTTTTTTGACAATTTGGGCTCCAGGGAGGGGACTGACCCCACAGCCCGACCTGTCAAAAAAAAAAAAAACCAGCTGGGTGCCAGTGGCAACAACAGGAGAGCAGAGCAGGCAGTGTCAAATTCAAAACTCTGCTCCATACTTGTCCTCACCCCTGTCCCCGCCACCCAGCTGGTGTTTTTTGACAGCTGTCAAAACCATGTGAGTGGTGGTGGCAAGAACCAGAGAGCAGAGCAGGAAAATTCAAAAACCTTTACTCCATCCATGGCTTTCCAAAAAAAAAATGGTTTGTTTTCTTTTGTGACTATAAGAAAACATTACGAAACAATGAAACAGCATGTTGTTTTTCATTTTGTGCCCATCTCTAATTTTATTTATTTTCCAGGACCAGGATGCCTACAGGGTATGGGTGTTGGGCTGGGGATTCTATAGGTTAAAGGGGAAGAGCATTACATGGTAAGTCTGGAAGTTGAGTCATGGCTACTGGACTTCTTTTTTGAGAGATAGAAACGTTTCGCTGTTCATCCAAACAGCTTCATTGGTCTGAATACAGCTAGTGCAAGTCCTCCATCTTATAGTCAGCTTTGACCTCTTGTCCCCCTGGTCTAAATTAGGCTCATAAGATGAACAATGGCCTGAATAGGCTCGTTAGGGAGACAATAGTGTCCATAGCCTTAAGGTGAACAATGGCCTAAGGTACTGAAACCTATCAAGAATGGGTCGTTAGCTATGGCCTTGGTGGTGAAGGCTTTTTTATTTGTCTGGGTACTTTGGAAAGCACGGCCTGATAAGTAGCAGATAGACTATGCCTGAGCCCACCACCTCTGTTGAGGGATGGGTTTTCAATGCTCACATGAATGGCTTCTCTTACTCCTCTCTCAAACCACCTCTCTTCTTTGTCTAATATGTGTACATCCTCATCTTTGAAAGAGTGCCCTTTGTCCTTCAAATGGAGGACTTGCACTAGCTGTATTCAGACCGATGAAGCTGCTTGGATGAACAGCGAAACGTTCCTATCTCTCAAAAAAGAAGTCCAGTAGCCATGACTCAACTTCCAGATAAACTCAGCAGGATGACTGAGAATCTTCACAGATACATGGTAAATCATATCATTTCCCAGTTTGATCTTAAAATCATTATAGATCTAATCTGGTATTGGAGAAATGCTAGTTATGGGCTTCTTTCACATGATCGTAGAGTGGCCTCTGGCTTTCGAAGGGCAGCTTTTTCCAGGGTGCATAGCTGCAGGGGAAATTCTCTCTTGAGGTATTCTTGAGGTTGCTTAGGGCATCTCAGATAACAACCTTGTTTTATATAGAAACATATCACTATGTTCCAGAATTGTATAAAAGGACAAATATATTCCTGATATCGTCACTCAATAAAAGCACCAGATGTGAAGTTGCTTATGGGGCATGTTTTGTGCTGAGGGAAATCTATAAAAACTTATGAAACAAGGAGACAAATGGCAATGCGATGGTTACCTCATGCAAATCTGCTGATCTAGGTGAAATAAATGGACATTTTTGAACCTGCATTTTTTCTATATCTGTCTCTGCTGCATAAACTTGGTTAACTTTTGCTTCATATTTCAAGATATTTTACAGTAAAGGCCTGAATTTATTTTTGGTTTCAGAGTGATCCTTTACTGTTTTACACAACTGAGGAAAGCCTATACAGTGGTGAATCGGATAACAACGGTAATTTGTTCTCTGAGGTTAGTTGTTATCAGAAACAGATCATTATCCGAAACGCAGTTTCCCATAAGAATGAATGGAGCCTAGGAAAAAGGCACAGACACCTGGTTTTTTTGCTCAAAGCTCTTTAAAAAGTGCACTTTAAAGGTACAGATGCAATTTCACCTGGGATAACTTTTTTACTGATGCATGCTGGAAATTCATTAGTCCATAGGGAAAATTAGTTATCCGAGGCAGCCCATAGGAAGATTCGTTATCCAAGGCAGCCCATAGAGAAAATTTGTTCTCCAAGGCAGACCTATACCTAGGAATTGCGATTCGTTATCCGA
The DNA here is from genome assembly GCA_023846285.1 of Phrynocephalus versicolor. NCBI lineage: Eukaryota > Metazoa > Chordata > Lepidosauria > Squamata > Agamidae > Phrynocephalus > Phrynocephalus versicolor. The sequence goes on along the minus strand of JAHTLZ010000204.1, from coordinate 89,444,180 downwards.
GGCAGCCCATAGGGAAAATTTGTTAAGAGAGGCAGCCCTATACGCGGAAATTTGCAGTTGTTATCCGAATTATTCGTTATCTGGGGCAGTTGTTATCCAAGGTACCACTGTACTTTGATAAGCCTATCACAAAGAAATTCAGAAGAGATGCTCTGACCATACTTAGTAAACCTCCCACTCTAGACTGGCAGAACAAGAATGGAGTAAGTATCTTCAGTAACCCCAAATCCTTATATATAAAAATATGTTACAACATTGTTTCCACCATTTTCTATATTATTCTGATCAGATAATATATCCCCCTGTTGATCTTTCAACATCCCTAATCTTGATTTGAATTCCCTTTTGATTTATTGGATTTCACGGAGGAGATTTCTTATTTTACCCTTGTTACAGTTCTCCTCTATGTCTTGGCAGTGATTACTAGAACAATACTCTTTGTTTTCGGAATGTTGCATATGGATTTCTGACTCTATTTCTTCCACATTTTTCTTGTTGTGAAGACTTTTAAGAATTTCATCAGCCATCCTTTTGATTACAGGAATAGCCTTTCTACATTGTTCTAGCATGTTTATTACCAAATATAAATTAACACGTTCCATGATCCAGCACCTCTCTGTGGAAGACAGAATCCGCTGAATCAGAGGTTGCTTCATTTGGGAGGCGAGGTGGGGCTTCTATACCTAGTATTAAAACACAGCTTTCTCTCTTGCTCTTTTTTTAAAAAAAAATAATTACTTTTTATTGAGAAAAGCACATTTAAGTTTCACATCACATCTCTCTTCTTACACATTTTCTTGGGTTTTAATAAATATTTTACAAGACACCAACACTGCTTTCTTATCCACACCTGATGCTGCGGTTGACTCCCCTGAAGCTTTGCTAACTCTCTCAGCCACAGAGGAGCAAACGAATGCAAAAACTCTAACAATCCATTTAAAACTAAGTCTTTAGCAGCAACTCTTGGGGTGGAGATAACTGAGCACACTGGGAACTTTCCTCAGCGAACCTGCCAAGAGGAAGGCAGCAGCACTCACAGCTTTTACTTGGCCTGTACAGACTCACAAGGATGATCAGTTTTAAACCTCATCTTCTTGACTCAAACTTGAATTATTTCAGATTGGTTTGTCTAACAATTTCTGCCTCTGCCTTCACAAGCTCATGAGTAACTCTCATAGCATATGCAAACATTACATAAATCTCTGCTCCTTTTTATTGCCTTTTTTGCAAATGGGTTTGGCTCTTGCATGGCAATATGCAATTGGCTAAAAAAAAAGTATGTGTATGACCTTCCTTCTGAGAGGCACTCCTCTCAGGTGATGTAACCTATAATTAAAGAAATCCTCATCTGTTTCAGAAGAGATATCAATGGGAGAGTTATGCATACATGTTAATCTAGCTCTTTAAATCTCCAGGTGAGACTTAAAATGTAAGGCTGGATAGAATGTGAATCAATTTGTTTGAGATGGCAGTTTCTCAAAGCTATCTTCCATTTTCCTTCTTCCAGTATCTATACCTGCTTGTTGTTACCCAATAAACAGCACCACATAAGAACGAGTAGGAATGGCAGTGCAACTGTAATTATCCACTTCAAATAAAAGCATGACTACAACTAGCAGTATTTAGTTTATCTTTCAGCTATGTTTTCATTGGGGATGTTCTGCTTTGGCAGAAAAGGACGTAATGACCTTTGTGGTCTGTCCCAGCTCTACAATTCTATCCTATCATGAAGATAACATGCTACACATATTTATTTATTTATTTATTTATTAGACTTGTATATCGCCGGTCTTCCCGGAGGAACTCCGGGCAGTTCACAACAAAGAAAAATAAACAAAATCAGAGAGAATTAAATATAGCAATTTAAAAACACTTAAATCTTAAATTATATGCATGACACATCTTCTCATATATTCTTTGGGTGTTTTTCAAAGGGTGTCTGCTGAAGTACTTTGTCTGTACTGCTTTATTATATACTGTATGCAGAACGAGAAGAAAGATAATTATATTCAAAACATGCACACAAGTGAGTACTTCACAATATTATTCAAACTGTAGATTTTATTTGGAGTTTTAAGAGGTCTGAGCCTATGAATCTCATTGGATTGGACCCCAAAGTAAAACTGTTATCACTTTCAATTAAAGAGCCTGCCTCTATGAAGTAGTGCTTAATAACCATTTTTACATCCACTTGAGTACTTCAGTATAGTATGGGTTGACACTGATTAAACTGGTAAGCTGGTTTTAAAACCTTGGGTACTCATTAAAACAAATGACTGGGCAGGATTCCCAAAGGGCTGACTCACTTCCGAATCATGTTGACCCACTTTGCAGTGATTATTTTCTTAAGTACCATTTGCAGCTGTTTATTAAATCTGATCTACCTAATAGAACAACTACCCATTCTAAATGAGAATGCTTGCTTCAGAAGGTCACATGGCTGGAAAGGGACACACCGATTGGCTTAGTTAGGAAGTCAACATGGAATTTCTAGCTCTGTTCGGCACGTGGGTCTAACTTGACCCCTCTCTCCTAGTGCCAGATGTTCTCTCTTAGAAAATGTCCAGATGGTCATACTGTGAAGGGAAAATGCATTGCTTCCACCACAGGAAGAATATATAATGCATGAGATGATGTGGTGCTATAGAAGTGGGATGTGATGTAGTGGGAAATGACAAGAGACCAATGAAGATTACTTTGCCCCAACATTTTTCTCATGAGTGCTACTTGGTTTCATAACTTAAATGAGAGACTTGATGATGAGCACCAAGTTAGATCGCTTTAAAGGGGAATTAAATAAATTTATGGCGGAGGAGCCTGTGTCTATTGATCATAACTGCTAAGCATCACCTCCAGATCAGAGAAGCCATATTTCTGAATATCAAATGTTGAAGAATGCCATCCAGTGAAAGGGTATTTGGGGACACTGGAGCAGTTGTGGCAGAAGCAATGTTTATAATTCCTATTTTGTTATGTTGTAAATGTAAACCATCCAGAGTAGCCCTTGGGCTAGATGGCCATAAAAATCAAATAAACAAATTTATTTTTGCAACGTGTTGTACACCGCCCAGAGTTCCCGTGGGAAAATCGGGTGGTATCAAGCATAAATAAATAAATAAATAAATAAATAAATAAATAAATAAATAAATATTAGCCATTCCTCTGATCCAGCAGGTCTCTCATATCCTTATGATCTCCAGCAACTGTATTTGGGTAGGCAGCACATTCTTCACAGAGTAGTGAGAGAACTGGAAATATATTCTACTCTTATGAAGGAATGTATGAGTGTGGACAATTCTGTAGTAGCCAATGCCACCTAGTCCTTGGCTGTGTGACTTGACATGCTCCATACAGAGGGCTGACTCTAACACTCTGGGCTAAAAGTAGCCTCAGCATAGATGTCCAGGTTGACTTTGAATGGTTGCACAAAGACTTTTTAGGGTATGGGGCAATGATTTTGGGCCTGCCTGTTCCATCCTGTTAGGATCTGTTTAAGGTCTTCGCCCCTATATTGAGAGGTGCATAGTCTGGGCCAATCCTAATCAACTACATTACGATCCCCTGTACAGTGGTACCTTGTATAAAGGAATTAATTTGTTCCAAAAGAAATTATGTTAAGCAAATTTTCCTTTATACAAATTTCCCATAAGAATGCATTGAAAATGGAGTAATCCCATTTTCATGTTGTACGGATTTTCCCCATAGGCGATTCTGTTAAGCAAATTTCCCCTATCTCCGGAATATTTTATGTTGTACAAATTTTATGTTATACAAGCTGTTTGTCATACAAGGGTCCACTGTATTATCAATGTGTTTGCTCCCGGCCCTTTTACAGGCTATTGGCAAACACCACTTCTGATTTTCATTTATCGCTGCCACCAACTAGCTTAGCTAGTAAACTAAAGCATTCAGACTGTTTTTTTTTTAAGTTGAATAAAAATAAAAGAAGTTGATTGATCACAAAGTTGAATCAAAATCATGAATGCTAATGTGTTGCAGTATAAACGAAAAGAAGAATAGAGTTCAACCCCACAAGTTTGATCACTAATAAAGCAGAATACCTGCATACCCAGTTCCCAAGTTTACCGGCTCTTAACACTGAGTTTTCTTCATAGACACTCCAAAAATCTTTAACCCTGTCTGTTCTTCTCATAGATTGTGCCAGACTCTGTCTGAATCTCTGACTCTGTGAGAATCCTATTGGCCAGTGTAGGTCTTTCTATAGGTCCCTGTCTAACCCTATCTAACTAAAACACTGCTGAGCCGAGCCTTAAATTATCTCAGGCCACTCCTCAGACTCTCTCATTGGTTTATAAACCCACCAATCAGCACAAACACCTCTCATGCATTATTCATCACACAGGTAAATGCCACACCCCTGTATCCACTGATTTATTAACCACTGATTCAAATCATCCATGGTTGGCAGAGGAAAAAAATAAATAATTCAGCAGCTGCAAAGCAAGAAACTGTCATAAAACAGCATAGATGTTGGTTCTTTATTTGGCTTTAAGATCAGTACTATTATTGATTCTTTCCATGACTGGGGAATTTTTTCCCCTTCAATCATCTTATTGAATAATTCTTTCATTCTAGGTATTAATAATTTTTAATTTGATTTTTTTACACGTGGCTGGCTCTTAAAGGATAACTAGAACAACATTGCTCAAAATTTTGATTTTTCAGCCACCGTGCTACAGTCTTCATAGGCCAAACCTCAAGTTATATTTTAAACAGTGACAGTACCATAGGTGAGACAGCGTAACTCTCATAGATTTTACTTTTAATATATTTTGTTTGCAGCAGGTCCTATCATTTGCTACCTCACTGCAGGCAATGTATTCAAACTCACAGCCACTGAGCTCAGCACGGCACCTACCCCTTTGCCCCTTCATGGCCTTTTCAGCTCAGCTTGCCCTCATCCCAGCTTGCTCATCCCTACAGCACATCCTGATTACACAACCAAAAAAGGAGCATGCTATTAGAGTAACCATATCTCTCTCTCTCTTTCTCTCTCTCTCTCTCTACACACACACACACACACATACAGAGAGAGAGAGAGAGAGATACATACATACATACAGACAGACAGACAGATAGACAGACAGATAGATAGATAGATATAAAGGGTGCGCCCCTGCTGCTGTTCTTTTAATTGTTTTTATTATTTCTTGCTGATTTCTGATTATTGTTTTTCTATTGTCCTGTATTGTACCTAACTGGTTGTATTTGCTGACTTGTTCAGACATGTTCGCCGCCCAGAGTTCCCGTTGGGAAGATGGGCGGGATATAAATTCAATAAATAAATAAATAAATAAATAAATAAATAAATAAATAAATAAAT
>JAHTLZ010000204.1:89422696-89436332 GCA_023846285.1 Phrynocephalus versicolor | reverse complement strand
GAAAGAAAGAAAGAAAGAAAGAAAGAAAGAAAGAAAGAAAGAAAGAATTGACAGTTCCAGAGATTTTATTTTCTGTACCTTTACAGTTCAAATCTAGTGGAACTTCAATGGTAATGGAAAGTGGGAGGTGTGGCATATACTTTCCTTTAGGTCTTACTTCTGAAAGGGGAAATTGCCAATTATGCTGACTTTGGGTATTCGTACATTAGCAGGGCAGGGAGAGGGCAGTGAAGAGCCGCTGAATTCTCCAGTTACAATAGTGTCTGTGGCTCCTTAAACAGTGCTGACATGCAATGTAGTGGAAGTAAGAAGTGTCCTGAATAGTGCTGACTCCTGCAGGATAGCTAGAGGAGGTAGGACGTGGATTTGTTCAGACCGACAACATGCATTTAGAGAAGGCCAAAGTTTTGCCTCGTGCAAAAAGCCTCAAGAAAAGTCCATGGATAAATGCAGTCTGACATCCCATTTAAAGCGTGGCTGTATTCCAGCTGGATGTTTCTGCTATGTAAACCCCAAACACAGAGCTCCCTCTGTTAAGACAGAGAATGAAGATTTTTTTTAACTCATAGGGTTTCCAGCTACTTGTACTTTCCCACCCACTATTTATACAGTTCAAAATCTTTGCCATCGTCTTTGGAAACGTTTTGGATCTGCAGCTAGAAAAAGTCCTGGATCTGAATGACATGGTACCTAAAAAAACACGATGAAGGTGCCAGTGATGTTTCTCCCACCATTTCTGGGTCCAGCACATTAGACGTTAAAGATGCTAGAGACCAAAAAGTAGCAGGTCAAAAAGAACAACTTCGTCTTCCAGCAGGTAGAGCAATCAACCAAGGGATCAGCTTAGCTAGATCTGGTCCTAACTAACAGAGAAGAATTTGCCAATGAGATGGAAGTGGTTTTGACCTCTGGTATGCAATCAGATCTCACAAGATTTGTCATATAGTTCTATATGCAACTAGAACTATAGTTTATTAGTTAAAATAGAAATTTCTCTTATAACATTTTTATTATTATTAGAATGGCTATACAGAAGACAGGTCTGTTTATTGCCTTGCTAATAAAAAAACAATCAGACAAAAACAAAAAAAACCATCATACCTTCCCCACAACAGATTTTTAGACTAGATTAGCTAAAATACAAGTGAGCTACACGTTTTACTTTTTTCCTCCCTAAGAGCAAGCTGGACAACAGCTCCTGCCATTCCAGCAATGTCTATATCTTTCTAGCTCATAAGACCACAAAGAATTTACAAGGACACTTGTGCATGCATTCAAATGTATATATCATCTTTTGTCCTTATACCGCATTCAAACACAACATAAAAGTAAAGATACCAAAAAACCCAACCATAATGGGAGACTACAATATATAAACTAAGAGGGGATAAGAACAATAAAACAAATTAAAAACAGCAGCAAGAAGAGAGACAAAATAAGGATAATTAAAATATAATCATGGCGGGCGTTTTATAGAAAATCATAGAATTGCAGAGGTAGTTGAGACTCCAAGACTCATTAAGTTCAGCCTCCTGCTAGTGCAGAAAATCCATAGCTAAACTACTCTTGGTAGGTGGTTGTACAGTGAAAAATAGTCCACCATCCTTCAAGGGCAAATGGCTCCCAGCTCCAGAGCTTAAAAATATTTCCCCACCAGCTCCAGAGTTTACAGGAAATTGTGACCACGCCCACTTTAGCGCGTCCCAGCGCACCTTTCAAGTACCTGCTCTCTGGAGTTGAAAATTCCTTGATGCGGTGTAACGATAGTGAGTGCGGGGCTCTCCTCACTTCTGTTTGTTGTTGTTTTGGCTCCCGCCCCTTTAAGAGCTACTTAAGAGACTGGAATGTTGCCGCAGCAAGAGTGAGAGGCAGAACGGAGGTAAGCCACGTTCTTTTCTTCCTTTATTTTCTCCCTCCCCTCACGCAGACAGGAGCAAGAAAGTGCGGAGGGGTGGGGACACAGGAAGAGCGACAAGCCCCTAAGATCCTTGGTCCGAATTTAAGTGGCCAGCGGATCTTAGGGGTCATGTAAAAGCACCCCAAGACAGTCAAATTCCATTGCTGAATGGCTCTTACTGTTACAAAGTTCTTCCTAATGTTTAGTTGAAATTTCCTATCTTGCAACTTAAATCCATTACTTCTTATCCTATTTTCGTGGGCTGCAAAAACAAAAACAAAAACAAAAACAAAGAAACACAAACCTTATCCATTTTTGATGTGACAGTTCTTCAGCTACTTGAAAATTACCATATTGGCTCCTCAGCCTTCTCTTCTCCAGGCTAAAGATCTCTCTGCCCTTCCTCACAGGACTTGGTTTCCAAACCCTTTGCCATTCTGGCTTGGTTTCCAAACCCTTTGCTATTGATGCTCGTCTTCTTTATATTGGCCCAGCTCTGTAGTATGCTAAGGTCACTTTAAATCTTGATTCTACTACTGCTGTATTAGTTACCTCTCCAGATTTGGTGTCATCTTCACATTTTATGAACATCCTCTACACACACTAGTCGAAGTAAAATAAGACCCCCGTATCCACTGATTTATTATGTACTGATTCAGTTATCCACAGCTGGCAGAAGAAAAAAAGTAAATAAATAATTCAGCAACTGCAAAGCAAGCTGTCATAAACAGCACCTGTAAAGCAAGCTACTGTCGTAAAATAGCAGCCATAAAGGGAACCTTGACTTATGTCATTAATCCGTTCCGGAAGTCTAGACATAAGTCAAACATGACTTAAGTCAAATGAACTTTTCCCATAGAAAGTAATGGGAAAGTGGATTAATCCATTCCAGATGATGAAAAAGACCCCCGAAGACAGCAATTTAACACAAATTTGACTGGGATTCCTTCCGGGGATGTAAATGAAATGTATCTTCAAAGAGAGGAGGAGGCAGTGGAATTATAGTCCACAAGTTATACGCCTCCACTTTTTAATGTTCATAGCAACAATGTCTAACATTTAAGTTTTACTGATTTTTAACCTGACGTTCCAAGTTCTGAACAACTCTATGCTTACCATTAGAGTCCTGCAAATGTACAGCTCCCCAACAAAAATGCTTCCATTGTGGACCAGAATTCTGCAGCCAGATTTTTTACAAGACTGAGCCGACTGTCTAACCAGCAAGGCCAGCCCCGAGCTCCCGGCCCTTCTCCTCCGGCAGCAGCGGTGGCTTCGGTGAGGCCGAGGACCAGCTCCAGGTGCTCGGAGCTGGCCTCGCTGAAACCGCCTGCTGGTGGAGGAGAGGAAGAAGGCAGGAGCAGTTTGGAGGCGGCATCCATGATGCTGGGTCGTGGCTGCCATCCGATTCCGGTGTCTTGCGCCGGGGCTCCGAGATGTAAGTCAAAGGCTGCAACTCAAGTCAAACAGGCCCCTTCTTGCTGCAAATCAAATATGCTGCAAGTCAAGCAGCATGTAAGTCAAGGTTCCACTGTACTGTAATAAAACAGCAGTTTTGGGAAGGTTTTTTTTGCACTCTCCCTTATCCACAGTTTTCATTATCCACGGGAAGGTCTGGAACCAATCCCCAGCGGATACCAGGGTCCTACTGTAATTTATAACAATATTAAACAACAGCTCAGACAGGGAGGTGGGATGATGCATGTCCCTGCAGAGCTCCTGACAGGCCAGTGCCAGAGAGAGGGAAAGATGACGTGTCAGAGGATGCTTCCTGGTTGGAGTTTAGCCCTGTGCTACCCAAAACAAGGTAAGAGAGTGATTGATTTTGTTGTGGAAGGTGGATCCTTGTACTGAATAGCAGCTGTTCTGCTGTGTTGCATTTCAGAATCAGACCCCTTTCGAAATGAAACACCCATGTCTACTTGTGACTCTATTTTTAAAAAATGATAGGTTTAGCTTAGCAGGGCTTGATTTTGAGAAACCCATCATGAGTCTTAGAAATCACAGTGTCTTTCTCTAAGTGCTCACAGACTGTCTGCTTCATGATTGATTCTATAGCCCTTCCTGGATTATTAGTGTCAAACAGACTAGTTGGCAGTTGCTGAGATCATCTCCCCCAGCCTTCTGAAGACAGGGATTATGTGGTGTTTTTTTAAAGTCTTAAGGAACCTTACTTGTTCTTCAAGAATTCTTGAAGACTGCAGACAAAGGCTCTGAGAATACCCATGCAAGCTGCTTTAGTACCCTTGGAGAGCCTTGGAGACTTCATTGATTTAAAGTAGCTGGTTTCCCCATGCCATCTTATTCCCTATCTTTTCTTGATCTCCCTTTTGGTTCAAACAAAGCTGAAAGATCCCTGTTATTTTTTTTTAACCTCGCTTACAAGTATGAGCACATTTGAAGTTTTAGCTTTCCTAACTTTCTCTCTACAAGTTATAGCTACCTCTTTGTACTCTTCCTTCTGCTTCCCATACGTGCCACTTTTAAATTGTAGCACAATTTCACAGCTCTTTATGCAGCCACCCTGGTTTCTTCTTCACAGGAATGGGTTATGATTGTGTTTTCTTAAGAAACTCCGACCCACCACAGACTGCCTTTTGTTTATTTCTGACTGCAGGATCTCACCCAATAATTGTTTGAGGTAATAAAACCAGCTTTCGTAAAGCCTAGAGAGCATGTTCAACTATAGTAGTAAGTAAATTTATTTATGGTCAAAGACCAAAAATTATGTTCTACTATTTTAATCTGTTGCTTCCTCTGCCTTCTGGAAGGCGAAGTTGTCAATAAGGCAAGTGAGGAATATGTTGGACTTAATGTTCTTGGCACAGCCGGACTTCCAATTAGGATACTTGAGCCTCCAGTTAGTACTCTCTCACTCCTTTTTGAATGTCTGAGCTAAAAAAGACATCATCCAAATTTTCAGTCTGGCTAGAAGGTCCATAGGAGACTAACAGAGGGGCATCCCTACTATTTCTCTTCAGTTTCAATCAAATGCTCTCCACCTGCTTTCTGTACTCCAGCTCAGCTCTCTCTCACACACACATGCACACACAAAATGCTACTTCTCCACCTTCCATATTTAGCCTATTCCATTTCATTAAGTTCTACCCTTCATTCACTATACTCCAGTCATGAGCCTCATCCCAAAAGGCTTCAGTAAGGTCTACTATATCATACCTGTCTCCCTGTGATGAAAGTTCCAGTTCACCTAGTTTGTTCCCCATGCTCTGTGCATTAGTAGAGACAATGGAAACTACCTGGAGTCATTTTCTCTAGTTGCCTGCTTGTTGTCCTTTCTCTTCTATTAAAGGGTTCCTGCCCTCCCACCCCAGTTTTTGAGCATCACTGACACTCCTGCCCCCAGAACCTAGTGTCTTCCTGTCAACCTACATATCATCTCCTTTCCCAGCTGAATTCAGTTTAAAGCCCTCCTGACTGGGTTTGCAAGTGCTTTAACAAATATGCCCATCCCAACTGCTGTAAGGTGCAACCTACAACTTCCCAGCAGTCATACTTAATGGAAGCACAGGCCGTGATGCAAGAAACTAAACTTTTCCTGAAGATGCCATCTGCATAACCAGTTGGACACTCCCCGTATTTTCCTCTCTCCTGCTGAGCCATGACCTTCAAAAGGAAGGAAAGATGAGAACACACACATCTGTGCTTCAAAGTCCTTTACTTTCCCACCTGCAACTTCCCAGTCAATCACAATATCTTAAATACTGTTTCTGACAACACTGATTATTCCCACATGGATCAGATGGAAAAGGCAATGGTCAGTATGATTATGAGTAAGATTTTGGTCATGCTCTTGGCATTTGCTTCAGGAAGACAGCACACCTTCTGAGGGAGCCTGTCAAGTCAGCAAACTGGCGGCCCCTGTCTCTTACCACCAGACATATTTTCTCCCTCTGGGAAGTGGCAGAGAGGATGCTGTCCATCTTAACTTCTACTGAAGTTTCATGCCTTCTGCTGTTCATGTTCCTGCAGCTCAAAATCCCTGTCATTGGAGGGTTTCCAGGGCTGATGCTCTTCTTCCAAGTGTCTCAGAAACACTGTTCAAAGACTGGGGCTGCTATTCCTCTTCCTCTTCCTCTTCCTCTTCCTCAGAGTCATTGACTATGTGGAGACATTGCATCTCATGGTACTTTCTCCAGCAGCTCTGAACTACTATCCATGTGGATATCAGGTCTGTATATCCAAAGAGAAGCCTGCTTCTTTCAGTCACATTCTTCCATGAACTTGCTTGCCTCTTACACTAAGCATTTTCCTTCCTCCCTAGAGGCATTTCCTCTCCGTTGTTCTTCCAGTAGAGTCTGATGAGCTATATCCAGAAATGCTTCACTTTCCCCGATGAGCCAGAACGAAGTCGCTTTGGTCTCAAAGTGCCATAATTTATCTTCTAGAAAGCTAGCCAGCCTACACTGTGTACCTTGGATGGTCTCTAGGCAGGAATACAAGGTTTTCACGAGGGCTAAAGTTCTCTGCCATCACTTTTTCAACACCCATCTGTATGGACAGTGAGAAAATGACCACAGACTTCCTTTCTAACACCACCACAAAACATCCCTATTTACTCATACGGATCACAAGCTCTTGGTCATGAGCACCAGGGGCTCTGTGTACAGCTATGGATCTGGGTTTTTAGCAGGGGAGCACAACTATTATGGACCCTTGACTGAAGGAGAGTACACTCCTATCTGGGATGGACATCCTCTTCCACCAAGTGTGCAGCTTTGGGAGGGATGTGCATGTAGCATTGAAGGAGGAAGAGGACACCTGCCTAGCCAGCTAGATCAGCCCAATTGACCCTGGCAATCAATGGGGTGATATATGTCGCATGCAGATCACCCTCACATCCAGTCCTACTCCCCTGAAGGCATTTAGCACCTACTGTGGCAAGAACCAATTTGGAAAAAATAAAGTCTGGAGCATTAACAGGCACGGACTAGAGCAGGTAGCAACCGATAAGTACAGTATGTAGGAGTAGTGTTACAATGACATGGGACAACAAAAGCCCATCAGAAACATGAAACCGAGATAGGACAAAAATCTGCACAAGCCATCTTAAAATTCTTTCAGAATGGGGGCAGGCAACCTATCCATGCAGCCCTCAAGCTCTTTAAGGCTAAAACCCTCTCACAACTTTTGTATGGGACAATCTTGGGGGGAGCTGTACCTATGTAGTTTGGGAGCCATAACTATGTCACTCAGATTGTTGCTTTTTTAAAAAAAAAAGCCTTTCCAAAAGTGTGTTTATTTGAATGGTAAAGCTTATCCCACTGTGGCAGTGACAGGACTGGCAGGGCAGAACTATGACCACAGGGGTGGGGTGGGGGGGTGGCACGGGGAATTTCTGCCTTCCTTTTCTAACCCCTCTACTGATACTTAGCGGGCTGCTAATATCCTATACACATTCCCTCTGGCTGCTGTGCTGGCAACTTGGAGGTTCAATAATCTGTGAAATACTACACTGTTATCTGGAAGATGAAGATTTGCTCTGTTGCCATCAGTTCATCATTGATACTGCATAGTAATTGCTCTTATCTAATCAACCTTATTACTGCAGCTAGGCATACATGGGTTAAGCCAACAGTACATATGTATATGCAGCTAAAAGGAAGACCATGTGGGTTTTTAACTCAAGCCACAGCAAACATGGGTGGACAAAAGTTATCTGGATTCAAAGTGGGTTAGTGACAATAAAAGTAGATTGCAAGTCCCACTGGGTTGTGGCTTGAGTTGTTAACATCTGAAATACTGATACATTAACATGTTTTTTTCCTCTTGTGGTTATTTGGATAGGATGGTTTGACTGGACTGTAAATGGCTTCCATCTCACACCAAGCCTTCATGCTGTTTGTTAATACTAGACAATGTTAGCCTGCTGTCACATCACACTGTCACAACCTTACTTCAAATGTCACATTAGCAAAGTCAGACAAGGACTGCTTCGAATTAGAACATTTTTATGCTAACCCTTTGAACAGCCAATATGACAGGAAAAGCTTTCCCCATGCTTACAGTTCTTCATAGGAGTCCTAATATTTTACAATGGCAAGCAACATAAACCTTAATTCTTAATAGCGACTAAAATGCTTGGTGCTACATAAACTCTCTCTCTCTCTCTCTCTCTCTCTCTCTCTCATTCCCCACCCCCCTCCCGGCTCTGACAAGAAAGGAGTAGTGGGCTAGAGGTTTTTTTGAATCCCCCACCCCAACAGCGAGAGTGCTGGTGTGGCAGGGGATTTTTAAAAGCCCCCAGCCCACCACTGCCACCAGCACTCTGGGCCCAGAAAGAGTGCTGGTGTCAGGACATTTTAAAAAAGTCTCTAGTCAACCGACTAAAACCTTTTAAAAATCTCCCACCCAAATGTCCCACTCTCTCTTGGGGTAGGGGAGTGTGGTGGCCAGGAGTTTTTTTTAAAAAATTCCTGCCCCAACAGCGAGTGGCGACATTTAAAAAAGGCTCCAGCCTGGTCATCTGGACCCTTTTAAAAATGTCCCTGGTCGCTGTTGGGGCAGGGGGGTTAAAAATGCCTCCAGCCTACCACCCCTCTCTTGATCATCAGAGCCCTGAATCCCCCACTGCATCAGCGCTCTCGCTATTGCGGTGGTGGATTCAGAAGCCTCCAGCCCTGCCACCCACTCCTCCTGGGGGGGGGTGTTTTGTTCAGGAAGTCCTGTGGGATGTGGGGGGCACTGCCCAAGGCATGCCCTGTCCAAAACACCCCCCTGGAAGGAGGGGGTCACAGGGGAGAAAAGAGCAGTCAGGGAGTGATTTTACTACTCCATTCTCCCTAGCTGCCTGCCTCCTACCTGGGATTTTTTTTGAGAGCTGGAGCTGTCAAAACCAGCTAGGACATGGTGGCCGGGAGGAACCGAGCATGGAAACAGCCGGGGGACCTTGCGGCTGAAGCAAGATCTGGCAGTGGCTCCCCAGTACAGTTCCTCTCAGACCGAAAGCATCATTTTGGTTCGGTTTGGACGACACACTGTCTGCCGTTTTTAGTTTCAAATTGGTTTGAAACCTTTCAAAACGATGAAACAGCATGTCATTTTTTTCGTAAGGTGCCCATCCCTACTGGTATGTAACAATGTTTATGTTGTCCCTGTAGATCACGTGGACAAGCAATCTTCTCCTTTGTCAGTTCCAGTGGCAGATTTATGGAGGGAGGCACTCTGTGAGGATAGATATCCTTCTTCTCAGAAGATGCCACTGTGATTCCCATGACTAACTAGTACCCTGATACAAAACATCATTTCCATAAATGAGCCATCATAGGAAGCCTTATGAACCACATCTCATTTTTGCCAAAAACAAACTGTCTGATAATCCACTGAACATTTGCTAGGTTGACCTGTTTAATTATTTATCTTTTGAAATTACAACATTGTGTTTATAATTTGTACCTAATTTAGACAAGACAATCAAAACCGGACTCATTATATTAGATCTGTGGTGGCTTTTTTTATTATTCATGCAGAATTTGTAGTTATGCCATCAACAGAGAAGTATTTGTGTTCTGCGTGGGATGTGTACCTTGGCTCTTTAAAAACATACACATATTGGTCTGTCTTCTGCATTATTGAATATCCTTTCTGTGTTCCTTGGATACCGCAATTCAAGATGTATCAGTAGAAAAACTTCCCTCAAGATAACTTGCCCAGCCTTTGGCCTCTACTGATTTTCCTTCCTAAGGCATTGCAGCAGAGAAATTGTGGGTTGTATTCTTGTAACCTGCAAGGGTCCAGTAAGCACCCCAAAGTGAATTATGTTTTCATCCTTGAATTTAAAAAAATCTAGGATTCTCTACATCTCACACACAACATGCCTTCACATATACAGGAGTGCCTCACTGAGAAAAACAATATAGCTCCCATAAACCTGAAAGCCACTGACTGATAGCAGAGTGTAATCCTGAGAAATTCAGGCCAGCTGAAGCCCCAGTGACATCAGTGGAACATGTGTACATGTTAGTGGAAGTCTTGCAGATTTATTTATTTATTTATTTATTTATTTATTTATTTATTTATTTATTGGATTTCTATACCGCCCATCTGGCAGTCAGGTCACTCCGGGCGGTTTACAACAATTAACAGATTAAAGCAATCTATACAATAAAACCGTAAAACAGTAACACAATAAAATAAAAATAAAAATAAAAATAAAGTATAATATTAAATAATATTATATCACAAAACCATATATTGCAGTAAAAAGAGGTTTGGAGCCATGCAGCCATTAAAACAAAATCAAAACTAGACTACGGGTGATACCTTGATAGGTTGCTAGTAGAAAAATAAAGAAACTTGTCTTCCAGGTGCAAAATAAAACAAGGAGGTGCTAAATAAAACAAGTTTTGGTACACAATCAGATATTTATTTCAGTTTACAGTAATTGAAGAGGCTTAGCAATGTCTACCTCTGCTGTGAATTTGGTCCAAAAGGAAATGGATGAAAAATACCATAGCCATGTTTCCTTACTGACTGGTTCAGGAAAAAAAAAGGAGCATACTCAAAGCATTTATTGTGGGAAGAAAATGAGAGAGAAATAGGAAAAATGACAGTCAAGTGTACTATGGCTTATATCTAAGCAAGGAACACAACATACTTAGAATCAAATCAAGTTTCACAAAATTTTCTTAAGGTGCAATTCATACCCTTCTGACCTTCAGAATCCTTTTATGAGATACTTGAGAAAAATGAAGAAAACAACCCTCAAGATCTCATGCTCTGCTTTTGTTCTATCCAGCTGCTCTGGCATCACTCTCCTTCTCTTCTGCAATCTTCTGCTCTGGAGCAGTTTCCTGATGTCAGGGAAGGATGCAACAGACAAGAGAGGTAAAAAGGTATCCTTTCTTTGGATATAAAAGAAGACCACTCGGTTTTGCCCTACACAACTGAAGGCTTACATGCATGCTTTGTTCTTTTGTGACTTTGATCCACCTCCACTTTTAAAAAAAGCATGGTAGATGTAAAAGAGAGATGCTCAATGAACCATAAGAGCTATTTTACAAGGTTTCATTTAGCATGCAAGGCTTGAACTACACCTTACAGTGCAGCTGCAAGTATTTTGGCTTAAACAGCCACTTCTTTCTAGTAAAGCAGCTCTAGAAGCATTGTGCAACAAATATACAGTGGGCAGGCAGGAAGTATTTCTCACTTGACCTCTCAAACTTTACACACCCTGAAAAAAAAGCTAATACTGTAGCTCCTCAGAGCTTTCTAATCAATGCACAAAGGAATGGCCAAATACAAGGCTCTATAATCAATGGTGGTATAGCAGATGTATTTTGGAATCAGAGCCTCCTAGATGCTAGAACCAGTGGCAATAGCAGCTAGGGGATTATGGTAATTGTAGGCCAGAAGAAATAATAATAATAATAATAACAACAACAATAACAAAACTTCCCCAGGCTCTGATCAGAAGATAAACCCATATAGGTCTTGCAAGATAGAATAGCTAGGAAGTATTTTATTCTTACAAGAGTGTGGCCTAACAAAGGCCACAAAGGAACACTGTTGGCTACAAAGTCAGAAGCTCAGCTGTTCGAATCTTAGGTGCCATGCAGCAGAGTGAGTTCCCGCTGTTAACCTCAGCTCCTGCCAACCTAGCAGTTCAAAAGCATGTAAATGCAAGTAGATAAATAGGTACCGCCATAAAAAATGGGAAGGTATAATAGTGTTTCCTTGCAGCCATGCTGGCCACGTGGCCATGGACTTGCACAACACTGGCTCTTCGGCTTGAATACAGAGATGAGCACCATCCCTAGAGTCAGACACGACTAGCACACATGTGCGGGGAGAACCTTTACCTTTATTTATTTTATTCTTATAGAAAACCTATCAGCCCTATGAACCTAAATCAACAATGCACTGGCTGTATTTAGGGAGTTTAGAAGAGGCAGAAGTCACTTTATGCTGGCAGCATTCTCCTGATGCCAGCAGATATTCCCTCAAATTTCCTGAAATCATATTGTGCTAGGAGAAGCCTCTCCTGCCATCTGATCTTAGAGATCTTCTAGAAGAGTCAAATGGAGAGTGAAAAAAGGCCTGTAATGGATTCAAAATTTACTGTAAGAAATCATTGTACACTATTTTATGAATGCCATGTACCGGTATGTCACCTGCTTAGTGGAAGCTATGAGCACAGAAAGAAACTCCACACTGCATCCTTCACAACACGGGCCAATCACAAATCCATTGTTACAAGCATTGTTGTTGTAAAGAGCTCATCTTATCAAGGTGGTAACATGCTCATCTTCTCAGAGAATATGTTTCTGCTACTCAGCACAGAAAACTTTGCCTTTCTTCAGAGCATCACTGCTGTCCCCTTTTTCTCTTTGCCAGTTTCACTGCAGGGAAGTGTCAAGGTTATGCCTACTTAGAAAGGCCCACAATAACTACTTAGCATCATTGCCCAGATTTCCTGGAGGGCCAGTACCATCTCAACACCTTAAGTCACTCTGAACAATCAGTGCACCAGGGAGTTAACAAAAAACCATAAGGTTGTGCGCTTTCGATTCTTATGCCAACCCTGCAATGTAGGAATACCAAAATACCCACAAAATAGACAGGCACCCAGTAGGTGATTGTAGAAAGGCCTGTCTTTAGTAGCAACAGTCCTCTTATTCCCAAAATAACCCAACCAGCTGTAAATATATAAATTTTATTAAAGGTGGTTTTAAACGTCTCCAAACAATTTCAGTTGCTACAGAAAAAGTCAAAAAACTGTGGATATTCAGAAAAGTGAGGACAGCCCTACGTAATTTCCAACTGGTTTAAACAGGACATGGTCTCGATTAAGAATGGCTTCAGGTGGCCCAGCGACAGCTTAGCAGGCCTTCAGCCATTCTGGCTAGTTATGATAGCAAGCTCAGCCTCCCCTGATGCAAGGTCTTCCAAATGTTTTGAAGAAAATTCCCATCCTCCTGACCATTGCTCATGCTGGCTCAGTTTTCTGAGAGAAGTAGGCCTAACTTTTTTTTTTGGAGGCATCCCGGTTTCTGGAGGTCACTAGCCCTGACACTTGAGGAACAGCCTAAAAGCAATTTCAGTATCTTACAGAAGAAAACACAGCTTTCTCCTTTGTCCTTCTGGTGGGGCCCTCTAACACAAAAGTCAAGTCTAGAACAGAACAGATGACAGCTTGCTCAACTTATAGACATACAGTACTGTGCTTTGTGTTGTTGAAATTGGATTGTTCCTCAAGCAGGATGTAAAACACAGACTGATCTTGTTACCGACCAACACAAGGGAAGCAAAACAGAGCAGCGTAAAAACCCGTAGATTTAAGAGTCAACAAGATTTCAGAATGGTTGTTGCCAAGGTCCTTATTAAACTGTGCAACAGCAAGCTAGCAGTTAGTATGGATAAGAGTTTTCTTTCTCAGCATTGTTAGAAACATTCTAAATGGTCTCCTAGGAGTTGGAGCCTTGAGCATAATCATTACAGATCACTGCAGCCTTACTAATAAAAGCAAATTAGGGTGCAGAATTACACAAATTATTATGCTCTGCATTAATGGGGTGAGAATGGCTCTCTACATAGTTAGCTTCTAGATGTCCTTGTAACAAAACATTTTTTCCAGTTGTCTCAATTGTCTGCTCAGCCTCCATTTCAAATGAGTGGATATAAAGAACAAATATCGTAGCTCCTCAAAGCTTAAGCCACAATTAAATTAGATGATTCTTCTTCTTCTTCTTCTTCTTCTTCTTCTTCTTCTTCTTCTTCTTCTTC
>JAHTLZ010000204.1:89405608-89422686 GCA_023846285.1 Phrynocephalus versicolor | reverse complement strand
TTCTTCTTCTTCTTCTTCTTCTTCTTCTTCTTCTTCTTCAGCAAAGTTTAAAACAACAAGGAGTGCAGACTGGTTGGGTTATGGTCAGGACCAGCGCTTCCATTAAGGCGAACTAGGCAGTTGTCTAGGGTGCCAAAATGGAGAGAGGGCGCTGGCCACCACTATCCATCCCCCCCACCGCCCGCCAGCCACCCGTTGCCGCCCCCTGCGCCCGTTGCCGCCCACCCCGTGCCTGTCGCTGTCCCCCGCGATCTGCCGCCCTGCTGCCACCCACCACCCGCTCCACCCCCACCGCCCCCTGCCCTGCCCACCCACCACCCACCCCACCCCCTCCCCTTGCCTAGGGTGCAAAAAAACCTAGCACCAGCCCTGGTTATGGTGCTGGTGGGAGTTGGGTTAACGCATTATCCATGCCAGTTTCCTGATTTACACTCTTCCAGAGTCTCTTATATTATTCTATGGGAGAAGTAGTAGAAGAAGTAGAAACTGTGTGCCTGCATTTATGGGACAGACTCAGTACTGTACAATAATAGTGGAATCCAAGTCAGACAGAATCTGAGAAAAATTATCAGTAAATCACCAAACTCAACACAGTGATTAATTCACTAGTAATTCACTAGCAAGGAGTAAATATTTGTTAATATGAAGATGAAGACTCAGAGGGCAGGGCTTGACCATACTGATCCACGAGTCTGGAATTTTAAGGCTAGACTAACCTCACTTTATGTGAGGATGCTTGGAAGTTTCAATTAATGTGAAAAGCTGCGAAGAACATATCCATATACAGTATAACAAAAAAAGAGCCTTCTGGTATCTTTTTAAAATTAATAAATGTATTATGCCATACCTTTCTATGCATTCCGATATCTACTTGCCAACTAAGAAAAACCTGTCATCCAAGTGATGAACTAGACTGTGCCCATAAAAGCTTGCGGCATAATAAATTGTTAAGTTTTCAAGGTGCTACAAGACTTGCTTTTTACTGCAGCATACTAACACAGCTCTCTCTTCCCTGGAATTAGCTCCACTTAAATGTTATAGGAACCCATTATCTGCAGCCTTTGCTCCTTTATATAGTGGCTGCAAACATGCAGCTGGATGTAATTCATTATGCTGGATTCAACCTACGAAGCCAGATACATGTGACTGTCCCTGTATCAACCCTCCTATAGTTTTTATTAGTCAAATAACCCCCCTCCCCCGCTGAGTCAAACACTGTCACTGAAACGGGACCATTGGCCACTAAAAGTAGAATTCATTTTTAGAAACAGTTGCACCTTGATGCAATGGAAGGATTTCCCTTAAAATTCAGAAATTTAACTTTCTGGTTGGCTTTCAAGATGAAACGTTTTGGGCCTGCCATCTATTTCCTCTTATTGTAAGTTGCATTGAACATGTTGGGACTCGAAATGACACATTGTTTCCAAAATAAAATTAATAAATGAACCTTTATTTGATAACTGAAAGAGATTCACACTTTCTTCAATATCTCAATCAAGGCATCTATACTGAGGTTTTGTCATTATGCACAGTTTAAAAACTAACAAATTTATTTTGAATGCAAAACTAGGCTACAGGTGATACCTTTATAGCCACTAATGAAAATAAAAAAGCATTGCAAGCTTTCGAGTGCAAAACACTCTTCCACTAGAAAAGGATTGATGTAGAAGAGCCATTGCTTCATTCATGGATTAGGGTAAAATTTAGTAAGCCCACTAGGTTTGCCAATTGGAACCAGACTGAATTAAATTGATATCTAGTGGTTGCAGTCTTGCCCTTTCATATTGAGAGTCCATGTGCCACATTCCAGGTATGTGGGGAATGACAGGCTACTTCTTGGTATCTTCACAATTCCATCAAAGCAAAAGAGGGGGGTTGAGCCATGTGGACATCACAAAACACAAATGCAAAACCAGGCTACAGACGATACCTTTATAGGCCACTAATAAAAAAACAACAACATTGCAAGCTTTTGAGTGCAAAACACTCTTCTTCAAAGCAGGTCCCTTTGAAGAAAAATGTTTTGCCCTCGAAAGCTTGCAATGTTTTTTTTTTTTTTAAAAAATTAGTGGCCTATAAAGGTATCTCCTGTAGCCTGGTTTTGCATTTGTGTTTTGTGATGGCCATACGGCTCAACCCCCTCTTTTGCTTTGATCAAATTTATTATGGTAGACTTTTCTGCACATTTCAATTTTAGTGGAAGAAAGTGATTACTGTATTTGTTGGGGGGGGACACAAATAGGGCTGCAATTCTATGTCCACTTTCCTGGGAAGGAGTCTCACTGAATCAGTGTTTCTAATGCCTAAATAAATATAGAAGATGTTGCTTTAAGCCAATGAAATATTCCTGACAGTTCAAACGATTTGACTGATTTTTAAACTCTTCAGTACTCAATGACCAATACTACTTTCTAGCAATGCAATGAGAACACACACACACACAAAATTGCAACCCAGGAATACAAATTGCATGAATGGCTTCTTGAGCAACACAGATCAACAAGAAAGACACCAGAATGTTGGCTGATCAAGTGTAGAACACGATAACCTACCCCAGAGGGGAAAGTTAAGCTGCTTGTCTGCTTCACTCTTTGGGCCTCTTTCTGGAAAATAACCCAAGGCCTCCCTTGCTGTAATTCCTCATCCATCACTGAAAACAGCTTTCGAGTTCCAAAATGTATTATTTCTCTCCCTTTTTTTTAAGGAAAGCAATTTTTCCTCTCTCAATAATTTTATTCTTTTATACAGTATTTCATTGCATTTTCCCCTCTACATTGGATGGCATTTAGGGCTCCCATTCATTTTTAAAACAACATCAGCACAGTATTTTTTTAAAAAAATAGATTTCACACAGAGCATCTTCCCCACTTACAAAAAGAAAACCCATTACCGATATGTCTGGGCATTCTGCCATGCTTTACTTCCACATACTCAGTTCATTTCATTTCAGTATATTTTTTCCCACTCTGAAGCAATTATTAGGGCAAGGTTTCCCCCCCACTGACATGTGCCAGCTGCAATTTGCAATCATTATAATACACAGGTAAAGGAATAAATAAATAAATATCCACCACCTACCTTGGAACTGCGTAAATTTGATGGTTCCCATCCTCTCTCCATTTCTGAACATAACTTGGCCCTAGATAAAGTAAATAGATACCTTATAATAGAGTTTATGATATCAATCTAAAGCCACCTTTCATCCTAAATGCCAACAAGGTAAGCTGTCTAATGAGGCTTTTCCTCACTTATTAATAATGTACTTCAAATGAGACTCCAATGAACTAAAGAGTCAGGGTAGATGTATTTTACAATATAACTCAATACTTGTTTTATGTAAGTTAAAGCTGGAAAAGAAATGCAAAGGACAATACGTGTACAGTTAACGACAGACAGAATTAGCAGGTTTTGTTGCTGCTGCTACTGCTGAACAGATATTTAAAACCACATCTACCCTAACAACCAGGCAAGTTAATGTGTAAATAAAGTATTCTTTTAATGTTAGAAAGCTTCAATAGGAACACAATAGGAATTCAACACAATAGGAATCTTCACATAGAGACACAGGGAGTCAATTATTTTATTATTTCCTTTTCAGACAAGGAGCCACATCTGAGAAAGGTGTGAGTTGCACGCTGTTAAATTGAAGCTCATTAGTACTACACACAGGCTCATTAAACTTAAGCTCCATGCATAGAAAATATAGTTGGATGATTCCCTCCATCCCCTATTTTCACCTCTCTTACTGCTCCCCTATTATGGATAAACTGAGGAGATGCAGGCATTAGGAGAAGTGGCTGAACTCTACAAATAGCTGGCTCAAGTTGGTTTTAAGTGCACACACAAGCCAGGATTCTAGATTTACTTTCTTTAAGACCATGACACCAATGGACTGGAGCTTCTCTTCCATGCCACCCCCAGGCTCTTGTGTCTACTAAAATATCTATTCTGACTTGAGTGAACAGGAGTCACGTAAGATATGATTTGAGGAGTTAACAGATGGAAGAATAAGTTGGAGAAAACTGCTCCTCAATGTGGTTGGAGGAACAATTCAGGGTCCACACCTTGGTGAGCAGTTACACCAAAAAACAACTACAAGCCTATATTTTAGCCACATAAATGGAGGGAGGGGGAGTTATTTAAAGTAAAAAACAACAACAACAGGGTTGACACTAGACATGGGCACGACTTAGCGGAATTCCTGTTTCCATTCCTCGTTTCCGTTACGTAATGGAAAAGGAAACGACAATTACTCCGCCAGAACTCGAACTCGAACCGACGAATGAATAATTGGGTCTGATTTGTCGTTGTTGTTCCTGGCATCGCGGCGATCGCGCGATGCCAAGCGGCACAGAAAAAAGTTTTTAAAAGTTAAAAAAAAACACCCGAAAATATGCCTGCCTCTGAGAGTGCACCTACCAGAGGGGTGGTTTCTGGGGGGGGGTCCCCCGGCCTCCCCCCCTCTCCTCCTGTCCTTCCTGGGCTGCTCTGGTGGCGGGCAATGGCATCCTCGTTGTCCCACCAAAGTCGCCGCCTCGCCGGCTCGCTGCCATTCAAGCAGCACAGAAAAAAAGTTTTTAAAAGGAAAAAAAACCCCTGATTCCCGGCCAAAAAAGCAGGCGAAAATATGCTTGCCTCTGAGAATGCACCTACCAGAGGGATGGTTTCTGGGGGGGGGTCCCCGGCCTCCCCCCCTCTCCTGTCCTGGGCTGCTCTGGTTGGGGGCATCCTTGTCTTCTCGCCAACTCGCCATGCCATGCGGAATCCAAAATGGGGTGACCGCAATTTATTTTGAAATCGTGGTCCAAAAACACACCAAAGCACCCAGAAACATGCGAAAATTGCTGCTGCCTGCTACTATTTTAAAACTGCCAGAATTTTTACAGTAGCACTAGCAGCAGTGGGTTTTTCTTGCAACAAAATGTCCTCCTCTCCATTTATTTTATTTTATTTTATTTATATTTTTTTACATCTGCGCAATGATGGGCTGGCCATGGGCGTGGACCATGCAAATTTTTGGAGCCATTCTACCAATCGCATGGCCACTTGGCCACTGAGACTTCTGGGATGTGCCAAAAAGCCCATTAACCCTGCCCTAGCCCTAGCCCTAACCCTAACCCTTACCCATACGCCACAGTACACTGTCTTTCTTAGTGGGTCAGAGAGGCACCCAGAGGTGCACCCCACTACTCACCCTAACCTCACCCGTAACTAGCTTAACCCTAGCCCTTGCGCTAACCCTAACCCTAAGCCAGATCTGTGTACTTGCATTGCACTACACACAAGTACGCTTCCCTTCTTAGTGAGACACAGGGTGCAGAGAGCCCGCCATTCTGACTGATTTCTGCAGTGGAGGCACCCCAAAGAGGGGTGCCTCTGCCAGTCCACTGCTGCAAGCAAGTCTGCAACTTGGTATGCATATCCATATGGCTATGCATGCCCTTTTGTAGTGGGCGAGGAGAGGAGGCACCCACGAGGTGCCTCCAGGAGCCTGCTTTCCCTTCCTTCCTAGCGGGTGAGGAGAAGAGGCACCCACCCACCCCACAGAGGTGCCTCCAGGAGCCCGCTTTCCCTTCATAGCGGGCCAGAGGAGGCATCCACCCCACAGAGGTGCCTCCAGGAGCCCGCTACCCCCCAAACCAGTACTAACAACAGATGAAAAAACAAATGAAACGACAAATTTTTGAAAAATTTCGCGAAAAACGGAAACGAGCCGAAACAGACCCGTCCCGAAAAACGACAACTCAAAAAAATTTTTTCCTGGTCGTGCCCATCTCTAGTTGACACGATTTACTCCCCCCAAGTGAAGAATCTGAGGTCACACATCAGCATTCTTAATCTCAGTCCAAACATGGATATACTGATGTACCCTTCTTATACTTTAACATGCATTCCATGTAAACATTACTACATAATTCTACTAGGCCGGAGAGACTGCTGACACTTTCTTTACATATCTGTCTGGCTAATGCTAGACGCATGCTGATTGATCAGAATGCTTCACTGTGCGAATATATTCTAGTCCTTGCCATACAAACAAACATACACGGTGTTGTACAATGACATACCCCATATTCCCCTTTGCTTGCTGCTACTCAACCAGCTTGATTTCTAGACTATTCATGGACTTTGGCTTTGGATATCCTCCTACTGTGTGTGTCTGTGTGTCTGTGTGTCTGTGTTTTAGTTCTGACTGCACACTCCTTTGGATTGCTGAATAAACAGATAGGCCAACCAGCACATCTGAAAAATGTCTGTAGTCTACTTTGTTCATAGAGTTTTTAAGAAACATTCAAACTCACATGCCCCAACTTGAAGTGGCCCAGGTCAGAACCCTGTTAGCTCATTTTTCTGTAACATTTAGACTGGTTCCTACATTAACAAAAGCTACATGTTTATACATTTATCCTTTCCCTCTGTCATTGCCTTTCCATTTACAACCATACCTACTAACTACTGAAGAGTGTAACTGTGTAGTATTTTTGCTATAATCAAAGTACCATTATATATGTAGAAAACTCAAGGAAAAATAATGACATACTCTGAATTTATATAACTGTATCATGCAGAAACACTTTGACAATATGCAATATCTAGTCAGAGCTGGTGCAGTAAAACAGTCAAAGCTATCCCCACCACTTTACCTTAACATTAATGAAGATAATTCATAATTATGCAACATCTAATGCAAATAATAGCTGCTTAAATTAGGTCACATTTCATTTCTATTTTCCAAATGAACCAAAAGGAACTACAGAAAAATATCTGGCATGTCTAAAGAACACCACCAGGAACTCCGCGTGCTCCTCTTAATGATGACTAATCATACTGTGCTTCATTCAGTGAACATGAGATACCTTGCAGTGCCAAAGGAATTATTGCATGGAAAATATTTCTGAATGAGAACATCTATATGACTGAGATGCCCAATTGACAGCTATATGTACATGTCAGATGAGTAAGATGTTATGCCTTTTGGATAGTGGTTCTCGAACATGAGGTGTCATTTTATAGACCCATTTTCAGATCCATTATCTCTGTACAGTGATGCCCAAAGGTAGAGCATCAACCTATATCTACAAATCTGTACAAAATGAAGCCACCAGTACTCCCCTCTTTGTATTGCCTTCCTATTTCCAGTTGCCAGTTAAGAGTGATATTAATGTTATCAGGAACACAAGGGTGCCCTATGTAACATTTAGGACACCTGGTATCCTAGTACAGTATTGTGCTGTAGGTTTCTCTCTCTACTTCTCTAGATTATTGGTGGCAGCTGCTGTCACTAATAATGCAAGACGCAAGATAAAAATAGAAGAATGTGGGACAGGCTACATCAGATATTTACACACTAGAGTTGAGGAGAGAAGAACTTGCTTTCAGCAGCATCCGTGTATTTCATGTCGCCGTAGGAAGGAATCTCCTGGGCTTCAAAATGGAATTCCCTACTCTTTTGTTGATCTTTCAGAAATTGACCTTATACGTGGTAGCCAAAAAGTAGGTCAAGCTCCAGCACCTTGTTAGAAGAAGGAATCTGGCATTTACAGCTTATCATTCAGCGGGAGGTGGGGAGGGTGGGGGGGGCAGCATTCTTACTGCTCATTCTGTGAGCCAGTATTTCAGTGCAGGAATTCAGTACGGGCTGGGGTGGAAGCACTCAAGAAGCCATTAAACAATTATCACTGAATACATCTCCTGTTGTTCGCTCTTCATTTCCAGCAAGCCGAGGACTGGTGACACCTTAAGAATGAAGATGCATTCCCATGTTAATAGTTAATGCATCTCAGTTGAACAGCATTGATGGACCATTGATTTATATAATCTTCTTCTGGATCCATTTACACTACTCTACTTGAAATGAAAGGAGCAGATGAAAAAGTGTTCCTCTTTGTCAGTGTTCAGCACAGTAAATCACATTTCCCTTATTTGCACATTCCTTTAAGACCAATAAACAGATTTAATTTTTAAATGCATCCATCCATCCATCTCCTTCCTCCTGAAATAATCAATAGTTTTTCTGCATTGTAGCCGGGAGAATCTCCTTCCCACCACATGAAAGAACAGTCATTTGTTTGTCCAGTCTCCCTGCGTATGCCCCCTCCTCTACAGTATCAATTGAATATATTCATTATACAAAGTGAAGCTAACACATGGAATTCTCGGTGATGTTTTCATATTACTAAAACAGTACCCAGCATCCGTAGAGGCAAATCACGAGTGAGGAGGACATTACTTGAGGCAAGAGTAAACATTTTGTTTCAGAATACTATGTAACCAAGGGGTTTGGAGGCGGCTAGCAATAGAAGCATCCTAATAGCTAATGGCACCTGATACATTTCAAGTTCACGGCTTGTGTTATTTCTAGTTGAATTAACATAAACAACCAGGACTCTGGATGAATGCAAATGCCTTTCCACCTTGATACTGCCACCCTAGTGAGCACCTTATGAAATAAAAAATCAGCCAGTCTAAGGGACTGGTGAGAGATGCAGTCCAGTTTTGAAATGTCCAAACACCACATCCCTGTTTATTTCAAACCCACAAACATACTAAGACAGAGATTTGTCCACCCAAAGAATCCAATACCAAAACACAAAAGGAGCAATATAGTATATGCAATCCAATGCAGTGAGGAGTGTGCAGGCCTCTACATTGGAGAAACTAAACAGCCATTAAACAAAAGGATGACCTATCATAGGAGGGGTAAGAGCTCAGGATCAGAATCAGCAGTACACCTTGACTTGAAGGGAAAAGAGCACTCATTAAAATATGAGGATGTATACATATTAGACAGAGAATATAGGTGGTTTGAGAGAAGGGTCAGGGAAGCCATTCATGTGAGCACTGAAAACCTCTCTCTCAACAGAGGTGCCCCTCCTATGCACAATCTATCTGCCACTTATCAGGCTGTGATTTCAACAATGCCCAGACAAAGCAAAAATACTTGCCTTCACCACCATAGCTCCATTCCTCTGTAATCCCTCTGCTCTAGAAGCTGCCTGAGACAGAATGTTCCAGACATAAGAACCTAAAAAAGAGCCTTTCTGGATCAGGCCAAGGGCCCATCTAGTCCTATTTCCTGTATCTTACAGTGGCCCCACCAAATGCCTCTGGGAGAGCACGAGACTAGATATCTGTCTCCTGATACCATTCCCCTGCATCTGGCCTTTGAAATACCCTGTACGTAAAATGCCGGGAGATTAAACATCCCCACCATGGCTTGTAACCTATGATGGACTTTACCTCCAAGAATCTGCCCAGTTCCCTTTTGAACGCATCCAGGCCAGATGCCATCACCACATCCTGTGGCAGGGAGTTCCACAGACTAACAACACACTGGGTAAAGAAGTATTTTCACCCATAGTCCAGCAGACGGAGAGAGAGAGAGCCACCATTGGCTCACCTGTGATCATGTGATTGCTCCAGTGCTCATTGATCAAGGCAAGATTTAGAAGAAATGTTTGCTTGTCTTCCAAAATGCTCTTAAACCAAGGTACAGTGATACCTCGCAAGATGAGTGCCCCATAAGACAAAATGAAATTTCCGGGAATCTTCATCTTTCGCAAGACGACATTTTGCCTATCGGATGTCTTGCGAAAAACTTGTCTTATGGGGCACGCTTCTGAATTTCACAAACTTACAACCTGAGGATACTACACAGTCGGGAAAGCCAGGATTGAAGCCGCCTCCACCACCCCCTTTGTCTGAGTCTCTGCGCCAAGCTGTTTCTCCATGCACAGAGCAGGGCGAAGGGGAAGCAGTGGCTTCTGAGCTTGCTTGTAGCCCCAGTTTACTCTAGAGCAGGGGTCCTCAAACTTTTTTAAATACTGTCCTTCAGAGACTGTTGGGGGGCTAGTCTATACAGTATGATCCCTGTATCCGCTGATTGCCAACCGCAGATTCAGTTATCTGTTGATAGTGAGCAGAGGTGCAAGAGCCCGGGCCCGGCAGCAGGCCTGCAAAATTGAGGGCAGAGGGGAGGAGGCTGTACACCTGGGGAATGCCTGCTCGCCCGCCTGCCTCCAACATCAACAGCAGCGGCAGAGGCTGTGCGGCCCCGGAGCACCCGCTCACCCACCTGAGAAGGAGAAGATGGGGGTGGAGAGGGAGGGAGAGGAAGGCAGCAGCAAGTAGGCTGGCGGAACTATCTGTCAGCAGTGAGCAACAGAGCCCCATGGGATTTGTGCATGGCTTCCTCTTCCTCCTCCTCCTCATTTTCTCTCTCTCCTCCCCTACCCCGTCCACTCCAGCCTGCCCCACACACCCCATCTCTCCATTGCCATTGCTGCCAGGCAGTAGCAGGACTGAGCCCTCATGGAGCTCTCACCAGGATGCCCACCCCTCCTCCTCCTCCGGGATACTCCTCCACTGATCCCATGCCAGCGAAGTTTCCGGGAGCCTATTTCAGACCAGGGTGACAAGAGGTCGAAATGAACTATAAAATGGAGGACTTGCAATTAGCTTTCCTCAAACTGGCGAAGCTGTTTCGACGTTCGATGATCTATGAAACGTTTCAATCTCTCAAGGAAAGTGATTGACTCAACTTTCAGATAAATCTAATACTGTATAATATTTCTATCTTGTCTTATTATGTATTAATGTATGAAGTGACTAATCTTAAATCATATTTCTAACCATATTGTCAAAATTATACCATGAGATCTAGAAAATGTAAATGTCAACTGAGGGTTCAGGAAAAGACACAGAGAAACCTTCTGCAGTGAAGGCTTACACCAAAAAGAAAGCAAAATGTTCTGCTTATATACTACCCCATAGTGCTTAAAGCACTCTCTGGGCAGTTAACAATTTAATTATGCAGGGTACAAATTGCACACACACACACACACACACACATTCCAGCAAGCTGGGTACATATTTTAGCGACCTCGGAAGGATAAAAGGCTGAGTCAACCATGAGCCAACTACCTGAGATTGAATCCCAGGTCATGAGAACAGTTATAGCTGCAGAACAGCTGTTTAACCACTGTGCTACGAGGCTCTTAATAAACACCAGAGTGTATCCTAACAGCAAATGCTCAAGGAATTTATAAGCAACTACACCCTCCTTTCATATTGAAAGGATCAGTGTGGGAAAAAAACCCTTCTATTGTCTGTGCCAGCTTCTATATTTCATTGGTGCAGACAGACATCATTAGGCCCATTTGGAAGAAAACAAATTTGGTGGCAGGCCAAACTGACAGCTATAGGCCTGTCGCCAATGTTTCATTTATAAGCAAGGTTGTTGAGAGGGTGGTAGCCGGTCAGCCTCAGGGGCTTCTGGATGAGACTAACACTCTTGATCCATTCCAGCTGGGCTTCAGGCTGCGACATGGTACGGAACCTGCATTGGCTGCCCTGTGGAGAGAGGCTGACAAGGGTAAATGTTGGTCCTCCTCGACCTCTCTGCGGCTTTTGATACTGTCGACCACAGTATCCTCCTGGGGAGGCTCTCCAAGTTGGGGGATGGAGGCACTGCTTTGCAGTGGATCTGCTCCTTCTTGGGGGATCATCATCAGAGAGTGCAGCTGGGGGGGGATGACTTCCACCCCTTGGTCCCTCAATTGTGGGGTGCCACAGGGGTTGATTATCTCCCCTACGCTCTTTAAAGTGTATATGAGGCCGCTGGGGGAGGTTGTAAGGAGGTATGGGGTTTCATGTCATCAGAATAGCCTGGGTGCTATTCTGGAGTGGATGAGAGTGAATAGACTGAGGTTGAACCCAGGCAAGACGGAAGTCCTCTAGGTGGGGCTGCCTGGTGTTGGAGGGTTGGAAAACTTCCTCAGTTTTGTGGGGGCAACTCTTCCTGTGCGGGATGAGGTGTGTAATCATGGCATAATTCTGGACCCAGTGTTCACTATGGAGGCCCAGGTGGCATCAGTGGTCAGTACCGCACATCACCAACTTAGGTGGACTGCGCAGCTCCGTACCTTCCTGGATCCCAGCACTCTCACTATGTTGGTCCATGCACTGGTAGTCTTGAGAGTAGACTACTTTTGTGTTGTCTAAGCTGTGTTGTAGGGCTGCCTTGGAAGTAAATGCGGAGGCTCCAACTGATGCAGAATACTGCGGCCAGACTAGTATTGGGTACAAAAAGATTCCATTTTATTATCCCAACTCTGGCTACACTGCACTGGCTGTCGATCTGTTACCGCATTGACTTCAAGGTCTTAATGTTGACATATAAAGCCCTAAACAGTTTGGGACCTTCCTATCTGTCAGAGTGGCTCCTACCCCAGAGTTCTGCCCGTGTCACTCGTTCGTCACAGCCAGGTCATCTGAGGGTGCTGACATTGAGGGAGGCCTGCAAGTCAACAAGAAGGAGCTGATCCTTCTCAGGGGTGACCCCTAGACTCTGGAACCAACTCCCCTCGGAAATCTGCCAGGCTCCCTCGCTGTTGATCTTCAAGAAAAGATTGAAGACTTGGTTATTTTAATTTATTTATTTATTAACTGTTATGTGGCCTTATTGATTTAGTGATCTAATCTCATCTGCCATTAGATTGTCTTATTTACCTTTTATTTTTATGAATGTTGTTGTTTTAGTTGTGTTTTCATTTGCAATACTTTTGCTTTTTATTATGTTTTTGTATCTGCATTTTCTAATCAGTTTATGCTGTAAAGCACCCAGAGTGGCTTTTTGCCAAATTGGTGGTATATAAATCAAATTATTTATTTATTTATTTATTTATTTATTATTATTATTATTATTATTAATTATATTATTATTATTATTATTTAATAATAATAATAATAATAATAATAATAATAATAATAATAATAATAATAATAATAATAATAATAATAATACAAGCTTTCTACTCACTCCAGCCCTCTTTTCCATTTGAAATGAATGGCAAACCCAATCAGGAGAATATTCTTCTCTGCCCCCAAGACACTTGTGACTTTAAGTCTCATTTATCAAGAAATCACTTTTAAGATGTCTTCATCTAGCAAGCAGAAACCTAGCCTTTTTCTTTCTAGTCTATGTACATTGATTTCCAAACATTAGGAATTATTATTACAGATACTTGGAACTATGAAGTTAAGATTTGGATATACTTGGAGCGAGGGATGGGCACACAATGGAAAAATTGTGTTTTGTTTCATTTCATGGCCCCTTGATTCATTTCATTTCGTTTCAAAACAAATTTATAATAGATAATATTTTCCCTAGGAAAAAAATATGTAATTTCAAAGTACTTGAAAATACTGATCCCAGGCAGCTAGAAGCATGGAAATTGCTGTGTAGCATCCTCAAACTCTCCCCTTGAAGCACCCCAAGGCACATTGGGCTGTATCAGAAGAATTGCACTCCACCAGGCCGGCAGGCAAGAATTAAATCAAGGAGACCAAGGCAGGTCTTAGAAATACATGGGTATTTCAGATGCCATTATCCCATATCAAGCAGGCAGTCTAGCGGGCCCAGGAAGAAGGCAGGGGTTTTCCGGAATACTCCAGCTAGAAATAATTGAATAGGAGGACTCCGGTCCGGTTCTATTTTGTTGGGTTTTTGAAATGGACTGGAGCCATGATTAAGAGAGACACATTCATATTGTGCCAGTTGAGAATTGGAGAACTGGTACTGGTTGTTGTTGTTGGCAATAACAATGTGAGTGTGTGTGTGGTGGGGGTGAAGGAATGTAGTTGTAAGGGGGTAGGGGGGAAGAATAAAACCCTTCCCAAAATGCCTCCCCTAGACCACAACTCCTAATAAAACCCTCCCAAACAGAAGCTGTGCTGTTGTGCTCTATCTCCCGGCACAGACATGCGCATGCACACATGCGCACACACACAAACATACACACACGCACATGTTTTTCTGTCCTATGAATTAATTGTTGATGCTACTTTCTGTGCCCAACAATGGTTAGTAATGGTTTCAATCAACGGTAAAGTGTTTGATCGATTCTTTAGAGGGAGCCTGATAAATGGTTGGCTACCACATCCAAGTAAGGCAGCAGGCGCACAAATTAAACACACATGAGGCCCCGGAGGAAAATATGGGGAGCCAAGATGGTGGCGGGACACAGGGAATGGCTTAGGGTTAGGGCAAAAGCAAGGCCGGCGTGGAGAGCAAAGAGCCTCTCTCCCGAGTCCAACCCGTGGAAGTACCGAAGAAAAATAATAATACAAGAGTCCATTGAGAGAGGCCCTGGGACTGGATGCAGTCATAGTTCTGACCACAACAATGCCGACTTGTGATCTGAGAGTGTTACTCCCATGAACCGCCATGCCGCATACGGTAAACCAAAACCTATGGGTTTTTTTTTGGGGGGGGGAGTAGGGCTGCAAAGCTGCAACTTGAAGGAAATTGGCCATTTGAGACTCTGTGCAGTGGTGGAGATGAGGCAACGGAGGAGCATATGGGGAGCCAAGATGGCTTAGGGTTAGGGTAAAGGCAAGGGGGGTTGAAGAATGGGGGGAGTGGTACGGGGGTAGACTGGGAAAAATGTGGGTGGGAAGGAATGTACTTTCAAGGGGGTAGTAGGGTAAAACAATTTTTTTTAAAAGAAAGCCTTCCCAAATAAATTCCCTAGAACCTACCAAACCCTCCAAAAAAGAACTGCCTGTGTGCCTCCGTAAGACAGAGTGATACACACAGTACACACACAGAGAGAGAAAGGCTCTCTCTGCACACACAACTATACACACAAAGCAGCTTTGCTTTAAGCTCAGCAAAGCTCAGATCAGCAGTGAGAAGCTAGCCAAATCAACAGTTTCAGTGAACTTTAACCCCACTGCCAGAGATGTCTGTCTCTGTGCTCACTCCACCAAAGACAACGAGAAATTGAGACAAGCCAGCTATATACCCTACTGCCATGAGGCAGTTAGAAACCACACCCGCACCCCAAAAAGCACATTTTACAATAGATTCCTATGGGCCTCCTGTTTGGGGTTGAATAACCTGCCCCCCTATACCCGAAAGCTCTCTAAATTGGCAGTGCTTCAAGGGGGGAGCTCGAGGAAGCTCTACTGAAATTTTCATGCGTCTAGCTGCCTGGGATCACTATTTTCTAGCACAGAAAAAATACACTTAGAAAGGTGCACCCCCTTTGAAGTCGAATAATTCAGTCCCCTAAACACAAAATCTCTCCAAATTTGGAGGGCTTAAAGGGGAGAGCCTAAGGAAGGCACACACCAAATTTGGTGTCTCTAGGACACATAGAACCCATTTTTTAGAGAAACAAAATGTTTCATTTTCAAAGGGGAAAAGCCATTTTGTTTCATAACTAACAAACCCCCACCTCTCCGTTTCGTTTTGTTTCAGTTTGTTTTGTTACGTAATGAAACAATGAAATGATATTTCATTTTTTGTTTTGTGCCCATCCATATTCAGAACTATTCAACTACAGCATTATTTGGGGATTTCTGAACACAGTGGACCCTTGTATAACAAATAGCTTTTATAACATAAAATCTGTAGAACATAGAAAATTCCGGAGATAGGGGGAATTTGCTTAACATAGTCGCCTATGGGGAGAATCTGTACAATATAAAAATGGGATCACTCTGTTTTCAATGCATTTCTATGGGAATTTGTATAAAGGAAAATTTGCTTAACATAATGTTATTGGGAACAAATTAATTCCTTTATACAAGGTACCACTGCATTTCCAAGTCCAAATGCACATCCCTAGTAGGTACTGTCAGACAACTACACTGGCAATTAAAAGACAGCAGCAGCAACTTTCTTAGAGAACAGAGATCATGAGGTATAAGTTGGATGGAAAGGCTAAGGACATACAGGCTGGAGTAGTGAAAAGTGCTACAAATGTGTGACAGGTATAAACAAGCCAGGGAAAAGATGGGGCACACAGTATGAAAAGGGCAAGACACAAGCAGAGCAGAAATACATTATAGAGGTGGAGTGGCAAAGTAGGCCCTTTAATATACTGTATTAGTAAAGGTCCACTGGCAGAATAGAAAATTCACATAAGAGATTCTGAAAGTCCAAGGAATAGGAAAGGAACAAGGTGGAACACTGTAGCCTTGGAAGGCAACTCTAAAACTAAGAGTCATGCTACTACCCCCAACTCCGAGCAAAAGAGTGGGCATTCATTGTCTTGAGTCAATTGAAATCAACCGTGTGTGCCCATACCTCCAAAGCAAGAAAGGAATTTTGGAAGCACTGTGCCTTAATACCTGCAGCTCTGTCTTCTTTCACTTTCTTGTATTGCAATATCTCACTTTGGCTGGCTCTGAGTACGTATGAATTCAGGAAATACACTATGCCAACCTAGGCTTTATTAGAGTGCAGTCTTAGACCAACATAGGAATTAGGAACAATCTGTATTTCTTCCCATTCACAGAATTCTCTTCTCGCAAGTTAAGCCTGACTGATCTTCCAATGACTGTATTACAAAACAAACCATAGTGATTTTCATTCCATTTCACTTTGTCATCTAATCAGTTCAAACTTAAGGCCACTCTTCTAACTATTGACCACTCAGGGGTGGTTTGTCATTCCCTTTTTTCCTAACAACATGCTGGGTATGCCCAAGGCGACACAGCTCTTAACTGAACTCCTGAACTCTGGCTCCTTAGCCAGATACTCAACGCACTGAGCTATCCAGCCAACTACACTGAACGTAGGTGAGGAAAATAAAATGCTATGGCCGACAGGCATTTTTCACTACTTGAGGAAACACCTCTTCTAAAAATGTGCTAAACATATATGGAGTTTGACCCACTTAACAGTCACTTTTCCAGTACAATGCACTGCAATGCAAGTACTTGACCAAACCACCTGAGGGAATACAGTACATCTTCAAAAAAAATGCTATACATACATCTAGCCTGATCTTTTACATACCATCTAGTTTGACTCCATTTCCAATAAAATGTGCTGCAACACAGCCACCATACATATAGCCAGTGAACACTTCTGATCTTGAACCATAGTTCAGGTGTTACGCACTTACAAAAGTACTGGGAAGATTTGATCAACCAATGTCATCTTACCGATGTCATACTGTATTTAGTTAACCACATGCAGAGATTGGGTTGTTGAAAATTAATGCTCGCCTTGTCCACAAGTCCAGTATTAACAGAGAACATAGGTGCGTGCTTTCTTGAAACAA
>JAHTLZ010000204.1:89355668-89405598 GCA_023846285.1 Phrynocephalus versicolor | reverse complement strand
AAAAAACCCTCTCAGCATAATCTCTATGGCAGATGCTTTTTTTCTTCATGCATTGCTAGGAGCAGAAAAAGGATGGCCCCCTGCACGCAGAACAAACCAATTTCATCCCATATACTAATTATTTGGGCTGGAGTGATAAGGAGGGATATTTAGAAAATGAATGTTTTTGTGGAATGGTGCTTAAACTCAAGGAAGAAGGAAGCTTCCCCTTTCTTTTATGTCATCTCATTTTTTATCCTACCTCCCACACACATAGTTTCCTGGCTCTGCTGAGTTACTAAAAGAGCCGGAAAATATAAAGTGAACCTTTGCATTCATATTCTCCTTAGAACTTCACACAATCTAGTCTGGGTACTACTTGTTGTTCTTTTTTTATTTAATTGTTTTGAAACGTCTCATTATATTATGTGGTGTCAAATCAGAACCAATTATAGTGATTCTAATGGGTTTTTTAAGGTAGGTGAGATATTTAAAGAGTGGTTTTTCCAATTCTGCTCCTAGTTGACCACTCAGTCCAACATTCAGGGCATCTTTAACATCTGAGACAGCTAATGTTGTAAGCTGACCAATTGGCCATGAGAAGTTAATTGAAGAACTAACATGGATTTTCCACTGCTGGCATGATCAGAGATAGTAGAACTTTTGAGTATCAGATGCTGGGGATAAAGAAGGACCAGCTATCACATTTTTTTTTAAAAAAAAACTGCTGATGAGTTACTTTCAAGAGACTACCTGTGAGATTTAAAATATATATCCATGCTTGCCAATAAGTTTATTGACACAACGTATAATCAATAACTACCTTGTGAATGCAAGAAAGCTATCTTGTAATTGTAAGGCTGAGAAAAGAAAATGTGTTATGTAGCAAGAGAGGCTGTGGTTTCCTGTTGATGGCCGGGCACTGCCCTGGCAGAAGCTAAAAACGGAAACAGATGTAGTAAGAGCAAGCTAAGGAGTAAGCTGAACGAAAAAGCGGAAGTTGCAAGAGCTTATGAAGCCTCAAAAGCTGGGCAGTCTGTGGGTGGTCCTGGAGGTGGGGTTGTCCGAAAAGTGACCGAAGAAGGGTGTGGAAGGTGTCTGAAATGGTATAAAAACCCCGGGAAAAGTGTGTTTGAGGTCCCTTCTTGACTGTGAGGGGGGGACCCCTTTGCGTCTGTCCACAAAAGGCTCTCTGTTCTGTACCTTGCTTCTGCTAAATAAACTCAGCGCTGAGAAATCCTCCTTCATGTCTGACTTAGTCTCAATTCTTGGGAAATCTCAAACTTGCCTCATCTCACATCTTTGACTTAGTCTATTTTTGGAGCACTGAACCACAAGATTACATACCCATTTCACTACCTGGGGCAAGTGGCACTCATTTCTCTGTAAGGCATGGATGGGAACCCCCCCCAAAAGGAGGTACCTCACAGAAAAAAGAAATTGTTTAATCTTCTCTCCCCCCCCCCAAACAAAGGGAAAGGGATTCAATGTGGGACATGTACCATCCCAGCATTCATCAGTATATTTACCTCCAGATTTCAGGGTCTTCTTTTTGTTCCCAAAGGGAAAGGTTTGGTTAACCTTCCCCGATAATAGCTCCACTCGTTGACATTACAAACCATTCTTCGCTGTGAGGCTCCCTGATCCGACACGGCAGTTCTGAGTTACTTGTTGAATTTGATCCAGAGCTCATTGAGTCTGTATGACTTTAACTGATTTGACTCTTACTGTATTATCTATTATAAATTCGTTAACTGCATACTTTCTGGTTCAATGGACCATCTTGCTTTCCTACATTTGAAGCAGGCATAAATCCTATATTGGGGAGCTGAGAACCATGCTTAACCCAAAGGCCCTAAACGCAAACATCTTTTGTGGAAGCACCTCAAGAGTATTGCGATGACACCATGCCTCAACAAGGGGCAGCTTCTAGTGCATGCTGAATGGAGCCACGTTATGTGCTTCTGGAGAAAGCGCTCTGGCAGGAAGCAGAATGGAGTCAACATAAATAAAAGGTTTTATCATCTCAGTGCTCGCCTGCATGTCAGCCCTGTTTCCAATTGTTACAGTCAAGGAGAACTATAGCCCAAGCCATAGTATGTGCCCATGCACTCTAATACTGTGCAATTAGGGCTGTAGTAGTTCCTGGAATGTCTCTTGCTTGAGTTGAAAGGCATATCACAAGCTGGCTTTGCAGCTGCGACAAGGCCCCAAGGCTGCGGCATGCCTCGATGGCGAACATGCCAGCCTCTGCAAAGAGGTGGGGGGGGGAGGAGGCTCTTGTGACAGGACTTTCATTTCATTAAAGCACACACTGCAAAAAGTTTGCCGTTACTTGTATTTTATATAAAGCGCTTTCGCGCTGCAAAAAGAGGTTGCTAGTTGTGTACGGGGGTAGATAGGCTATGCCAAGCCAACAGTTGCCTGAGGGAAGACTGTGCACAACATAGCATGCTTTGCAAAATGAACATAATGAATTCAGCCTAGCTATGTTTCATAAAACTATGCCTGATTTCCAGCATGTGAAGTGGGTAGAAGGATGGATTAGGACTCTGAAAACTAGGGTTTGAATCCACTCAGCCACGGTAACACACTGGGGGAATAGATATGGTATGAACACTATTTAACTATCTCACGTACCTTGAAAGTTCTACTGTGAATTTTCTAGTAGCCTAAAGGTATCACCTGTTCCACTTTTGTATTTGGTTTTGGTGATGGCTACATGGCTCTTCAACTTGTTTTACTTTTATTGGAAATACTGAACGGAGATACCGGGAATGAGCACACACACACCCAATACGTGCCAAGGAAGAGGCAAATGGACCATCCACAGAGACATTACAAGAGTGCAACACTGGGTAATCTCTTTCCTTTTTATTTGATCCAATTGGCTACACCCAGTGGACTTTTCAAAATTCCATCCCAATCCCCAAATGAAATGCATGGGCCTTTTGCACCAACACACCCTTCCCCTTCGCTGGCAAGGCAGGGGCTATTGGCCTCGATAGCCACATTGAGGAGAGATGTGAATGTGTGTATGTGAGCCATTTCATGTCTTTGGAAGGACCAGGACAATAAAAACACATCCCTCCCTTTATTTTGGGTGCATCCTGAGAACATCCAAGCTCTGAGCCTCAACTAAGAAACTGCCTGCCAAGGACCTTCCATCTAAGAAAAAAAAACTCCTGGCAAATCCATCTTTTGCCATGTTATAACCTATTGGTACTGCTCTGAGAAAGAGGGTTTCACCCTCGAAATATTAGCAATGTTTTTGTGAATGCTCTAGTAGTCTAAAGTTATCACCTGTTCCACTTTTGTATTTAGGATCACTATATGTCTGCTCCAAATTACAGTACAGAAAATGCACCCAATTATCCCACCACTCTCTTTTCCTTTACCAAACCTTGCTAATAATACACCCGAGACAGTCTTCCAATCCTGTGTGTGGTATCAAGTCTGTCTACAAGACAGATCACTTTGAAGAGGGACTGGCAATATTTTCAGATATCTCTGATCTTCTCTTTCCCTCTGATCAATATCCACTGACTGGATAGAGGGACACTCTTCTCCCTCTCACAAAATACCAAAACTAGGGGACATCCACTCAAACTGTGGGTTGGGAGAGTGAGAACAGACAAAAGAAAATATTTTTTCACCCAGCGTGTTGTTAATCTGTGGAACTAGATGGGCCTTTGGCCTGCTCCAGCATGGTTCTTCTTATGTTCTTATGCTCTTATGACTGAACTGAATATGACTTCTTGTGTTCACTGAAGACAAAGAGCCAAGGAATGTGATGGTACCAAAGTGTTTGCCAATCCACACATCAGTATTTAGCTGTTTTACCAAGTACCTTCTGGAACCTATCTTTATAATTAAACACTGAGAAACAAGTACAGCATCATTTCATGTTTCATCCATTACATGCCCACTGATGGCTATAGGAGTTCTTGGCTAGGCTGCTCTCCTGAGCTGGTAACCTGTCAGCACAATCCATGAAAAAAAAAAAAATAAGAGGCCATGATGTTGCAAGAAGAGACCAGGGCAGCAAGAAGAGAGTGAGTCATGGGGAGATTAGATGTGGCCAGAAAACCAATTCACTTGGAGCGGATGGAATACCACAAAAAAGAGGAAGATAAGAGGAAGATTGAGAAAGACTTTTTTACCTCCAGAAATGGGGGTGAGGTGGGGTGGTTTTTACAAGAGAGAGGGTTCAGAATGTCAAGTTGAATACAAGTTATTTTAACCAACTAAGATTTCCATCACTTCATTCTGCACAGAACCAAGGACTCTCCTTGGTGCTATCTACATCATTCTAAAGTGAAATTTTCAGCAAATTAACTGCTTTATGGCTTCACATGTAGTATTACTCTGCATCCTGGGAAAGAAAGAATGACTCATTGTTTCCAAAGGGTGAGAAAAATCAACGGATGTTACTATGGAGACGGAAAACAAAACACTGTAGCATTGGTTGGTGGATTTTGACATTATTGAACAAGAGTGAAGTGGTCCAGCCATTATTTAATGAAATTACAGGTGTACCTCAGTTAACAACTACCCCCGTTAATGAAATTTTCAGTTTATTAAAGGAAATCCATTGAAAATAATGCCTTGGTTTATGATTCTTTTTCCTGCAACACTGAACCTCGGTTTACGAATTTTCTGCAATATGAAATGTCTTGGAGAACCTCCCAGAGTTCCCATTTGAGGAGAATCAGACAGCAGTATATAAATAAATGAATAAATGAATGAATAAATAAATAAATAAATCTTAAACCGAGGTATGCTTGTAAATAACTGCAACATGCCCCACAAAAAACCTTCTATCTCCTTATGAGCCTGTTTTCCCACAATGTTTTCTAGTCTTAGAGATCATATGTCAATTTCTAAGTAATCCACAACAGATCTTTTAAAGCATACCCTAGTTCTTCAGACTATGGTGTGCCTGGGCGATCTTCCTTGATGTTATAGGTGGGCAACCTACACACAAGTTAGGCTAGAATCCCCAATCTTTCAATACTAGTTAATCTATGGAGTTATTTTTGATATGTAGAAACATATTCAATCATGTAAACTCCTTTCTGCAGACTGAAGTTGGCTTAGCACCAACACAGATTTAGCTGCGTTGCACTGTGACAACAACACCTAAATGACCAAATCATGGAATCTAATATTCCATTTCCCAACAGCCCTCAAATTCCCATATACATTGAAATTACCAAAATAGCTTACCACGCAGAATGTGTGGCCATTGAAATTTGCCTACTTTTTGCAGCAGATCTCATAATTCCTTAGTTTGCCACACTAAGCAGACAGTTCCTCCTCAAGTCGTTAATTAAATATGATTCATCAAGACACTGCATTTCCTTCTCTTTGTAATATGAATAGTCACAAGAATACAAAGCAATGAGTATTTGTCCAAAGCTATGGCAAGATTATGGGGCATGGTGGCTTAGTGCACTAAGGCTCCAAAAGCTGTTGGCTGCAAAGTCAGCAGCTAGGTGGTTCGAATCCCGGGTGCCATACAGTAGAGCAAGCTCCTGCTGATAACCCCAGCTCCTGCCAACCTAGCAGTTTGAAAGCATGTAAATGTAAGTAGATAAACAGGTACTGCCGTAAAAAGTGGGAAGGTAAAGCAGTGTTTCCTTGCAGCCATGCTGGCCACGTGGCCATGGACTTGCACAGCACTGGCTCTTCCGGCTTGAATACGGAGCTGGACACGACTAGCATGCATGTGCAGGGGGAACCTTTACCTTTACCTTATGGCAAGATTAACAAAGCTGATCTTGCATCAGCATCAGCTTACGGGTGGAAAATAATTTTGTCCATTCCTTTGCACTGTGTTCTGACTCTTCTATCTAGAACTAACCCCAAACCCAATGCTTCTTCAAATGCTCATTCTCCCTAGTTGACCTCTATAAAGTAATCTCTTCTGGA
This sequence comes from Phrynocephalus versicolor, assembly GCA_023846285.1. Lineage (NCBI taxonomy): Eukaryota > Metazoa > Chordata > Lepidosauria > Squamata > Agamidae > Phrynocephalus > Phrynocephalus versicolor. The sequence goes on along the minus strand of JAHTLZ010000204.1, from coordinate 89,399,685 downwards.
ACATTTACATGGAGCAATTTGTATCTGCCCTTCAAACGACTCATTTTCCTTGTTGGATATACTGGAACTTCTATATGATGTCTTTGAGAAGTGTCAGTCAACCCAGCAACAGCCAATAGTTCCCTGTATATTTTACATTCCCCACCACCACCTTTTTTTAAATCAGGGTTCTGTCAGGGTTAGCAATGGAGTTTGTCAGAAGTGGACAGTTAGAGTGAAGTGTACTGTCAGCTATGTAACCAGTCAATTAGTCAGCAAGGAAGGTAGTTAACCAGGCTCAGTGATGTAACAAGTTAACTTTTTACGCAATATGATGTTTGGGTTTTTGAAGGACTGTGAGTAAACTGAAATATTTTATTCTTTCTCATTTATAGGGTCACAGTGAATTGAGACAGTAAATGCTAGCAGAGGTAATAAGGGGGACGGTCTACTGAGGGAGACCTATAGCTCAATTGTTTCAGTCAGTTCCTGCCACAGCCATATTACCTACTGTGTAATTAGAGGGAGTTTATTTAATTTTTAATAAAGCCATGGTCCATTTCCTCAAGCATTTTCCCCCAACATTCCTCAGGCAAGAAAGTTAAGTGGAAAAAGTTAAGAATTTAATTATGCATGAGCTCAAAAGTCAAACTGATTTAACATGTAAGATGGACTGGCCACATTCTTAGCAATTAAAAGCTATTATTAAATTACTTCTCAAGTTGAGGCTAAATGAGGACAATAAAGCTTTACCAGAAAGAAATAATTCAGTATAATCCTTGCCTGTTGAAGCTGACCTGCTTGGCTAACTCTTCTAAATCTTTTTGAAGAACGGTGTGCATTAATTTAATTGGTTAAGCACAGCAGGACCACATCAATGTCCATATTTTTGCAATCTGTTCCCAATATCTTTTTTTGCCCAGTATGTTATTTTCTTTAGTAAGAGCAAAATATTACTGGGGGTAGGGGGGGAAATGGATGATTTGGAGGTTGTTCATCCTCTCCCCCCAAAAGTAGCATAAATAATGGTCTAATAAACTGTCTTCATAGCAATCTGTGCCCCTTGGGATGACAGTTTTGCCTGCTTCGTGTCCTCTCTTCTCCTAAAAGTCTATGTCTGTCCCTGCTCTGCGCTCTCTTGTCTTCTCCTCTGCTCCTCCACAGCAGGATTTCAGCCAAGCAGTCCTCCCCCATCCCACATAAGCTTTAGAAAAAGCAGGGGGCACATGGGTCCTCCCAACCTTTTTGCCCCATGCCTCCCTCTTTCTTCACATGCCGAAGATTTCAGCTTTCCTTCTTTTTGCTTGGCCTAAGTTTTGTTTCCTAAAGCATACTTGTTGTTGTTGTTGTTGAAAGCACAGCTTCCCTTGATTGTTATGAAAGTAAACCCACCATTTATGTTCCAGACATTTTTCCTAATGTTACATACAGTGATTTAAGTTTAATAAAATTGTAACTGAGTTGCCCCTCTGCCCCCACCCCAGTAACATAACTGGCTCAATGAGTTGAAATGAGAGCCTTTTCACACGACCCCTAAGATCCGCTGGCCACTTAAATTTGGACCAGAGATCTTAGGGGTTTGTCACTGTTCCTGTGTTCCCACCCCCTCTGCACTCCTGGCTGCTGGCTGTGTGAGGGGAGGGAGAAAAAAAGGAAGAAAAGAATGCCGCTCACCTCCGTTCTGCCGTCCTGGCACTGCATTCAGATCTCTTAAAGGGGCGGGGGGCAAAAAAAGAACAAACAGAAGCAAGGAGAGACCGGCAGTCACTACGTTATATCCGCATCAGGAATTTTCACCTCCGGAGAGCAGGTACTTGAAAAGTGCGCTGGGATGCGCTTAGGTGGGCGTGGTCGCACTTAATTATCTGTAAACTCCCGAGCTGGTGGGGAAACAATTTTAAGCTCCGGAGCTTGCAGCCATTTGCGGCGGAGTTTAGGGGTCGTGTACAAATACCCTGAAACTGTTCACTCCAGCCTGTACTCAAAAGGTATCATTTCTAAGAAAGGTTTTGGCTTATCACCTTATAATCCTCAGATTCAACAGAAAAAAGTCTGATTATCCATAACCACAATTGTGCACATTAACCTTCCATCACCTTGGTCTCTCTGGTTCCTTCCTTTCCTTTGTTGCCTAGCTGAAACTTAGATGGCAAGCTTCCCAAGGCTGTTCCTTCTAAAACGTTTCATATACAACAAAGACGTTGTTGTTGTTGTTGTTGTTGTTGTTGTTGTTGTTGTTGTTGTTGTTGTTGTTGTTGTTGTTGTTGTTGTTGTTGTTGTTGTTGTATCATTACAGTTGTGACCAACTCTTCATGACCCCATGTCCATGGAGTTTTCTTGGCAGGAATACTGGAGTGGTTTGCCAGTTCCTACTCCAGTTTGCCTACAGCACCTGGCACTCTCTGGTGGTCTCCCATCCAAGTACTAACCAGGCCTGACCCTGCTTAGCTTCTGAAATCAGGCGAGATCGGATGTGCTCAGGGCATCTTTTTAGAGACTGACAATAATAAACAACTATAAAGGAAACATCCAAAGGGTCAGAACCTTATCATTTTATGGGATGGATAAGATGAATGGTTATCTAAGAATAACTCAATAGGTCACTGCTTTGATGAACAGGCTTTTAAAATTTAAAGGCACAGGAGGAGTTGTGTGCATCTTTTCAACCATCAGCCTATTGTGCTCTGACTTGTCTGTTTGAGTACTTTGATTATTTAAGGGACAGGATCTTATTTTCACATAGAGGCACTTTTTGCAAGTTACCCAGACCTCAACTGAGGGGGGGGGAGGTTCCTGTAGGGCATGAAAAACTGCACATGTGAAATGCTCTGCAAAGCTATTCACTTAAAGATTAAATGAAACAGGAGCTAAAATAAAACCATGCTTTACTCCTTTTTCCATATGGCACAAGCATATGGTGGTGTACTGTGGATTTAAACAGTGAAGAAAGTCTCTGAAAAGAAAACTTTGCATGATATCAAGTTGTGCCTTTGCAAGCATGCTGAGCATCACCCTCAGGCAACAAGGACTGTGCAACTGAATTGCGCTATCAGTCACATGGTTCCTATCATGACTGCTGCATTGTGGAAGTACTTCACAAATAGCACTTCTGGTGTGCTGGACTCTGGCCAACAACAGTGCCAGTCTGTAGGAGATATAATATTTAAAATAGCTATTTGGTAAAAGTGTAGTGCAACATTGGGTGGAATTACATTGAACATTTGTCTGAACTCAGAGGTCTAGAAGCTGTTTGTCCAGGTATCCCGACTGGTCCATACCCAAGGATGCAGAACCAAGACCTGGCATCAGACACAGTCATCCAAATGAATAATTATTTTTTCACCCTTGAACAAAAATCCCTGAAATGAAGAAATCATTTTGGCTGGGCAGAGATTAATTTTGTTGGTCAAAGAAACTAAACAGATAATTGAGTAAAACTCACAGAAGGAATAAACATGTCAAGAAACAGTCAAAAGGCTTGGAGATTATTCAAGCGGCTTAACAACAATCCAGCTAAAGGCTCTACTCAAGTAAACATCTTAGTAAATAAAACAGCCCATCTTCATTAATGCCAGATCTGAACACTGCCATAGGAAATCAGAACTTAAACATGAAAGAAAGAAGCAACTGTAGATCAGAGACCTCACAAGCCCATTTGGCATCAGGAAACTGGAAAGGCTATTGGTAGCTGCAAAGATGGCAAGGCAGGAGGCTTGTGTGACAGCCATATAGAACAGATAATTGTCTTTATTCTGACAGCTTCCCCAACATTTGGAGAAATGTGTGAGTGACTGATCTTATGCCATCAAGGGAAGAAAACAGCGACTGAAAAAACTCAAGCCAATTTCACTTCTTTGCCATCTTTATAAAACCCGGGAAAGAATAATTCTTAACTGTCCTTGCAGGCATGTCCAAACTTCAGCCCTCCTGATGTTTTGGACCACAACCCCCAGAATTCTAAGATTAGATTGCCAATGACAAAGGACTGTGGGAGTTGTGATCCAAAACATCTGGAGGGCCGAAGTTTGGGCATGCTTAATGGAAGTAACCAAACCTTGTACCACAGAAGGTTGACTCTATCAGCTGGGAAGAACAAAAGAACGTGAGTCCCCGATCTTTCTCTTGCCAGGGACTGGTATCATGGTTGTGTGCATGCACTTAACAACAGCCCCCTCTGCACCCAAGGGCCACATGGAAGATGGCTTTAGAACTGGGAAGGTCACAGGGGTAGTTCTTGTTGACCTACTGGCTGCTTCTGACACTGTTCATCATCAGATGGAAAGTAAAAATGCTATACTCTCACCAAGGATTATAAAATGACTAAAGCACATACCAACTCTTTTGCCAAGGCATGGATTTTTCAGTAGATTTCAAAGACAACAGAGTTGATATAAGACTCAAAAGACTAATCTACCCGAATGCAGCATACTGATTTCCATTTTGTTTAACATTTACCACAAAGATCAACAAGTTCTTCAAAGGCATCTAAACTTTTATCTTTGCTGACATTCTTACACTTTCTGGTCAGTCTGACAGCTTTCAGATGGCAGAACGTTTTTAAAAGCTGCATTAGAAATACTTGATGCATATTAAGGTAGAAATCATTGTAAACCCATCCCTGTGTGTTTGTGTTGTGTCGTTACAGTCATGACTGACTCTACGTGACTCCATGTCCATGGAGTTTTCTTGGCAGGAGTACTGGAGTGGCTTGCCCGTTCCTACTCCAGGCGCCTACAGCACCTGGTATTCCCTGGTGGTCGCCCATCCAAATACTAACCAGGGCCGACCCTGATTAGCTTCCGAAATCAAGCGAGATCGGATGTGCTTAAGGCAGCAAACCTATCCCTACTAAAACTCAAATGCCTGCTTTTGATGTCAAAAATCAAGAAAGCATCTCGGAAACTTCAGGTTAACTGGAAAGGCATCAAACCCAGGTAGTTTTTCACCCACAAAAACCTAGTTGCTACTTTGGACTGTTCATTGACATGTAAGGATCACTGCCAAAATGCAAAGCAAAAGGTCTCTACAAGGAACAGTATACCTTAAGGGTGATTGGGAACCATTTGGGGACACAATTACAAACACTAAGAAATACAGTCCTGCCCTTTACTATGCTTCAAGTGAATATGCCCATACAAATATATATAGCCCTCAATAAAAGCTCTATTATTGGATGCCTGAAGCCAACCCCTATTGATAAAAGAAATGATCTATCAGTAATTGTGCCCAGTGGCATATGGAGAGAGATAGCATTTAAGAGTGCAAGTCTGAAAGCATCTATATCAACTGTAAGGAGGAAAGGCCCTGTGATCTTTGTATACCATACAAAGGTAAGGAGAGGGTGATACATCTATTAAACCAGTAAAAAAAATTCAGAAACAAAAGCTAGCTTTCAGCCTATATCGGCTCTTATCAGACTAGGCACCATTTCTTTGTGGAAGATCCAGTAAAAATTCAGGATTTCCAAAAAAAAAAATGCTATATATATAAAGAAGGATGGAAAGTCAAGTTCCATCTGGCAAGGATGACTGAGTCGATCCAAATGCACCAGAAAAAAATGCTGATGAACTGGCGAAGCTGACAAGTTTGGGACAATTCAGTCAACATTGCCAGAGGTGGAATTTGAAACTAGCCCTCCTAGCCTAACTTTGCAATCCTCATTTTGAAATGGGCACCCAGCCACACAGAGCACAATGCTACCTGGAAGTCCCTTTATAGCAGTGTTGGCAAACCTATGGCATGGGTGCCAAAGGTGGCACTTGGAGCCCTTTCTGTGGGCACCCGACATCGCCTCTTCATAGCCACCTGTATTCAGGTTAAACTGCTGTATTGGCACTTTGCAAAAAAAAAAATGTGGGTTTTGAATCGCAGTTTGGGCACTCAGTCTCTAAAAGGTTTGCCATCACTGCTTTATAGGGTATAGAGTGGGACTGGCAAAATCAAGGTGCATCTAAGAAAACAGTGGCTTTTGCCCCAACACAGACATCTGTATCTCCATACTTTATGTCCTTCAATGTGTACCATGGGAGATTTGAGGCCTGCTGCCCCAGCTGCTATTGAATTTTGTACAGTATTAGATAGACATTTTCTGATAGGCTTATTAATTTTATTGTGGTGCTTCAGATATGAACAAAGTTCTTATTGACAGACTAATCTATTTCTGTATTATCAGTCTCATGCACCCTTCCACAGTGAACATATTCAAACTGTGCATATGGTATATGTATACCTTGGAATAAAATATCCTAAGGCAGTGATGGTGAACCTTTTAGAGACCAAGTGCCCAAACTGCAATTCAAAACCCACTAATTTGTTTGCAAAGTGCCAATACAGTAATTTAACCTGTATACAGGTGGCTATGAAGGGGCTATGTCGGTGCCCACAGAAAGGGCTCCGAGTGCCACCTTTGGCACCCGTGCCATAGGTTCGCTATCACTGTCCTAAGGGATGCCCCTGACTATGCTACTATGCATACGTGTGCTGATACTCAGCATATTCGTGAAAATCCTTATTCAGGGAGACTTCATAGAGAAAGATACAGGGTACCACAGTTTTCATGATGGAGAGTTTTTATGAATGGCAGCTCCAGAATCTCTCAGCCACCAGTCTGGCATGATTAAAACATTCATGTTCCCAGGTTCTGCATGTATTTCTCTCCAACTTGTCCCTAACATTCTGCACTAACACGTCAGACTCTGCACTTTCCGATGGAATCAGATAATGCTAAATCCTGTCTGAAATATATACATCCGTGTTTTGTAAGGAAATGTTGATATCCCGATAAAGCTGCAGACAAGAAGGGCACATGGCAAAATGTCAGAACAGAATGGTCTTGAATAATTTTGGCACCACCGACACAGTGTGTCATTGAGCAGAAGGTCACAAGAAGGATAGCACGTGTTTTTATAGCTCTCTGAAATGAGGGATGGTAACCAAACATCAAATGCATCAGTAAGATGATACTTAAGTGCTTAAGAAAAATATAATAATAGTAGTAAAAATATCAGGAAACAGAAATGACAGGAAAACTGAAGCACTAAGATCTCTGATCCAGAAGATGTTATTACATGCACATTTGATCTACAGAAGTAGTGACCCAGATCAGAGCCTGAACAAGAAAGACAAGCCAAGGACAATGCTTTTAAAATATATGAGCTAGGGTGATGTACGTGGTGACAGTAGGAACATTAATATCACAGAGGCTCTATAAAAATGCTTCTATTACATCCTTTAACGTTTTTAAAATTACAAAAACAAATTTGTCCCATTCTAAATGTATTATTTCATGTGCCCTTCAAGGACATCATGAATTTAAAGGGATAACAAGAAACATTAATCACAAACAACATCGTCTGATTTACATTATTTGTTTCATGATCTATATGAATGGTAAAACTGGAGTTTATGGGCACTTAGGGTATTTGTACATGACCCCTAAACTCCGCCGCAAATGGCTGCCAGCTCCGGAGCTTACAATTGTTTCCCCACCATCTCCGGAGTTTGCAGGAAATTAAGTGCGATCACGCCCACCTAAGCGCGTCCCAGCGCACTTTTCATGTACCTGCTCTTGGAGGGTGAAAATCCCCAGATCCGGGATGAGTGCGGGGCTCTCCTCGCTTCTGTTTGTTTGTTTTTGCCCCCCACCCCTTTAAGAGAAGGGGAAGGAGGCAAAAAACAAACAAACAGAAGAGAAGGAATCAGGACAACAACGGGGCTCCGGGCGGCTTCGGAGGTGAGCCTGCATTTTTTCCTCTCTTTTTTTCTCCCTCCCCTCACGCAGACAGGAGCAAGGAAGTGCGGAGGGGTGGGGATGCAGGAAGAGCAACGAACCCCCAAGATCTCTGGTCCGAGTTTAAGTGGCCAGTGGATCTTAGGGGTCGTGTGAAAAGGCCCTTAGTTAATTGTTTCAATCTGTTTTGCAACCACAAAACAGATTGGCTTTCTACAATTATTAATTATTATACTCGTCTAGAACTAGGATTGGACTACATGTACAAATGTGAGCATCTGTAGAAAGGCGGATACCCAATATGGTGCAGTGAACACAGGACTCGGGAGGACTGAGTTTGAATCCCCATTGAGCCATGCAAACTTATGGAGGGAAAATTTAACACCAATGCTCAAATATCTCACCTTAAAAGCCCTATTAGGGTCACTATAAATTGGTTCCAACTTGACGGCACATAATAATATAAAAAAAAACAAGAACCAACTTCCTAAAAAAATGAACCATGCTAAGTTATCCCTTTATTTATCTGCATTATGTTTTATGCTTGTGCTGTTATGTTTTAAGATTTTTCCGGGAAGTTGTCGTGATAAAATAATAATTTAAAATCTTTTGAGTTATTTTGTATTTTTAAGTTTGTCAATGAAAGTCACTCCTCATAGTTTGAGGAACATTTTGTTTCGGTGTCTGTCTGCCCACGGATGGAAATAAAAGCTGTAACTGATTATCCCTACCATCTGGAGCTCGTGCAGTTATTACCATGAGGCCCTGCGGCTACTGGCCCAACCAGGAGTGGGACCAGTGGTACTCATAAACAGATAGTGTCCATAGTCATTTCTTACCTTGTGACATTTTTTGCCTCCAAAATTTGTACCATTTGCAAAGCTACTTGAGAGGATTTTGGCCAGTAAAAGTGGTGAAACTTTACCATTTGACTGAGGTAAGACACTGACTTAAGGTACTACATTTGTACTGAGGTATATACAGTGGACCCTCTTATAACAAACGGTTTGTACAACATAAAAAATTCCAGAGGTAGGGGAAATTTGCTTAACAGAATCACCTATGGGGTGAATCTGTACAACATAAAAATGGTCGTGATTAAGGATTACTCTGTTTTCAATGCATTCCTATGGGAAATTTGTATAAAGGAAAATTTGCTTCACAAAATTTCATTTGGAACAAATTAATTCCTTTATACAAGGTACCACTGTAGACTAAATCCTGAGCAGGTACTTCTGAGATCAAATTCCACAAAGGTCACACTACGTCTACTTGATTGCCAGATTATTCGATACCAGTTTAGCACCTAACACATGCTCCATCTGCTGCAACACTGATTTTCTAACTCAAATAGTCCTTGCTATCAACAAACGTAGGAGGAAGCTCAAGTTGCTATGGTGAGGAGGTGGGGAAATTAAGAACAGAGATGGTCTGAAACACAAACACATTCTTTTCAACATGATCTAAAAGTACCAACCATCTATTTTAAAATGTCTCTACTAATTCTTACGCTGGAACTCCAAGCAGAAAGCAACCTCCTTACACTACAAGCTCCTCCTCCCCCACTTCCTATACCTTGTTTTTTAAGGACAGAAGCAGAATTAGGAACATTTGGAACTGGGAGTGTGCCATGCCGTTGCAGATGACAATCCATAGCAGGTGGGGAACCCTCAGCTCAAACATGAGATATTACTTACTATCTTTATTTCTTGAAGTTGAAATATGGGTCAACAGGTTTAGCTAAGTTAGGAAAACCTGCATTTAGAATTTCAGGGGAAATTCTAGGCAAAATCAAAGAAAAACAAATCAAAAGACAGAAAACATGTGGCACCTTAAAGACTAACTTTCATAACCCTTTCGGAACTGTTGGTTGAAAGTAAATGGTAAGCTATAAGGATGCCTGGGGTTAACTAGAAGCAATGCATCCAATTCAGGCAAATGTTAAGCTGAACTAGACGACGAACGAGCCTAGTTCAGTTTTGAATACTGTATATTTTAAGAGGAGGCGGAGCAGGTGAGGTCCAAAAGCAAGCTGCTCCCCAAGTTTCAGACTTGCTGTGGGGGAGGATGTTAAACCCAAGTAGTCCATTTCTTAAACCTCACATTGGATACATTTCAGATGAGGAAATGAGGCGGGGCGGAGGTAGCAGTTACAAGATTAAAAACTCCAGCGGGATGACTGTTCACCCAAGAACCCTGGTATACAATAGGCTGGGGGCAATGAAGCCTTTTTCGGGAGAAAGCCAGAATCGAAATATTTTAAACAAACAAATAAAATAAGCACGTGTGCAGGCAGAAGAAAACTCAGAAAATGACTGAACAATCATCAGATATGTCCTGCTCCAACGAGGGTGGCAAAAAAATTCTACCGTGTTGCATTCTCACAGTGCTGCTCACTGCTGCTTGTCTAGATAGCCATGAGCGCGAAGCAGTGGCTTGATATGGCAAGTTTGTGAGAGACTTCGAAAGCAAAGGTTGGTCTCTCCTACCTGTCATGATTTAGACCGGTGGTTCTCAGCCTGTGGGTCCCCAGATGTTCCTGGACTGCAACTCCCAGAAATATCTTCCAGTACAGCGAGTGGTGGACCCTTCTGGGAGTTGCAGTTCAGGAACATCTGGGGACCCACAGGTTGAGAACCACTGATTTAAGACTCTACAGGTGGCGCAATCCTGGTAGTGGAGGTGTTCAGAACACTACCTGCTCCAGTTGTCCAAGATGAACTTCAGACACTCAAAAGATCAAGACAAATGCTGGGGATGTTTGGTTCTCCAGTAGGAATCCTTGCACCTCTCTGACTTAGATCCATCTGGAGCCAGGAAGCTATAAATTCTTCTTAGAGAGAGAGGGTGATGACCCTCAAGAAACCTAACTTGGACTCTGAATTTTTTAAAAAGACAGACATAGTGCTAGAGTGAGTGGTTGCTTGTCAGCCCTATGCATTCCCGGATGAAACTGTTTTTCTAAAACCATTTCACACTTGCTTTCATCTCTGTTCTGGAACACAAACTGCCTTCCTTGCCCTGCAAGATGACTTGTAGCTATAGATGGACAAGGCGAGCACAGCCTTTCAGCACCTTTCAGCTCTCTGGCTTTCCAGAGTAGCTTCAGAAGCACTGCTAACTGAGAGATGCTGCCTGGTCTCCCACCGCTACTGCCTGAAGAATTGTGTTAAAGATAACTTCAGGTCGTTCCATGTCAGATCAACCAAGGAAAAATCAATTTTTGTACTTGATGGCATGGATTTGGTTCATTTTTGGCACATTTGTCCCTTACCATGAGATGTTTTGTTAAAAAAAAAATTCAGATTTTTTTGGTCCACCCATTTCTGAGATATTACATTTTCAAAATTGCAAAAAAAAAAATGCCAAAGTTCACTAGCCACCATAACTTCAAATGTCATTCAATAGATGCCTATGAGAGCTACAAACCTGGAATGTGTGTAATTTTGAAAGATATGAATAGGGCTTCCATTTGATATATAACAGTGCAAGTTTTTGTGAAAAAGATGCATTTAAATAAATATAAATTTTGTTTTTTTTAAAAAATGGAATTTAAAAAAAAAATTCAATAAACTCACACTTAAAGATACATATATTGTAGCCAATCACTCCAAACTTCAGGATGGTATTTCAATGGTATCATACAAAACTTAAATTTTCTTGTTGGCAGTGACAAGTAACTAAATTGACTCAGCCCTGAAAATAGACCAATATTTCTATACCTAATGATTAAGAACCTTTTTTTCTTGGCTGGCATGTTTTGAATTTTTTTTTAAAAAAATCCATTTTTCCAAAAATTCAAATTTTATATTTATTTAAATGTGTGTGGGGTTTTTTTTGAAAATGTACAATTGAACCATGTTGTATATCAAATGAAAGCCCTATTCATAAGCTTTAAAATTACAAAATGTCCCAGTTCTTTAGCTATCACAAGCATCTATTGAATCACATTTGAAGCTATGGTGGCTAGTGAATTTTGACATTTTTTCCAGTTTTGAAAATGGAATATCTCAGAAATGGGTGAACAAAAAAAATCTTAAAAATATATTTTTAAACATCTCATGGTAAGGTACAAATGTACCAAAATGAACCAAATCCATGACACGAAGGTTCCATGCACAGGTTGATTTGACAATGTCCCTTTCTAACTATCTAATTGTATATCATTTTAATTTTACAGCCACACATTTTTGCAATTCCCTTTTCTTGTTGATTCATGGTTTAGTGGCTTGAATCACATTCCATGGTTCAAACTGTGATGCAATGCTGGTTTATTATCCTGGTGCCTGAGATGAAACCAGAGTTTGCCCCTCCAAACCCGGAAATAAAGAGGTGAGACAACTTCAGCTTTGGGTACAATGGGCCACAACTTTATTTATAACCTGTAAACTTGTTAACTGGGTTAGTCAGGACCTGCAAAGGGGGACCTGAACCGTAGTGCCAACAGGTAATGTAATGGGACGAAATCCCACAGCCAGTAAGCTCTGTATATGGGGAGATTCGCCTGGGGGGAGATGCTGCCCACCTGTTCAGCATCGCCCCCGGGTGGGCGAATCTGCTAGCCTGGCACAGCCCTCGGGAGGCCTAATGTCACTTGCTAACTTTCTCTGTCTGCTGACATAGCCAATGGTGATAGACTGAGTTCGAGGGCTGTCCAGCGCCATAAGAGCTTTACCTGGATACGGTTACCAGTGGCACTACCTGCAAAGTTAGTGGCCAATGGGAAGGGAGCCCATCCCCCAAGGCGAAGAGAATGGGATGGGCGAAAACGCGTGGCTACTCCAGGCCAATATGAGTAGCCACCAAAAATTCCCATCTGGCCCCAAATGGCGACCAGCTAATCTAATTCTCCTACCATGGGGTTGGGGGGGGCAAAAATCTCACCGCAAGGAGGAGTTGGGTTGGGGCGGGAGCCCTCTTATAGGCTCCCATCCGCGGGCAGAAAGTCCCAGATGGGCATGAAGTGCTCACGCCAAATGCCCGGGAACGGGTTGGCAAACGCGCCCTTCCCCCAACTGCGTGGAGATCAGAGCTGCCCTTCTCTGTTGGGACAGAACAAGGGAGAAGGTGGTGCAGAAAATGAGTTTGGCTGACAGCTGGTAGTAGTTTTTTTTACTCTGGTGTGTTTTCACTCATTTCATAAATAACTGAATCTAGCCGTTACAGTGGAACCTTGACTTACATACTGCTTGACTTGCATCATATTTGACTTGCAGCAAGAAGCGGCCTGTTTGACTTGAGTTGCAGACTTTGACTTACATCTCGGAGCCCCAGCGCAAGGCACCGGAATTGGGCGGCAGCCACAACCCAGCATCGCGGCTGCCGCCTCCAAACTGCTCCTGCCTTCTTCCCCTCCTCCGGCAGCGGCAGCTTCGGCGAGGCCAGCTCAGAGCACCGGGAGCTCGGGGCTGGCCTCGCTGGTTAGACAGCCGGCTCAGTTTTGTAAAAAATCTGACTGCGGAATTCTGCTCCACAATGGAAGCATTTTAGTTGGGGAGCTGTACATTTGCGGGACTCTAATGGTAAGCATAGAGTTGTTCAGAACTTGGAACGTCAGGTTAAAAATCAGTAAAACTTAAATGTTAGACATTGTTGCTATGAACATTAAAAAGTGGAGGCATATAACTTGTGGAGTATAATTCCACTGCCTCCTCCTCTCTTTGAAGAGACATTTCATTTACATCCCCAGAAGGAATCTCCTATCCCAGTCAAATTTGTGTTAAATTGCTGTTTTTGGGGGTCTTTTTCATCATGTGGAACGGATTAATCTGCTTTCCCATTACTTTCTATGGGAAACGTTCGTTTGACTTAAGTCATGTTTGACTTAAGTCTAGACCACTGGAACGGATTAATGACGTAAGTCAAGGTTCCACTGTATTTGGTTTGAAGGAGGTCTGCTATTGCCTGCATTTATAGACCCACCAGTCTTCCGGAAGGAACGCTGGGCAGTTTACAATAATCATAAAATATAAAGTATTAAATACTAAAATAAAACAGATAACTAAAGAACTAAAGGCTAACTGGCAAGAGCAACTCATAGACAATTCCCCAAGGACAGGAACAACAAAGTAAGCAGAATAGACAAAACACATTAGCGGTCGCCATAATGTGTCTTTGAAGAGCAAGGTCTTAAGCGCTCTCCTAAAGGCAGGCAGGGACTGTGCCAGGCATATCTCACTAGGTCAGTGCTCTCCAAACTTCGGCCCTCCGGATGTTTTGAACCATAACTCACTCAGTCCTTTGTCACTGGCAATCTATGCTAGGAATTCTGGGAGTTGTGGTCCAAATATCTAGAGGGCCAAAGTTTGGACACCCCTGCACTAGGTAGTTTATTTCATAAGGTAAGGGCAGCCACTGAGAAGGCCTGGTTTCGGGTGACCGTTTCCCAGGCCTCCCTGAAAGTGGCTGCCCAGAGGGAGAACGCCTGCGAAGCTCTGGTGGGTCAAGCAGCCTCCTGAAATTATTCATGAGCTGCAATCTGGATCTGCAATATTGAGGAAATCCTGTGGTGTTTTCCCATATTAGAAGTCTTAATTTTGTAACTTGGTGTAACAGTAAACTCTATGAACCCATATACATTAATGGCAGGATTAAAACTGCTTTTGTTTTATTAAAATTCCCCCATGCTTCATGAATACAATTCACAATTAGAGCATCTCTCCAAAGGGGACGTGTGTGCGTGCAGTGTGTGCACAGAACTCTAGTTCTCTGCTGAAATCATGCCTGCCAGAGATGAGGGGCAGTGATGTATGAAGAATTGCTATTCACTGAGCATCAGAACTGACAACCTGAGAGCATCCGCAGGCTCAGAAAAAAAATCAATGGTAGCATTTTTAATAGTACAGGTAAGAAGTACACAGGAAATTTTTTAAACTATATTTGCTTCATGAAATATCCTACCCAGCTTTTTTCATCTGAAAGAGGCAGGATGAATTTTTTTACATTTCAAGTCAGAGAAATAAATACAAGGGATGGTGTGTTTTTAAACGGTCAATTATGTAGGTATTTGTTAAAGAAGCGTTTTGTGCTTCTGCTTGTCTTCGTATAGAAAAAAAATTGAGAGATTTGGGGAAGTTGATGTAACAGTGAGACAATCACATAGAAATGAATTTATTCCTGTAGCTGTGCGCAAATGAGACTAAACGTCATACTCACAACAACAAAAGAAAAGCACAACACTATGAGCACAAACCAGGAGCTTTTGTTTGCTTGTCCAATTGCTCCTTAATAACCTTTCACCTATCATATAACTCCCTATAACTACAATGGACAACATCATAGCCACTGGGGATCCTCTCTGGACTGTGATGGAAGGAAAAGTATGATGTTTGGGTAACTCTGACTTTAGTGATTGCAGCTACTGAACTCTGCTTCCTTTTCAGAACTGAAATGTTAAAGTGTCTATTATGAGCCAGGGGATAACAGCACATCTGACTATAAACTTCCTTCTTCATTCACGCATGAACTCCCAAATAAACTTGATAGATTCTCAAAAGGAAATCACAAATGATGTCAACAGTCGTGACCATGAAAAAACTTTTCATGTAGCCCTCTCTTCTATGGCATAAAGTGAGGAGAGCTCTAGCAACCATTGCTACTGCATTTTGGCCAGCTTTAGTAGCTGGCAGAAAATGTAGCCTCTTTTCCTCCTCTGGATTCTCTGGACTACATACACGGAATGGGTTAGTGTCTATCTGTTTGGGCTTGGTTTTCAGTAGGGATGGGCATTTCGTTTCGGAACCAGTAGGTTACGAAACGAACCACACGAGCCCAGGTGGTTCTTGGAACCAGCTGATACACACAGATCCAATTGCTTTACCTTTCTCTGTCTCGTGCAGGGTTAAAACCCAATGAGGAAGCACACTGCGACGTCATCTTTCCTGCTACGTGCTGCTGGCCAATCAGAGACCGAGGCGGGATGATGCCTGTCCCTGCCCAGCTCCTGATTGGCTAGCATCACAGATCTAGCACAGATGATGTTGCAGCACCAGGACTAAACCACAGTGCATTCATTATTTTATGCTCATTATTTACTTTAGCTCTGTACAAAGCCACAGAGTTTTAGGATGAGGACGATAATGACTTATATAGCATTGCACACATGCATGTGGAACATAACTACGGGCACTCACAAAAAAGAATCCTGGACTTCAAGGACTTACTATCTAAATTTTGGATAGGGGACAATGAAAAGCTAAGAGATAAAAGGGAAAGACAAGGATAGTAGTGCAGTGACAAATTTGGAAGGGCAGGTGCTTCTTGCGATAATTGCCCCCATAGCCATGCCTCTCCCAGGAGTGTGTAAAAAGAAAAAAACAAGCAAATACGCAGCTGGGAATGAGCCTTCAACCTGTTTTGTTTTTGGTGTGTGCAAGATACTATGTAGATCAACTGCCTAGAGAACTACATTTCAGCACACAATTAAAGTGAAATAAAATATAAAAGATAATGTAGTGTGCACTTTTAGACATTTTTGAAAGAAATAATAATTTTATTTCTATTTAAACAGTAATAAGTGTTTTTTAACTGGGTGATAAACTGCACATAAGCAACAAGGCACCATCAGTACTTGTCATCATCTGTTTATTTACGTTCTACATTTCGATGGTAAATCACGCTCAGAGCAGCTCCCAACATAGGAGGAGTTGACATAATGAAATATAACATTGAGGAATGATTCATAACAGTGGGAATGAAATAACTCACTCAAATTAGAGGTTTCACCAATCCTCATATATGCCGGCAAGCATCTAACCTTTTTAAAGGTGTTAGACACAACGAATGCTTTGTTTTCATACAAAAAAATTGTACTTCTTCCACATTTACTCACTATAGTCTGAAAACGTCTGGTCCATTTCCTTCAAGTTTTTTTTTTTTTTTTTTTTTTTTGTAACAGCAGTCAAACTACTCCCCCCAATACTGTTGTTGCAAGCAGGGGAGCAGAACAAAGTGAGATGTTTTTCTTTTAAAACTCTGTCATTCTGGACCTGAAGAAGGATTCTCCAGAAATTTTGCTGATAGCGTGCAATGGATGTGTGCCATCATCTGGGCATGATAGGAGCAATTGTCCTTGCAGTACTGCTGGGTCCTTGCCATGTACTTTGGGAGCTCAGCACCACATCACAATCACCACTAGGGTACCTGCATGCCTTCTTTTATGGAGGACTGTCCTCTGAGTGAAGGGCTTCTGAAGGACGATTCTCTTTTTCAAACACCCTCTAATTGAAGAGATCTGCTTTAAAGATTAAAGGTCGTAAGAAGACCAGAGATCTTGAAAATGCCTATCCATTAACGGCAGCTGGACACTGTAGGTATGTTGGTTACCTGTTTTTCCTCACTGAGGTGAGATGTATCATACTCATGTGATATAATCTATCAGGTGCAGATTTATGTACCACAGAATCCTCTTTTGCTTGCCCTCCTGGTGATACATAATAGCCTGTTCAGCATCCCAGTCCTCCATATAAAGAAGGGCAAGCACAAATGCCAACTGGCTCCTTGTCGTTGTTGTTGCCGTTAAGTCGTGACTGACTCTTCATGACACCCATGTCCATAGAGTTTTCTTGGCAGGAATACTGGAGTGGTTTGCCAGTTCCTACTCCAGGCACCTACAGCACCTGGTATTCCCTGGTGGTCACCCGTCCAAGTAAAAGACAGGGCCGACCTTGCTTAGCTTCCAAAATCAAGCGAGATCGGATGTGCTCCTAAAGCCAGTCAAAATGCATGGTTCTCTGTAGATACTGTAACAATGCGGGTGGAATCCGTTACACTGACCTTTCCCTCGCAGTCGTCGTCTTGTGAGGAGGGAGGATAGTTGGCAACTCAGTCTTATGCATCAGAAATCATAATTTGATTTGGACTTAATGATCCAATAGAACTAAATAGTTCCTAGGTAAAAGTGAAACTGGGATGCTGAGGCAAGAAGCAATTTTAAAAGCAGTTTTAGCATACAAAAAGGCTATACAATCATATTAGTAAGTGGTTTCATTTATGAGACTTGTATGCATAAAAGCAGGACCACAGCAGAATGTGATTTATGAAGCATTCAGGACCCATGTATTGTGACAAGACTTGATGAAACAATAGTAGGTCGCTTCCTTGTCTTTCTTCAACCATAATTCCTGTCAACTTTCATTCAACATAAAGAGGGGGGGGAGATACCAGCATAATGACATACACAAGAGAAATAAACTTTCAGTTTCTCTGCTCTGTGGTTGTGTAGACCTTTAAGGATCAGAAGTCCCACAATTGGTTGAATACAAATTAGAATACATTTAAAAGAAAACTAAGTAAGAATGCAGAAATGTTAAATGCCTGCTTCCAGCTCTGTTAAGTTTCCAAAATGGAAGGTCATTGTGATAAAGGTATATTTTTTAAAAAAAATACAATAGCCACATCCATTTGACACTTTATGAGTCTGCACACCTATTCTGATCTTTTTATCTGGACATGCCACATCACCAGTGGCTCACTGAGGATTTCCTCTTTTGCGGGTCCAAAGGTACGGAGAGGAAATAGGCTGATATACCAATCCAGCACCTTCACTAAAGCCTTCAGCAGTAAACGTTAACCTAAAGGATGACTAAAGCAGAGGACTTCTTATAACATATACATAATTTTAAAATTTATTTGTCAATAAAATAAAAAGTCACCATCATCTACTGTTACTGTCTTGTGGACAGGACTTCAGTGGTTTAGATATCTGGCTGTAGAGCTGAAGATAGCAAGTTCATTTTCCTGCTGTGTCTCCTTGAGAGGGATGGACTTGATGATCTTTCCAGCTCTGAATTTCAATGATGATGATGATGATGATGATGATGACAACGACGACGACGACGACGACAATGATGATGGTGGGGGTGGAGGGTGATGATGATTAACATAATCTGCTTCCTTACAGTTTAGATGTTTGCCCTTCATGTTTATCTTGCTTTGTTGTTTTTATCTTGCTTCTCTGCATCACTTGCTGTAATTCATAACTTCCCTAGTGAAACAGAGGGCCTGACATTATTCTCTGCTATTATCAGGAGCGGCATTGTGCCCTGTATTACAGGGCGCATTTGAGATCTTAAAGCTTATGAACATTATCGTTCGATCTTTAGATTCAGTGCTGAAATGCACAAAAGAAGAGGAGCTGTGAATAGATGTAGCGGCCATACACAATGATTTCCCGCACCCCTCTCCTTCTGCAGGTCTTCTGTAGCTCTTTTGTTCTGCATGACTGCAAATGGCTGCAAATGGTCTGTTTGGAGGAGCAGATTATAACAAGCCACACAGTAAAAAGTGCAAATCAATAAATGATGTATGCCATACAACAGAGGTACAGGAAAGTGCTCTAGAAATTGCAGTATAGATTTCATATATAGCCCTGCTAAATGAATGGTGGTTTGTTCAATGAAGAGATGTAAAAGTATTTTTTTAAAGGAATGTGTTTCTGAGGGCAGAGAGAAAGGCACTTTTAAAAAAAAACCAAATCCAGTCCCTACACTGTGTCACAGTTACCTCCACCTCCTCCTCATCTTAGAACGGCAGGAAATTGGAAGTTAAGGCTGATGAATCAAATAGAGATGATAATAGCAGCTATCGCTCTATGTCACAGATTTGTATTTCAGCTCCAAATCCAGATGGGGAGGATTGTTTGGGACCAACAAACATGTGTCACCTTTCCCTGATGCTGTATTGTCTTACAAAACCTAGTTGCATACATAGGCATTAACTATGGCCACCATTTTATTAAGATGGAACCCTTGAGTCAAGTTTACACCAAGACATTATTTACTTCCTCCCCCTCCCCCAGCTCTTTTCACTGGTCTGTCTGCTAGGCCAAAGTCAATAGATTCCATTTGCCGTTTCTTCTGTTAGGTGAAAATATTATCCTCTTCCCTTTCTCATAAAGGTTACTTGAAAGTTGAACACAGTGCAACATAAATGCTGTAGAAAAAAGCATAGTGCACACCAGTACAGTAGGTTTTACATCTGAGTTAGCACACCCAAGATTTCGATGTTCCTTTTCACTTTGACTCCTCTCTTCATCAATCACCTGTCTGTCAAGCAGAGTGACTTAGCCAACTCTACAAAATTACTTTACAGTTCCCTCAGTGGACAGGTTTTATTCCCACCCCTTCTTCGCTGTCAAAACACAGACATCAACGCTGCTGGGCATATTTGATTTATGTGATAACATTAACATGCAAAGGTACAGAGAAGAAAATATCATGTATCTCTTTATCGGAGGTCTTCTAGGTATAATTCTTAGATAATGGGATGCTGCACTTGAAGATGTCATGCCTCTAATGATCAGAGGGAGGGGAAGAGTAAAGTCATTTGTTGATTTCTAATAATAATAAAAAACTATGGCAAGATCCTTCCTTCAGAATAAAGAACTCAGTCTGCATGGTAGACTATCTATCTATGCCAAGACAGCCAGCATGATACAGTTGATCAAGTGTCAAACTAGATTCTAGTTTGACACTTGAGTCCCCAGTCAGCTCTGAAAAAAGGTGGAGGTGGCACTAGTGAACCATTTACAGAACATCTCACATGATTAAAAAAAAAACATTGCAACCCAATTAATAATATAATATTTACATGCTGTCAATTTGATTCCAACTTAAGGCAGCTCTCTCAGACGCCATGGGACTTTCTTATCAATGAGGCTATAGCCCTATTGGGTATGCTCAGTATATTCTCCATCTGGCATGGGGAGGTGGCAGCTGGCGGGGATGCATGACAGTCTGAGGCGGTGGGGAGAAAAGGCTCTGGGCTGCTCGAAATTTGAAAATGGGCTACATTTATTTATTTATTTATTTATTTATTTATTGTTGCATTTATATCCCGCCCATCTTCCCAAAGGGAACTCTGGGCGGCGAACATGGCTAAACAAGTCAGCAATACAAATAGGAAAACAATACAAAACAATAACAGAAAAATACAAAACCTACACACCAAGCATGAGTTAAAATAAACATACTACAAGCAGAGGCGAAGCGCACCCTTGAGTTCTGGACTCGCCGCTGCTAGCAAATTCAGCGAATTATCGATGGCGGATATTATAAAAAGCCCGGGCTGGGCTTTGGACATACCTGCTCTAGGACAAATCATTTTGTTTCTACAGGGGGAAATGGTGTTTTGTTTCGTAACAAAACATGTCCTACCATTTTGTTTCGGAGCAAAACAATTCATTATGTAATGAAACAATGAAACAGCATTTCATTTTTTGTTTCGTGCCCATGTCTATTTACTTATTTCACTCCTTAACCATTTCAATTTAGAACAGCTGGATTTGCCTTTGTATCTATGAAGCATTTCTGTCAGTGCATTACACTTTCAATCACTTGCCAAAGTTATGGCTGTACAATTCTTACATAATGTGGCTATGACAGGATACAAACCATGATGGAGATGTGTAATCTCCAGGCTTAAAACCGGGGTACTTCAAGGACCAGATGCAGGGGAGTGGTATGAAGAGACAGATATCTAGTCTCGTGCACTCCTGGACGCATCTGGTGGGGCCACTGAGATACAGGAAGCTGGACTAGATGGGCCTTTGGCCTGATCCAGCATGGTTCTTCTTATGTTCCTATGTTCTTATGACACCTATCTGGCTATTGCCGGATGGGTGTCAACCAGAAAGAGCTCACAGGTTTACGGTTTGCCTGCCCTCCCTGCCTCCGTCCGTCACCCCAGCCACCCGCCCAGAATACCCACCCCTAGCTCCATTGCTGCAAAACCCTCCCTGCCTCCTTGCATGTCCTATACCTAGAGGCTTGTCCAAAGTCTGGCCCGGGGGCCAAAATGCAGCTGAATAGTCAGGACCCACATATTTTCACCTCACCAAATCTGGACCTCATTGCAAAAAGTTTGGATACCCCTGTCCTAGAGGAACCAAGTTTGGTGGGTAGTTTCTTTGGACTCTTTCGTTTAAGCCTCCCAAACTTAGAGAGGTTTGGGATTCAGGGGGCTAAGTTATTAAACTCCAAAGGCGGTCCCGCAGAAGAAAATCATTTGTAATTGACTCGGAAGCGCTTAATAATTAAATGATTTTCTCCTGGGGGGACTACACCAAAAGCAGTTCATGCCAATCTCTACCAATCGGCCTATTCTTCCACATCCACTCACTTCATCTTAGGTGGCAGTTAGCAGAACATGGAGTGGCACAACTCTAAGGCTGAAAAGCTATTAATTTTCTCTTAAAGCAGGAAAAATGGAAAGAAAAAATAACTGTGCAACTTTAAAGTGTACTCTTGCAAGTAAAGTGTGTCCCTCTGTGCAGCATACACATTGAATCACCACATTCCTAGGTTCTCATTTTACCCTTTCAGATGTCAATTTAAAAACATATACACTTAAGGACACCTAAGGATACATAAGCATACAAATACACCTAAGGTTACATAAAATAGTCCTGATGCTGAAAGCAAGCTTCTAGGCCTTAATAAAACCTGTATTGAATATCCTGTTTTACTTTTATTTTATAATTTACTTCTTGCTCCTTTCTACACAACTTAGAGCACTCAAGGAACTTATTAAGTCCTGAGTGTTGAATATCTCTGCTATATGATGTCAGGGCTGAACAAACAGACAGTGACCCTAACAGCGGTTTCCAGGTAAGTAGGATATTTAAGCCATGGTTTTATCAGTTCTACCCCTTCCCAGTGAATTTCCATGGCTGAGCAGAGATTTGAACCCGGGTTTCCTGAGGTCCATCACACTATCCACTACACCAGAAGGTAAGCAGAACATAGGCCAAAGCAAAAATACAAAATCAAAAGATGTTGCTTCAGATGTGTTCAATTCTTCCTCAAAACAAACCATGTACCATCCCTTCTGAATACAGAAATGTGTTTTTACACAGTATTTTTTTCCCTTGTAAAATGACATTTCTAAGCCTCCTCCATGCTCTCTTTAGAAGGAAAATGCCAACCAAGGATGCGAGAGAGGCTGTAGTTTTGTAAATAACAGCTGTAGTTCCCAACCAAGTAATTACTTTATTATGATTCTCCAATCACAAGGCTTCGCGAAGGACACTGAAGCAACATATTGGAAATTGTTCTAGCATATTCTGCCTTTCTCCAAGTTGACTCTTCTGGATACAGAAATGTAAGAAATACTGAGGTAGCCATTCAATTCTAGAAAAGAAGGTTTGAAGGAACCTAGCACACACACACACGAACAGACAGACAGACACACCCACACATGCATGCATGCACACACGTGTGTGTGCACTCTCTCTCTCTCTGTCACACACACACACACACACACACACACACACACACACACACACAGGTTTCATGCCCTCAGATGTGCTTCATTCAAATGTCATTCAATTTTCTTGTGAAATAAAACAAAGTATAGCCATCTGTTAGCAGTGGGCAAAGCTCTGATGCCAGCCCCATTAACTCTGCCACCCTTTCTTCTCAATTATTCTTTCACATCCCTGCCTTGCTTCTCTCCAGGATGCTATCCTTTGTCTCTCAGTTCCTCTCACTGCCACCATTGCCCACTGGGTGGGTGGGGAGGCAGGCAGGTTTATTGAAGAACTGTGGGATACTGAATACAGTACTGTAATGTTACAACCAGGCATGGGTGTTTCTTTTCAGAAATGGTTAAGTTCTGAAATGAAATGTGGAGCCCAGTTGGCATTCGGAACCAGACCAACCCTCCAGAACAAATTCTGCAATCCCTTACCTTGCTCTGGGGTCGTGCAGGCCTAAACTCCAACAAGAAGAAGCCTCCAATATCATATTTCTTTCTCCTTGACACTGGCCAATCCGACAGGGAGACAAGATGATGCATTCCCCTGCACAGCTCCTGGTTGGCCAGCGCCAGGGAGAGGAAAAGATGATGTCAGAAGCTTCTTCCTTGTTGGAGTTTAGCCCTGTGTGACTCCAGAGCTAGGTAAGGGATTGGCTGAATTCGTTCTGGAGGATTGGTCCAGTTTTAAATGCCAGCTGGGCTCCCGCATTTCATTTCGTAACCAGACCACTTCCAATACCAAACACCCATGCCTAGTTACAACTAGATTGAAACGTCTGGCTCTTGAAGGGGGCTTCCTCAGAAAAAGACATTTGGAGCTCTCCCGAGGTAAAGGTAAATGGCACAATTTTCTGCTCCGAGCATTGTACAGGAACCTCATTTGTTTAATATATAGACTAGTCCTGCTGTTTGTTGATTAACACATTACAATCAACAGGAGAAAGATTCAAACATCAGAAAAACGTAGAAAGAGTTTGCCCTGGGTTTGAGATAAAACAAGTATCTTCCATAGTACTTTAAAACAAAACCACCTCAAACTGAAGCACTGAACCTGATTCCAAAGATTCTTCTTCTTCTTCTTCTTCTTCTTCTTCTTCTTCTTCTTCTTCTTCTTCTTCTTCTTCTTCTTCTTCTTCTTCTTCTTCTTCTTCTATGCACACCAATTATAGAAAGGAGACATGCTCCACAATTGAGGGTTATGCTAGATGGCATGAGACTTGGAAAGGAATATAGATCTAAACTGTGATTGAAATGGTAAGAGGCCTTCTTTTATTCCTGAATGCCCACACTTTCATGGGAGGAAAGGAGCAGTATTGGGAAAACAATACAGTTTACAAATTATATGAGACTCAGACAAGATATATGAAGGAACAAAATATAATAATATTCTTTTAGGAATGATTTATCCATAGTGATCATTTTTGAATGCACTTTCATGGCCGGGGGTGGGGGGGTGGGGAGAGATTAGAAGAGGACCTCCATTAGAGTTGACATCAAACTGCTGCTTTTTTATAAAAAGAAACCTTGCTATTTCCTATTTTGAGGGGAAATGTAGGGAATTTTTCAAGGAAGCAAAATTATCTGTGGGTTTACTCACATTATTAAAGTAATGACATTCCTATATAGAGGGGTTAATATTTGCATGCAGTTGTTTGGTAGCAGAACTATAAATGAAACACGTCTGTGTCACAATTCAGAAACTAGAGTCATTCTTGATTTTTCTATCAATGATCCTCTTGTTGAGGAATCAGGAGAGCTTTGTCGACATTCATCTGTTTCAGAAAGTGTGCAGAATGCGAGCACCAACGAATCATTTGAAGTTCGAGTGGGTTATTTCAAAGGCTTATGAATGTTCTGGAGATGAGCTGCCAAAAAAAAACCCCAAGGTATAAAAGAAACAGTCAGAACACTTCCTGCTTCTCAAAGGGAGCACCCTCTGTGCTCTTGGGAATGACACGGAGCTCACAGAACTAGAGGCCATAAGGGAGAGAGGCACTGGTCTTTTCAAGGAACTGGTCAGATCTGTGTTTACATTCCCACAAGAAAGAGCATGGAATACAGTAGGGCTTTTGTGGGATGCAAGAGGGGAGGCTGGGGAGGTGATCCTGCAAAGTACTTGGATGAGGTAAAGCACCTTGGCATTGAGCATGGTTTCTTTGACATTTCCTTCCTCTGCTTCCCACTTGGAGACAAAAGAACTACTGTGCTGCTAATACCTCTGTGCCAACACATGAAGAAGGGATACCCATTTCTCTTTGCTCCACACAGAGTGAACGAAGGAACTCTTCTTTTCCCACTGCAGAGGACGCAGTGGGTACTTTGTACCCTCAGGTTCCCAAACTACAACGTTAAGCTCAGCAAAGAGGGACACTCTTCCCTGCCCCCCCCCACACCCCATCCAGCACAACTGGCTTGCCAATTCACATTCACTCTTTGGGGCAGCTGCTGGGAAAAGCTCCTTGAAGCAACCAATCTCCTGATTGCATTAAACAGTAGCCAAAGATTTTCAAGATTCACCACTCCTACCAGATCACACACAGTCTCTTCTTTTTAAAAGTATATCTCAAAGACTGTAGGACACATACACAAATTAATGGGTTCAGTTAGGATAGCGATCACACTAATGAAATCAAATTAAAGGCAGAGTGCAAGTGGTGATCAGAAGACTTCTTTCAAAACAACAGCAACAATGTGTTAGCTGCATGCATTGTACATACACAGGTGGCTCATCAATATATGCACACTGTTAAGAGCACCCTTAAAGTGGAAATGCACAATGATTATTGTGGGATTATATATGGTTATAATAATGACAGACAGGATGATTGCACATTTTTCAACATAGGTGCAGAATTATAACATTAGCATTCCCTTATAAAGCCATCTCTCAGTTTATGCTTCTGCAGTTAAAGAAGATGGGGGCATATGGAGCTTTTCTACAAGCAATCAAAACTATTTACACCGAGCAGAGGGCTACGATCAAAGTGAATAACCAAATGAAGGAAGACATCCAAATTATGCAAGGCACGAGACAGGGGTGCCCACTCTCTCCTTTACTATTTGTTTTAATCTTAGAGACCCTGAATAGACAAATACGAGGGAACAATGAAATTAGAGGCCTCAAAATCAAGGGGGAAGAGTATAAATTGCAAGCATATGCAGATGACCTGGTATTAATATTGGATAATCCCTTGCACAGTATCAAACAAGTATTGGAAGACATAAAAGAATTTGGAGCAGTGGCAGGCCTCAAAATAAACTATAAAAAACAAAATTTATGACTAAAAATATGCACAAAAAAGATGTGGAGGAACTCAGTCTAAAAACAAATTCCTAAGATATTTAGGAATTGTCATCACAAAAAAACCCCAAGTAATTTGATGAAGGAAAATTATCTCTCAATTCAGAAGGAAATAAAGAAAGATCTGGATGACTGGGACAAGCTGCAAATATCAATGATGGGTCGAATCTCAACAATTAAGATGTCAGTCCTCCGAAAACCATTATTTTTATTTCAAAACTTACCAATCATATTAAACTTTAAATACTTCAAAGACCTAGATACAGTAATTTCAAAATTTATTTGGAAAGGGAAAAGACCAAGAATAAAACTCAAAACACTACAAGATCTAAAAGAGAGAGGAGGAGCAGGGCTGCCAAATTGGTTACTATACTACAAAGCCTGTGCCATGGTCTGGATAAAAGAGTGGATAATACTTGGAAATCAAAAAATGTTAAAACTAGAAGGCCATGATTTAAGAATGGGTTGGCATGCATATGTATGGCAGCGTTTTTCAACCGCTGTTCCGCGGCACAGTACTGTGCCGCGAGATGTTGCCTGGTGTGCCGTGAAGGAGCAGCCGGAGCGCCTGCCTGCCTAGTACTAAAAAAAGCCCCTTCACTCAGGCCGGGCAAAAAGGGAAGTCTAGACAGGAGGAAGAGGAGGAGGAGGACCAGAGCCTCCTGTCGGCGCATGCACCCTGGGCGTGCAGGAAGTGGCGATTGCTGGGAAGGAGCGCGAGGGTGGGAGGAGAGAGAGAGAGAGAGAAAGAGAGAGAGAGTGGGGGGGCGGCATGCGCAGTCTCGCTCCTCCTCCTCCTCCTCCTCCTGCTCTTGTTGCTCCTGCTGCTGCTGCTGCTGCTGCTGGCGGTGACCATTGGCCGGTCTCAGGGGCGCTGCCGGTGGTGTCGTGGCTCCAGTCCTTTTCCCTCCCCTCCTCGGTGAGCTTGCCTCGGGCGGCGGGGGTCAGTTCGAAGGGCCCTCCGGGGGAGCCGGGGCTGGGGGGCTGGGTGGGTGGGTGGGCTGCCTGGCGGGCTGGCTGGCTATCAAAGCCGTCGCTCACTCGCTCGCCCCTCTTCTTCTTCTCCTCCTCCTCCTTCCCCGCCACGCGCCTTTGCCGGGCATCTGCCGCGCTCGCGGGTCAAAGGGGGAGGTCGGCTCCTGTAAGACCCCGGGCTCCTCCCGAAAAAGGGCTCGGTGGGTGTGTGGGTGTGTTGGGCTTCCTGGTGCCGTGGGTGGCCAGCGCCCCACCCCGCCGCGGGACCCCAAGGTCGCCCGCCCGCCCGGCGCATCCTGCAGCCGCGCAGCCCATCATCCCCAGGTGCAGGGGGGTGGGGGGTGAGATTTTGATAGGGATGCCTTGGGAGGGCCTGGGCTGGAGGATGGATTTGTTGTTGTTTTTTTGGGGGGGTGAGAAGTGTGTTTGTGTGTGTCTGGACTCTGGAGGATGGATTTGTGAGGTGTGTGTGTGTGTGTAAAAAAAGTGTAAGTGTAAACAGAGAGGGGGTCAGAGAGACAATTTTAGCTGCGTGGGCATCTCTATGACAAAAGGGTCCTCTTCCTCCTCATAGACTCCTTGAAGTGGTATGGGGCGGTATACAAGCAGAACACTTTCTGCCTTCTTTCCTTCCTGCCTTCCTTCATCCTCCTCCCCTCCTGTCGCTGGACTTGCTGAAGGCATCTGCCTTGGCCACAGTGTGGAGAGCAAGATGGGCTTTTGGGTCTTATTTGTGTTCCTGGAGAGTCAGTGCCCCTTCTCAGGTCTCCACTGGACACAGAAGTCCATGCAGGGCAAAATGTCTTTAAAAAAACAACACAGGTAAGTGGGAACTGGGTGCTAGAGAGCGGGCTGCCTCAATCTGTGGCCCCTCTGTCCTGCTTCTCCCTACACCAGCAATGGCGAACCTAGAGACCAAGTGCCCAAACTGCAATTCAGAACCCACTAATTTTTTTGTAAAGTGGCAAATACAGCAATTTAACCTGAATACAGGTGGCTATGAAGGGATGATGTCGGGTGCCCACAGAAAGGGCTCTGAGTGCCACCTTTAGCACCCATGCTATAGGTTCACCTACAGTGCCCTAAAAAAACTGTTAATGTTTTGCAGCCAGTTAATTTTTTTAACATTTTCTAATGGTGGTGTGCCTCGTGATTTTTTTCATGAAACAAGTGTGCCTTTGCCCAAAAAAGGTTGAAAAACACTGATGTATGGTATGGGGGAATTAAGGAACAGACACATTTTTCAGATCATATAATAAGGAAAGCGCTTTCTCTAGTTTGGCAAAAGTTTCAAACACAGACTTGTAAAAAAATACCTGTGTTGGTAGCACCTATAGAGGCCTTCACCTTGAAAATGATAAATCCAAAGGGGTTATTACTCACTTACAAAGAATTGCTGACTAAAGAGAAGAAGATGAAAGATAAAACAGAGCTGGAGAAATTGGGTCTAGCAACAGATTGGTGGTCAATGGCAAAATTGGAAGCAAGATATAAAAAAGACAAATGCATGGGTTTTTTTGAGGGAAAAACACAGGTGGATGAACTGTGGATCTATACAAATGAGGGAATTATTTAAAAATGTACACATATTTATTAGAATATTAATCAGAGGATGAAAGGGTGAAGGAGGGAATGATCAAATGGGCTCAAAATTTTGGATATAACATTGATTGGACTAAAATGTGGAAAGACAGTCATAAATTAATTAAACCAGTTAGTCTTAAAGAAAATATATTTAAAATGTTTCACAGGTGGCATCTCACTCCGGTAAAACTAGCCAAAATGTCAAAAGGGTCAAATAATGTTTGTTGGAAATGCAGAAATAACCAAGGGACTTATTATCATGCATGGTGGTCATGCGACAAAGCTCAGAAGTTCTGGCGACAGACTTGGAAAGTGGCACAAGAAATTGTACAAACTAAATTGAACTTTAAACCAGAAACGCTGTTACTGAACATAATGCCAGAGATTATTGACAAAAAAATAAAATACATTCTTGTGTGTGTGTGTGTGTGTGTGTGTGTGTGTAAAAAAGTGAAATACCAACTAAGGTTGAACAGTTGAAAAAATTACTGGACACTGCAGAACTAGATATGCTCTCAGAGGCGTTGCGAGACCATCCAAGACACTTTGTAAATGAGAGCTGGAATATATGCTATATAACTGGGCCCAGAAGCAGACAAATGAATAATGGGTGAAATAGATATAAAGATGTTTATACAGTGCCCCCATAACCTGTGAAAGATTTGCAGATGGCTGATCAATTGTGGAATCTTTAACCCTTTTGTATAGTAATAGATAAGTGGACAGGTAGTGCCCACTACAGATTTTGTTTGTGTTAATATTGCAAATTGGTTTTTCCCTCTTCCTTTTTACTTTATGGAATACAGTACTGGAATAACTCCTTGTTTTGTTTGTTTATGTTGTGCATAAATAAATAAACTAATTAGAAACCAAAAAAGAGAGAAAAAATAATAAAGCCATCTCTCAGTGACTTCTGCATTAACACTTTTATTTTTATCTTGGTTGTTTTAAATAACCATTTCTACTGTACGTACATCATACTCAAGTTTCTAGTTATACAGAACAGTAAGTTCCAGAAGAACTTGGAGGACTTGGGCCATTGTATAAGCCCAGCTTAGTTCAAGCCTGCATGTTAAAGGCTGCTACCGCACTTCAAACACCAACAGCTTTTTGTTTTGAATCGCCTTTTGCCCTTCCCCGGTCACATGGTCGCTGAAGCGATTCAGCATTCCGCACTTGGGCGTTTTCTCAAGAACCGGTTTCCCCGTCCGCACTTTGCTAAATCGCTTTTTGTTCCAATTTAGTCCGACATTTTCCCATTATCTGGTTCAATTTCAGAAATTATTTTTAGGATAACGTTATGCCATTGTTCCTCCATTCAAAATAATGTAGCTAATTTTCCTGTTCTCCCTTTAGATTACTTACAATGTGGCACACTGATTTTGACAGCCTACTTCCGTGACCAAAAAAAGCAAAATTGTACCCAAAAGAGGAAGTAGAAGGACCAGAGAAGTCAGCAGAAATTAGTACACTGCAGGAGGATAAAGCATATAGAGGGGGAAACCCAGAAAAAAAAAACGGTGCATGGTATCCACAGTTTGAGCCAAATCGCTTCAAAAAGCAGTCTAGAAATCGGTTTTAAAAAACACCACCCCTGGTGGCCGTAGCAAGAAAAACCGACACAACAGCCGAAAAGGGGTGTGGCCAAGGGAGCTACACGGAAAAAGCGATTGGAAATGCAGTAAGTGATTTGACTTTAAGCAAAAGGTGATTCAAAACCTAAGTGTGGTAGGGCTCAAACTGACATAGGAAGCGGTCTTAAACCGAGTTGGACTCTTGGTCCATCGAGAACGGTATGGTCAAGTCAGCAAAGCAACACTCCAGGTTTTCTGGCAGACCCAGTCTCCCTTGTCGTGAAGAGTTAGGTGCAAAAATTAAGAACAAAATCTATAGTTCTGACTGCAGCAATCTGCCATCACTTCATGTCAATACTGGAAAATATCATGATCAAGAACATTCCCGCATTATTGGCCCACTTTCTGATTCTTCTCTTTGTGCCTCTGCTAACCATTGTCACATGTAGAAGTGCTTTTGGTTCATTTGCTTTGCTTAGAGACATAAGTATTTCACTGACACTTGCTTGTTAGTTTTAGCAGTACTTGTATGGTGGAGAATTTGCAGAATGTGTATCTGCCCATTTTAAAATGCAAGTTGTTGCTCCATCTACTGTAGCTTTATTTCTTTATAATGATGCTTCCCCAAAACATATATTGACTTTTCCACTAGATAACTGACCACATGTAGAAAGCTAAATCCAGTTGCTACTCTTGCATGTTTCATTCTGGATTTGCCATTACTGAAATATCAAAATCCTACTGGAGCCTGGAAAAAAGGACAACAGAATGGGGAGAAACAAGTGTCTGAAAAAATGATTGTGTGTGTGTATGTGTGTGCGTGTGTGTGCGCGCGCGCGCGTACGTGCATGTGCACACACGCGCACACACAAGACAGTTGCTCATTGTTTCCTTATAGCAAATAATATTGGCTATATCCTAATTTAATCCAGTTATTTTTCTAGCTAATATGGCCTGCCTGTGAAGACTCTTTTCCAACCTAGCTTTCTCAAGACAATGCCTGCACCACAGACAGAGTGGAATTGTCATCAGAATTTTTGCCTAGTAGATATTTGAGAATGCTCATGATTTAGAGGGAATGTGTACACAGTGCTTTCAAACTGAGGGTCTCCCTTATGCCGGCCACATGGCCATGGACTTGCACAGCACTGGCTCTTTGGCTTGACTACGGAGATGAGCACCGCCCCTAGAGTCGGACACAACTAGCACACATGTGCGGGGAGAACCTTTACCTTTTTTACTGCTGTTATATTTTGTACTCTACCCACTGTTTCTTTTCTTTTCTTTTCTTTTCTTTTCTTTTCTTTTCTTTCTTTTTTCTTTTTTTGGTAATGTAACAAGAGGACTGATTAGCTATTGCATAATAAACTATCCAAACAGAACACGCATATGCGCACAGACACACACACATACTGTAGAAAGGAGAGAATGCTATCTCCCATTCAGGCCATAACTACAGGGAGACGAGCTCAGCTCTACTGACAACAAGAACCACTGTTAAATTGGGTTTTGTTTTTTTTAAAAATGGTTTAAAATAAGGTATTCCCATGATGGAAGCACAGTTGTTGTTTTTGCCAAGGAAACATGTGTTTGTTTGTTGTTTTGTTTTGGATGGAAAGCGAGGTGAAATACTCTGCCACCACAGGATCATTTATTTTAAATTGCTTGTGAAAGCAATTTCAGTTGTTTTGGCACATATAAACTATCTTGTCAGTGTAAATTTCAAAGGCAGTGGGAGAGGCAGCAGCAAAAAGAAGGAAGAAGGAAGGGAAGGATGCATGCACACACACACACACACACGCACACGCAAACACGTACGTGTGCGCACGCACACACACCTCCTGCCTCAGGAGCCAGGGAAAGGAAAGAGGAATGGATGGATGGGTTCAGCCTCAGAAGAAGGAAAGGACATGGCACTCCTTTTCACTCTCTTTTTTGTCTCTCCCCACTCTCTCACACACACATTCCTCTCTCTTTTCTATTGTGTAGAAGAATCACAAGCCAGTTCCTCTCTCTCAAACCCAAAAGACACACAAACAGTGATTTTTTAAAAAATGTTAAGATCCACATGCCTTGAAACTGTAGTAAAGAACACCGCAGCATGTACCACAATGTTCCGTCAATGTAACACCCTTTAGTTATCCAAACGTTTAACAGAATGCAGGTGTCCTTTTAACCGTTTTTATGGGCATACCAAAAAAGCTTTAAAAATGGAATCCAGGATTTGATGCTGCTGGCAAAACTGACCATACATTTCTAATGCATTTGGAACGCACTGCACTACTTTATGCCACTTAAAATGTCTCTGAGTGCAGTGAAACCCCTGATAACATCCGTGTTCCTCCCCCCAAGACACCCTCTTATCTCCCCAATATATTCCTGCCTGATATTTTGTGAGAAATATTTAGGATGTTAGCATGGCAGAGCAGAGTGGTGCTAAGTTATGGCTGCTAACTAGGAGTTGTTGTTGTTCAATCGTTCAGTCGTGTCCGACTCTTTGTGACCTCATGGACCAGAGCTCGCCAGGCCTTCCTATCTTCCACTACCTCCCGGAGTTTGGTCAAATCCATATTGGTTGCATTGATGACACCGTCCAACCATCTCATTCTCTGCCATCCTCTTTTCCTTTTGCCTTCAATCTTTCCGAACATCAGGGACTTTTCCAAGGACTCCTCTCTCCTCATGAGGTGGCCAAAGTACTGGAGCCTCAGCTTCAAAATCTGTCCTTCCAGTGAACATTCAGGGTTGATTTCTTTCAGGATGGATAGGTTTGATCTCCTTACAGTCCAGGGGACTCTCAAGACTCTCCTCCAGCACCACAGCTCAAAAGCATTGATTCTGCAGTGATCAGCCTTCCTGATAGTCCAGCTCTCACTTCCATACATCACTACTGGAAAAACCATAGCTTTGACTATCCTGACCTTAGTTGGCAAAGTGATGTCTCTGCTCTTTAGGATGCTATCTAGCTTTGCCGTTGCTTTCCTCCCAAGAAGCAGGTGTTTTTTTTTATTTCGTTGCTGCAGTCGCCATCTGCAGTGATCAAGGAGCCCAAGAAAATAAACTCTGTCATTGCCTCAATTTCTTCCCCTTCTATTTGCCAAGAGGTGATGGGACTGGTGGCCGTGATCTTAGTTTTTTTGATGTTGAGCTTCAGCCCATTTTTTTCACTCTCGTCTTTCACCCTCATTAAGAGGTTCTTTAATTCCTCCTCACTTTCTGCTATCAGAGTAGCATCATCTGCGTATCTGAGGTTGTTGATATTTCTTCCGGCAAACTTAATTCCGGCTTGTGATTCATCCAGACCTGCCTTTCGCATGATGTACTCTGCATATAAGTTAAATTGGAAAGGTGACAGTATACAGCCTTGTCATACTCCTTTCCCAATTTTAAACCAGTCAGTTGTTCCATATCCAGTTCTGACGGTTGCTGCTTGTCCCACATATCGATTTCTTAGGAGACAGATAAGGTGGTCAGGCACTCCCATTCCTTTAAGGACTTGCCATAGTTTGTTGTGGTCCACACAGTCAAAGGCTTTGGCATAGTCAATGAAGCAAAAGTAGATGTTTTTCTGGAACTCTCTGGCTTTCTCCATAATCCAGCGCATGTTGGCGATTTGATCTCTAGTTCCTCTGCCCCTTTGAAATCCAGCTTGCACTTCTGGAAGTTCTCTTTCCACATACTGCTGAAGCCTGCCTTGTAGAATTTTGAGCGTAACCTTGCTAGCGTGTGAAATGAGTGCAATTGTGCGATAGTTGGAACATTCTTTGGCGTTTCCTTTCTTTGGGATTGGGACTGGGATGTAGACTGGTCTTTTCCAGTCCTCTGGCCACTGGAAAAATCTCGAGTTGATTACAGAACCTAACAAAACTGGCTCTCATGAGCATCGTTGGTATGAGTTATGGAAGAGACATGATGTGTGAATAGTTCCTTCACTCAATGTAAAATAACACCTCGGTTTTGGAGAAGGAAGGAATGCAATTCACACATCTCTAAACTGCCACTCAGGAAACAAAAACAAGAGGAGAAGATGGCTAAACCCACCTAGCTATCTGACATATTCTGTCTGTCCACCCCACCCCACTCCAAAAAAGCAAGAAAAAAGCAACTCAATATTGTAAGTCAAATCTGTGATTAGCAGCCAATCATCCATATTGTCTATTTTTAACTGCAAAATTATTTCATAATATTCACGTAATTCAGGCCCATGATTTAATGTATCACTGAAATATTACCGCGGGGGGAAAGGCATCATTAAGCAAAATCTCTTAAAATGCTCAAAAGAGCTGATGGTGGCAAATGTGTCCACCCTCCTCCCCTCATACAAGGTTCACATGAGTTGTCTCTCTTTTGTTATCTTCTCAGAGAATAATCTAAAAATTAACATGTCATGCTTCTACAGCTCAGGATAAATATTTGCATTTGACAAGCAAGGTTGTGCTGATGAAAGCCATCACTTGCATCCTGACAGACTGTCAAGACTAAACAAGAGGTGGAAATGGTAAATGCTGGGGGGGGGGGAGTGCATGAAGAAAGTGTCTCCCTACTTAAACTTTAATGTCTTAGGAAGTTATACTAACCCATCACCCCATAAGTAAGGTCGCTCTGCTGGCATATCCCTCAGTCGGACTCTCTTACCCTTTTCATATAAAGTCAATATTTCCTTTTCAGATCTTGGGAAGCCTGGTGGATTGGGTTGGTGTGTGTTTGTATCAAGAGATGGGCATGAAACGAACAATTTTTTGTTTCCGTTTTTGTTTTTTCATTTTGTTACGTAATGAAATGACAAACGAATTTTGTCTCTAAAATGAAACGAAACGAACAGAAACACCAGAAATTTTGTTGTGCGTTTCGTTTCCGTTACTGCAATATGAGTAAATTGCTTAAAATTCTAAAACAAATCACAAAAAAAGAAATAAATGGTAGCGAAATGGTAACGAAATGAATGAAAACAAAAACGAATTTTTTGCAAAAATTCGCAAAAAAGGGAAACGAACCGAAACGGACCCTCCAAACAACAAACGACAAACGAAATGCCATTTTTTTTATTTGTGCCCTTCTCTATCAATTTAAAATGGAAAATATGTGAAACAGCAAAACAGCTCCCCGCTGCCACCTCCACAGCTATAGCCTTGGAGGACACAATTGTATAAGTCCAAGTTTAAGGGACATGCTTTAGGGATGGTAGGCAGAGCAATTCTGCCAATTGCTCTACCTATTTCCCAAATCCAATCACACAATTACTCTTCATAAAGTTTATAGAATGTTACTACCACCATTACTCCCCAAATGGTGGAGGGAAATAAAAAGAGGCTTTGGGCTTTTTATGGTTCAGAGGCAACACATTTTGCATTTTAATGTTTAGAATTGAATATGACTTGGTTCTTCAGCAGTTTAGCTGAACAAAGTAGAACCTTTAAAGGTGTTTCTGGATGGATTCAGAACCACAGCTTTTAATTATGCTCTTACAATGGAATGTGTGCATTATCTGGACACTTCTTCCATCTTCCTTTTGGATTTTGTACACTGTATGCCTACTCTTAACCCCAGGCAGTGAAATGTTCTTTCTACATCTATATTATTTCCCCCTGCTACTTTTAATTCTGCATGTCATCCTGGTTATGTTTATCTGTAAAACTGCCATATACAAGTGGGCAATTTAAGTTCACTCTTTAGATTATTCTATTGACATTTTGTAGCAGTTATAAAACCTAACCTACTGAAATTTGACATAGATATTAGGTGGATCCAGAGGGTCTCCGATGATTATTTTATATTTTAAATGGATTAACAGCCTTTATTAATTAAAATATGTGGCACCATCCTTAAATACTAAATGGCCATTGTTTCATGTAGGGGGAAGGCTGGAGCCTAATTGGCTACAGGGCTAGAGGTTGGGTGATCAAATCTCCACTGTGTCTCCTTGACAGGAGTTGGTTTTGATCCTCCATAGGGTTCCTTCCAGTCCTGTAGTTCTAAGAGTCGTCCCTGCCCTCCACCAAAAAAGGTCTCTTCTGTTTCTCTCTGCAGGGCGGAGAACACTTCAGACTGTTCACAGAGATGGGGCAAAGAAAAAAGGCAGAAAAAGCACTGGAAGGTGTAGGAGAAATTGACAAGATGGTCAGTATTAATGGGAAC
Source organism: Phrynocephalus versicolor (assembly GCA_023846285.1). Taxonomy (NCBI): domain Eukaryota; kingdom Metazoa; phylum Chordata; class Lepidosauria; order Squamata; family Agamidae; genus Phrynocephalus; species Phrynocephalus versicolor. The sequence goes on along the minus strand of JAHTLZ010000204.1, from coordinate 89,363,153 downwards.
ATTAGAAGTAAATAAGAAAAGCGCTAAGAGGTGTAGGGAATGAAGGGTCTTTGCATGAGGAAAAGTTAGTACTCCTCCTAGTGTTGGGTCACAGGAAGAAGGCACTGTGGGGAGCATGACGAACATGGCCGCGTGCACCACAAGACATGTCAGTATGTGCAATGACTAATAAAAATAAACCACAAATTATATACTCAGTAGCCCAGCTCTGGGTTTTTCCTAGACAGAGGTTTTAAGAGCAAAGCATACCCCCTTCCCCAATTAACTAAGCTGGTCTCAGCCCTGCAGGACAAGACAACACAACATTCAGGAAAAAACAGTTTTTGGTTGAGAGGAAAACTGGCCACTTAGGGAAACCCTTTGATCTCACACCTGGGCATTCTCGGAGCAAACCCCCTACACACTAGGCAAACCTTCCTTCTCTTTATCCCCCTTAATCTCCCTTTCCTTCCTAGGTTGACACAAGCAGGATCTGGATAAACAAAGCCTCCACCATTAAGCTCATCATTGTCTTCTAATTTCCATCTGTAAATAGTGTAGGAACTCAAACTCTGAGGCCCCAAGCCAGCTGTAATACCTTTTTGTATACCTGCTGTTTACATATTGACCTCTTGTATAAACCATTGTGTTCCCCTCTTGTGTACAAACCTTATATAAACCCTGACCCCCCCTTGCTCGTGAGCAGACCCCTCACCTTGGCCTCTCTTGAGGTGGGGCTCTGTAGCTCTTTATTAAAGCTTTAATAAACCAGTCCCACGAATCTCTCGTATCAGATTTATTATTGGGCAAAGACCGATAGATCTGGTGTACATTTCCTGGAGACTAGCTCCAGACGGACTCAATACTAGCTTAATATACGTTCAGTTTGAAGCACTTTTAAAATATTGAAACTACTTTAAAATCTTTTCTGTTGATACTTAGAATGCAAGAGATAATAAGAGTCACCAAACTTAAAACTTAGTTGTAGTTTGCCATAGATTTGAAAGGTTAAGTATTGGTCTTATAGAAGGTACAGTACAAAGGATAATTTGCGTTTGGATGCATTTGGAAGCAAGTGTCGAAAAATTTGATGTTTATTGCAGTGAAAAGCTGTCAGCTTCCATTTTAAAAGAGTGCTTTTACAATAATATGCACTTTTAGAAATCCCCAGTAAACGTGCCTTGGGGTAGAATCAGAGGAAGACAAAGAACTAGAGACTCTGACTATATTATGCTATATTGATGGCCCACTTTCTACTTCATAGGCCAAAGTTGTCTCCACATCAGGGCCATTTAATGTTGCCCATTTTCTTTTCTGCAGTTAGCTGGAGGTGGGATTGAACAGAGAATCTAAAATGTAAGTGATATATTCCTCACAAAAGATTGTTGATACATGCTCAAACAACATTCTAATAAATCTTTATCCAGAAAACATGCAGAACAGGGATCCTACTTCTCAGTGCAACCAGTCACCTAATTAGTTGCCTTTTAATAATTAATTATTATTATTTTCCCTTCTCTTCTAAAGAGCCTGTTGCTTTTCTACTACTGACCTTTTAATTACTGTCCTCCTGTTTATTCTTATGGCAATGGCACTCCTAAACAGGCATTTCAATTAACTATTTTCTCTTCCTGGGGCAAGCAGTGGGATTTAATTATGAATCTCCCTTTCACAGTCTGAACAGCTGATCATTAAATGTTAAGTGTTTACAAATCGTGTAATGATACTGTACTCTGATAGCAGACAGCAAAACTACGATATGAGGTAGGAAATTCTTATTATAACCTCATGTAAATTATCAATTTAAGAGGAAAATTTTCCCGTTGGAAAATTGCAAAGTCTCACTTAGTTACTACTGGTGATCTGTTTCAATTTCATCATCACAATACTGTATTTTAAATCATTTGCAAGTCATGTGGTTTATATATCGATGTGTGCGTTCACTTTGAAATTAAGAGTTCTAATACAAACTGAAAACAACTGCTTCCTATCATTGTTTACCATTTTTTACCATGTTTGTGCAAAGCGTACTTTGCATAAAAGTTCTGCGGCTGGTCAAAACTGGCATCTTTTCTGTTGGTGCGACTCAGCTCACAGATGCAACAAGGGCCGTTACTTCACGAGCCGCTCGCTTCGCGGCAAGCCGTCATTTCTGTGCGAACCGATCGCTTCAGTCCGCACGCTCCTCCTTTTTGGCTGCGACGTCACCCCGACCACGCCCCCTTTACCGTGCTCCAACCGGGGTGAGTGATTCCCCTGCCATGGGCCGGGAATCTTTTCGCTTCGCATCTCGCTTCGCTCCCAACGTCACGTGTGGTCTCGGTTTTTGGCTTTTATTTCAAGTTTTTTTAAAAAATATTCAAACAGGGATATCGATGCATCGCTATATCGTTTCATCGCTTTGCGCTGTTACTTCCTCGCGCAAGTAGCGGTGGCGGCGGCGGCGGCGGCGGCGGGAGCAGGAGGAGCCGCTGCCGCCTCGCCCGGCCAGAGCAGGGCACCCGGGGCAGGCAGCGTGCAAGCGGCGGAGGGCGGGCGGCTGTGCCATGCGGGGCTCCCCCCGAGTAGCGGCGGCGGCGGCGGGGGGGGCTGCCAATGATGCCAGGAAACAATGGACAAAACAATATAAATTAGGAGCGGAAAACACAGGATCGTACAGTAACCACGCTCTGTCGTGAATGACAGCCAAGCATTGATGCATCGATACGCCGAGTAAATTTTTTTAAAAAAATAAAAGGAGAGTGGAACCGGACGCTGCAAATCAGCTTTCTAATGCGAAGGGAGCACGTGAGGTAGTAATCGATTCGGTCCCAAAAATGCCCCGCGTGAGTACAGAGAAACGGGGGTGGGAGCGAAGGGAGACCACGTGATCACCACGTGACCGCCTCCGAATTCAAATCGAAGGCAAGGTCGATTCGAAGCGAGGCACCTCGTGAAGTAACGGCCAAGGACAAAAGGACAGACTGAGTGATCACAAAGAATCCATATTAAATGTGATTCCTTTGACCACATTCTGCAACAACGCAGTAGTCATCAGTTGTAACAGGTACTAGTTGTGAAGTGCATTCATTTGAATCAATGGAACTTACAGAAGAGTTGACTCACTGATTCAATGAGCCTACTCTAACACTACTTTTGTGATCCCCATCCCATTTTGGTCTCTGTTCTGTTTCTTCTTGCCACTTATATAAAAGCTTTTGATTTCTTCTTTTCCATCTTCCCTTGTCAGAGTACAGGCCTGGAATGATAATCATGTTGATGGGTTTTCCAAGGCATCTGACCAATATTTTTTCTGTCAATACTTTGCATTATATTCCCAACTGCCTATACTACATCTTGGCTTACTGTTATGAGTCACACTAGTTTTTTCTGAATGCTCCATATCCAAAGTAAAAAAAAAAACTGCTCCTTTATAATTTAAAATGTCCTATACCAGTAAAGTTTAGTTCACTCAAACCAAATATTCCAACTTTTGAATGCTTAATTTCTTGCTTTACAGTGTTGAGTTTAACTTGATTCATAGTTATTAAATACCATGTTCCATTGTTCCAATCGTAGGTGTTGTACAACCCTAGACTTTCCTATTACCTCTATGCACATGAGCAGCTAGACATCTTTCATCTTTAACCTAGCTGCTTCATTAGCAGCTACGCTAGTCATACTTGTCCTTTGTTTATCTCCAGTAGGAGACTGGCTGCCTTTTTCTGACCTGGGAGTTTCATCTGCCAGCCCTAACTATTGTTTATTTTTGGACTGCTTCATTGCAGAGTCTTCAAGGTATAATGTATTCTGAAGTAGTTTACAATGGCCTTCCTCTGTAAAGTACTAACAAAAGCAAGCCTATATATCATTTTCGTTGTCTGTGAGAGATCCTTTGTCAGGGTCACCATCCTCTACTCCTGTTGTCCAGTAGGTGCCCTTCAGGTGCTACTGTGCCCCATCACCACTGGAATGATCAATTCTCTCCTATTAATGTGGCCATTATTGCTGAAGAGAATTGATACATCTTAGACTGGCATCTCAGCTTTTACCATTCCACCTCAGTCCAGATTCCTAACACAGCCTAGCTTCCTGACAGTTTTGCTCCCTCCTTTCCTCACCCAGTCACACCATCTCTTTGTTTTAGGCTGTGCCCAGCACCAAGCATGCTGTGTAATTAATATAATTCCGTGAACTACACCACAGCAACCCAGATTTACCTGTGATGCATACATACCAGAGACTGCCAGCCAATGCCAATTATTTTATAAACAGCTCCTTGTGAAATTCTGATCATTTGGCACTATTCACACTTTACATTTTTAGGTATATTCTTTTAAAATGTAATACACCAACAGGCTTTCCCCTGACTCAATCTATTTAATATCCAGTGTAGTGCTCAAGAAATCTCATGTAGTTTTAAGCAACAGCTGAGATTCTCGGAATACAGTCTGCTACCAGGATTCCTTTATTATGGGCTGCGACAAAGCAACACTCTTTCCTACCGTCTCACAATGCATTCACAGGCTAATAGCTTTCCATTCATTAAAAAAAAACATACATAGTATGGTTAAACGGAAGCTATAAAGCATTTCAACAAATGCTAAATGTTCTTTGAACCTCAGGCAGTCCTTGAGCATCCAAGTGTAGATAAATGTTGGCTTAGCAAATGACTTAGCTGTAAAGATTACTGCTCTGCAGAGAGGGACAGATCATGGAACTACCCATGGGGCTAGAAAAGGTCTTCTCATAAACTGACTGCAAAAATACGTAAAGTCCGCCAGATGCCTTTAAAAAAAAGATGTCCTTTATTTAAACAACAAAAACAGGAACTAATCTGCTGCTCTACACATTGACCTATTAGCAGTTTTTGTGGAAAGGAGATGCCATTCAACTTCAGCAGAAAACATTTTAACGTCTCACCAGTGAGTGGTGGTGGTGGTGGTGGTGGTGGTGGTGGTGGTGGTGGTGTGTGTGTGTGTGTGTGTGTGTGTGTTTGACAGTCTGCACAAGCAGACACGGTGACCCAACCATTTTGACCTTTTTGAGAATGACTACAAGTGAGAAAAGAGCTGCCTAGATGCCCTAAGCACATCCGATCTCGCTTGATTTCGGAAGCTAAGCAGGGTCGGCCCTGGTTAGTACTTGGATGGGAGACCACCAGGGAATACCAGGCGCTGTAGGCGCCTGGAGTAGGAACTGGCAAGCCACTCCAGTATTCCTGCCAAGAAAACTCCATGGACATGGAGTCACGAAGAGTCAGTCACGACTGTACTGACACAACACACACACACACACACACACACAAGTTAGAAATGCCTGCCCAACAGATTCTGCAGACTTTAAATTCATCAGATAATTTTAGAAAATGATAATAATACAGTAATCAGCAGGGAGGAACTTCCATTGGTTTGGGGAACACACTCCAGGTTGTGGAACTTGAATGGCTGTACTTACTCCCCTGAGACCCCCTCAACCACACATATTTTTCTTTTCTTTTTTTCCTTTTTAGCTGAAAAAGCCTCTTGTGCCCTCTAACGAATGCAGGGAGCAATTCTGCTCCCCCCTCCCTCCACTTCCTGTGTTATTTCCAGTCTTGAAGAAAGCTGCTCACTAGGTGGAAGTACTGTAGCTGGGTTGGGGGTGGGGTGGCGATCCAAAATGTGTTCTGGAGAGAGAACCAGAATAATTTCTGAACTCTTTTAAAATGGTTGTGAATGGACTGCTTAAGAAGCCTAGTGGTGCAGGAGAAGCATTTGGACCACACACAGCCTCTGGGCATCCCCTTTACCACCCTCAACATATTGAATTATATAGTTAATCTCTAAGCAAGGACAAATAACATTTGAGGATTGGTCTTGACTCTGAACTGGCAGAAATGAAAATGTTACCTTTTTAAAGGCCATATAGCTCCAAGAATTCCCCAGCCCCAAACCATTAGATCCCTTGCAATCCAATGGATGAATTTTCTAAGCCAGGGGTGCCCAAACTTTTTGTAAGGAGGGCCAGATTTGGTGGCTGAGAATGTGTCAGGGGCCGGTTGCTCCCCAACCCTGCCACCCCACTGCAAGCCCCACCCACTTTCTTTTAAAAAACATGGGGTGAAGGAGGGGGAGGGAGGGGCAGGCCAGCCAGCTGCGGGCCACTCAGAATGGCCTGACGGGCCGGATTTGCCGCCCACCCCCCCGGGCCGGACTTTAGGCGGGCCTGTTCTAAGCCCTGCTAGTAAGCACAACTGGGAAGACAGTCCTTGCAGCTTTCCAGGCTGCCAGAGGTATGTATGGGTGGTTAATAGAAATGATTCCTATACAATATTTAATATTTTCCATTAAAAGTAGTGTGACAGGATATGGCACTTTGATGGAAACAGGAAAGAAAAGGATTAAAAATTGAGTCTCTTTGTGTGGGAGTAGTGGGGGGGGTTGGGGTTTGGGGTTTTTCCCCCCCTTGCTTTGTCTCGGTTTTGTTCTCATATTTTTAAATCCCAAAACAGAGCCTCTGAAGCATGGATGATACATGTAAATTTAAGACAGGTACATGAAGGTTTCATGTTATTCAATCGTTTCCTCTTCAATGCTAACCTTTCTTTCAGTCTTTGTCTGACAAATCTACAGGTAAAATACTTCAACTAGTAGCATCATGGGGGCTGCTGCCAGGAGCCAATCAGAACATCCAGGAGGGAAGAATGGGAATTTTGAATTGTAAATGGTTTGAATAAACCAGTATTGTTTATTTATTTATTTATTTAAAATATTTATATAGTGCCCATCTTCCTAGTGGAACTCCAGGTGGTTCACAGCAAATATATTTATATCAAAATAGTATATATAAAACACACCATCCAAAATAATATACAACAAACAGAACAAAACAAGACAAATACTAATTTTTTAAAAAATCTGATAAAATAATCAACCAAGATGGTGGCACACACACACACACAAACCTAATGATCACCAAATGCCTCTCTAAAAAGCAAGGTCTTGAGTTCTTTTTTGAAGGCCGGCAGGGGCTGTGCTTGGCGAATCTCACTTGGTAGATGGTTCCAAAGTGTGGGCCCAGCCGCAGAGAAGACCCAGTTTTGGGTAACCGATTTCTAGGCCTCCCTACGCATGGCTACCTGAAGTGAGAATGCCCACGATGATATAGTGGGTCAGGCTTAAGTTGACCTGTGGAAGATCCGCTCTGTCAGGTATTCAGGTCCCAAGTCATGGAGGGTTTTGTAAATCAAAACCAATACTTTGAACCTTATTTGGAACACAATGGGTAACCAATGCAAGGGGGCCACAACTGGGGTGATGCAGTTATATCTGCCCACACCCACCACCAGTCTGGCTCACTTTACCCAGTAAAGGTTGCGTTTTACTACAGTCATTCTTCTGGAGTCCTCTGTCTTGTATAGTACTGCCTACCTGTCTGCATCTGGACTCATCAAGTGCTACGGCAGGAGAGAGAAATCTCCCCATAATTTTTTGTAGTTTTATTATTATTATTATTATTATTATTATTATTATTATTATTATTATT